>OY728139.1:197876327-199076327 GCA_963277665.1 Viscum album | reverse complement strand
ATGAGCTCCATCATATGTAGTCAGATGAGCCTACTGACTAGCTGATGATGTATAAACAGGTGTATGTTCCTGCCTATAGTACTCCGCCGGAATTGCCTGGCGGGATTGGCGTGATGCTTCCAGACGAGTCTGCTAGACAGTGGAATTAAAACGGGAAGGTGTGTGTGCCTGCTCGATGCTTTCCACAAAGTTAGGTTGGTGGACTTCTCCGGAGATGGCAGATATGAGAACCTACTCACTGTTAATCATATTTTTCCTCTGGCGATTCGTCTTGCCTGCTCGGGTTCGAGGAACCTGAGCCGAACGCCTGGACTCGACACACTCATCATGCTGAGGGCGCACTACCGCACGAGTCTGGTGACGATTGTTGATGGGATCCCTCAGGAAGGACTCTTGATTCCTTTAATTAAGGCCCTGAGGGACCTGCTCATTCACCTCCCCAGAATATGGGAGTGAATGGTGATTGCATTTTGGGGATAACGACCCGAAACGGTTGGAGACGGTGGTTAGCACCGCCTGCTTCTTGATGACTGGTCGTCGTTGTTCGAACGACCAGTGTGAGTTGTTCACTTGGAGGGCTTGTCGGCCAGCCTCCAGAGTTGGGATGGTACCATGTTGATGGTACTCCTTAACCAGTGCATTTGATACCCAGCGTTGAAGACGCTGAGTAGGTGATGTCATCCTCAGAGCGGACGACGATCCAGCAGGAGTAGCAGCATTGGAATTCGCAGCAGCGGTATTCACAGGTGTGAACTTGAGAGCAGCCATTCTGGAAATGCAGAAGATCTTGGAAAAGAGTGCCTGTTTGATATAACAGACGTAATCAAGATAAATTCAGCCACTACATCTTTTATATGATCACATATGTCAATGATTGTTTTTTTGGCCCTCTCATTGAGTTTTAAATAGGGGCCTAACAAATAGGTAAAACATCATTTTAACTTGGTTAAGGATTCACATCGGGTTCACCATTTTTTGTTTCCCTCGGAATTTGTGGATGACCTCCTTGATTGAAGGTTCAAACATTCCAATCGGTTTCTAACAGGTTTGTTCGTAGAACCGGAAACATCCAATGATTCCACATCCATTTGGACCTACTTTCCAAAGGTAGGCACTCATTAGTTTGTGGACTGATGAGGCTTAGGAATTTGCATTGGTCGAGAGGATGGGAGGTCGGACTCATCACACCTTTTTGAGGGGAATTATTGTCTACTCCGAGACTCTCTTTATAGATTTAAGTTATGTTCGTGAATCCTTATTACATTACCAAGTATAAAATGAGCTTTCCTTCAGATCTGAAAATCAATGATTAAATATGTAGGAAATTTAGAGAATCTTTTATATGTATTCAAGGTTCTTCATCGATAGAGAATCATCTGTATTTATTAGAGAGTCTTGGTCAATGGTATCCTTTAACACATTTATATAGAAGTCTCTTGGTCATTATGATGACCATACTGGTTTTAACTCCACTCAGTGGGGCACTTGAAGTTTATTGTCCTTCAGAAGGACATGGATTATTTCAGAGTTGGGATCGAACCCGCAGATGGGCTACCTACATAACCTTTGTTTAGAAAAGGAATCATAACCCACTTAGTTTGAGTAAGGGAGTATGATGTTTATGATTGATGGCTCAAAGAAGGATGTCATAATTACTTTTACACTCTAAGCTCACGTGAGTCATGCTCGGTGTGAGAAACAAGAGGTATTGGTAAAAATCAGACAATTGTGCCATGAAAGATGAAATCATAAGAAATAATGTGGGACTTATGTATGTATGACTGCCTAGATAAATGAAGATTAAGATTTTACTTCAGGGAAGAAATCCAGTAACAGGGTCCATAAAGGTATATGTGCTTCATAGATATTTGAATACTCTAACTTGGGGCTTACTCCTGAAAATAAGGCCCAAATTAGGAGAGGACTTATGATTGGGTTTTAATCCTGAGAAGGAATCCCAGATCAAAGGTGAATTAGGACTGGTTAAGAGAAATTAAGACTGGGGCTTATTCCTGAAAAGGAGGCCCAGGTTAAGAAATATGACTGGGGATTATTCCTGAAAAGGAGCCCCATGTTAAGGGACTTGAAAAATTAAGGGACTTGAAAAATTAAGGGACTTGGGCCTTACTCCTGAAGTGGATGCCCATATTTGAGAATTATGACTGGGGAATATTCCTAAAAAGGAGGCCCAGGTTAAGAAATATGACTGGGGCTTTTTCCTGAAAAGGAGGCCCAGGTTAAGAATTATGACTGGGGCTTATTCCTGAAAAGGAGGCCCCGGTTAAGGAATATGACTAAGGCTTATTCCTGAAAAGGAGGCCCAGGTTAAGAATTATGACTGGGGATTGTTCCTGAAAAGGAGGCCCAGGTTAAAAATTATGACTGGGGCTTATTCCTAAAAAGGAGGCCCAGGTTAATGAGTTCTCTCATCTTAAAGGATGAGGTTGAATGAATGAAATCTCAATCTTTAGTGACATAAAGATGTGTAAATCACTAGGTTTTGAGAGATATTCCACAGAATTAATTTGAGATAAGGAAGTCAAATCAAGAAATCGTGCCATAAATGGATTTGAAGAGTGTCTTTGAAGACTGAATCTTGAATAGGAGAGGTGGAATGGCATAAGAGGGGTGAAATGGGCAAGAAGGGCACCCAAAAAGGCAGGGGCGTGCAAGTCCTGGCAGGCTCGCAGGTACTCCGTGGGCGCTCAAGTCCTGGTCGTGCAGGTATACCTGCGCGACACATGGGTACTTGCGCGACGGTTAACCAGCAGTGTAAAACTTGAGCGACTCTTGGTTAAAGCCTTTAGAATCATCGTGAGGTTCTTCTAGAAGAATGGTGCACAAGTTCTATTGAAGGAGTTAGGCGGCATGCAAGTGTGGCCATTTCCCTTAAGGGATGGCCACTCAGGCGCACAAGTGTTGATGAGTTTCAACACTTAGGCCTTCCTCCCCCTCTTTAGATCTTCCATTCTAGGTAAGAAATTACCTTAGAAATGCTTTGGAAGCTTTGAGAAGAAACTAGGGCGCTGGGATCTCAAATCTGAGTTTTTGGAAAAAATTCCTCCCGAAATGGGGGGCCCACAGGGTCTATTTATAGGCTGGAGAAGACCCCGAGCAGTTATTCTTTAGGGCACGCAAGTCACTTGCACGACCATTATGCGTCGCGCAAGTGGACTTGTGCGACATTGATGGAACTTGTGCGGCACATGTGCTTTTGAATCTTTGTTCATGCCTTTGTTGATTTTTGATGTTTTCTTCAAAGGATGAATCAATTTGTGCTAAGTAATTTCCCTTTACATTCTTTTTAGACAATGTGATGAAAAAAGAGCGTCAACAAATATATTTATATAATTATATATATTTAATAAATATACATAAATATAGATATCGTAAATATATTCATTATTTAAATATATTTATTATAATTTTATAATTATAAATATATTTATATCATTATATATATTTATAAAAATAATTAGTGTCGATTATCTCTCGAGCTTGTAATGGTGATTATGGTTTCTCTCCTACCTTTCAGTTGGTTTGAGATTTAATAGTGAAAGTTTTTCTCAATCATGGACGTTTTGATTCGTATTAGGCTCTTGCAGATGTAGATTGGGTTTTTTATTCTCCTTTCTGTGTGGGGACTAGTGTTGTGGGGCCTCAGTAGGGGGTTTCCGTTGCAGATCAGGTTGTGCCTCTTCTAGTGGGGACTAACGCTGGACCTTTGGAGCCTCGACAGGGGATTACAGATGCATATTGGGTTGCGCATCCTCCAATGGGGACTAGAGATGTACCTTCAGAATTAGGTTTTGAATATTTAGTGGGCCTTCGATAGGGTGTTGCTATCGACTAGGTTGCAAATCCTCAAGTAAAGACTAGTGATGGAACTTCAGGTCTACGATAGGGTCTTCTTGATGTAATATATCAAGTGTTGTCTTCCCTAGTGGGGACTGGCGTGGATCCTTCAACACCTCAACAAGGTCCGATTCTTCCAGGTATTTCCGGTACAGGACTGAAATGGGGTGATCTGCTTACTACTGGCAATGGTTTGAAGCTTGATACAAGTATTCATGGAATGAGAGATCTTCATGTTTTAAGGGTTATTATGCTTTTAGAATTCTCCAAAAAGGTGATGTTGCTCATGTCTAGGTGGATCCAACTGCAGTTTTTGAGCGATTTGAGGCTGGTAAGCTCTCATTAATCGCTCAACTTATTTTTCCTCATGGATATCTTTATTTGAAGATTGAAGAATTGGTTGATCAATTGGTGAAAATTTACTATTATTCCAACTAGCATTGTGTGTCTCTAGGTCAAGGTTTTTTCAATATCCTGTTTCCCTCAGAGGATTTGAAATCATGTGCTTGGGGCTTTGGATTCATCTCCTTGAAGTCGTGAGTTATTCACGTTAAAGAACAGGATCAATGTTTTGATCCTTTGAATGTAGGGAACTACTCTATGCAGGTTTGGGTTCAGGTTTATAGATTTCATTGGATGCTTTGGCATCTAATAATTCTTCATGATGTGGAAATGTTGCTTGGCTTACCCATAAATATGGATAAAGTAATAGAAGATGCAAGGTATGGGAATTTTTATAGGTTTTTGGCTAAAATTGATCTAAGTTCAACAAAGGTTGATAGAGTTTTTTTATATATTGGTGATGAAGAGTATGAGTTAAAAATTGTTTATGAATGTTTTCCAAAGTTCTGTCTAGAATGTGCAGTTATTGTCCATGAAAGAGACAGTTATAGGAGACTATTTATTTTTGAATTTTGTTCTACTCGTGGGAATGTAAAAACCATTTTCCAAAGAAGGGATTGAAGCCATATCGACCTGTTCTGGTGGAAGGGAAACCTCCTGCTTTTGATGTCAATGTGGTTGGTCAGAGTACTGCTGATATGCAAGTCACTGGTCTGGATATCACCCCTGTACAGCTTGTGAATGCGACTATGCATGATGAGCATGTGGCTGAATAGAACATTGTTATTGGTGTTGTGTTGGAAGACACCCATGTGCAGTGTTCTAAAGGCATTGAGGTCATATCTCATAATGCTATCCCAACACCTGTACTGCGATCTGATAGAAAGAAATTATGGTCGAAAATTGTTGCAGATGCGAAGCTTAAATCTAGTGATGAATCTCTGAGACCAATCCATAAGGTTCATAGAGGTAGTGCTAATGGCAGGATGCATATTTTCTATTAGAAAGAATAGACTTTATTGAGAGGGAAGCTATTATATAAAGAAAAGGGAAATAGATTGTAGATAATGAAGGGTTTCAAATGATTTCAAGGAAAACAAGCTCTCTACATGAATCACTTAAAGTTGATGAATGGAAAATTGACCATGCATCTATTACTGAGGTCAACAATTTCAAGGTTCTTGTCTCTCTTAATGAGGATAAGTCTATGGAGATGCCTAATGATGAAAAGGGCGATCATGATGTGGCTATGCATCAACAAACATGAAGAAGGTGTAGACACCCAAAGGGTCGTGGTCGTAGTCGTTGCCATGAGGAGGGTACTCGAGGGTGTGGATGAGGTGGTCTTTCTAGATCTTTCAGGCTCACGCTGGAGCAGTTGGCACTTAAGGAGAAGTACACCGCAATTTTTAGCCAGAGGACCGCACAGTCAAATTGGGAGTCTGCTGATGCTGAAGACTCTGATCATGGTTTAGATCATGATTATGATAATGCTTGATGTGTTGTTTTTCTAATGTTTGGGGGATTTCCCTTGTTTTGTCTCTTTCTTCTCCTCATATGCTTGTTATATTTTCTCTTATTTTAATAAATGATTAGGAGCATCAGCTTCTGGATGGACCCACTTTGTTATATATTTACATATTTAAATAAATATATTTAATAAATAAATATAAATATAAATATGTAGTTGGGGTTTGGCTTAGTGGTAAGCACCCCGTAATACTACATGGAAAATGGGGGTTCAAAACCCATGGGGTGCAGGTTACTGTAGCAGTACTGTAGCAGTGGAGACACTGTTCATCAGTGAGTACTGTAGCGGCGACAGAGCACTGTAGCGGCGGCAGGGCACTGTAGCAGCAGTGATACTGTGCGGTACTGTAGCAGCAGGTTACTATTCACAGAATGTGAATTGGCCTTAGAATTTGGGCCTACGAGCTATGTAATGGGCTACAAGCCCACTGGGCCTTCGGGCTATGTAATGGGCTTCCCTCTACCCAGTTAAAAGAGGACTTTGCTTTGATTTAATAATAAAAATGAGGCTTCAGCCCCAACCTTTAAAAAAAAATATAAATATAAATATAAATATAAATATAAATATAAATATAAATATAAATATAAATATAAATATGAATATAAATATGAATATAAATATAAATATAAATATAAATATAAATATAAATATAGTAAATATATTCATTATTTAAATATATTTATTATAATTTTATAATTATTTAAATATATAATTATTTATTTATAATTATATAAATGCTGTTTTAAAAAATTATATATTTATATCATTATATATATATATTTATAATTATATAAATATAAATATAAATATAAATATAAATATAAATATAAATATAAATATAAATATAAATATAAATATAAATATAAATATAAATATAAATATAAATATAAATATAAATATAAATATAAATATAAATATAAATATAAATAAAAATAAAAATAAAAATAAAAATAAAAATAAAATAAAAAAAATAAAAATAAAAATAAAAATAAAAATAAAGTAAATATATTCATTATTTAAATATTTTTTTTATGATTTTATAATTATTTAAATATATATAATTTTTTATTTATAATTATATAAATACTTTTTAAAAAAATAATCTTCATTTATTTACAATTATAAATATAGTTATTATACATTTATAAATATATTTATTTATAAATTCTTATTTTCAAATATATTTTTGACAATATTAATGAATATAATATCATAAATTCATGCATGTTAAAAATAAGTGAAATTAAATAATTAAAAATGAGTACACTTCATAGTTGTGGTGATGCCTGAGTTGTAAACCCCATAATCATACATCTAAAAGACCAGGGTTCGAATCCTAAGAAGCCCCTTGGGGGATTTAAGTTGCATGTGGTGATGCATACATAATGTGGGCAGACGGTGACACAGACATGATGCAAGCAGGTGGTGATGCAAGCAGGATGATGCATACATGATGTTGTATTGGACCTTGGGCCATGTTCTTGGGCCACTCAAACTTGATATTACGAGCTATGTAATGAGTATCACTCTACCCAGATAGAAAGAGGCCTTTGCTTTAATAATAAAAAGAGTCTTCGACCCAATTTTTTTTAAAATGGAGCACACTTTAAAAATATTGAAAAATGGATAAGGTTTATTAATTAAATATAAATTATTAAAAAAACATGGATATAAATTGAAATAAAGATGAATACATATTGAAAATATTAAAACATAGTAAATAAATAAATATAAATAAATAATATAAAATGATTAAATTCCAAAAAAATAAAAAATAAAAAATAAAAAATAAAAAATAAAAAATAAAAAATATTAAAAATGAATAAATAATACCTAACTGTAAAAATACTAAAAATAAAAAACAAAGTTTTTCAATTGAAAACACAATATATTAAATGTATCATGTTACTATATTAAATTCTAAAATTAATACTAAAATTTGAATAATTATATAAATATTATGTGTATGTGATTCTATATAAGATTTCCTTAATTTTGTAAATATTTGTGCTTGTGAGTTTTATATAAAAATGCATTAATTATGTATATTTTTGTGTGAAATCACTCTAACACATGTTTGATATATGTTAAATTGAAAAATAAAATGACATTTAATTATGTCCATTACTCGACGCGTTAAGTTAGTATTTTTAGTTAATATTAAATTTTAATTATAAACCAATATTCTTCACTAAATATATGACTTATTTAATGCAATCATAAATATTTTATATTACATAAATCATATTTTAGGAAATATTATATATATTGATATATATATATATATATATCAAAATATTTATGAATATATTTCTAGATTAAATGTATTAATTAATAATTATGTATAAAAACAATTAAAAATGAATAAGACATTAATATGTTTTTAATTAAGACATTTTATTAATTTTATATATTTTTATTTAATATTTAATATTTATTACTATTTATAATATATATATATATATATATAAATATTAAACTTATTCATTTTTATTAATAATTGTTTTATTAATAATATTTTTAATAATTTTGTAATTTATCCATTTTTAATTTTTTGTTTAATTATTACAATTTATTCATTTATATATCTATATTTAATATATACTATTTATTAATATTTATAATATATATATATATATATATTTAATTTATTCATCTTTATCAATAATTACTTAATCAATAAAATGTTTAATATTTTTCTTAATTTTCTCATTTTTAATTGTTATTTGTTTAATTATTTCATTTTATATATCTATATTTAATATATATTATTTATTAATTTTTATAATTTATATGTATGTATATTAAATTTATTCATTTTTATAAATGAATATTTAAATAATAAATTTTTTAATATTTTTTTAATTTACTCATTTTTAATTTTTATTTGTTTAATTATTTCATTTTATTGAGGACCTTTAATAATGCTAAAAAAGAATTGATAAAGGATACCATTTATCAGTGCTAATAATGTAAAGACCCGTAAAATTCAAGGAAAATTTTTTCTTAATTTTCTTTGGGATTTTACATGAACGCAGTTTCTGACGGCACTTGATTCTGAGGCTCGGTGTGCCCGGAATTTCTATCTGAAGTTTAGCTCGGGTACGTTCAGTGAACGAACGAGCAGGAATTCCTATCTTTTGAACCGGTGCTCGGAATCGAATTCCGAGGGCACCGATGGAACCGTAGCGCCGATAATTGCTTAGGAACACCTGTTCCGGAGTTACGTTTGCACGAGAGAAGATGATAAAAATTGTGGTAGTTTAATTTATAATTAAACTACAATTTTTATTTTCTTTAAGAGGTTTAAGGATTTGGGTGGAAGTTGGGTAACTACCCAACTTCCCAAGGGAGGTTATGAGGGTGGTGGGGCCCACACGAACCCCACCCCTTCATATTCTTAAACCCCCTCAACTCACCATTAATTTTTGACAACTTATGTTATTAATTAAGTGAGTTAAGTGTGGATGTTTGAATTTCAAACTCTTGAAATTCAAAGTTATGTTATGTTAATAAAATAAGAGGTGAGATTATTTTATTTGGGGTTGGAACCTTGTGGTGGAGTTTTTTGGAGAAAAGACTAAATACTTGAGGAACTTCTTCGTCTTTAACGAAGAACGCGAAGAACACATCGGTCTCCGACGAAGAACGCCGAGTTCTCGGAAACCGATTACGCGACGCCGTGTACCGCGACGCCGACACGACTTCCTCCTTCCGCGACGTCTCTTTCCGCGACGGTTTTTCCACGACGAATCCTCGTTCGACGAACCTCCGTTCAAGCTCGCACGAGGTAGGGGTTTAATTTATTTATTTATTTTGTTCGGGAATCCTACCTTGTCGTTCTTCGTGAAATACGACCTTTTGCTATCGAATAACGAGAGGGGGCCGGACCGCACAAACACGACCGACCCTCCTCCATTATTGATAATGTTTTTATTGCGGATTGGAATGAAATGGCGTGGTGCCGTCGCACCACGCGGAATCGTGCGACAAGGAATGCGTGGTGCCGTCGCACCGCGCCGTGAAATTGAACCAAGTCGCGGCGCCGTCGCGCCACGCCGGAGAACCGAAAAAACACTGCGGCCGGAGCGGGGCCGCGGCGGAGAGGTGCGACGCCGTCGCGCCGCACCAGACGAATCAAGGCCGCGGACGGTTCCGGGCCGCGGCGGAGCAAGGAGACCGGCCGCCGGTTCCGGTCCACCGGCGTCGGAGCAGGGGGGACCGGCCGTCGCCGGTCCCGTGGAGGCAGAAACCGGCCGGCCGGGGCGGGCCGGCCGGATAGGTGAGAAATCGGGGGTTCAAAACCCCGACCGGCCAACACAACGGCCCCCTTAATGGGGGGCCGCAGTTACAACCAGGGGGGCATGCACCCTCCACTCCAAACGGCTCGACTGTTTGGCCGAGCGCCTGGCCAGCACGCTGGGCGCGCTGTGCCCAGGCTGGGCCGGACCGAGTCGGGCCGCACCACGCCCAAGAGGGCTGGACCCGGACCCGGTTCGGGCCAACCCTGGGGGTATCGGGCCGGGTCGGACCGGGCCCGAACCCCTTAATACCGAATATTTTTCGGTCGGATGCCCATAACTTGTGCTACGGGCCTCCAATAGACGCACTGTCAGTTGCAATGCGATCCTTGGATCGAGACGGTCGTTTCGGTATATCACACTCAAGGTTTTGGAATATTTTGGGTTTGGCCGGGTTGGTTCGTACATGAAACCAGCCGGGCCCTCGGAGCGGAAACACTCATATCTTGAGCTACGGACGTCCGATTGACGTGTCATCGACTTTGTTGGATTCCTCTTAGTGAGGCGGATCTTTTGGCTTAATCCGCCCGAGGTTTGGACGCAAGTGGAGTATGGTCGGGTTGATTTTTCCTTAAAAACCAACCGGGCCCCTGGGACGAAAAAGCCAATAACTCTTAGACCAGACGTCCGATTGACGCACCGTCTGTGACGTTGAGTTCCTGTTGACGATACGGAACACTTGGATACATCAACTCTAGACTATGTTTCAGTTGATGTATCAGCCTCTCGGATCGTGGAGCGGACCCTCCAAAACGAGCTTGCTGTGTGCGGGAACCCTAGAGCTGGCTGCGTTTGCGACTGTGACGATGACGGCGACTGTACAGAGATCCTCAGTGGATTCGACGGCGACGACTACAGTACTTAGCGATCCTACGTGGATCAGTGCTACCGATCTTGTGTGGGTCTGATCCGGTGTGGGTCAGTGCTCAGCGGTTCTGTGTGAGCTAGTGCCTACAGATCCTGTGTGGGTCCGATCCTGTGTGGGTCTTTGCGGGGGTTAGTTACCTATCGATACTTTGTGGGTCAGATCCTATGTGGGTCATTGCGGGGGTTAGTTACCAATCGATCCTTTGTGGGTCAGATCCTATGTGGTTCATTGCGGGGATTAGTACCTATCGATCCTTTGTGGGTCTGATGACTTAGATGAATCAGTGGTTATATCTGATCATCTCTATCGTCATTTGAAGAAGTATACCTGTGTGAGCTGAATCCTGTTTTACTTTCCTATGTGGATTTTGTTGTGCTATCCTGTGTGGATTTACGTTTTCCTTTCCTGTGTGGACTGGGTTGTACTTGGGTTCAGATGTTGGAGCCGAACGAGAATTGATGACTTAGGTATATGTATGTGCATATACCTAAGCAGTGTCGGATGTTACTTCGTGATTGCATATTTCCTTTGTGGATTATCCTTTGTTGATTTTGGGAGACCTTCGGGGGTCTCGGGGTCCCTACTGAGTAGCTTATACTCACCCCTGCACGGGCTATGCCCGCACTACATTGTGTTGGTTGCAGACGACGGACAACGCTGATCGTGGTTGAGGCTTGGGGAGCAGGATGGTACCTGGAGGTGGACCACTGGACGGGACATACTCGGAGCGGTTGGCTGGACCTGAGGAGCAGTGGAGGCTATCTGTACCCACCCTTCAGGTGAGATTTCCAGTGGACAGCTCGGCGTTGCGGTTAAACTTTTTCAGTTACTATTTTTCCTTTCTAGTTGTACTTTACTTTTAGTTTGGGTTTGTATACTGGCCCACTTACTTTTCCACATTTACTGTTGTACCAACTTTTACTTAGTGTTTACTACTGCTTGCTTGCTCTGTGGTGTTTGTTTACTTTACAAAGGAAATGCCTTCCCTTTTTATCGGGAATTTTACGCCTTGGTGCTAGTCGCCAGCCCCTGGCCTATGGAAGGCGGGCTTGGGGTAGTCACGACACGGGTCCCGAGGACGGGTCATGACAAATTGGTATCAGAGGAGTTCGGTTCTACCACAGAACATGGGACTCTGATCTTTTTCTATATGAAGCAATAGTGTTAAGTGTATTGGGTGTGGTTATCAGTCTAGGGAGTCCAGTGTTTGTGCGGCGGCCGACGTATCCGTACACCAGGACCCTGACTTTTGATTTCCGACTTAATGCATGAAAACATTGATTGCATGTGTGTTTCAAGTTTTCTAAGTGATTACTTGTGTCAGCTCACCTGGTATACTGTTTGACCATGGCACGCCTGTTTCTTTTCAGGATGGCCCCACGACGGCAGCCAGCTAGGGTTCCGAGAGTTGAGCGTGATGACATCCCACCGAACGACGAGGCCTCGGTACAAGGCCCTTTGACAGCTGAGGCACCGACGGTACCTCTACCCACCGAGCCACCGATTCTTCCAGCCCCAGCCGCTGACGATGCACGTCGCCTTAGTGCACTGCATGAGTTCCAGCGCCAGCGACCGCCCAGGTTCCGCGGGGAGACAGACCCCCAGGCAGCCGAGGACTGGTTGGAGGCAGTGGTACGAGTTTTTCGGTTAGTGAGGACACCAGCAGACCTCATGGTGTTCCTCGCAGCGAGCCTACTGCACGCGGTAGAGGGCCGATGGTGGAGCTTGATAATCCAGGTGCACGTTGAGGCATCTCTTCTCTGGATAGACTTTAAGAGCCTCTTCCGCTCGGAGTTCGTCCCAGCCACCCTCCATGCGGTGCACATCCAGGAGCTTCTTCAACTGCGGCAGGGCAGCTTGACAGTCGCCCAGTACTTGGCGAGATTTACCGATCTCTTACGCTACTCGACCGACATGGTACGGGACCCATTCTTCCGGGCCCAGACCTTTGAGCAGGTATTGAGGCATGAGATCAGGGCATCGCTGATCTCCCTCAGCATTCTGACTCAGGAAGGAGTACTGGAGAGAGCTCTTCTCATCGAGAGTTTTCTTGCTGAGTCTACACCAGTGGCGAGACCTACCGCAGGGCGACACGTGGCAGAGTCTTCTGCAGCCGGTAGTAGACAGATGTCGCAGAGGTCCAAGAGGGCCAGGCCAACGGGCGGACGACCACAGGATATTGGCTTGGAGGTGCGGGGCACACACAGCAGAACCAGTCTTAGGAGTGGAAGACAGTGCTATGCATGCGGTGGGCAGGGCCACATGGCTCGTGACTTCCAGACCCGCCATGCAGAGGAGAAAAAGATGGTTGAGGAACCACCTAGGCAGAGGCAGAGGTTCGACCGTGGCGGTCCGCAGGGAGCAGGTGGACGAGGCCGAGGAGCTGGTCGAGCAGCAAGTGGTGGACGACGTTTTGAGGCTCTACCACCACCACCACCAGGAGGTCCACCCTGACCTCAGGGGAGAGCACAACTTCAGGCAGCTGAAGCTTACGATCATGGAGCTCCGGAAGCAGGTGGACTAGTGCGGGACTAGCTCCAGGCATAGAGGCCTTTGCCCATAATGCCTCTAGCTTCGTAGTTTGTGTTGCCTTGTGTCCTTGTACTTTGATTTGAAGTAATAAAAGTCACTTGCAATGGTGATGTTTGCTTTCTTTTCTTTTGTTTGTTATTACTAAGAGGTGCCGGTTAAAAACTGTTGACTTGACCCTCACTTGTGAGATTCTTACTGGAGGAGACCCAGTGACCACACACTGACGCCGACAATGTGACTCAACCCTTGGAGGCGAGAGTAACGATTGGATCTCTTGGTTGCAGCGTCGAGGCCTTACGATGTCATCCGTGCCATGAATTAACTAATCATGACGGGATTGACTGTATTAGGCAAGGAATGTGGTTTATCCAGGGGATGAGACTAGATTTCCCTTTTCGGAAAAGGAGAAATCTTTGCAGCTTTGCAGAACATTAAGGAGGAAGGGGAAACCCTTCATGTGGTCAGACAGATGTCAGTAGAGCTTCCAGGAGCTGAGACAGAGATTGAATAGTGCCCCTATCTTGAGGTTTCCAGTGGAGGGAGTAGGGTACATAGTCTACTGCAATGCATCAGGGACCGGACTTGGATGTGTCATGATGCAGGGGCGGGTAGTGATCGCCTTTGGATCACGTCAGTTGAGGCCGCATGAGCAGAACTACGCTACCCATGACTTGGAGTTAGCAGCAGTGGTCTTCGCTCTGAAGACATGGCGACACTTTCTGATGGGAGAGTGCTTTACAGTTTTTTTTCTGACTATCAGAGTCACAGGTACATATTCTCTCAGAAGGACCTGAACCTGAGAAAGCGGCGATGGCTCGAGTTCCTCCAGGACTATGACTTTGAGATCGTCTATACTCCTGGGAAGGGGAACGTGGTAGCCGATGCTCTCAGCAGGAGGACGGGCATTCAGCTACTTGAGGAGGCGATAGAGCAGCTAGCCTCTTTGCAGATATCCTTCGTGGATAGAGATGGGACAGCCTTCCTTCAGTCTCTCACAGTCACCCCTCCACTACTGCAGCGGGTCAGAGAGGCACACCGTGGGAACGCTGACTGTGAGATGCGGCGTGCGCAGATATCCTCAGGACAGGCACATGATGGATTATCCTTTATAGTAGAGCACGACATCCTTTTCAGAGGACGTACCTTGGTACCATTTGCTTTACGGGAGGAGGTGCTGAGAGAGTTTCACATTTCTCCTTTGGCGGTACATCCTGGAGTGGCGAAGATGTACCAGGATCTCAGACGACAGCACTGGTGGCCGGGCATGAAGAAGGCTATGGCGGAGTTCGTTTCTCGATGCCTCACCTGCCAGCAGGTGAAGGCAGAGCACCAGGTACCAGCAGGCTTGGTACAGCCTTTGGAGGTCCCGGAGTGGAAGTGGGATGACATATCTATGGACTTCGTGACTGAAATTCCATACACTTCCATAGGTCACGACTCTATATGGGTGATTTTCGACCGACTCACCAAGTCGGCACACTTCTTACCCATCAGAGAGCAGGGATCAGTGGAGAGCTTGGGATGACTTTACATTCATGAGATTGTGTGGCTTCACAGTGTGCCATCATCTATCATCTCTGATCGAGATGCTTGCTTTACTTCCCGGCTTTGGAAGGGGTTGCAGGAGGGGTTCGGGACGCAGCTACGTCTGAGCATCGCCTTTCACCCTCAAACGGATGGTCAGACGGAGAGGACCATTCAGACTCTCGAGGACATGCTCCGCGCATGTGTCCTCGACTTTGGTCGCAGCTTGGAGGACCACCTACCCTTGGTGGAGTTCGCATACAACAACAGCTACCACTCCACCATCGGGATGGAACCATACGAGGCGTTGTACGGCTGACCTTGTAGATCTCCTTTGTGCTGGACAGACCCTGGGGAGTCAGCACTTGTGGGACCAGAGATGGTTCAGGCCACAACACAGAAGGTCCAGGTCATCCAGGAGCATATGAGGACAACTCAGAGCTGACAGAAGTCTTTTGCTGACAGGAGGCGGAGGCCACTAGAGTTCGAGGATGGTGACCATGTCTTCTTGCGTGTCTCACCTCGACGTGGATTGCGGAGATTTGGCCGAGGCGGAAAGTTATCTCCATGCTTCATAGGACCATTCCAGGTTCTCAGCAGGATTGGCGAGGTGGCTTATCGCATGGCTCTACCACCTCAGTTGCAGAGGGTGCACGGCGTCTTCCACGTATCTCAGCTGAGAAGATACGTGCACGACCCGACGCATATCATCAACCATGGGGAGCTAGAAGTTGATTATGGGGCAACTTTTACGGAGGTCCCAGTGGAGATCGAGGATCGACAGGAGTGGGTCCTGCGTGGACGGTCGATTCCTCTAGTGCGTATCAGATGGCAGCACGGGAATCTCCAGGAGAGTACTTGGGAGCGGGAGGCTCAGATGCGTGCTCAATACCCACTTTTGTTTCCCTAGTTTTTGATGTATCTTTACGGGGACGTAAAGCCCTGAGGTAGGACTAATGTAAAGACCCATAAAATTCAAGGAATTTTTTTTCTTAATTTTCCTTGGGATTTTACATGAACGCAGTTTCTGACGGCACTTGATTCCGAGGCCCGGTGTGCCCAGAATTTCTATCCGAAGTTTAGCTCGGGTATGTTCAGTGAACGAACGAGTGGGAATTCCTATATTTTGAACCGGTGCTCGGAATCGAATTCCGAGGGCACTGATGAAACCGCAGCGTCGGTAATTGCTTAGGAACACCTGTTCCGGAGTTGCGTTTTCACGAGAGAAGATGATAAAAATTGTGGAAGTTTAATTTATAATTAAACTACAATTTTTATTTTCTTTAAGTGGTTTAAGGCTTTGGGTGGAAGTTGGGTAACTACCCAACTTCCCAAGCGAGGTTATGAGGGTGGTGGGGCCCACACGAACCCCACCCCTTCATATTCTTAAACCCCCTCAACTCACCATTAATTTTTGACAACTTATGTTATTAATTAAGTGAGTTAAGTGTGGATGTTTGAATTTCAAACTCTTTAAATTAAAAGTTATGTTATGTTAATAAAATAAGAGGTGAGCTTATTTTATTTGGGGTTGGAACCTTGTGGTGGAGTTTTTGGGAGAACAGACTAAAGACTTGAGGAACTTCTTCGTCTTCAACGAAGAACGCGAAGAACACATCGGTCTCCAACGAAGAACGTCGAGTTCTCGGAAACCGATTACGCGAAGTTGTGTACCGCGACGCCGATGCGAATTCCTCCTTCCGCGACGTCTCTTTCCGCGACGGGTTTTCCTCGACGAATCCTCGTTCTACGAACCTCCGTTCAAGCTCGCACGAGGTAGGGGTTTTATTTATTTATTTATTTTGTTCGTGAATCCTACCTTGTCGTTCTTCGTGAAATATGACCTTTTGCAATCGACTAATGAGAGGGGGCCGAACTGCACAAACACGGCTGACCCTCCTCCATTATTGATGATGTTTTTATTGCGGATTGGAACGAAATGGCATGGTGCCATCTCACCACGTGGAATCGCGCGACAAGGAATGCGCGGTGCCGTCGCACCGCGCCGTGAAATTGAATCAAGTCGCGGAGCCGTCGCGCCGTGCCGGAGAACCAAAAAAACACCGCGACCATAGCGGGGCCGCGGAAGAGAGGTGCGGCGCCGTCGTGCCGCACCGGACGAATTAAGGCTGCGGCCGGTTCCGGGCTGTGGCAGAGCAAGGAGACCGGCGACCGGTTCCGGGCCGCCGACATCGGAGCAGGGGGGACCGGCCGTCACCGGTCCCGTGGAGGTAGAAACCGGCCGGCCGGGGCGGGCCGACCGGACAGGTGAGCAGCTGGGGGTTCAAACCCCCGACCGGCCAGCATAACGGCCCCCTTAATGGGGGGCCGCGGTTACAACCAGGGGAGCAGGCGCCCCCCACTCCAAACGGCTCGGCCGTTTGGCCGAGCGCCCGGCCAGCGCGCTGGGCGCGCTGCGCCCAGGCCGAGCTGGGCCGGGCCGTGCCCAAGCGAGCTGGACCCGGACCCGGTTCGGGTCGACCCGGTTCGGGCCGACCCTGGGGGTATCGGGCCGGGTCGGATCGGGCCCGGACCCCTTAATACCGAATCTTTTCCGGTCGGACGCCCATAACTTGTGCTACGAGCCTCCGATCGACGCACCGTCAGTTGCGATGCGATCCTTGGATCGAGACGGTCGTTTCGGTATATCACACTCAAGGTTTCGGAATATTTTGGGTTTTTTTCGGGTTGGTTCGTACACGAAACCAACCGGGCCCTCGGAGCGGAAACACTAATAACTTGAGCTACGGACGTCCGATTGACGTGCCGTCGACTTTGTTGGATTCCTATTAGTGAGGCGGATCTTTTGGCTTACTCTGCCCGAGGTTTGGACGTAGGTAGAGTATGGTGGGGTTGGTTTTTCCTTAAAAACCAACCGGGCCCCTGGGACGAAAAAGCCAATAACTCTCAGACCGGGCGTCCGATTGACGCGCCGTCTGCGACATTGAGTTTCTGTTGACGATACGGAACTTTTGGATACATCAACTATGGACTATGTGTCAGTTGATGTATCAGCCTCTCGGCTCGTGGATCGGATCCTCCAAAATGAGCTTTCTGTCTGCGGGAACCCTAGAGCTGGCTGCGTTTGCGACTGTGACGACGACGATGACTGTACAGAGATCCTCAGTGGATTTGACAACGACGACTACAACACTCAGTGATCCTACGTGGATCAGTGCTATCGATCCTGTGTGGGTCTGATCCTGTGTGGGTCAGCGCTCAACGGTTCTGTGTGAGCCAGTTCCTACAGATCATGTGTGGGTCCGATCCTGTGTGGGTCTTTGCGGGGGTTAGTTACCTATCAATCCTTTTTGGGTCAGATCCTATGTGGGTCATTGCGGGGGTTAGTTACCTATCGATCCTTTGTGGGTAAGATCCTATGTGGGTCATTGCGGGGGTTAGTACCTATCGATCCTTTGTGGGTCCGAGGGCTTAGATGAATCAGTGGTTATATCTGATCATCTTTATCGTCATTCGAAGAAGTATACCTGTGTGCGATGAATCCTGTTTTACTTTCCTATGTGGATTGTGTTGTGCTATCCTGTGTGGATTTATGTTTTGCTTTCCTGTGTGGACTGGGTTGTACTTGGGTTCGGATGTTGGAGCCGAACGATAATTGATGACTTAGGTATATGTATGGGCATATACCTAAGCAGCGTCGGATGTTACTTCGTGATTGCATCTTTCCTTTGTGGATTATCCTTTGTGGATTTTGGGAGACCTTCGGGGGTCTCGGGGTCCCTACTGAGTAGCTTATACTCACCCCTGCACGGGATATGCCCGCACTACATTGTGTTTGTTGCAGACGACAGACAACGCTGATCATGGTTGAGGCTTGCGGAGCAGGACGGTACCTGGAGGTGGACCACTGGGCGGGACGTACTCGGAGCGGTTGGCTGGACCCGAGGTGCAGTGGAGGCTATCTGTACCCACCCTTCAGGTGGGATTTCCAGTGGACAACTCAGCATTACGGCTATACTTTTTCAGTTGCTGTTTTTCCTTTCCAGTTGTACTTTACTTTCAGTTTGGGTTTGTATACTGGCCCACTTACTTTTCCACACTTACTGTTGTACCAACTTTTACTTAGTGTTTACTACTTCTTGCTTGCTCTGTGGTGTTTGTTTACTTTAGAAAGGCAATGCCTTCCCTTTTTATCGGGAATTTTATGCCTTGGTGCTAGTCTCCAGCCCCTGGCCTATGGAAGGCGAGCTTGGGGTAGTCACTGCACGGGCCCTGAGGACGGGTCGTGAAAAATAATAAAGCACTGATAAAGGGTAACCTTTATCAACGTTAAAAATAAAGCACTGATAAAGGGTACCTTTTATCAATGCTAAAAAAATATTGATAAGGGTTATGCTTTATCAGTGCTAAAAAAGTGTTGATAAAGGGTAACTTTTATCAACCCTGATAAAAGGTACCCTTTATCGATGTTTTTTAGTGCTAATAAAGGGCACCTTTATCTGCATTTTTTTCTAGTGCTGATAAAGGTTAGCATTGTTAAAGGCTGGTTGTATAGTAGTGATAGTATCTTGTGCTATCAATACAAAGAAAAAATTACCTAAGTTTTATGGATTCAAAGGAAAGTAAGAGAAGGAGATGATAATAGAGCAAAAAAAAAAGATAAGGGAAAGAAGAGAAAGAAGTATTTTCACACATGTGATAATTATGCAAAGAAACACCCTAATACTTGCTTGAATGAAATGAGAGTTTTCTTAAAGTGTAGAGATAATGGAAATGAGGCATGTGAATTCATGGGTAAGAAAGAATTATCTAATGTTCAGTGTTTTAACTGTAAGGATATGGGGAACTACAAAAATGAATTCCCCAAGTGTCAAGGAAGTATACCTCAGAAGAATCTAGGTGATCAAGGTCAATATTATGCTATTAATTTGGAGAAAGTGGAATGATTAAAGTGTTTGTGTATTTAGATTCAAGAATTATGTTGTAGAATTATTTTTACCAATGATATTTTGGTTATAATAATCATGAAACATCTAAGTATTGTGTTAATTTTGGAAGCACATATATCTTCATTAATGTAAGAGTTATGGATACCTTCATGGGTTTATGAGTTTATGGTTTATTATAAGTTCAAGGTCTTAAACACCCCTTTTTAAGTTTTATTTGATGGGAGTGTATGACATATTAAAATTTAATTTTAGTACTTTAGGCATAAAAAAATTATCTTGTATATTCATTTCTTGGAGTAAGAAATGAAGTGGAAGTTGACCGAAGCACAACCAATTATTGAAATTGTGCTTATGAAATAAAAAGATATTAAGTAAGAATATTTTCTAGTATTCTACATCATGATAGTAAAATAATAGATAATATTTAGGAAAAGGATCTTCAAATGAAAATTTTATCCTATTACCTTTATTTATATTGCACATTTATGGTTTTTTAGTCAATCATTCAATTTCTTATGATAAGTGATCTCTATCACTCTCCATAATTATTTACATTTACTCTAAGTCCATATTTCCAATTTCCACTAATTGTTTTTGTACTTGGAAACCTAGTTATGTGTTATTATATATTACCTTAAAACTTTCATTTCTATCTTATTAATAAGATGTTTTATTAACCCTTTTTATAATGTGGGGTTTCAATAAAGGTTAGACTTATGATGACCAAAATAGAATTGTGAGGGCACAATTTATTTAAGTGGGGTAGAATGTAAAACCAAAAGATTTAAAAATAATAACACTATGTTTGATAGAGTATGAGATGCACAACACTGAGCTTAAACAACCCGTGAAATATATTTCTTTAAATTTAATCTCTTTGATAGCTTGTGATACATACAACCCCATGTCTAAATGAACCGTAATATAATATACTGTTATAACCTTTCTATTGAATTGGATTGTATTAATAATACTAACTAAAATATTAAAATTATATGGATTATAAATTTATAAAATAAATTCAATGGTTATATATTAATTAGAAATAAAATAAGAATCATTTTAATGAAAAAGAAATATTTTCTGAAAAACTGTATTATTTGAAAAGGTTGTTTCGTCAAGATTTTTGAACTTAATTTAAAATTATTTTTTACCAATTTTAGAAAATTTATTTAAATAAGTTTACTTAATTTTTTAAATAATCATGTAAAAATTATCTTAGGGTGAATTTTTATAATTTTATGAAAAGATTAGTTTTTCGATTAATAGTAAAAAATACTGGTTTTTATTGAAAACCGCCTTTTCGTTAAAAAAATTTAAAAGTTAAATCTTAATTAAAAATTGTTTTAAAAGTAAAATTAGTAAAATTATATTATAATAAATACAATTTAGGCAATTTTAATCAAATTAATTTTGATTTTTTGATATTAAAACTTTCTAAACTTATGAGAATTTTCTCTTTAGAAAACTATTTTTTCACCGCGTCTGTGGTTTTAATTTTAAATTAAAATTTTCCACATATATGAATGGAAATTGGAAAAATAGATTCCATATTTTTAATAATAATAATTAATATTATATATTAATTTCTATATTATTTCTGATCATAATGAATAGTAAAAATAGTAAAAATTAATTACCGCAGTTAAGGTTAAAATGGGTTTACTGAGAGGTTAAACTAAAAGATAAAGGTTAAAAAGGACTATAAAATTATAAAATATCAACTTTATGGCCATATGTTGACATTATATCATCCATGGTTTGATAATGATCCATTTTTGAGTCTTGTGACATGTGGAAAACATAGGTATCACCTTTTCTTTTCAAAAACTCCAAGTGTGTCCTCTTCTCCACTTATAAAAGGACACATCCTATCATCTCATATTTACACTCACAAAGCCTTTTGGATTAGAAAATACCTACCCAAATTTATTCCTTACATCCTTTTCCACATTCTAGAGTCCTTGTTTTGATCATAAATCCAACCTAGGAAGGATTTAGGTATAAATATAAAGAGGTTGTCTGAAGAAGAGGTAAAGTTCCTAACCATGCATTTTCATTTTACTTATTCTTATAAATCTCTAAAATATTCTAAAACTATGATAAAATAATAGAAAAATATTTAATATATAATTATATGTTATTATTTTAATGTAATAACCTATATATATCTCCTTTTCCATCAAATGGGAAACAAAACCATCGATCATGTGGACGGTGAACGACCGCCTCACGAACCAATATAATTCTTTTTCCATCACTGCCACTCATATATGGATGTAATAATGGATTTAATGTTTATATATGATATTTATGACATAAATATAATTCTGGAATTATAATAACACATTACATTATTACCTTATAATCCTTTGTAAAATAATAATGTTGCTCAGCCGTACGTGTCGATAACCGCCTCCACATTAAGATGTGAAATGTTTTTCATTTTATTTTAACATAGATGGTAATAATGATATATTTAATAAATATACATGTAATAATTGATATAAAAATGGGTTTTTAAAGGTTAAATATTATTTACCTTTCTTATGTTCCACCTGTTGGAAAAATAGAAATATTGTTCTCGTGTACGTACGACCCATCATCTCAAAGAACAATGTAACTCATTTTCCCATATCTAATTTTTATGGACTATTATAAATAATAAGAAAATTATTGTATATTATATTTATATCATGGGTAAAATTATTTAAATTATTTAACCATTATCAAATTAAAAGGAAAGAAACTATCGAACCAAAACATACATGAAAAACAAAGTAATTATCACCCGAAACAGTGATTTTAACAAAGAATTGTTAATAAATGAGTCACAAAAGACTATAAGTAATTAATATATGTTATGAAATATATAAGTATTAATTTTAATATATTTATAATAAATATATATTTATTATAATGGAGGTAAGAACACATACAAAGGAAATCAATCCTGAGGTAAGGGTTTCTTGTCTTAATTTTACATATGTGAGACGTATTCCATATTCCCCACTTTGTTCTTTTGTTTGGCTTGTATACTTCACATTTTATATGATATATAATTAATAAATTTTCATTAATGGAATTTAAATTTTATTTTGAATTTATGGAGGCTATATTTCATAAGTTACCAAAGCAGTAATGGTTTATTTTACAATCTCATCGTTTATCAGAATTATTTATGATTGATTTTTTATGATAAAATATTATGCTCTATCACTCAATAAACTCATGATTTTTCTTATAATTATTTTATTCATGAACTTTTGAAGTAATATTACCATTTCCTCTCTTTTTTATTTAAAATTATTTAGAAAATTACTTTTTCAAAAGGCCAACTTTATGTCTCATTTTAGTCAAAAATTATTTTTCTTCCATATCCATGTTTTCTAAAAATATTTTAAAAAATGATTTGAAGAGTCTCTAAATTATTTATTAAATACATTTATACCCATTTTTAACATTTTAATTTTTTTTGAAAGGAATATCCTTCTCATTTACCAAGAGAGGAACTTTTTAACCTTTTCACAATAGTGTGAAAAGAATATTTTTTTTAAATCACACGACATGTACATAATTACCCAATATCATTGTTTTGAAGATTAATTTACATGTTTGTAGGTTTATTTGAAAATAAAATGTTTTCCTAATATTCTATAATTTTTTTAAAAGTGATTTTCAAAGCGATAAGGATATTTTCCTCAAGAATGTTTTAAATGTCATTTTCATGGTATTTATATTAATAGATGAATAAAACCCTAATTATAACTTATGATCCATTGGGAATATGTTTTAATGAAAACATAAGTATTATTTATTTTGATTTTTTATCATTATTTTGACTGGGATATACTATTTTGATACCATTCACCATATTTCTCTGAATGGTTTATGATTATGTTTATTGATTTGGGAAAGTATTAACATTTCATATGCTAGTTTTTCAATATGAATGTTTATGTTGATTATGCTTCACCCCTTTCATGTGATAAATTCATTGGAATTAGTATGTGATGGGTGGAGCCCACTCTATCCCCTCTATGCATCAGTTGGTCTCATGAGATAAACTAGATTGGGTTTTTGGTTGAGTCCTTACTCATTTATATAACATGTCTTGGTATGTGGCATTGAAATTATGTTTATGATGCTTGAAAATATGAATTACCACATTATTAGATTATATATTGGTGTTCTATGTGATTATTTTATTAGTTATAATATCCATGGTTATGTTTCAATATCATGTGATTATTTATATAAAATTATTTGATCATCATTTATTCTAGCCATATTATTCTCAAGTAATTTATTGAATGGATTTTTTTTAGTTATTTACCTTTCCATATTGATTATTCCTTATTTATTAATGATGGATTCTTCTGTATATATATCCTTAATGAGAATTAGATCCCACACCTTTCTTAGTTTTCCTTTCCCTAGGATGATAGGAATTGTTTTATGATTGATATGTGAGGATATACTAAAGGAAATAATGGTTTACTCAAAGAAAATACTATGTTGTTTTTTATGTTTTCAATTGTAATATGATATTCAAGTATGTATCTAGTTTACCAAGACTAAAAAACTATTCATCCCTTCAGGATGTGATTCCTAATATCATATGAAAATGTATTAAAGTAACCACCACCCATGGGATACTAGGGTTGCGTTATTTATAAGGACTATATCTAGCTATATCATTATCCTTATCACTATATGGGTTAGTGAGATTTATTTTAAACATTAGTGATCTTGTATTTTTCTCCTCCCTAGGAGTGTCTACCCCTTCCCTTAATGTTTTAGCCTCTATTGGGACTCTTTAATCCTTTGAAACTTTAGGGATATGGGATCATCCAATTCTCTTTTCATAGACGCTTTTAGCCTCTTCAAATACATAAACAATATCCTGATATCCATTCTCATTATAAGAGTAGTCATATTCAACTATTTGGATAGACTTGAAGCCTAAATCTATGTTATCCCTCAATTTGGTAGGGTTCTTTACTAGATTTAAGTTCTCATAAAGCTTATCCTCATCTGATACTCACATTTTTTTCATGTGTTCTATCTAATTTTCATTCTCTTTCACATGGTTTTGTTAAGAAAAACACCACCTAAGAGGAATTAACTTTCTACTACCTTAAGAATAAGTCTTTTCTATTAAACCAGAGAATAAATAAACTTGGGGTAAGGGAGAGTGTTAAATATTGATATTATTTTTCTCAGATCATCCATATATCTCATTAGAAATCTAGTCAAATTTATCTAAATCCCATGAACCATAAAATTTAATATAAAGAAGTTTTGGTGCCTAATAGTGATGAAATCCAACTTTCTAGGGAAGATCATATACTGAATAAACTTTAACAATAACCTACACTCTCCATTTAATTCAATAGAGTAGGGTATTAGATAAGTTCTATCATTAGTTAACTATTATAATTAATATAAAATAACAAAATATGTATGTTTTAAAGGATAATAACTTTGGTAAACTTTATACTCACCTTGATGCGGTAATTTTAAACTCTCATCCAAAAGAGTTAAAGAAAACTCAAATTCATGACTGTCAACAAAGATTTTAATGAGATATGATTTATCTCCAGCATCAAACACTATATTAATATGAAAATCCTTCACTAATAAAGGATAAAAAATTATATTATTATCCAAAAACCAATTGGTCTATCCTTGTTGAAGCACGAATCTCCAAACTAGAGAATGGATTGTCATAAACCACTAGACATCTACTTCTTTTATGGAGGGAATTCTCATAAAAACAGATGAAAGTTTGATAGTTTTCTAGATCCACTTGTCCTTTACATTGATCTTATGTAAGAATCAGAATATTTAGGATTATCTTCTTCAAATGATCACTTTATCTTTACTACTCACAATAGAGATTCAAAGGTTGAAAAACAAGGGTTTCAATAAAGGAAGGGTCAAAAGAGTGTTCGAATCAAGTTGGAAAGGTACATGGTGATTCTAATTCCATTTTGATATGTTTAAATAACTTAGGGATCATTTTATATTAAATAATGAGAAATAGATATGAAATATACTTAAAATACTTAAAAAATACGATATCTTTAAGTAAAACCAATTAATTGAATATTTCTTATAAGGAAAACTTATCATTACATATTAATTATACATAAAAAATATAAATATATATCAAATAATTTAAATATAGAATAAATTATTTTTTATTATTCCTAAATCAATTTTGATATAATTTTAATTCTCACAATTCATAGGCTTTGTAAAAATATCAACACACTGATGTTCTGTATAATGACCCAACATTTCATAAAAAAATATTACATCTTTTTAGATGAATATTCAATACACTTGAAAAATAAACACCTGAGGAGCATAAATTTTTAGAGTCTTTGAAAACATAGATACATAAAAAACTGGTTCATAAAAGATCTACATCATCTCCCACTTAGATTTTCATCACTAGCACCCTTCTTATACACATCATACTAAAAAAATTTCTTCATAACCTAGGGAAAAGGAAACATAAGAAAGGGTGAGCCCAAATTCTTAGTAAGGGAAAAAGGGATATATCAATGATCACTTGAGTTTAACATGAGTATAATGGTATAATAAAAAGATCATATTACTTGAAAAACATACCCTTCATATCAAATATCATAATCTTTATTCATGGAATAAATCTTGGTAGTTCATAAGGCATGCATCATGAATAAATCAAAGAAAATGATCCATGAAATCCTAACATTTATATAAGATATGGAATCATGGAATACACATAAGAATATAAAATTATTTCCATAGTATTCAAGGCTTATTTCCAGATCTATCATAGTGGAATGAATTCATATCCCAAACCATTGTAGTAGTCAAGGTTCACTCCCAATACTATCATAGTGTACATAGTCCCTTACCGAACTAGGTTCACTCCCTATTACAATACTATTTATATCATGATATGTAAATCATTACCCAACTGATTGTAGGGATGTATAATTTTAGTCTTACTTGTCCTTGGTTATAAGATAACCACCATACTTAGTTGTAATGTAACAACTGCCCTTGGAAATAACATAACCACCATCCTTGGTTATAACATAACCACTATAAGTTGTTATAATGTAACCACCATCCTTTGTTATAATGTAACTACTATCACATAATGAGAAACATAAATATGTGTTCCATAAGATCATAAAACATTCATCATATCATTACATCATAACCCATGCTAAGAAAATATATTTCATAAACATATAATCAACATAAATATTAAACATTAATAGAAATATTAATAATGGTATCAATATACCATATCTATTTTAAATCAAAATTACCATCAAAGGATGTTATCATATATGAAAATTACTTTTAAAAGATCACTGAAATATTTCATGAAGAAAGTAACCATTCCATTTTGAAAATCACTTTTAAAATAAAAATATTTCCAAAATATTATGGAAAAAACTCTCCTGAAAAGAAATTTGGAAACTTGAAAATTAATCATAAAAACATTGATTGGTCATGATGGTAGGAAATTCTGTTCATGCCGTATAAGTTTAAAGAAAATAAAACTTCCACATTTTTGGTAAAAAGTTAAAAAAGTACATCGTTCAGAAAATGATACGAAGATTCCTTTTAAACCATTTTTAAGAAGTAAAACATGGTAAAAAATAACTTCAAACAATCATAGGATAATATAAAAAACCTTTTTTAATTTTTTTTAGAAAACACAGAAATGGAAGAAAATGGTTTTTTGACAATGAGAGAAATGATATCAATTTTCCATAAAAACATATTTTCAGTAGCTTGAGTACTTAAGGTGAGAAAATGAAAGGAAAAAATGTATTATAAATAAATAACTATATTTAAATAAAAATTTAAGTGATTAATTAGATAAGAATAATATAATTTTCCCTAATGTAAATTCAACCATAAATAATCCCGATTAAAATAGGATATAAACATAAATTCCTTACTACTTTGGTAACTTTTGAATCGTAAACCTCATGAAATAAGTAACCTTATATGGATATGAAAATAAACATAATTTTCATAATATTAACCATAAAATACATTCATGGGTTTTATACACACTACACAAAATAAAAAAATGCTGAATATGGCATGTGTCCCACGTAAATAAAAGTGAGACCAAAATCCCTTACCTTAGGTTTGATTTCCTTCCTATGCATTGGAAACTACTGTATAATAAATAAAAAATTGTTTTAAATATATTAAAATTACATACTCATATATATAATACCATATATGATTTACTTATAACTCTTTTATCACTCATTTGTTAATAATTCTTTATTAAATTAACTATTTTGGGTAATATCTACATCATTTTTCATTTAGGTTTGGGTTCAGTAGTCATGGTAATTATAATTTTATCATGGTTAAATCATATAGATAAGGTTAATAATGATATAAATATCATATATATTCATTATATATGTTTTTAGAGTCATTCATAAAATTATATATAGAAAAATGAATCACACCATTCATGGAGACGGTAGGCCGTACATACGCATGAACACTATTTTAATTTTTTGACAGATGAAATGAAAGAAAGGTATATAATAGTTAACATATAAATAATAATTATTATATCATATATATCATATATATTCATTAAATATATCCTTATTATCATACAATTGAAATGTAAATGAAAAACAAATCACATCACTTCATGGAGGTGGTTGTCCACATGTACGCACGAGCGACGTTATCATTTTCCAACGGTTTGGAAGATAATAAAGAAGATATGATATTATAATTACATAAGTATAATTATTTTATAATTATAATATATTAAAATTTAACCAATCAAAATAACCATCCATGAAATATGGTGATGGAAAATGAATTGTATCACTATGTGGAGACGACAAGCCACACATACGCATGAGCAATACTTTCACATCCCACTTGATGAGAAAGAGGTTGGATAGCGGCGATTTTATAATAATAATAAAATTTAAGTATATTTAATATAATTAACTTATTATTTTATTATAAATTATATATATTTATAAGAGTTAAAGAAGAATTAAAAAGGAAGTGATCGGTTAAGGTGATTATCTCGTCTTTGAAACAACTCCTTTAGATCTTCTCTTAAGGATCCTAGGGTCCATCTTTTGGGAGGAACAATACCTATATAATATGGATAAGTAATTTTAGAAGGTATTTTGGTAGGGTATTGTCTAGATATAAGTCTTAAAGAATTTTATAGAAGAGAAAAAGGGGTTACCTTTTATAATTAAGGGGAGAAGCACTTTTGGAAAATTTTAAAATATTAAATTAATACAAATTATTTTTGATTCCATAATAGATCCAAATTAATAATATTATAATATAAGATGATTATGTGTATAAATAATCTCATTAAATAAAATTTATACAATTTTTTGTTATGTTTTCACCCGTATATTTTAGTTTTAAGCCATGTCAACCCTTTTAACAATTACTATAATATTATTTTTTTTATCCTTTAAGGGTTAATAATGTTACTATAAAATGACCAAAGACCTATAAATGGACCATGGTTGTTGTATAAAACCAAATCCCACTCATTCATCACATATAATATTTTTATAAATTTTAAATTATTTAATAAATTTCTATTTATTATAAAATATCATTAATGTCATTTTTAATACTATTCATTTAATTTGACTTTAAATGCATCAATAAAAGGGTAAATTATAATATAATGATTTAAAACCTCCCTAATATGTCATATAGATCTATAAAATTCGTGACAAACATTAAATCATTCAAGTTATATCAGTTTTAATATTTTTAAATTAATTTATTTTATTTTTCTCTTAATTGAAGAAATACAACATCAGAGTTTTATAAGCATTTAAAGTAATTATATAACTTATAAAAATTAGAAATAAATTTATATAATAAAAATAATTCTATTAATCTCAAAATATATATTTATATTCGTTCATAACTTCCTCTTTTCTCTATGTGAATATGTAAAATATTTTTAAAACTAAGAGATTGACACTTTGTAACTTCTTTAGTTTAAATATTTTACAGGTCATTTTCATGGAAAAGTGTCCATTTAACAAATTAATTTTAAGACTAAGGTGATAAAGGTAGAATTAAATTCATCCAATAATAATTATAATGAAAAATTATGGACTTACCACTTATTTTTAACCTATATTAACCCGATTTACCCTTTATCATGGTGATAAATTTTACCACACTTACTATTCATATTGACCAAAATTAAAAGAGTCTTATTTAAATTTTTTTACCTCATGCTTCAAAATATTGAATTAATTTTATAAAATTAAATTTATATAAGTGATATAAATTAATTTAAAAATAAGCACACAACACGCGTTTAAAACAACCTTTTAGAAAAATATATTTTAAGCATAAAACTTGGTTTATTATTATCCCACACCTAGAAAAATATTAAATGAATATTAATTTTTTTTATTAAATATATAATATATAAATTTCATTAAAATAATTAACCAATAGTGATCAATTTAATTTATTAAAATAAAAACATATTATGCACATAAAAATAGTTTTTTTTAAAAAATGCCTTTTTTTAAATAAAAAATACTTTTATAACAAATTCAAGCATAAAATTAATTAAAATGAATAAAATTAAATTATTTAAAATATAAGAGAGCTATTTTTTACTTTTGAACCACTTGAAATCAAAATTGAACTCTGTACATTCTCGAAATGAAATACAATTTTCAATAAAAATTAGTATTTTTCACTATTCACTCGAAAATCAATCTTTTAAGAAAAATCTCAAAAATTAAACCTAAGATAATTTTGATACAATTATTTAAAAAATTTAGTTAATTTTATGAAATAAATTTTTTAAAAGTGTCAAAAATTAAATATAATATTTGTTCACAAAAATAAATAAAAATCATTTTGACGGAAAATTTGTTTTTTGAAGAATAAAATGGATTTAATAAAAATTGAGTGATTATTTTCTAAGAATTAATCAATAAATTTATATTGAGTAGGAACTTTATATATATATATATATATATATTATAAAGCAGTTAATCTTATTCATACCCACCTATTAAATGTTTTGGTTATAACAATCAAATTTAAATAATAATATTTAATGGTCCATTTAGGCTCGATGTTCTGTATCTTGTACACTATCGAATATAGTGTTATTTTCAAAATATTGGGTTGTTATATTATATTAAAATGAATTCAAGAGTGATATCCCCCTTTTGAAAATTATCTCTTAATAAGTGTTGTCTTATATCAATGTGCTTTGTCCTAGAATGAGATATATGATTCTTAAAAATGTTAATAACACTTGTATTATCACAATTTATAGGGACATGTATGAATTGAAAACTATATTCTAGTAATGTGTGTTTTATCAAAAAAATATATGTACTGTAACTTCCTAAAACTATGTATTCATATTCAGTAGCGGATATTGAAATCAAATTTTGTTTCTTACTACACCATGATACCATAAACTTTCCCAACAAATGACATGCTCCAAAGGTGACTTTTCTGCCTAACTTACAATACTAAAAATAAGTATTTGAACAACTAATTAAATCAAATTAATGTACTCAAGAATAGTACAATCTTATTTTTTTGTATTTTTGAGTTATTTTAAAATCCTGTTAACATTAATGAAATGTGATTCCATGATATTTTCTTAAAAACATGCACACATACACACACTAAACATAATATCAAGATGAATAGTTTTCAAGTAATTTAAACTACCAAACATACCTATATAAGTGTTTTGATCAATTGATTTACTTATTTCACTAAGATCCAATTTATAGGTGGTAATCATTGGATTATCACATCCTTTTAAACAATGTATTCCAAAAAAATTTAAAATATATTAAGTGTACTCACTCTACTTTAAAATTATTTCTTCATTATTTTGAAATATTTAAAATCCAATAAAGAATTTTATTCCACCCATTATACTCATTTTAAATTCATTTTAAATTAGTTTTGAAAATTCCTCACATACAGAATTTATTGAAGAACTAAAAATAATTTCATCAACATATATTTGTAATCAAAAACATATTTTAAATTTATTCTGATAAATAAGGTGTGATAAGAAGCACATTTTATAAAACCATTTGAAATAAGAAGAGAGTTGAGATTTTTATACCAAGATTTAAGAGTAATTTTTAAACCATAAAGTGCTTTAGTTAGTTTAAAAACATGATTTGGAAAATTAGGATTTGAAAATCTTGGGGTTGTTCAACAAAAACACTCTCAACAATATAACCATTAAGAAAATAACTCTTCACATCCATTTTATATAACATGAAATTTAGATATGTTGCATAAGGAATTAGTATCCTAATGAATTCAAGTTTATCTACTGGATCAAAGGGTTTTCTTATAGTCAATACCATTTTCTTGATTATATCCTTATGAAACCAATATATATTTATTTCTAATAATATTTCCAGATTCATCAACCTTGTTTTTATATATCCATTTAGTGCAAATGGTTAAATAGTATTTAAGTCACTCAACTAGTCCCCAAAATCTATTCCTCTCAAATTGATTCAATTATTCTTGTATAACCATTAACTAATGTTCATTACTAATTTACTCATTAATGTTTTTGGGTTTAAGTTGTGACAAGAATTATTGATGTTCAACCTAGTTTCTAAGTGATGATAAAGTTTGAGTTGCTCTATTTATATGTCCAACAACAACATCTAAAGGATGATCACTTTGGGTTCTAATGGTTCTAGGTATAATAGATTCCTTTAAGTTTTCCTCAATATTTGGTTCCTCTAAAAGGTCTTTGTTGGGATATTTTTCTATTAAATCAGTAGCAATATCATTGGTTCTGGAAGTGATATTAGTATTTAAATTGGATATATCATCCTTTAGGTTTTATAAGGAAACTTTAGTTTCATTTGGATATGTCTCATCATATTTTACATGAATAGATTCTTCCACCAAATTTTTTCTTTTATTAAAGTCTCTATATCTTTACTATATGTAGAATAAACAAGAAAAATTTCTTCATCACGCATGGATGAAAAATTATCTAGATTATACTTTGTATTAAGAATATAAACTTTTCATCCAATTTTTTTGAAATAATTTACCCTAGAATTTCTACTATTCTATAATTCATATAGAGTATTCTTTAAAAGTAGTATTATTAAGACTAAATTAATTACATAAAAAACTATATTTATATCTTCAACCCAAAAATAGACTGGTAGGTCTTATGCCCCAAGTATGGTACGGGCCATCTCTTGAAGAGACTTATTCCTTCTTTCAACCACCCCATTTTTTTGAGGTATTTGATGAGTAGAGAGAATATGATTATAGTTATGTTGTGAGCATAAGGATTAAAAATCTTGATTTTAAAACTCATGGCCATGATCAATTCCCACACTCTTAATGGTAAGTCCACTAATTCTCTCTACTATTTTTGTATACTTTTCAAAATATCTATAGGATTCACTTTTTTGTGTTAGGGATTATACACAAGTAAACCTTGAATAGTCATCATCAATTATATAGACATAATGTTTTCCTATAAAACATGAAACTCTAGATAGTCCAAACAAGTCCACATGAACTAATTCTAGTGGTTGAGTGGTAGCCACCTCTTTCTTTAATTTTAAAGAAACTTTATGTTTCTTTCCCATTTGACAAGGATTACACACTTTTTCTTTTGGGAAATCTAGATTAAGCAGATCCTTAACTAAACCCTTTTTGGATAAATTTATAAGAAAGTATATATTACAGTGTCCTAGTCACCTATTCCAAAACCAAGATTCATAATTAAATGTATTTAAACAAGAAAAATTTTGATTAAGAAAAGGATTTAAATATAATTTATAAATATTATCATTTATCAAAGAAATAAATACTAAATTAAACATAGAATCATAGATCTTACTAGAATTATTCTCAAACTTAACATGGAATCCATCATTACACAATTTTTTTTTAGCAGATGTTACTTTAAGTCATAAATAAATAAAACTTTAGAAATTAAAAAACTTATAGAGTTACCAAATTGAACAAGACAAATAATTTTTACTTTTTCATTTTCAACAAAAGTGACAATACCACCCTCTACTCTAGTCATACTTTGGATTCTTGAGAATTCCCCTATCATGTGTCTGGAACACCCACTATCTAGATAAAATACCTTTGTACATGAGCTTTTCAAATAGGTTTCCTTTAATCAATCAAATGAACACTAATTTTGATACTCAGATCTGTTTGGGCCTAGAATGGTTCACAATCAAATATTTGAGGAACCACATATATTTTACATGTCTCTTAGTTCCAAAGTAGATTGATACAAATTTATAAGTTCTAGAAATATTATTTAATATATATTTATTTATATAATAGTAATTAGAAATGAATTATTTTTTTGTAAAGTTTTTTTTTGTCCAAGTTGATAACCAAAACTAGCTCTTGGTTTGGGTACAACATGACTACCCAAAATTTTATTAAGTTTTTCATTTATTATAGTAAAACCTTCAATATCTTTCCTTAGTTTCTAATTTTCTAATTTTAAATAATTATTTTATTTGAGAATTAGTTTGTTCTTTTTATTCAAAATAGCAGGATAAATTTTATTACAAGATAATAAAGAATTTTGTTTCATTAAATTATTATATTTATCTTTAAGCCCATTAATAGTCCCTTCCAACATATTTCAATATTTAAAGATATCTTCACTAGAAATGTCATTTTAATCATTATTTTCATGTTCAAGGATATCATGAATATGATTATAAGAGTTTGGAATAACATGTATTGCCTCATATATGTTTTCCATAAAACACATATTATCCCTTTCATTATTTTCTTCTTTGTTTGAATCAGATTCACTAGAGCTATCCTTAGAAGAAATACTTGTTTTGTTTATGGATTTTTATTTATTTTTCCTTTTATCTCCATACTTTTTCTTTTATTTTAGCTTTGTACAATCATATTTTATGTGTATTTTTATTTTATACTCACAACATGTTACTTGAAATTAGCACCTTTTTTTAGTATCCTTTCTTATCATACTTTCATTTGATGTTTGATTTCCTAAAGAAATTTTTATTTATATATAATTTCTTGAATATTTTGGCTAGATGATCCATATCTTTATCACTTTCAGTGTTACTCTCACTTCCATTGGTTCTCTCTTCCTTGACTATTTCTTTTGTTTTTTGACTGAGATACCTTGAATGCAATTAACATTTTTTGGTTCGACATATTTATTATTTTCCTTGATCTCTTCCTCATACATCATCAGTTTCGTTATTAACTCTTTTCTTGGATACTTTCTTACATCAACTGATTCTTGGATGGACACATTAACACATATCCGTATATTTGTTAAGTATATTAAATTTCTCAACACTTATGAGTTATCATCAATGGTCTTTACTAGTGCATTCATCATGTTGATAATCTCATTAAACCTAAAATAAATATTACGAAGATAATCATCAGGATTAATCATAAAATTATCATATTTAATAGTATAAGTATTTAGTCTCATTTTATTAACAATCTATGTGCCTTCATGCGACACTGATAAAGTATCCCAAATTTTATAAACTGTGGAACATGAAGATATTTTATTGAGTTCATCTTCACCTATTTCATTATATAAAACATTCATAGTTTTTTTAATTACAACCATAAGAAGCCTCAGTGGAATAAATCCAATCAACTCTTGAAGTTTTAGGTTTTTCATATTTATCTTCAATTACAGTCTTGATATCAAAAACCATTCTCTCAAGATGTATTTTTATTTTAATTTTCCATTGAAAATAGTTTGTATCATTAAAATATGGAGGTTTTTTAGTATACATTCCCTCATGTCTATTATTATCCATAAATAGTTAAATTTATAATTTATAGAAATTAAGATCTTTTGGGTAAAACCTAACCAGACTTAAAAATAGGCACAAAAAATAAACCTCCCTTTATTAAAATTTTTTGATCAGAGTGGAGTACTTAAGAGGGTGGTAAATTGACTATCCAATAAAATTTATGTTAAAAAAAGTTATAAAACAAAATCCCCATGTTTGAAATTCATCCAGTTAAATAATATAGTAGGTATATATAATTAAATTCTTTTGAATAACCTCTCATAAGTTTGTTCAAAACACAGTTAGAATAATCTTATGATTATCCTAATATTTTGAGAATACTTTATGTAAATCAAAATGTAGAAATATTACATGTAAAAGTTAGCTATTGAAGTATAGTTTCACATAAGAGATTTTAAAAAAGTTTTAAAATAGAGTAAGAAAAAATTTAAAACACAAAGTGGAATAAAAATAAAATAGGTTCAATATTAAGTCGATACCTATTCATCTATGCTTGACTGTTACCCATTACCAAGCATGATTATTAAAAATACATAGATGATATAAAACCTAGATCAGGTAAATGTTACAATAATTCATAGGTCTATTCATGCTAATAAATTTCCTATTCAATAGTTTTTTTGGGAGTACAAATATGATAAAAAATTATGAAAGAGTATTTGAGTACTCTTCTATGATCTAAATGTGTTTTTTATTTAATAAATGTGAATAAAATTTAAGAACAAATTTATAGTAATAAATAAAGAGAAAGAGAAGTGAAAATAATTTTATGTAATAAAATATAGAATTTCTGTTGTGCTATAGACTTATCTTCTCTTCTTGATGTATTATTTCAGTTTGAAGATGTGATTCAAAGACAAGAAGATATTCTCAAATCATGCGGTCAAGTTCTTATGAAAACCTATTATCATAAAGAATAGAGAAGATAATATTTTCCACACTCCTAAAAATTCAATATAAAAGTATTTATTTTTCTATATATTTTTCTTTGACCTCAATCTTTTATAAAATGAAATCTTCCTCCAAAAAGATCCATTAGAAATGCATAATTACAAATCCTCATACACGACATAAAATACAGATGTAATAAATGTCTCTAACTTTTGATTTAATGCGGTGTTGAAAGTGGTTGGAATAAATTATATTAAAATATAATTCCCACTTTTACACATGGTCTCTTAAATTGCTCCATATCAGATCATCCAAAGTAGGTCCAACACTTAGTGAAAATTCTGATCAAATTCCTTGACTAGTTGTATGGTTGATTTCTTGAACTTGTGGTAAATCTATTACTTTGAATAATTTTGACTACCTGAAATAGTTTTTTCAACTGATCATGAAGGTTATTTAAGATCATATGATCACTTCACCACTTATCCAAAATCTAAATTCCTCATATAGTCATTTCACTTTAATGTGTGGTAGCTTGAAGTCTCAAGGGATTTTACAATTTTTAAAATCCCAATATAATCCTATAATTTATTTTTCTTTATCATACAACCAATTGGAAATTACCATGTATTCACTCCAATAACTAGTAAGATTTTAGAAAAAAGGAAAAACCATGTTGTCTATTCAAGTTGGATTAGTGGTCACTTGTTTTCTCATGCAGTTGATTGAGGAGTTAGTGAGATATCCACCATGGTCAATCAAATAGGCATGAAATTGATCCAATTATCATGTGGTTGAAACAAACTTTTGCAAAAATCCAATATAGTTATGGTTGATATGATATATAACATGTGGTCACTCGATTACTTGAAAATATTTCCATCACGATAGATCGGTTGATCATATATTCAATGCATTTACCATGTAATCGCTCTGGTACTTTGTGAAATTTATCTTATATAGATTCATTTATATAGTAAATATAGTCTTTATATGATCTATTTAATTATCCTTACGTTCGATCAAGTAATTTGTGAAACATCACTTCTTTAGACTCACAGTAGATAGTCTGGATTTATTGGCTTTATAGTCACCGCAAAACTTTCGAAAATTTTCAAAATTTTCAGAAAAATATTTGATATCCATAGAACACAGAATAGATTAGAAACCCATAAACATGATCATTTATTATTTAAATAAGTAATTTATAAACTAATACAACAAAGGATAATATTATAAAGAATTTAAACTGCCAGTCAAAATATTTTAAAATTCATTCAAATAGGATAAAATCAAGGAGAAAATGGTTGGATAATAATCAAGATATAATTTATGATGAAATATATATACATTTAAAAGTCTCTATATCATGTTTACTTTATAGAAAAAATGAGGTTATTCACATTAGTGAAAATATATATTATTTATTAAAATATGAAGAGGATAAGAAAGGTCAACTTTAGATAACCGAAGGTGTTAAAGTAGAGAAGAGACCACAAAAAAACCATCTATAAAGGGTGTACTTATTTTTATTTATTAGATAATGTTTCCTTTATAATGGCAGTGTTAAAAATATTATTTAAGTGTTCCTAAATAGGAAGAATGTATTTATTTAAAATTATAATCAATGTAAATGGGGTATGATAAAGTGTACCAGGGTAGATTATAAGTTTAAAATTAAAATAGAATGATCTTTGAGAGAATATTTGGGTATAGATTCATTTTAAAACATTGAAAATAAATATTAACATCACATACTAACTCAATAATAGATAATACTAGGTAAAAAAATGGGCATTAATAGTCCGTCATTGATAAATGTCACCACTCAATATTGAGGATATCTTGAGCCCTTTCTAGTTTTAAAATTATTGTGATAATATTGCTGGTTATAGTTATTAAAAAATACATCCAAATAAAGCTCCTCATGAAAATTTAATTTCACCACAATTGATCTAGTCCTTCAAACATGAAAGTGGTGAAATACACCTTCAAAATCCTCAGTGTCTAGAGGAATCAAAAAATAAATTTTATTCAGTCTATTAAATCCTCTACTTCCGAAGGTCCAACATCATCCCTGAAAAATAGTGAAATTTTTGATTCAATATTTGAAATACCTATCTATATCCTAAGGTTGATCCTTGTTTTATTCTCTCCCCAACACGTCAAAGGTAAGGAAAAAGTTGTTCAATAATTGTTAATCTATAAGAGAATAACCTAGAGGAAAGCTCTTTATGATTCCTTATTGGTGATCTGGATCCCTCTGAGGTGAAATTTATGTAATGTAAAATTAATTTCATTAAAACATATCATACTTTATATTGGATTGAATAAGAGAGATAAAACATTAATTGAGTATAAAAAATGTGTCTCTTTTCTTTTCTTCAAGAGTTTTACCCCTTTTATGTATAATATTTATGTTTTTTATAGATCCGACTAAAATATCCACTTCTTTATTTCTAAAACATTTTAAAATTTATTTTCTCATTTTTTATGATGAAAAAATCATAAAAATCAATGCATGACATGTAAATAATATTTTTTCCTATCATGATGCATGAATAAAAAGTATACCCCTTCCCATCATGGGTAAAAACACCTATTAAAAAAAATTGAAGAGAAATAATCTTCAAAGAGTTTACAAACATCTTATTCTATTCAAAATCCTTGGTAAATCAAATTACTATAAATATATCATATTTTACTTTTTAAAAGTACATTTCAAGTTTCAACTGACATATCTCCATATGTCATAAAAAATAAACATATTTTAAAAAAGGTAAATATCCCCCAAGTCACTTAATAAACTTTTCCCCAGTTATTTTTATTGGTACTTATACAAATCAGTTGAAATTTTAAGTAAATAGTCCACAAATGAACTTAACAAGTCATGTATCACATATCAAAATAATAAAAAAAACTAAAGTATTAAAAAGAAACCAAGTATCCCCTTAAGTAACATATGCATGAGTAATATCAATAAGGAAATGGATAAGTATTAATTACATGGAAACTTTGAAAATAAAAAAAAGGATCATCTAAGGATAACTCATCCATATTTGTTATATCACTAAAAGGTATAAAAAGGAAAAAAAATAATCCACATAATCAAGTTCATATGATCCATCATATCTAACTCACACATATATGCTGTAATCCATCACTGATAAAGAGTGTGGTCTTCCCTTTACCCATGTTAAGATACACAACTCTCTCTCTCACACACAAACATGATACATACATATAGGGGGTGAGTATAATTGAATAATATTTCCCTAAAAGACTCTTATCATGTTCCACATTTTAACATCTAAGTGATATTGTGAGTTTTAGATAAAAAATACACAGTCCACCCATGAAATTTATATAAAATAATAATGATTATACAAATCAATAATTAAAGTACAGAAAAAGTTTTGTTGGTCAGATTAGGACACTTAGGGGGGGGGGGGTGAATTGAGTTCCTATAATTTTTTTTGTCCAAAATATTTATTTAAAAGTCCCCAATTTGAAATAAAAATGACCCAATTAACCAAATTATAAGTTTATAAAATATTTTTTATTCAAAGGATTTATCAAAGAGTGATTAGTTCTAAGTTAAAACAATACGAATTATTACTTTAACTTTTTAAATCGATATACTAAAGAAATTTCTAATATGAACACTTTATAAGATTAACTATCAAAGTAATGAGAATTTTTCTAATTTAAATAAACACAAATAGAGAAAAAAAACTTGAAAGAACACAACATAATTTAAACAAGAGTTTCAGTCTTAAGATGAGACTTAATCCCCTCCACTTGGAAATCACTTGCTTCCAAGCAGTTTATATAGATAAAATTTGATCCATAACCTAGAGCAGGATAAAAAACAACATACACATCTATCCAGGTAAATAATACCTCTTCCATAGTTTTCATGATAGTAAAAAACAAATTGGCCACATAGGGACCTCTTCTACTATTATCTGTGGGAGTGTAAAGTGTAGAAGATTGATTGTGAAGATATTTATGTATCTTCAAGTTTTTCATTAGATTCAGTGTTTATTCATAGAACAGAGATAGAAAAAAATTTATCATGATGTAAAAATAGTACACAAAGAGAGAAAAATAGATAGAAGATAATTATAAAGCTTTGTGTGATAGTCAATACAGTTTACGACTCCTGGAAGTTGTCTTGAAATGTAGCTTGAGTCGACTTTCAGAAACATATAGAAAAAAAGAGCATCATGAGAGCTTATGTCTTCTGTTTCCAGTGAGGTATTGAATTTCTCTATGGGTTATTTTACTCTCTTATTTTTTTCTTCAAAAATGATCTTCACTTTGAGTTCTTTGTAGTAATCTTCTTGTATCCGCAACTACCAGCTTTCATGTTTTTCTCAGTTGCATAACTTCAAAACTTGGGAAAATTCCTTTTTGATTAGGTATTTTTTTTATACACTATAGCCAATAAGGAGAATTATCTTGATCATGGTCGGGAACCTCATACCTCATACTATATTCTGACAACAATTTAAACGTTGTTTGTAAAATACCAAATTTTTTTATTAAACTAATTAGAAGTACTATGTTTCAAAAATATGAGCATTAGAAAGAAATTTGAATTTAAATGAAAAAGGTAGAATTGATGGTGTATATGAATGGTGTCTTAGAACAATGAATTGGAATAGTGTCTTAGAATGGTGATTCAAGTAGTGGTAAGTCACTCTGGAGGTAGGTCCACTTGACCATGACTTGTATCTGGCAGTACGTCGACTTATCAGTGACTCATTCCAATGGTAACTCATACTTTGTGAAAATTTTGTATTGAGCCTGAGGGTATCTTGATGCAATGGTGACTCATAATTTATGAAGATTATGAGAGGCTATTGACTGTGGTTTGAATAACAGTGTCTCATCCTTTTCTAGAATTCATCATTTATGCTGACGGTGAGACACTTGACATTGATACATCTTAATAGTGAGTCTACATTACTGGTAACTCATACTTAGCTGAATTTATTCTATCAGTGAGATGTATAACAATGAGTCCACCTTATCGGTGACTCAACCTTAATGGTGAATCATCATTTTTCATATTTTACCTACCTATATTATAATGCAAAGTACTAATATTAAGATTATATACAAACAATAGTAAACATTATTAAACATAATTTAACTTAATGAAAAATGATTTTTGAGAATTAAAACTAGAGGTGTTCAATAATCTCCCCATTTTTGATGACCAAAAATCATGTCATTATACATAACACAATAGGTCATTTAGAATGATCAAATTACAAAAGATAACTATTCTTCTTAACATGCCACAAAAATCTCTAGAGATTAAAGTATAAGATAAATATAACGGAATAAAATTAAATACCATATTGATTATAATTCATAGGTAAATTCACTAATTCTCATTCTCAGGTAAATTCCATACTCATTCTCCCCATTTTGGGATTATAAAAAAATAACAAATAATAAAGAGAGAAAGAAAATAAAATAAATGAAAAGAGATAATTTATTAGATGATAAAAAGACAATACATTAGATGATAAAAAGGTCAAAATACATCCCTATAAAAGAGCAATAAAGAAATCAATATTTATCAAAGGAAGGATCCATGGATTATTTTACCTTATCAGAAGAATCAAGTGTAGGAACAGGAGGGATAAGTGTGGTTGAGGTATAGAATTGATGAAGGTTGGTCGAGATGTTATTTTTAAGGGATAAGGAATCTAGAAGGCACTATATAGGTAACAATTTGAGTAGAATTAAGAGGAGATGCAAGTTTTTGATAGATAACAAACCAAAAATGATGAAGTGCCTAAGATGGAGATATAAGAAAAAGGTTAAAGGGTTGGAGGAATATGAGAAAAAGGATCTCGAGTGAAGGTGGCCCTGAATTGAGGATCCATAGACCGATATATGGAACTTGATGGAATATTCTCAATGACAAGTCGAATTGGGAAGTCCTCTAGAGCTAGAATGGTAGTACCATGAACATTAAAATAGGGATTTAAGAGGTTGATAAAATCCATGATGATCTTCCCACCTTTCTCCATTTCCTAAGTAAATTCATATTTATTTTCCATAAATGTTTGAAGGGCAGGATTAAGCTCTTTTAGCTATCTAATCCATACCTTGAAAGCTTGGGTAACATGGGAAATCTTTAAATTCTCAGTCAAGTATTTTAAAATAATAATTTAGTTTATGCTTTTTGTATATCCATGAGAAGTAATAATATACCATTTTTGTGATGGCCTCCTTATCTATTTTGGCATCTTTCATGTAATGCCTTACCATGTCATGCACATGATCACCGTTCTATTTGATTTTACTGAATCCCAATTGATCAAGACCACCTATCAAGGACTGAAGCTGTTCCCTTATCAATGATATGATCATATCAATGTCAAGAGTCTCAGAGGGAGGACCAGCTAAGTTTGATTCACTTTTTAATTCATATCTGATAATTAATCTTAAAAGATCCAAGTAATGTATTAGAGGATGAGGTGTAGCATCCCAAGAAGACTCAGAAGGGGTATCTCTAAGAAATTTTACAACATTTTCCAAAGTTTCTATATATTATGATGTCATAAATTTAACTATAATAATGAGATAAGAAATTTCATCACTCAATCTATTATTCTCAATTTTTATTTCCAGAAGTTTAGAAACCATTTTTAGTTGAAGCCGTGAGATAACTTTCTATAAAAGCATAACATCATCAATTTAACTAAGGCTTCACACTGGTGTTGGTTGAGTTTGAAGGGTATTTTTGACAGCTGATCACAATTATTATTTAAAAGATTTGAAATTATTTTGACTCACATAATCAACAAGCAAATGTTCAACTGAAGGAGAAGGTGCCACTGCTGAATCTGTTCCAACTTGAGATCTTTGAGTTGGATCTAATTCTTCAACCATAGATCCCTTAGGATCAGATTCATCAATATAAATGTCTGGATAGTCCAAGCCTAGCATGAAATATCTAGGATATCTTTCCTATTAAGACACTGTAAAAAAATCAAAAGGATTAAGATTATCAACTTTAACTCTACGAGACCATTGATCCCCCTCATCAGGTGCTTTCTTTTCAATAAAAACTTGATCTTTCAATTGAACATTTGAAATTTTAACATCAACTCAAACTGAGTTTGGAGCCTTTTGAGATTCCAAGATTGGTTCATTTTCTAATAAAATGATTTGATCATGATTTTTAGGTTCTACAACATGACCTTGATTATTAATAGGATGATATGAGTTACTATTAGTTTCACCATTTTCTTCTCCTTCCCCTTATTTATCATTATCAAATTCTTCTTCATCATTCTCTTATTCTTCTTCATCATTCTCATTTTCTTTTTCATCATTATTATTTTCTTCTTGGTTTCCACTTCCACTAGCATATTCAAAATCTTCAAAATTCTTCTGTCTCATAATCATCCTCATAATTTAAGAGAGTTTCTCTTATAGAAAGATCTTTTGGAGGGCTCATAGATCCATATGTAATTCCTTTAGGACTTCCTGAAATATCAGGATCACTTCTATCATCAATAGAGGATTATTTTTCTACATATTACTCAACTTATTTTTCCTTCTCATCCAAATATTTTACGACTTCATCTGGTCCTAAACCAGGATCTACAATATCCATTTTTCATGTGGGGTGTTGAATTGGATTAAACTATTCATAGATTTTCTCACTGTCTTCTACCCATTGATTCTTCTAAAGATTACAGATTATCTTCATTCTTCTTCATATAACCTTGGTAATGAAAATTATATCACAAACTATAATAGTTTCCTCACATTCATTCACTAGTCCTTTTGCTTTCAACATGGATGAAATAAGCTTTTAATAGAAAAGGGAGTTTGAATTTGAATGTGTCTTTATCATATCACACATATGAACCATAAAGTATCTACATAGGTTGATTTTGTATCCTTGTTTAATGAGATATAGTAAATACAAATCCTGATATTTAAAGAGGAAAATTCACCATTCCTTGGACAAAGTTGAGTTTGGAGAAATTTAAACATAAATTTGAATTCTCCATCAAGTTCAGTGGCTATCGGTCTTCTGATAATTCCATATATAGTTAACTCAGCTAAGTCTTCTTCATAATAAAACATGTCACTTGTAGGAAAAGCAATACCTTAGTGATTTTCATAAATACCTTCATGAGGTAAATTCAAACACTCATCCCATTTTCTAGAAGAAAAGGAAATATTTTGTCCACTTGTTCTAGACTTTATCCAATATTCATCTATTCCCTCAACAAGAACTCCACATACTAATAAAACTCATGAACTATCATTGTATATAGAGGTCGTTTGTTGTTGTAGAACCATTCCAACCAACCTTGTTCTTTCAACAGATTCAACATAAGATACTTACCTGATAAAATTCATTTGGCATGCACTTAATTTTCCGGAACAACTATTCAGTTTGCGAGTTTGGTGTTAATAGGTTTTGATTTAGGTTCACTCAAGTCACATTTTTTATTATTAAAACAATAAGGCTCATCTAAAGACATCTTAGAGAAAATATTTACTCAATCCATTTTGAAAGATTCAGAGGGCTTGGTTTGAAGGAAGAAGGTAATAAAGGATTGGGAGAGAAGGGTTTGGTTTTGGGAGAACAATGTAAGAGTAAGTGAGAATTGATTTGGATAGATTGGATTTTTTTCATTTATGGATTTCAAAATCATAAATTAAAAATGCAGAATAAAATAAAGAGAAATAAATAAAATAGTAATTTTTATATCTAAGTGAGAAAAATTAAAAAGTAAATAAATGACACAACGGTGAGTCGTCAATGGTGAGTCCTAATGGCGAGTCATCAATGGTGAGACCCAATGGTGAGTCATCAACGGTGAGTCCCAATGGTGAGTACTAATGGTGGTTCATCAATTGTGAGTACCAACAGTGAGTCATAAATAGTGATTCTCAATGGTGAGTCATCAATAGTGAGTCTCAATGGTTAGTCATCAACAGTGAGTCCCAACGGCGAGTCATCAACAATTAGTCCCAATGGCGATTCACTCAAAATTAATCATCCCCAACTCATGTATGATGTAACCCATTATCTTATAATTTAATGTATAAGTAAAATTATCAGTAAGATGATGTTGAGTGATAATGAATTCAAGAGTTATATCATATTTTTGATAATGATCTCTCAAAAAGTGATGTCTTACATCAATATACTCTATCCTCAAATGAGAAACTGGGTTCTTATAAATGTTAATAGCACTCATGTTCTCATAGTTCATAGGGACATGTCTAAATTGATATCCATATCCTAGTAATGTGTGATTAATCCACAAAATATGATCACAACAACTACCAACAACTATGTATTTAGATTTAGTAGTAGATAATGCAACATAATTTTGTTTCTTACTACACCATGAAACTAGAGACTTTCCTAAAAGGTGACATGTTCTATATGTTCTTTTTCTATCTAACTTGAAACCACCAAAATCATCATCAAAATAACTAACTAAGTCAAATGATTTTCCTCTAGGGTAGAATAGTTCTAAGTTGGTAGTATATTTGAGGTATTTAAAAATTCTTTTGATAATAAGAAGGTGTTAATTTGAGGATTTTCTTGAAAACAAGCACACATACATACACTAAACATGATATCAGGCTGGAAAAAAATTATGTAGAGAAGACTTACAATTATATCTCTATAATTGGTTTGATCCACTAATTTTACATCTTCATCAAGATCCAATTTATAGGTGGTACACACAGATTTATCACCACTTTTAGTGCTATCCAAGCCAAAAAAATTTAAAATATATTTAGTATATTTACTATGATTTAAAGTAATACCTTCCTTATTTTGAAAAAATTGAAATCCAAGAATGAATTTGAGTTCACCCATTAAGCTCATTTCAAACTCATTTTGCATCATTTTTTAAAATTCAATACATAAAGAATATTTTGAACATCCAAAAATAATATCATCAACATATATTTGAACAACTAAAACATATTTAGATATTTGTTTATGAAAAGAGTAGTATTATCTATACCTTTAGAAATAAAAAAAGTTTCAAGCCTATCATACCAAGCTATTGGAGCTTTTTTTTAAACCATACAAAGATTTTTTTAACTTGAAAACATGATTCAGAAAATGATTATTTGTAAAATTAGGGGGGTTTTCAACAAAAACATCCTCAACTATATACCCATTTAGGAATTAACTTTTGACATCCATTTAATAATTTTTGAAATTCAGATGTCTTGAATAAGCTAGTTATACTCTAATAGATTCAAGTTGGGATACTCGTGAAAAGGTCTCTTCATAGTCTAGGGACTCTTATAGAAAATTAACTTATTCCACTAATCTAGCCTTATTCTTTACTATAGTGTCAGCTTTATCCAATTTATTTCTAAACACCCATTTAGTGACTATGGTCATGATGTCTTTGGGTCTATCAAAAAGTTACCGTACTTTGTTTCTTTTAAACTAATTTAATTCTTCTCACATATCCATTAACTAAAATTCATCATTTTTTACATCATTGATGTTCTTAGGTTCAAGGTGTGATAAAAAGGCTTGATGTTCAACCTGGTTTCTTAGAGAAGCTCTAGTATATATTCCTTTGTCTAAGTCACCAACAACAACATCCAAAGGATGGTTTTTAAGAGTTATAACAACTCTAGAAAAAGAAGCACCAATAACTTCAAGTTCTTTTATAGGTTTTGGTTCATTTTGGTTAGAATCTTGAAATTTTTCCAAAACTGGTTTTTCTACTAATTTTTTAATAACTGAATCAGAAGATTTAGTATTTAAGTATAAATTTGACAAATTTTCCTCAATATTTTCTATGGAGGTTTTGGATTTAGGTTTATCTTTTTCATCAAATTTGACTGCATAGATTTTTCCACACATTTGGTTATCTTATTAAAGACTCTATAGGATTTACTAGATATTGAATAACCTAGGAAAAATCCTTCATCACACTTGGAGGAAATTTTTTCTATATTATCTTTTGTTTTAAGAATAAATACTTTGCAACCAAAAACTTTTAATTAATTAACCTTAGGTTTCCTATTATTCCATAGCTCATAGGGGGTTTTCTTTAGGAAGTGTATAATTAAAACTCTATTGAATATATATAAATCTATATTAATAGAATCTACCAAAAAATAAATTGGGAGATGATATTCATTAAGCATAGTTCGGGATATCTCTTGTAAGGTTTTATTTCTACTTTCTACAACTCCATTCTGTTGGGGTGTCATAGGAGTAGAGAAGTTATGACTATATCCATTTTGTGAGAAAAAAGATTCAAATTCTTGATTTTCAAACTCACGACCATGGTCACTTATTATGGTTTTGATTCTAAGTTCTCTTAAGTTTTCTACTGATCTGGCATACTTGGTGAAATAAGAACAAGCCTCACTTTTGTGAGCTGAAATGAAGGTCCAAGTATACCTCGAAAATTCATCTATGGGGAAATATACATAGTGCTTCCCATTTAAACCTGAATCTATAGATGGTTAAAAACAAATCCATGTAAACCAACTCAAGAGGTTGAGAAGTTGAATATTTTTTATTTAGTTTGAAAGATATTTTATGGCATTTTACTTTTTGAAAAAGATTGCAAACTTTATCATTTTAAAACTATAGTTTAAGAAGATCATTGACTAATCCATTTCTAGTAATATTTCTGAGAGATTTAATTTTATAATGACCTAGTCTCATATTCCAGATTCAAAATTCTTTATGAAATTCACTTAAGCAAGAAACATTCTGTGAGAGTAAGGAATATAGATTAACATCATAAACATTTTCATTTCTAAAACCAGTAAAGAATAAATCATTATTAGAATTAAAAAAACTATAAGGATCATTTTAAAATATAACATGAAAACCATCATCACATAACTATGAAATTCTAGGAATATTGTAATTTAGACCATCAATAAAGATAACTTTAGGAAATAAAACTGAATTGTTGTTTCTGATTTGGCCGAGGCCAATAATTTCCTCTTTTTCATTGTCACCAAAGGTGATGTGTCCACTATAAATTTTTATGAGGTTATTGAAGCTATATTAGTCCCCTATCATGTGTCTTGAACACCTGCTATCCAAGTTCCATAAGATTTTACATGAAATCTTCAAATAGTTTTCCTACAAAAAATAGTTTAAACAAGAAAAGACTTTGGTACCACTAACATGCCCATACCCGAGTGGTAAGGGATTATTCTTGGCATCCAAGAGACCCAGGTTTAAAACCGGGTGGAGGAAAATTTTTGGGCTAATGTATCAGCACTGTACCAGGTGCTATTTAGTACTGTAGCATCTAGAACTATTCACCCAATTTGGGCCTTTGGGCCATCAGCTTGGGCCTATGGGTCTCAGGGCCTTCGGGTCATCAAAGGCCTTCAGGCCTCCGGGCCACAAAGACCATTGAGTATCCTAGTTCACATAGAGAATACCCTAGAAGAGGATCATAGAAAAGAGTAATAGTCACCAAAAGTAGAGCTAACCAGATTGAAAAAATGAAAGGGTATGACAACCACCATTGGGACCAGGCACCGTGCAGCTTTGTACGGGGAAATGATAGCTGATCAATAATGCAAGGTGGGGAGCTAGGCGATCAATGATGCAAAAGTTGGGGAGTGGTAGTTTTAGTGGGTTGGGCCTACGGGTAATGTAATGGGCATAGTATGCCTCTAGGCCTTTGGGTTGTGTCAGGCCTTGTGCCTTGGGACTACATGTCATGTAAGGGTTCTCCTTCAACCCTTAAAAAGGGGGATTATCTATAGTAAAATAAAAAAGAAGGCCTTCGGGCCATTTGGGAACTTTGGTACCCAAATTTTATTGGGTCTATCAAAATTGGTAATGAAGGCCTTATGAACCCACATTTACTTTATGGGTTTCCTATAAGAAGTTTTTAAATTTTTAGAAAAAAAACTTTTTTAGGTCTAGAATAATTAGAAGTAGTAAAGGTTTTTCTAGCACTAGATCTTGTAGAAAATTTTCAGATCTGAGCATAAAACTGAAGTTTCTAGATTTTGATATAATTTTTTTAACAAAATTTCATTTCCCAAGTTGATAAACAATTATAGTAGTATATTTAAGAGAAAATTATTTTCCAAGAATTTGAATTAAAGTATTTTTACCATTTATAATATTTTCTATATCCCTTTTTAACTGCTAATTAGAAAGTTTAAGTTCAGTATTCTTATTGAGAAGTTGAAAATTCTTCTCTTTTTCTATAGTGAGTTCAGATTTAATAGTAGTAGAAAGAGAATTTTGTTTATTGAGAGATTTTTTTTAACTTTTAGATCAATGTAAGTATCCTCAAATCATTTTGTAGTATTAAAGCATTTCATCATTGGTCATATTTTTAAAAGTGTTTGATTCATATTCATCTCCAGAATAGAAAGAATTATGTATATAAGATACTAAGGTTACCTCATATGTGTTTTTCATAAAAAATGTGTTGGATTTTTCAACCTTTTCACTATTAAATGATTCATATTCACTAGAGGTGCCCTTAGAAGCACTCTAGGTAGCCTTCATATCCTTATTTTATTTTTTGTCTTTATCCTCATATTTCTTTTTGTACTTTAATTTTGGATAGTTAAACTTTACATGTCCTTTACTTTTTCATTCATAGAAGACTATATCATTTGAATTATCAATTCTTTTCCAATCCTTTTTACAATTACCTTTATTTTATATTTCTATCTATAGCTAGGATTTTTAAATAAATTTTTCTTTCTATAAAATTTATTAAATATCCTTGATAGATGAGCTATTTCCTCATAGTTATCAGTTGGTGAATATTTATTTCTGAAACTTTCAATATGAACTTAAATTTTCCTTTATTTTGGATGTAGTGGTTTTGAAATCCACTATCTTTCTTCTAGGTTCATCATCTTCTTCTCAATTAACCCTAAGATCTTCCTTATACATCATCAAATTTCCTATCAACTCCTTTATAGGTAGTGCATCAATGTCACAAGATTCCCTAATTGACATCGATGTCCCTCTCCATATTTCTAGAAGACATATCAAGATTCGCATGATCTATTATTTTTCAGGGAATATCTTTCACAGTGAGATAATTGTATTCATGATCTCATTAAACCTGAGATATATGTCATATATAGGCTCATCATGCATCATTTTGAAGTTATCATATTTAATAGTATATGTGTTAAGGCTTATTTCCTTAACATTAGTGTTTCCTTCATGTAAAACAACTAAAGTATCCCAAATCTGAAAGGTTGTTTTACATATAGAAATCCTATTGAGTTCTTCATCACCTAAAGCACAATATAAATAATTCATAGATTTTTAATTATTATTATAGGCTTCCTTAGTTGGTTCATACAAAATAGTTCTACCTATACACAAGATCTTATATTCATCTTCAATTGAAGATCAGATTTCAAAACCCATGCTTTCAAAATGCATTTTCATTTTTATTTTCCAATGAGCATAAATGTTTCTATTGAAATAGTGAGTTCTATTGGTATCATCCCATTCCTTTCTATTATTCATGTTAAAGAATAAAAATAAGTTTTAAATAACTACAAATTTTGAACTAACGGAAAATTTGAGATCTTTAAAACACAACTAAAATCACCGTTGAAAATATTTGACAACTTTAAAAAAACTTTGAAACCTAAAAATTAAGATAATCTAATACCAAATGTTGGTCAGATTAGGACACTCAAGAGGTGGGTGAATTGAGTTCCTAAATTTTTTTGTCTAAAATATTTATTTAAAAGTCCCCAATTTGAAATAAAAACATCCTAGTTAACCAAAGGAGTAATTTATAAAAGATTTGGTTATTCAAAGGATTTTTAAAAGAGTGATTAGTTCCCAGTTAGAATAATATGAATTATTACTTTAACTTTTGAAATCGATCTACTAAAGTAAATTCTAATATGAACACTATCTAAGATTAACTATTAAAGTAAAGTGATTTTTTCTAATTTAAATGAAAAAAATAGAGAAAACTAAACTTGAAAGAATACAACAGAATTTAAACAAGAGGTCCAGTATCAAGATGAGACTTAATCATCTCTACTTGAAAATCACCCACTGCTAAGTAGTTTATATAGATAAACTTTTATCTACACCTTGGATCAGGGTAAACAATAGCATACATAGCTATCCAGGTCAAAAAGACATCTTCCACAGTTTTTTGTTGGAGTGAAAAAACAAAAAATCCATGCATGGACCTCTTACACTATTATTTGTGGGAGTATAATGTGTGGACGATAGATTTTAAATATATATATGTATCTTTATGTTTTTAACAAGAGTAAGTGTGTATTAATAGAATAGAGATAGTCACACACTGTTTATAATGTAAATACAGTACACAAGCAGAGAAAAATAGAGATAAGAGAGTTATAAAGCTCTGTGTGATAGGAAATATAGCTTGAAACTCCCAAAAGTTGTCTTGAAATGCAACATGAGTCAAATTTCAGAAACAGATAGAAAAAAGCATCATGAGAGCTTATGTCTTCTATTTACAATGATGTATTTATTTTCTTGATGGGTTCTTTTCCTTTGTTAGTTTTTTCTAAAAAATTGTTCTTCACTTTGAGTTCTTGAAAGAATATTCTTATATCCACAACTATAAGATTTCATGTTTTTCTCAGGTGCACGACTTCACAAATTGGGCAATTTACTTTTTGATGAGGTATTTTATTTATACACTACAACCAATAAAAATAATGATCTCAATCTTGATCTTGATCGGGTACCTCATACCTCATATTATTGTCTGACAATGATTTTAATATTGCATAAAAAAGATCAAAAAAATTTCATTAAAATCATTATAATTACTAATTTTTACAAATATGATTATTAGAAAGAATTTTGAATTTAAATGACAAAGGAAGAATCAAAGGGGTCTCTGAATGGTGTCTTGTAATGGTGAATTGAAACAGTGTCTTGGAATGGTGATTCAAGTAGTGTTAAGTCACTCTGGCAGTAGGTCAACTTGATGGTGACTTATATATGGTATTAGGTTGACTTAGTGAAGACTCATGCCAATAATAACTCATAATTTGTGAAAATTATGGATTGATCCTGACAGTAGCTTGATGAGAAATTGTCTCATATTTTGAGAAAATTATGAGAGGCTATTGACTGTGGGTTGAGTAATGATGTATCATCCTTTGATGGAATTCAACATCTATACTGATGGTGATACACTAGACATTGATACATCTTAATAGTGAGTCTACATTATCGGTAACTCATATTTATCTGATTTTCTTTCATTAATGAGATGTCTGACAGTGAGTCCACATTAACGGCGACTCAACCTTAATGGCGACTCATCCTTTTTCATATTTTACCAACCTTTATTATGATGTAAAGTAATAACATCACATATTATGATTATATGTAAACATGAGTAAAAATAATTAAACATAATTTAACTTAATGAAGAATTATTTGTGAGCATGAAAACTATATATGGTCAATACTTTTAAGAAAATAGAACAGTAACCAAAAAGAATGATAACCCATGCAAATTTTGAAAAACTTAAACAGACAAATACACTCTTACTCACACAATATAATCCATTTTCAAAATAATTCCCACCAATTGAGAATACAAACAAAACCTTTATCATGAGATACATAAAGGAAACCCTACAATAAAGTGATAAAAGATTGTCTTATTTAGACCATCACTCAACCTAGGGATAGAATTTTTTCCTCTCATATGAATATGGATCAAGAAACCTAAGTCTAGGATCATTTCAATTTCCAAGGAATTTATCTCATAACATGTCACATATCACTTTTCTAAAAAAGTATAATCTCAATGATCCCATATAAATAAATTTTCAATAATCATCAAACCCAATTCAATTTTCATTAAATATATTAAATTCTATTATTAAACATGAAAATCATCAAGTTTTCACCCAAGAACCTATTTTCCCAAAAATTAAGAGTTTTCAAAACATTAACTCAAAACATTCACCATTTTAGATAAATAAATTTTTGATAAAATAAAAAAATGAATTCAAAGAATCAAACAATTTAAAAAAATTTATTTCTATAAAAACAACACACCAAAGAAACCAAGGTTCATTTCACATAGAATAGTGAAATATACACCTTTAATTGATTGACTATAAGTTATCAAATCAAATCCAGTGAAGAATCATATTTATATGATAATATGATAACACTTAATAAAAGACACTCAATTTCCCTGAAACGTCATACTAAAATTTTAATAATAGGTTTATTAAAGAGAGTGTAAAGTATAAAAAATAGGAAGGTAGTGGATTGTAGGTTAATTTACTTCAACCTGGACTTAAATCACTCTAGAATGATGAAAAAAACTTAATAATGGTGTGAATTCATCCAAAATTACCCATTAAGAGGAACCCTATGTGTATAAGTAAAATGTGGGTGAAAATGAGTTATTTGGACCAGTTAAAATAATTCAACACATATTTTGAGGAGTTTTAAAATTTATGGAATTATTTATAAATAATGCAGGATCACTAGTCTTTATTTCAAAGCCTACATGATTTGAGTCCACCAGTTCATGGTTTATAAATAGTTTATCAAAGTCATGCACTACCTAAATCTTTCAAATCATTCAAATTTTCATAAAAATTTATTGAAATTAAACTTAAAATAAAACATACCAAAAGTGGAGTGTCATAAATACATTACTATTTTTTTCAGAAATGTAAACAACCATGGTAATCTGTTGAATTTTTCACATATATTGATCAACTATTACTTGAGAATATAAAAAAGAGAAGTGATCATGAGGGGAAACTTCATCACCATGTCATCTAAAAAACTAGGAGTTATAAAATGATTATAGACTTTAAAATATCTTAGTCAAATCCAAAATTAATGCTTTTCAATACTGTAAAAGATAAAATTTATTGGAAAGTTGGAAAATAATTCGCGCTTCGTGTTAGAGGAAGATAACCTATGTGGGGTAGAAGAAGAGAAATCAGTATTTATATGATATTATAAAGGATCATTGAAAATATTTAGTTCTTATATTAATCAAATTTTCTGATCCCAAGACTACTTACCCTTTACAATAATTAAATATAGAGATCCAGAGTACAAAATAAAGGTATTGACATCATTAGAAAGGCATGGACACATTTTCACCGCATCAAAGATAACCCCATGATAACCATTTTTACAACCATAATCTATTAATAATAACACACTAAATATAACAAATAAAGTTTATAATTATATGGTTAACATATTTGAACTAATTATTTATGGTCCCACTTCTACCCTCACCACTACATCCGCTAGCCTTATAATGAGAGAGGAGGCAGAGTAATGTGAGAGGGTTTTTCAACATCCCTCCTTTAATGATCAAATATGGATAAATGTTACAAATAAAATTATCAAGGAAAATAGAAAATTGGATTGTCAAATGAAGAATATAGAGGATATATGAAGTAAGGGAAAATAATTAATGATTAACAAGAAGAAATGTGCATTATTTATTAATACCAAAATAATAAAGGACCAATCTATCTAGTTTTGGTATATGAATTTCATAATAAAATATTCATAGGTATCCTCATTTTATAATATTTACTATACACTTTAACCTATGGATAATGAATCAGTTTCTCTATAAATTTATGACCCACCATTAATAGAGTCTACTGAATGCTAAATTTTAGAGGAATCTGGATATTTTCATGAAAAAATGGAGAAGAGATATAAATACTTCCACGAGAAAATTTTGAATGATAACCCTTCTTCATAAATGGGATATAATTATAAATAATATAAATAAGAGGGTGATGAGGTTGAAAAGAAAAAGTTAACATTTAATTTAAAATAATTTTTATTTTCTACATTTCAGTTTTTTTACATTTTTTTAATTTGTAAGGTAATACTATAATATCCAAACTATATGTATTTTTTTATAATGACATGTTTTATATTTAGTTATAAAAGGGATTATTTTTGATATGTTAATTGATATTTTACTTTTAAGATATATTTTATATAATTTGATTCGATATGGATTGTTATATACATTAATAAACTAATGATGAATTCTAGTGTGGAGATTAGAAATTTTATGTTTTGGATATATCAAACAATGAAAAACTTGATAAAATATAGAATGATCATGAAAAAAATACACCAAAAATCCTTTAAATTTACAAATTATAAATGAGGTTATGAAAATCCAATGAAATATATTTTAATCTTTTACTTTTTACCTATTAATATTTGAGTTTTAATGAAAATCATTTACATACCTATATTAACATGAATTAAAAATTATGGACAATGTTTAAATTAAATACTGGGGAGGGTTCCATGGAACTATCACTTTTATTTTTTTTACATCATTGGTTTAAGATACATTTCACTTAAGGGTTTCATTATTTTGTGTTGAAAATTAAAAAACAATGACAATATTTTAATGGATGTGGTTAGTGATATTTTTTTATAAATAAATAAATTTGATTGATAAACCATGTATTGAATTATTTATAGTAGTTATAAAATATAATAAATTCAAACTCATTTTTAAATATCATAAATGGAAATGATAGTTAATTAGAGTTATATCAATGATAAAAAATAAATTATATTTTTTAGACTTATGCATATGTGTATTAGAAAAATAAAAAAAAGAAAATAATGTTGAAAAAGAAATTAGAGAACCTTATATTGAATTATTATTATAAAATATTCCCTCTTAATGCATTAACTATCACAAATAGGGTTGTAAGATGATTTATGATGCGAATAGAGGTGTTATGTTTAGTTTGACTTCTAATAGTGTATAAGAAATGCTTCCTTCAAAACAATTCTATGAAAAAGGGGAAAATAAAAATATAAAAACAAAATAATAGTGTCTGTATCATTATTAGGTATAAATTAAAATAATTTTTAATAAATATTTAAATATAAATAAAAAATTAAAATTCCTATTATCGGGAGCATAATTTAAAAATTAAGTTAGCGCATTACCTAACCACATTAGATTATTTTGTAATTTTTAATTAAAACATATTTTATTATATAAGTTAAAGAAAATATTAAATTATAATTCTTTTATTATTTTCATGATTGAGTATATTTTATACTTATCAAATTGTATTTCCTCTATGATCTTTATTGATATTTTTTATTATGGAAAAACAAAATTTCATATGTAGGGTAATTTGATGCCTAAAATTTGTACATAATTTTGATGATGAATTTTAATCCAAATTATGATTTTTTTACTTCCGAATAATTTTTATTTTTAATGATTATATTTATTTTGAAACCATATAATTGAAAAAATGAAATTTGGATAATTTAAACATGAAAATCTAAAACCATGACAAAACATGGAGATGGAAACATCATGGTTTCTATAAAACATTTTCGAACATGGAAGAACATAGAGATGGAAATTTCATAGTTTATATAGAACATTTCATAGGTATAATTTTTTTAAAAGAACTAAAAAACACTTGTTAACATGTCATATCATATGTGTATCATTGAGAATTTTCTTAGTATATGTGTAAAATTTAGAAGACACAAAGCATTTTATGGATGAGTGTACATCGAGTGATAGAAGATAAAAAAATAGTATAATGTGGAGATAACCATTCCATTGTTTCTATAGAACATAAAAATGATACAAGTACATGGAGATCTATAGAATTTCAACATGGTTCTTTGACGTATGAAGAAGAAAATCCATAGATAGCAGAAATTACTACTCATGCTTAATTTTTTTCATGTTAGAGTTATTTATAGATAATTCATTTCAATTAATGGAAAATAATATGATTGTCTATTTTTTCAAACATTAAACACTTGATATATAATTTTCATGGATATATATAAAGCAAATAGATGTGATTGTAATGTCATTTCAATGAATCATATTTTTATAAGATGAAATTTAAAATCCATGATATACATTTTATTTGGAGAAAAAATAAGGAGGATATACATTTTATGATAAAATATTTTTTGGTAAATTTTCACTACGATATGATGATGAGAACCAAATTGGAGTTTTATAAAGTTTATTTAATTAATTTTTATTTTTATTTTTAAGAAAACTATGTGTTTTTTGAGTGATTTATACTAAAATTAGTATAGAATTACTAAGATTCAGGTTCTAATATTTGATAATTTCTAATATCTTGAATAATTTTCAATTAAATTAAATTTTATTAAATGTGTTGATTTTTTTATTTAATAAAAGTAAATTTTATCTTTTAGTTTTAATGATGTCTTCATCACTAATGATTGGATTTTCATTGATCACAAGTGTCTAGTCTCTCTAAAGAGGGAAAATAAAGAGTATAATGATGAATAACTAATGTTTTATTCAAAATTGACTTATAAAATAAATTGATTCAATTAGTATCATATTGATAATTATAGAATTATATTATCATTAGTAGATCTCTGATAAAAAATATCTAATAATAGAGGAAGTTTTATATAATGTAGTGGATTAAAATTTAAGAATATCCTTGATCTATCAATTGATTTTAAGACTTGTTTTTAATTAACTTTGATTGATTTTAATTGGTTTAACTATGAGATATAGAATCATTAAAGTGGTATTAGTCAAAACTGATCACATGGATGTCAATTACATTTAAAATCTTGTTAATAATGAATTAAAATAGTTTCTTAAGTGAAATGTATTTTATATCATTTGAAAGAACATACATCTAAATTAATTCTCCCACAACTTTCTTTAAAAGAGTTTTTATAAAATTATTTTAGAATTTCTTTAGGTTTCTTTATCACAATATTAAAATATTTTTGGTATATGTAACATGAAATAGGAAAAATATTAGTATTCTTATTTTCCCCATAGGATTGACTCCTAACTAAAAACTTACTACACTTTTATAGCATTTGTTGGAAAGGGTTCTTACAAATTTATAAATTTATACATTCATGGAAGTTAATAATGACTATATAAATTCCAAAAATAATTATAGTTTAATCTTTTAAAAACAATCCTTTGAAATTAACTATCCTACATTTTTCTTTGAAAGAGTTTTTATAATATTTTTTGAGCATTAATTTTGGATTCTTAATCATGATATTGAAAAATATGTGATATATCTAACAATAAATTAATTCTTTTATTGAATTATTAGTTTCCTCATGGGATTTAATTTTAAACTAACAACTTTCTACACTTTTATAGTTATTCCTGGAAGGGGTTCTGATAAATTTATAAACAAATACACCCATGGGAGTTAACGATGCCTAAAGGCATGGAATGAAACATGGGATATTGATTTATGTTTTGGTTATGTGGACAACTAGATAGAATTAACTAGTTGAAATAATAATTAAAATTATAGATAACATGGATATAAAAATATTGGTAGAAAAATATATTCCAAAAAATTAATAGAAAGATGTTGTGATGACTGTAATTTATACAATAAATAGAGAATTATTACTCTTATGTGGATAAAATAATCTTTATGAGATATGTCATAAAAAATATGAAGTTTAAAATTTCTCTAATTATTTAGTTTTAAGTGTTATATCTTGAAAAATAAAGGAAAAAAGATTATAATTTGGAAGAAAAGGTGGTCAGGGTATCTTCCTTGTATACCCATTCAGAAGTAGACTGTATAAACACTATGATAAAAATATTAAGAAGATAGTTTAAGGAAATTTTGTTACTATAATTACATATAAAAAGTATAATAAATCAAATAATGAAAAAACATTTGAATAAATTTTAGAAGAGAGTTTTTATTAATAAAATATAGAAGAAAATGATGAATATTATGATGTTGAATTTAAATTAGAAACTAAAGATGGTAAAAATTAAACTTCTATATCTTCTGATAAAATAAAGAGAATGAATATAATTTACTAGGAAAATATTTTTAGTGAAAATAAAACACTTTTTCAAAAAAGTAAGATGAAGAAAGTACAAAGTAAAACCCTATTACCTCTCATTAAACTATTTTTTAATAAGTATAAAAGGAAGACAATAGGGTAAAAGTAATGAATGAAGAATTTGACCAAAAATAAAATAATTATATATAAAAGATTGTTCTATGAACATTAAATAAAAATATTATTATAAAAAATTGGGGTTTTAAAATTTATTATAATGAGGATGGTTCTAGTTTCTGGTGCATTCACATCCATTTATTGTTTTCCCATGAACCCACTTTCCAAAGGAAGGTGGTGGTTAAATTGAGTTAGTGATACTTCAAATTGCATGTAAAAATCATGAGGATGAGAGGTTGATTCATGCCATGACAGGTCTTATTATTTAGTCTAAGACTCTTTTATAAATATAATACATGTTCATGAAATCCATCCAATAACAATACTAATTATCCTTATTGAGAAAATTATTAATTAATTCCATGTATCTCTGAGAGTTTTGTATGTATTAGCGACTCTCATTATTCCCCTATACTGTTTTATTAATTAAAATATAGTTTAAATTCAAACATTTTGGAACTCTAGAATTTATCACTGTCTGGTGAGGCATTATGTGTTTTAGAGTTGGGATTTCACCCATGAAAAGGGATTCATATGCATCCTTATGAAGGGAATAAAAACCCACATAGTTTGGTACAATTTAACAATTAAAATAATAACCATTAAGGTTATGTGATAAGGACCATTTTCATCCATGTTAAGTTCATGTATTCATAAAAAAATAATTTCATTTTAAGTTCGTTCATCTAGGATTGATGGTTTTATTTTTAAGGTCATGTGCCTATGATCATTGGGAATACAGTTTTAAGGTTGTACGATGATGACCAATGAGTCTTTAATTTTATGGTCATATGATAAGGACTAATTACATGAAGTTTAAAGTTAAATAGAATGTACTAATAGGTGTTGGTGCCTATCAGTGGTTTGACTTGGGATTTACTCATGAGAAACCCTTCTAGTTTCTCCTGATAGATGAATCAAGTTAATGTAGGTTGTGGATTGCACTAGGTTGAAGTCATATTTGGTTTGTCTCATATTAGTTGGTAATGAGATAGGGAAGGATGAATGAACACATTAATGATGTAAACTTGTAAATGAAGGTTGGGGATTACACTAAATTGGTGGCCCATTTGTATCTTAGACTCATTAAGTGGACATAGGGAGGTTGGATGGACGTTTTTTTAATAGGTAGGGGGGAATTCCCCCTTTTCTTATTAAACCAAAGAAACACCCTCTCATTTTTCTAAGTAGTGGGATCCCATTACATGGATTTATTGACCCCAAGATACATATACCAAAGTCCCATGAGGCATTAAACCCCAATACAATACTGAATTACCACACCGCTTTGTCTCCTGGGTCAGCACCACCATCTCACTACATTGTCATTGTGCAACCCTAGCATCATCAGAGGACACTGAATGCATTTCCCCCACCATCACCCACCATTACACTCCTTATCCTAGCCACTCACCTATGGTGTTTATTTAGCGACCCAGCTGTTTCTTACATTACTATTAAATCATTTTAAAGATAAACAACATAATAGTATTACACATAGAGGATCCAAAGGTTTAGTGTCTTGGGCAAACTAGGACCATACATAACAATTACAACATCAAGCATAAACATTTATTTAATTTCTTCTTCTCTAGATTATTATTGGCACTTATCCTCTCCTTAGTACATGTAGCCACCTGAGGATATACATCAAAAGGGGTGAGATAAAATCCCAGTAAGAGGATAGATAAGAACAATATAGCATGGGGTGAGCATAATCATAACATGGAAAAAGACCATGAACATGAGAGGAAGTATAAATATAAGACTTGAAATGTGGCAATGCATAAAAATGAAACATCATGTATTAGTGTTTAATTACCACACATACTTGTGAACCAAGCTAGCATCTTGTTCACACATCATTTCACATTTCACATTTACTCATTAGATTAATCACTTTACCCAATGCATTGGAGCGCTGTATAATTCCGGGCACACCCGTCACATTCAAACATTTATATTGTACTATATAATTCTGGGTGCACCCATCACATCATAAAATTATCATTTATCATGCATAAAATAATGAACATATAAAATAAATGATCATAATTAACCCATGAAAAGTAATGGGTTTCATCTCATAAGAACAAATTCATAAACATTGGGTTCCCAAAACAATGAGGGAATAACATACATGTTACAAGAACCGTCACTCTTGAATGAGAAGTAAAAGTTGTGTTCTTTAAAGAAGAGTTATTTTGGAAAACATTTTTGTTTTTCATAAATACCAGTGAAGAACATGTATATCCCAGAAAAAGAAATAAAATGATGAACAAATGATTTTTAAGGAGTAACCATATCAAAAAGGAGTGAAAGAGGGAGAACCCGAAGGATGAAAGTTGGGTTCGAGAATTTCCCCTTACCTTGTACCCGAATGCTTACTTCTCTTTAATGTCATGTATAATGACATTATATTAATTAATTAGAAATAAATAACCTTGTGTACATTAATATGGTTCATTATGGTTTCATTAAGTGATTTTATGTTCCTTTGGATGAGTTATAGAGTTTAAAAACAATATTCGGGAATGTTTGCTTTTATGGTTTTCTGGAGTGGTTCACTTGTATTCTTAAATTGAAGATAGAGTAGAACATGGGTAAAAATAAAGGACTGATATTACATGTTATTAATTATATTTAATGAGTTTTGATTATCTTTTAATGAATTATATTAGATCCATGTGGATGAATCATTAGATAAGAATTAAATGATGATTGTTTGGGTTAATTAGAGCGATTTTTCGATCATAATGAACTTGTTTTATTTTATCACTAGAACTATGGTCACAAGTTAGTTACAGAACTTTAAATAAGAGATAATACATATACCATGTTATGGTTCAACCATAAAAATGGTTTTATGACCAGATCTGATGGTATAAATGGAAGAAGAAAGCATGTTGTTCTTGAAGGTGAAAAATTAACACCTCACGAACAGCGTTCTATTTAATAAAATAAAAGGAAGATGGAAAGGGGGTTGGATGATATAATATACCATTAGAATCATAACATTATATTATATGTATAATAATGGAGTTACAATACCATTTAGATGAATATAGGTGGGGAGAAATCAAGAAATGAACTTGAACATGAAAGGAAATTAAAGGAGAAGAGGGAGAGAAATTACCTCTTAAATCTTCCTCTTGAGATCCTCCTGAAGGGCCTAGGCTTGGTCTTTTGATGAGACCAGAAGCTCTTGGACATGGGAGAGGGGCTAGAGAAGATTTTTGGGTAGATTTTATAGAAGTCTTGGATCTTGAGAGGTGTGAGGAAATGAGGGTGTGAATGGTGGTTTTTATAGTGGAGGGGATTGGGGTTTCCTTAATATAAAATTCATTAGTTTATTAATTTCCCCTAAGACAAGGAATAGTGAGTCTTGAGTGACCAATAATAGTAATTTTATCATGTGATCCCGAACCAAGTGGGATTACATCAGCAGGACATCACACATGAATCTATAATTAGATTGTTTAGCTTATTTTTGTAAATTATGGTATTTCACTATTCATAAAAAATTCTTGTATCTCAGAAAAATCCAAAAAATTTACCCCTACCATTTTTCTATGTGTAGAATAAAAAAATGAATTCCATTTCTCAAAAATAATTTTCTAAATATTATTAATTTAAAATTTAATTAAAATCATAATTTACTTTAAAAAAAAGTTATTAAAATTAAAACTGATTTTATAGTGCTTTCAGAAATTACGTAGGGCCTTATAAAATTATATAAAAACTATAAGAAAATGATTTTTAATTTATGAACACATTTTAAGAAAATAAAATTTCTTTTAAAATAATTAATTAATTAATTATTTATGACTTACAAAATACCAAAACATTTACTAAGGTCAAATTATCACTTTCTAAGATATCTAAATTTTATTTAATTATTCATGGGTAAGGTTACTCTTATGTTGGATGATTTACTATTCATAAGGGTTATATTACTATTCATAAGTGTATGTTACTATTCATAAGGGTAGGTTACTATTCACCAAAAATTATTATTTTTTCATTAGACTCCAAAAAATCATCTTGAACAGAACCATGTATGTTGGATTTTCGAAACTCCAAACACAGAAGTGAAAAACTTATGTTTAAAGGTCACTTATCACTTAGTAGTTCATTATGTTGTGTTTTCATGTTATTTTATGACATTATTATAAGAATGGAAATTTCCATTGAAAAACTTTGGGTCATTACATTCTTCCCCCTTAAGAAATTTCGTCCCCGAAATTTCACTTTACACAAACAGGTGAGGGTACTTATCCTTAATTGCCTCTTCTGGTTCCCAAGTTGCTTCCACAAACTTATGGTTCCTCCACAAAACTTTGAAAAGATGGGTTGTCTTGTGGAGTATAACCTTATCTCTCCGATCCATAATCTTTACTGGCTGCTCCTCATAGGAGAGATCATCTTCCACCTACACCGCCTCTGAGTTTAGTACATGTGAGGGGTCTGGTATGTACTTCCTCAGTAGTGATACGTGAAAACATCATGAACTTGAGCCATATTCGGTGGAAGTGCAAGACGATAGGCCATGACTCCTATGTTATTGAGGATCTCAAAGGGGCCAATATACCTTGGGCTTAGCTTCCCTTTATTCCCGAATCACATGACTCTCTTCCATGGAGATATTCAAAGGAAGACTTTATCTCCAACATCGAACCCCAAGTCCCTTTGATGGTTGTCATCATAACTCTTTTTCCAACTTTGAGCAGCTTTGATGTGTTTCTGGATGACTTGAACCTTTTCTGTCATCTCTTGAACAAGATCAGGTCCAAGTAGCTTTCTTTCTCCAACTTCATCCCGATAGGTTGGAGTTCTACATCACTTTCCATACAGAGCTTCATATGGAGCCATCCGAATACTCGAGTGGAAGATATGGTTATTTGAGAACTCAACTAATGGGAGATTCTAATCCCATCACCTTTGAATTATAGAGAGCATGCTCTTAGCATATCTTCAAGTGTCTGAATAGTCCTTTCAGATTGGCCATCAGTTTGGGGGTGATAGGTCATTTTAAAATTTTATTCAGTACTCAAAGCATGTTGAAGGCTCCTACAGAATTTAGATGTGAACCTTGGATCACGGTCAGAGAAAATTGAGAGTGGAACACCGTGCAGTCTCACCACTTCCTTTACATATATCTTTGCAAGTTGTTCAAGCGAGAGGTCTTCCCAAAAAGCGATAAAATGGGAAGCCTTGGTGAGTTGGTCAAACAAAAACCATATCGCATTATTTCCCTTTAACGTCTTCGGGAGACCTGTAACAAAGTCCATAGTAACATGTTCCCATTTCCACATGGGTATAGGAAATGGATTCATCATACCTTTGGACTTTTTTCACTTAGCTTTAACTTTCTGACATACCAAACACCTTGATATATATTCTTCAATCTCTTTATTCATGTTATCCCACCATAAGTGTTCTCAGAGATCACGGTACATTTTGGTACTCCCAGGATGGATAGAGGATGTTGATCTATGTGCATTTTCCAGTAGCTCCTTCTTTATCCCAGGTGATGAAGGCATACAAAGCCGTGTTCCAAACCAAATCACACCATCATCATCGATATGGAACTCCTGCAGCTTCCCTTCCTTTACTAAATTCACCCTCTTTTGTATCTCCACATCATCCCTTTGTGCTTCCTTAATCTTCTCTTGGATGGATGGTTGAGCAATCATTTGGGAAAGGTAGGATGTATCCCCTGCCCTTATGATTTCCAAATCCATCCTTTGCATATCCAAGAGGATAGGGTCTTTCTCAATCTGCAACATGGATAGAGTAGAAAATTCTTTTCCACTTAGAGCATCAGCTACCTTGTTCGCCTTTACAGGATGATGGTGAATAGAGCAATCGTAATCCTTTATTAGCTCTAACCATATCCTTTGATGCATGTTGAAATCCCTTTGTGTGAATATATACTTTAGGCTCTTGTGGTCAGTGTATATGTCACACTTCTCACCATAAAGTTAGTTCCGCCAGATTTTCAAGGAAAAATCATGGCTGCCAGCTCTAGATAATGCATCGGGTAGTTCTGCTCATGGATATTCAACTGTCTTGAGGCATAAGCTATCACATTGTCATTTTTCATGAGTAAACAAATCAAGACTTTCTTTGAAGAATCACTATATATCACAAAACGTTTTCCACTTTTCGGTAGTGTGAGTATAGGTGTAGTGATCAACCTTCTCTTTAGCTCCTTGAAGCTTCCCTCACATTCTTCCATCCAGAAATACTTTACCCCTTTCTTTGTTAACCTAGTTAGTGGGCTTGACAATCGTGAGAAATTTCTCAAAAAACGTCAGCAATAACTAGCTAATACAAGAAAACTATGGATTTCTGTGACACTAGAGGGCCTGGGCCATTCCTCAATCGCCTTTGTTTTTGAAGGATCCACAAAAATTCACTCACTTGTGATCACATGCCCCAAGAACGTGACTTGATTCATCCAAAAGTCACACTTTCCGAACTTGGCGTACAACTTATCCTTTTTGAAAGTCACCAACAAAAGACTTAGATATTCTTCATGTTCCTCCTTGCTCTTAAATTAGATGAGAATATCATCAATGAACACTACCACAATTTTTTTGAGGTAATGTCTAAAAACTATATTCATCAAATCCATGAATATTTCAGGGGCATTAGTAAGTCCGAAGGGCATCACAAAAAACTCATAGTGCCCATACCTTGTACTGAAGGAAGTATTCTAAATATATTGCTTCTTCACCTTTACTTGATGATATCTTGAACGAAGATCCACCTTTGAGAAGTATTGAGATCCTCTTAACTGATCAAACATGTCATCAATCCTTGGGAGAGGATACTTTTCCTTTATGGTGATCTTGTTGAGTTCCCGATAATCGATACACAACCGCATTGTTCCATCCTTATTATTTACAAAGAGCACTGGCACACCCCAAGGTGATGAACTAGGGCATATAAACCCTTTGTCCAAATTCTCTTGTAGCTTCTTCTTTAACTCCTCCTGTTTGATAGGAGCCATCCTAAAGGGACACTTCGAGATAGGAGTAGCTCCGGGTATAAGTTCAATTGAGAACTCTAACTCGCAATCCGGGGGAATTCTAGGTAACTCTTCAGGAAATACATCACCGTATTCCCTCACGATGGTCATTTCCTCGAGGTTGGAACTTTCCTTCGACTCAACCATTTGGGTGAGGTATTCTTCTTCATAGGGAATCAACACCCAAACCATTGAAGGATTTTTCAAAGGAGATTCATGATCTTCCTTGCATTTGTAGAGGAACATGGGATGGTTCGGAATATGAAAAGATTTTTCCTTTTACCGACAGTTGATATGTGCTCTATATAAAGAGAGCCAATCCATTCCCATTATAGAATCAAATTCCACCAAGGAAAGTATTACGAGATTTGATGGAAGAATCTTCCCACATACGCCAACAGGAGAAGAGTCAAACACTTGGGTTGCAATGATTGCACCACTTGGCATTTTTACAGATATCTCTACTTCAAGGTTTCAGGGCTTTGATTCTATAGTTCTAGTAAACTTGAATGTTATAAAGGAATGCATAGAACCAGAATCAAATAAGACTTTTTCTATTCTTGAGTGAATAAGAAGTGAACCTTGTACAACTTCATTATCTTACTCCACTTCTAGAGTAGTGATGGAATAAGCCATCCCTTGTTCCTTTAGCTTCAATGGCTGCTATTACTTATTACCCTCAAGAGCTTGAGGTTTAGTGCACTGGTTTACATAGTGCCCTAGCTCCCTACAATTGTAGTATTAAACCATGAGTGGTTCTCTCCTTTCATCGGATAAATTCTCCTTCCTTTTCGTGTCTTTTTGAAACTCTTGAGCATGATGTCCTTATTTCCCACACTTGAACCATTTCCCTATCCCTTTGAGGAAGTTCCCATGGTGCAAATTTCCACATTTTTGCATGTGGTTCGTTGAGTTTTCTTCCCACCTTTTTCATTAGATCCTCTAGCTTGAAACTCCATCTTTTGTTTCTTATCCCCATAACTGTGGGACCATTCTTCAAACTCTATCTCCACTTTTAGAGCACACTGAACAACTTCTTCATAACTCCCAAATTCTTGAATTTAAAGTGACTTTTGAAGGTGTGGTTTTAATCCACTAAAGAATCTATCAATTTTGCTATCATTGTTGATAAAAAAAACCCGAATCGTACCTTGAAAGCCTTGTGAAATTCACTTCATAGGCTATGACAGATTCTCCTTCTTTTTGCTTGAGCTCTATGAATTCTCTCTCCATCTTCGTGTGAAGAGTTCTTGGGAAATACTTATTAAGAAACATTATATTAATGTCTTCCAATTACATCTATTCAATTTCCTCCCTTGTCTTGGTGTTCTTAATCAAAGCCCACCATTTATCGTCTTCTCCATCTAGATGATAAACGGCTAGGGTCACCTTCTCCATTTCATCACAATGAAGAACAAAAAATATCTTCTCTATGGAGTTGACCCACTGTTTCGCAACTAGTGGATCATAAGATCCACTAAACGTTGGTGGTCGTTGCCGCATAAAACATTCGATAGCCAGTTTCTCCCTCTTTGGTGAAAGAGGACATTCCCCATTATTATGGTTATTGTTCATAACCTGAGATAATTGGGTAAGTATCACTATGAAGTTTTGAACTCCACCGCCCAAATCATTGGGGATGTCGTTTAGGAAATTGTTGCATTGGCCCTCGCACGAGTTGTTGACCTGATTTCTCCTGGTTCCCACCATTTTCTAAAATAGAAAAGGTTAGAACAAAACATAAGTAACCAAGTCATGAATATATAAATTATTCATTTGAACAATTTATACTAAAAGTATAACATATGGGATCCCTATGTAAATACTCTTGTGTGCATATTTGTACTTAGTATCATACTAGAGGTTTTCTCTAGGGTTCACTAATCCTAATTCCAAAATTAACTAAACCTTGCCTCTGATACCAACTATAGCAACCTACCCTTTTCCTACATTACTATTACATCATTTTAAAGATAAAAAACATAATAGTATTTCACATAGAGGATCCAAAGGTTTAGTGTCTTGGGAAAACTAGGACCATACATAACAATTACAACATCAAACATAAACATTTATTTAATTTCTACTTCTCTAGATTTTTATTGGAACTTGTACTACCCTTAGTACATGTAGCCACCTGATGTTATACATAAAAAGGGGTGAGATAAAAGCCTAGTAAAAGGATAGATAAGAACAATATAGCATGTGGTGAGCATAATCATAACATGGAAAAAGATCATGAACATGAGAGGAAGCATAAATATAAGACTTGAAATGTGGAAATGCATAAAAATGAAACATCATGTCTTAGTGGTTAACTACCACACATACTTTTGAACCAAGATATAATCTTTTTCACACATCATTTCACATTTACTCATGAGATTCATCACTTTAACCAATGCATTGAAGTGCTGTATAATTCTGGGCCCACCCGTCACATTCAAACATTCATATTGCGCTATATAATTCCAGGTGCACCCGTCACATCATAATATTATCATTTATCATGCATGACACAATGAACATATAACATAAATGAACAGAATTAACCCATGAAAATTAATGGGTTTCATCTCATAAGAACACATTTATAAACATTGGGTTCCCAAGATAATGAGGGAATAACATACTTGTTACAAGAAACGTCACTCTTGAATGAAAAGTAAATGGTGTGTTCTTGAAAGAAGAGTTCTTTTGGAATTTTTTTTTGTTTTTCATAAATACCAGTGACAAACATGTATATCCTAGAAAAATAAATACAATGATGAAAAAATGATTTTTAAGGAGTAACCATATAAAAAAGGAGTGAAAGAGGGAGAACCCGAAAGATAAAAGTTGAGTTTGAGAGTTTCCCCTTACCTTGTACCCGAATGCTTCCTTCTCTTTAATGTCCAGTATAATGACATTATATTCCTTAATTAGAAATCTAAAACATTGTGTACATTAATATTGTTAATTATGGTTTCATTAAGTGATTTTATGTGCCTTTGGATGAGTTATAGAGTTTGAAAACATTATTCGGGAATGTTTTTTTTATGGTTTTCTTGAGTGGTTCACTTGTATTCTTAAATTGAAGATTGGGTAGAACATGGGAAAACATCCAGAACTGATATTAAATGTTATTAATGATATTTTAGGAGTCTGGATGATATTGTAATAAATTATATTAGATTAATGTGGATGAATCATTAGATAAGAATTAAATGATGATTGTTTGGGTTAATTGGAGCAATTTTTCGATCACAATGAACTTGTTTTATTTTATCACTAGCACTATGGTCATAAGTTAGTTACAGAAATTTAAATAGGAGATAATACATATAACATGTTCTGGTTCAACCATAAAAATGGTTTCATGACCAGATCTGAAGGTAGAAATGAAAGAAGAAATCATGTCATTCTTGAAGGTGAAAAATTAACACCACACGAACAACGTTCTCTTTAATAAAATAAAAGGAAGAGGGAAAGGGGGGTTGGATGATATAATATCCCATTAGAATCATAACATTTCAGTAGATATATAATACTGGATTTAAAATACCATTTAGATGAAGATAGGTGGGGAGAGATCATGAAATTAACTTGAACTTGAAAGGAAATTAAAGGAGAAGAGGGAGAGGGGGGATAATCATTTTTTTTTAATTTCTGATGGCCAGTTTAAGGGTTTCCGGTACCCGATACAGAACATCACCACATCCAAAACACCACAACCAAGCATCCAAAACATTCAACTTTCAAATTTCAAAAAATCAAAGCAGGGCCTCGAGCTGCGCACCATCCACTGTACCACCCACCTGTCCGCTCATCTGACCGCACACCAACCAACTGGCCAAGCCTCGATTCACGAATCATCACCACACGCCACCATTCAATGTGAAATCCAACATCATGCTGCCGGAGAGACAATCTGGACCAGTCACTATCATCACGAGCAACACAGGAACCTGACCAGCCTTCCTCGCACCGCTTCCCTGTCACCACCATCAGCGTCGAACCGTCGACCGCACACCACATTCACCGGCGTTCCTCGCCATTGCCGCCATCAACAACCACCAGTACAGATACCGGTCAGAATCACCATTTCAAAACAAGAATCAAATATAAAATTGGAAATAAACCAAGGAAAACCCCACTACAGCCACCCCAACCACCGAAGAAAACCCTTGCAGACCCTCAGAGTACTCTGCCGCCACAAATAAAGTGACGACCTCCACATGCTGAGAGACCGCCGCAGGACAACAACTTAGAACTGAGAGCAAACCCTTGAATGCTTCGTAGAGTATGCTGGTGAAAAAACCAGTCTTACGCCCACAGATCAGACCATAAGAGTAGTATAAGCCCAAAGCGTTCCACCATAGTAAGGAGGACGAATCCCAAGATCGCCGCGGAGAACACTCGAGGCATCCGAAGAAGTTCCACCACAGGGAAGAGGTGACAATGAGATAAACCTTAGCACTTCCAGCTTCAAGAGGATACCGCTAAAAGAAAATCATAAACACTAAAGACAATGCAAGGAAAACAAGGAATGAAAACCTCCCCTCCCCAGGCCACTCCATACCTGTCATCAACCTCAATGAAAAGAAGTCACCTCCGCACAAACAGAGCCCTACACACGATGAAATCGTCGCGCCGAGCCAACCTATCCACAGGGAGGAGACGATTCAAAGAGAGGAGAACCAGGGAAAGATGAACAGAGAGGGGAGGAGCATGAGTATGGATGAGAAACCCTAGATGCCACGAGAGAGAAAGTAGAAGCCGCTCTGAGGCCAAAATAACATAAATAAGGACTGAGAAGAGGGAGAGAAATTACCTCTTAAATCTTCCTCTTGAGATCCTCCTTAAGGGCCTAGGATTGGTCTTTTGATGAGACCAGAAGTTCTTGGATGTGGGAGAGGGGCTAGAGAAGAGGTTTGGGCAAATTTTAGAGTAGTCTTGGAGCTTGAGAGGTGTGAGGAAATGAGGGCGTGAAGGGTGGTTTTTATAGTGGAGGGGAGAGGGGTTTCCTTAATATAAAATTCATTAGTTTATTAATTTCCCCTAAAACAAGGAATAGTGATTCTTGAGTGATCAATAATAGTAATTTTATCATGTGATCCCAAAACAAGTGGGCTTACATCAGCAGGACATCACACATGACTCTATAATTATCTTATTTAGCATATTTTTGTAAATTATGGTATTTCACTATTCATAAAAAAATCATGTATCTTAGAAAAATCCCAAGTGTGGAATTCATGAGAAGAAGTGTAACACCCCAAGGTTTTAAAAATAAGTTTCAATGAATGAAACACTGAATCTATACATAATGAATTTTTTTAAGGATATACTTATAAACTATCCATTAAACATAATTTTGCCGCTTATATGATTTGAATTTCAAAAAACGGACATCTACGATTATGATCAGTAAGTTATTTGGAGTTTGATAGAACCAACCTGTTTTTTTTTGGAGAATATTAACATACCCTTATGAATAGTAATATGAATAATAATATGACCCTTATGAGTAGTAAATTATATTATTATTTTATTTTATTAAGGTTATACGATAATGATATCTTGATTAATTTTTCAAGGTGATATAAAATGAGTTATAGTTTTAAAATTGTTATTTTTTGAATAAATTGTAATTTTATATAAAAATTAAAATAATTAGATTTAGAAAATTATTTTCAAAAAGTTGAGTTCATTTTTTAATTTTACACTTTGAAAAATATTTAGGGTAATGTTTTGGGATTTTTATGAGATAGTTGAATTTTCAGTGAATAGTAAAAATACAGTTTTAAGTTATCGATGTGTTTGATGACATCATAATGATGTAATTATAATTTAATAATTATGGTCGACACTTTAGGATTAAAATATTATATTAGGTTTCCCATGTTTCCAATACCATGGGAAGAAACCATGGACAATCCCATGGTTTTGAAAATACCACTAATGAGGTGTCCTTTGAAATTAATTAAAAACTCCCTCACTTTCACTATAAATACCACCTTCACCCCATCTTCCTCTCACACCTCTCAAGATTTGAGAATTGTATAAATTATGAGAAATCTACTTCCCAAGTCTCTTTCCCACGTCCATGACTTTTTGGTCTCACCAAAATGCCAAAACCAAAGGCCTTAATGAGGATCTCAAGGAGAAGAGATGAAGAGGTAAAGATCCTCTTTCATTTTCTTATGTTTTATTTTCAATTCTTTTATTTTCTTATAATATCTTATATTATACTTATAAAAGAAGCATTAAATCTATAATATTATATATATTATATATTTTTATCATGTTTATTGAAAATTCATCATCATTCTTCCTCTCCTCTTCCTCTTATTCTAAAAATAAAAACACCGTCTATGATGTGTTGATTTACCGACATCGTGGACAATGTGACTTTAATTTCATTTAATTACTTCAAATATGGTTGTAAAACCATTTTAATGTTTACAAAGGTTTGTAAATTGAATTATATGTCCTTTCTTATTTTTTGGAATTAACTTATATTCATAATATTAAAGGTATTTGATGAAACAAGTTCGTGATTATTGAAGAACCACCAAAATTATCTAAACAAATATCACTAATGATTTATCTAATGATTAATACTCATAAAATATAACCAAAATTATTTATGGAATCATTTGATATTTTAGAAACATATTAAAACCATTTCATTATACTTCTGGAGTTTCTCTTCCATTCGATAAGAAAATTGTTTACGAACCAACCATGGAAGTCATGTGAAGCATGCACCTGAAACAATATAAATAACAAAATAATATTTATAAATGGGTCAAAGGATGTTATAAAATAATCATATAAGGTTTTATAAACATTAATCTGTTTCTAAAAAATATCAATAAACCTCTTTTAACCATTATACTAGAGGTTTAAACAAGTTTTAAGTAAGGTGAACCCTAGGTAAGGGAATTATTAACCCAGTTTCTATTCTTTAGGTTAACCTTATATTTCATTAATTATATGGTACTAAAATAATTTGGGTAAAAAATTTAATTAATATTATGTTTTTTATGTGCATTTATAGTGTAAAAATATATTCATTTTATTCTATAAATTCTCATTTCAATTATATGATATTTGTAAGGGAATTTTCTTTAAAAGTTTTATTTTAAAATTCTATTTTACAAAATTCAAAATTAATGTTTTTAGGAATTTTTTTTTGTTTTATGATTATGTTTTGGTTCTTGGAAATTGTTTATTATTAATGTTGTTACCTATATCTCCCTCAAATTCATTGGGTATTTGTAAGTTGGAGGTCGACCGTATGGTTACTCCAGGTGTAACTACGATGGTTACACAATAAGGTAGTCGTGAGGGTTACATTGTAAGGTAGCCGTGATGGTTAAAATTCATAAGGTAGCCGAGAGGGTTACAATATAATTAAGTAATGAACAATATAACTTTATGGTTTTATATATGTTCTATAATGTTTATGGAAATATCATGTTTCACAAAGTAATTATATAAGGGTGAGAAGTATGTGTTTGTTAAAATGATTTCATATGCTTTAAGTTTTCATGGACTAGTGGTTTCTTTCCTTCTTTTTATAACCCTCACTAAGATTTTTATGCTCACCCCTTGTTTTTAAATATTTTTCATAGGTTATAAGTTTTTTAAGATAAATAAAGAAGTCAAGTTAAATGTTTTGAAGTTTTTTTAGATAAATCATTTTGTTGTTTTGTGTTAAAAATTTTATGTTTTTGGAAGAAATGGATACTGATTTAATGGTACAAACTTTTTATGATTATGGGTTGATATGTATGAGTGTTTTCCTAAATTTATAAAACTATAAACTGAAAAGATCTTTGGGATTTTAAATAAGTTATATATAGTTGAAATAACTATATTATATAATGTTTAAGGCCGATTCCTTATAGTTGGTATCAGAGCACAATTTAGATAACTTTAAGGGTTAGGATGGTGTTAATAGAATACCATAAATTATTTTTACCTTATTTTTATTTTGAAATGGTATAGAATTTAAATATTACCTTGTTGATTTATCTATGATATGTTTGTTTAGAATGGTTTTCCATAGAATAAATAGGTAAACTAATGTTGGAGGGAACCAAGAGGCTGATATCTTTCCGAATCCACAAACAAGAATGGCGGGAATTGGAATGAAGCAGTTTGTGATAGTAATAGCTTAGCTGACACAAGAAATAAATGGAGGCAACATCCATGCAAGATAATAAACAGAGCTACCACAAAGGAACATTATTATAGTTGAACATTTTATGAGGCGATACCCTCATGCTTTCAGTGGATATTTTAACCCAGTAGGGGCTGAAGGATAGTTCAAATAATCAAAAGGTTAGTCTTTCCATTTATTTTTTTGAAGGTGAATCTAATCAGTGGTGTTTAATGGTCAAGTGTATCAGGGATATAGAGTACATTAAATTCCTAGATTAGGATGAATTTAAAATTTTTTTCCTTGAAAAATATTTTCCTAAGGTGGTTTGACTTAGAATGGAGAATAAATTCCATGAATTGAGGGAAAATGAGGAGGATTCAGTGGCTATGTATGAAGAAAAATTCACCTAACTAGTGAGGTATGCTCTAAATCTTATTTTGGTTCTTGATATAAAAATAAATCGGTTTTACTCAGGATTAAAGTCAAGATATCGAAGGGAATTGGCCTCCTGAGAATTCAAAAGTTATGAGAAACTTTTAAGATATATTGAGAGGGTAGAAATAGAGTTCGCTGATGATCATGTGTACTTTGATAAAAAATAGAATAAGAGGTCCATATGGCAAGACATGTGTAAGAATCAATCAAATAAATCTAATGGTAAGAAATTTTAGTTTCTTTTTTGTTAAAAGTGTGGTAAAAAGAACCCTGAGGAATGCCTTAGCAAAACCAGGAAGTGTTTTCAATGTGGTAATTTTGGACATATATACCAAGATTGTGATTAAAATGATTCTAATATTAATCCTAATAAGAAAACTATAAAGTGTTTCAAATGTGGTGAGATGGGTCATTATGAAAATTCCTACCCAAAGAAAGATATGAGTGATGGAAAGCTTCTAGAATATAGGAAGAAAGGTGAAGTGAGATCCTTTTATGACTACGTCAGCAGATGTCGGCCCATCCAATAAAGTGGTATCAGGTACTTTGTTTGTGTACTCATATTTTTCTATAGTCTTGTTTGATACAGGGTTTACACAATCCTTTATTTCTAATATTTTTTTAGTAAATTGGAAATATCACCTCAAAAAATAAGAATAAAACTTATTGTTAAAAATCCAGGGGAAAATATTACAACAAAAAAGAATTTTAAGGATCTTCATATTGGTATATGTAGAAATAAATTACATGAAAACCTTGTTTTTTTTACCTTATTCAAGTTTGATGTCATTCTGTGTATGGATTGTATTTTTCTTTATCATGATAAGATTGATTGTAGAGCTAAAGAAGATGTTTTTCAAAAATAGTTTCATTTTGTATACCAGAATGAACCTATACAATTGATAACATGTCAGGAAGCTGAGAAAATGTTGAAATATAGAAATGAAATTTATCTTTCTCATATTGTTAAAAACAATGGAACTGTTAAGATTAATGATGTTCCAGTGTTAAAAGAGTACCTTGATGTTTTTCTTGATGAGTTACCTAGTGTTATACCTAATTGGGAAGTTGAATTCACAATTGAATTAGTTCCTGATGCTAAGCCAATTTTAAAAACCCTCTTATTGAATTGATCAAATGGAACTTATTGAATTGAAAAATCAGTTGTAGGAGTTTCTTGATAAAGGCTTCATTTTTCCTAGCACTTCACCATGGGGAGTTCCTATTTTTTTAATTAAAATGAAAGATGGTTCGATGAGACTTTTCATTGATTATATAGATTTGAATAAAATTACTATTAATAATAAGTATCCTTTTCCTCAGATTGATGACTTGTTTGATTAGCTCCATGTATTTTTTCTAAGATTGACTTGAGATCCGGGTACCATTAGAAGAAGGTGAAGGAGGATTACAATCCAAAAATAGTTTTTCAAACTAGATATTGTTATTATGAATTTGTTGTTATTATATTTGCGTTAACTAATGTACCTATTGCATTCATGTATCTTATGAATAGAAAATTCCATGAGTTGTTGTATGTTTTTGGTTGTGTTTATCAATGAACTTTTGGTATACTGTAGAAGTAAATAGGAGCATGAAAAACATCTAAGGGTTGTTTTGTAAACCTTAAAATAAAAGAAACTGTATAGAAAATTTAGAAAGTTTGAATTTTGGTTGAAAAAATATCTTTCCTTTGTCACATTATTTCTAAAAATGGCATAACTATCGATCCTACTAAAATAAAAGTTGTTGGATAATGGAAAAGACCCACAAATATAACTGAGATTCATAGTTTTCATGGGTTTTCAGGATATTATCAACGGTTTTGTTGACAACATTGAATGTTTAACTAGTCTATTGACTAAGTTAACTCTAAAGGATTTAAATTCATCTAGACAAAAGAATGTGATGATTGTTTTTAAGAATTGAAAAGAATATTTTTGAATGCTCCAATTCTGAACCTACCTTCAAGAAATGATGAGTTTTAAATCTGTAGTGATGCTTCATTAAAGGGCTTTGATTGTGTTCCAATGAAAAATGATCAGCTAAATTCTTTTGTTTCAAGATGGCTAAAACCTCATGAGTTAAATTATCTCACACATGTTTTGGAATTAGCCTTTTTGGTTTTTATTTGAAAATTTAGAGGCATCATTTATACGGATCCAAATGTGAAATATATATTGACCATAAAAGTTTAAAGTATATATTCACTTAGAAGGAATTAAATATGAGGTAGAGAAGATGGCTTGACTTAGTAAAGTATTATGATTGCACAATCAATTACCATCCTAGAAAATAAACAGGTTAAAGTAGAGAGGTAGTTACCGAAGGGGATACTTCAACCATTACCAATGCCAGAGTGGAAATGGGAAAATATATCCATACACTTAATTGTGGGTCTACTAAATACTTCTCTAGGTAATAATGCAATCCGGGTTATTGTATATTGACTAAAAAAATCTTCACATTTACTTCAAATTCAATATACTATTTCTTTGGATCAAATTTCTTGATTGTACCTCAAATAGATTGTTAGGTTATATGGAGTTACTATTTCCATTGCATCTAACCATGATCTCATGTTAACTTTTAACTTTTGGAAAGGCCTTCAGAAGTCATTGGGAAGAAAATTAAATTTCAGTATAACTTTTCATCCTCAATGAGATGGGAAATCGGAACGGATGATTCAGACTTTGAAGAATACACTTTTAGCTTATTAAATGGATTACCAGGGAAGTTGGTATCAACATATTTCTTTTGTTGAATTTTCTTATAATAAAAATTTTCATTCCATTATACAGATGGAACCTTTTGAGGCATTATATGGGAAACGGTGTCGAAATACAACATTTTGGGATGAAGTTGGGGAAAGGAAGTTGATGGGACTAGAATTAGAAGAGGAAGTGGTTGAGAAAGTGAAGATGATCCAGCAACACATGAGCACAACTCATAGTAGGAAGAAAAGTTAGGAAAATAATAGGAGGAAAGAATTTTTCTTTCGAGGTTAGTGATCATGTTTTTCTTAGAATATCACGATGGAAAAGTGTTATATATTTTGGTAAGAAAGAAAAGCTAATTCCATGGTTCATTATACCTTATGAAATCCTAGAGAAAGTTGGACCCATCATCTACTGAGTATCTTTTCATCTGAGTTTATCTCATGTATAAAATGTGTTTCATGTTTTGATGTTGAGAAGGTATGTGTCAAATTCATCTCATGTTTTGAGACCAGAAGCAGTTCAGTTGGAAAAGAACCTTTCTTATGAAGAAAAATTGGTTTAGATTCTGGATTGAAGAGAGAAATTATTGAGGAATAAGGTAATCCACTAGGTAAAGTTTTTGTGGATAAAACACATGGTTTAATAAAAAACATGGGAATCTGAAAATTCTATGATGGAATGTTACCCTAACTTGTTTAATAAGTAAATAAAATTATGAGGATGCAATTTCTAGATGATGGGGATAATGTAACATCCTAGGGTTTTAAAAATAAATTGAAATGCATGAAACACTAAATCTCTATATAATGAAACTTTGTTTTAAGGATATAGTTATAAACTATCCATTAAACATAATTGTTCATTTCTATGATTTTAATTTTGAAAAATGGACATCTACTGTTGTGATCAGTAAGTTATTTGGAGTCTGATAGAACCAAATTGTTTTTTGGTTAATAGTAACATAACATTATGAATATTAATATGACCCTTATGAATAGTAAATCATATTATTATTTTATTTCTTAAGGTTATAATATAATGAAATCTTGATTAATTTTTCAAGGTGATATAAAATTATTTATAGTTTTAAAATTTATATTTTTCGAATAAATTATGACTTTATTTAAAAATTAAATTAATCATATTTCTAAAATTATTTTCAAAATATGGAGTTCATTTATGAATTCTACATGTTGAAAAATTCTTAGGGTGAATTTTTGGGATTTTTTTAAGATAGTTGAATTTTCAATGAATATTAAAAATATACTTTTATATTTTCGATGTATTTTATGACATCATAATCATGTAATAATGATATAATAATTCTATTAGAATCCTAAGGATTAAAATATTACATGAGGTGTCCAAAGTGGCCAATACCATGGGTAAAAATCATGGTCAAGCCCATGGTTATTCAAATACTACTAATGAGGTGTCCTTTGAAATTAATTAAAAACTCCCTCACTTTCACTATAAATACCACCCTCACCCCCCTCTTCCTCTCACACCTCTCAAGATTTGATAATTGTCTAAATTATGAGCAATAAACTTCCCAAATATCTTCCCCACGTCCAAGACTTTTTGGTCTCACCAAAAGGCCAAAACTAAAGGCCTTAAGGAGGATCTCAAGGAGAAGAGATCAAGAGGAAAAGATACTCTTTAATTTTCTTATGTTTTCTTTTTAATTCATTTCTTTTCTTATAATCTATTCTCATATCCTTATACAAGAGGCATTAAATCTATAGTATCATATATATTCTGTATTTTTATCCTATTTATGGAAAAATTCATCATCATTCTTCCTATCCTCTTCCTCTTATTCTAAAAATAAAAACACTATCCCTGATGTGTCGATTTACTGACATCGTGGATGATGTGTCTTCAATTTCCTTCACTTCCTTCAAATATGGTTGTAAAAACATTATAATGGTTAAATTTTTTTTTAATGTGTATGATATGACCTCTATTATGTTCTATAATTAACTTATACATATTATATTAAAGGTATACGATGAAACAAGTTCGTGATTATCGAAGAACTGCTGAAATGATCTAAACAAATATCACTAATGATTTATCTAATGATTCATCCTCATACCATATAAAAAAATTATTTATGGTGTCATTTAATATTATTGAAACATATTAACACCATTTCATTCCACTTTTGTAGTTTCACTTCCATTTGACAAGAAAATCCTTTACGAATCGACTGTGGAAATCATGTGGAACAAGCACCCAAAACAATTTAAATAAAAAAATAATATTTATAAATGGGTCAAATTATGTTATAAAATGATCATATAATGTATAATAAACATTAATATGTTTCTTTAAAATATTAATAACACCATTTTAACCATTATTCAAGAGGTTTAAACAATCTTGAAGTAAGGTGAACCCGAGGTAAGGGAATTCTAAACCCAGTTTCCATTCTTTGGGTTAAACATCTATTTCATTAATTATATGGTACTAAGATCATTTAGGTAATTAATTTAATTCATATTAAGTTTTATTATGTTTATTTAAAGTTTATAAACTTATTAATTTCATTCAATCAATTCTCACTTCAATTATATGATATTTGTAAGGGTCTTTTATTTAAAAATTCTATTTAAAAATTCTATTTTATAAAATTCAAAAGCAATGTTTTTATGAAATTATTCTTGTTTTATGATTATTTTAGTGTTATTGGGAATTTTTTTATTATTAAGTGTGGGACCTATATCTCCCTCCAATGCATTGGGTATGTATAATTTAGAGGCTGACCTTATGGTTACTCCAAGTGTAACTTCGATGGTTACACAATAATGTAGCAGTGGGGGTTACATTATAAGGTAGCCATGAGGGTTACAAATCATAAGGTATCTTCAAGGGTTACAATTTAAGAAAGTAATTCCCAAAGGTACCTTTATGGTTTTATATATGTTCTATAATGTTTTATAGAAATCTCATGTTTCACAAATTATATAAGGGTGAGAAGTATGTCTTTGTGAAAATGATTTCATATGATTATAATTTTCATGGAATAATGGTTTATTTCCTTCTTTTTATATCCATTACTGAGATTTTTGTTATCATACCATGTTTTTAACATTCTTTGGTGAAAAATAGAGAATGCACTTTAGATCCATTTATCAAATGTATTTGATGGAGGAATTCATAGTTCATTGATAGTGAGGCTCAGGTGAGATTGAACCATTATTTTTTGGGTGAGGCGTGGTCAGATCAGTGGATTGAGCACTAATATGTACATTCCAGATATGTGATTCTATAAAATTTCATGCTACACTACATGTAACCGAGATCCACTTGATGTGTGGGTCCCCCTGTGCAGCAACCAGGGTTACAAAAGATACTTAAGTATCACATGATGTGTTTCTAGGCTACATGACATGTGACCTCTCCCTGATAACTCGACATGTGCCATAGAAGGTATGCAGACATGGGTTGGAGTAAACAGGTTGGAGCACATCATGTACCCCCTTACACAAAAATGGCCTGAACCATAGTGCACAGGCTAAGCTGTCTACTGGTACATGGGAAAAAGTACACATGCTAAGCCATGTACTATCACATGGTTTTCCAACACGCTATAAACTTATACCCAAACATGGACATGGCTCGAGACATAGTCAGCTTACATGGGAATGACCTTGGGTTGAGGGACATGATGTGTACCCCCTTCTAAATGAAGTGTACTTTATTAATTCTGACTTGGATCCCTTTTCCTTTTTATCTTGGAAAATTTTTGTTAGGGTGTTTTCCTCACATCCTTTCCTTAAGGGTTAGTATGGAATCATATCCTACTCTTAGGGAAATTATCCCTTCAGCAGGACTTCTTGGATAGTCACTGGAATCCCTCCATGAGGCCCTAAGTGATATCCTCTATTTATATCCATTCCCTAAGTAGAGTTCTTGGTATCATTGTGACCAATAATACAAAGGATCTGATCCTATACTTTGTGGGTAAATCTAGATTGAGTTGTTGGTATCACCCCATGGCCTTGGATGTGATCCTCATATGTGTATCTTATTCTCTTCGAACTATAAGCATGTAATTATAATGGAGAGACCCAACAAGCACTAGATCTTGGATGGGCATCATCAGTGCTATCATAACCCAAAGTGTGTTCTCCTAGATGAGTGCTTTGTGGAATCCTTGGATGGAATATTATAGTTGTGAATTTTCTTTAGACTACATGTCTTTATTGAGTGTATTTGGATATTCTTGTTATATGTGCTGTAGACATATACCTATATAGATCCAACTATATTTTCCTTTTTTGTATTCCTTTTGATTTCTGGGTGTCCTACTGAGTATTTTTATACTCAACCCTACACAAGATTTTCCAGCATGTGTCATATATTGTGTAGATGATCGAACTTTTGACAGATTCCTAGATGGACTAGGACTAGATGGTTCTTAGTGAGACCAGATAGACCAAGGCGTGTTTCTACATCTTCTTGACAGTAGTCCCCAATTTTGATTTCGGGTTGGACTTGTGTTTCAGAATATTTTGTGGTGGGATTGTATTTAGACCTATTTACTTCCCTTTACTTTCGGTCATACTCTAGTTGTGGGATTTAGATGTATGCGTTCATGGTTTTTTAGTTGTTTTTATATTTCAGCATTGTATAGGCTTAGTGACATGTGTGTATGTACATTTACTTAGGCTAAGGCCTCCCATATTAATGATATGCCTAATCAGAACTAGTCACCAGCCCCTAAACTATTGGAGGTGGTCTCGGGGAGTTGTAGAACTAGCCTTTTTAGGACAAGTCATGATAGAGTGGTATCATAGTGGTCTATTCTACTTTAGGAATGAAGTTTGTTAGATTGGTTTGGTGAAATAGTGTTAAGTGTTCTGAGTTCATATTTTAGGCTAGGGACTCTAGTATTGGTGAAATGACTAACATATCCATACACCAGGACTCTAATCACCTTCTTTTTTACTTGGTACATGAGAACATTGGTTATGGGGTAAAAAATAGTGCATGCATCCTATATAAATGGGTTTTGATTTCCATATCCTTCTTGAGTAATCTCTCGAGATATACTTATTTACCCTAGTAAATCTTGTTTATTTTAGGATTCATCCACAATGTATGACAACTAGGATCCATCATCATGATCATGAGAATGATCCCCTCAGTGATGAGGCATTGATACAAGAACCGGTTCCTGAGATGTTACCTCTAGGTGGTGCACCCGTTATACCACCAACCATAGAGCATCATATGGTACCCATAGTTCCAAAAAATGAGGTTCATATAATGAGAAAACTTTATGAGTTTTAGTGACAAAGACCCCATAGGTTCAAAGGCAATCCCAACCCACACACAGATGAGGACTAGCTTGAGTTAGTGACTCAAGTTTTCCATCTGATCTCGACACTAGCAGATTAAAATGTGGTTTTGGTATTAATTATTCTTCATAGACCAGTAGGGTGATGATGGGAGTTAGTGACCAGTCTTACAATGAGGTGATTGTTACATGGAAAGAGTTTTAGTTTTATTTCAGATAGGAGTTCTCACTAGCTATATTGAGTGATGTACATATCGAAGAGATTATACAGCTCTGGAAGGGAATGATGATAGTATCTGAATATTCAAAGAGGTTTACCAACCTCTCTAGGTAATCGATAGATATGGTTCATGATCAGTTCTTTGGGGATTGGATCTTTGAGAAAGTTCTACATAGAGGCATCTGAGCCAATTTTATCCCTCTATGCATTCCTAATTATGATGGGGTGCTAGTGCAAGCTATGGGGGTTGATATTTTCTTGGATGAGTAGATACATATAGTGGTTTTCGATAGTGGGAAAGCAGGATCAGATACCTTGGAAGAAAGGATCCAACACCAGTCTTAGGTACCGAGATATGCATTGATTTTATGAAGGAGGTATAAGGATAGAGGGTCTATGGTTTGAGGATCTTAGGATGGGTCCAGTCAGCCTAGATAGAGGTGGTGCTACTCATATGATGATAGGGGACATATTGCATGAGATTTTTTTACGTGCCATATAGATGATAGAGAGATCATAGATGGCTGTCAAGGTAGAGGAAGCAGTGTTATAGGTAGGTTCGCAAGGTGGTAGATGTGGAAGAAGAGATGAGAGATAAGAAGGAGATGGTAGATGCTTTGACTTACCACCACCACCACCCCCAGGTGGTCTACTCTAGGCTTAGGGAGCTAGAGGATAGATGTGGAGACAACTACAGGTGGTTGAAGATTATGACCCAGAGGCTCTTGGAATGATTCAAGGTATGGTCTATGTCTTTTTTACCTTACTTGTAGTACTAATAGACATAGGTTATAGTCATTACTTTCTTGCAGCATACCATGTGATATACTTAGAGATTCTAGTAGAGCCCTTGGCTTAAACCTTATGCTTGGATACTCCTATTGGAGAAGACTCAGTGAACACACAATTGTGATGATGGTATGACTTGAATCTTGGAAGAATGAGTTTCGGTTGGAATATATTTTTAGCAACAATGAGGCCTTACAATTTCATCTTAGGTTTGGTCATGTTATCCATGGTTCATGCCTCTATTTATTATTTCATGTATAGGATGAGGTGTGTCCACAATGATGGAACCATGTCCCCCTTTTTCGGTGAAAAAGAAACCTAGGAAACGCAAGATGGACTCATGTATATGAGGTTGTGGCCAATTACCCATCAGTTGGCTAGCCTGAACCTTGGTATAGTGGATGTTATGAGTTCATAGTTTCTTTTAGTGGTGAGTATGATGAAATTTTTGAAATAGTGGGTTCCCTAGACCCAACTATTCAGTGATTTAGATTACCATATTGTGTGTATAGTAAGCTATACATGATGTCTTCTTACCATTATAGTGTAGAATTTTATGTGTCCACTATTGAAATGGTAATTTCTGAAGGTTAATTGTCGTATCGAAAGGTTAGAACAGTTCCCAGGCTATAATACAAACCTCAAGATACTACGACATTAATCTTAAATATATGTTCTATAGTCTAGATACATCTTACTGATTGGACATAGTAGATGTATGAATATCAGGTTCTGGGGGCTCATAAGTATTGAGACTAATTCTCATGAAGATCGCACTTGGTAAACTCTAGAAGTGAGATCATGAGGACTGACCCACCAATAGGAACTCCACATGTTTCAGGTGTCATTAGGTGTTTCTATCTACGATCATGTGTAATGGTCTCCTGACTTGAGATCATTACTAATGTATGTCATTTGATTGCATACTTTGATGCAAGAAGAAAACAATGGAAATGAAGTCATGGATAGGTAGTTCGTGTTGGGTGCGTCATTGGTGGCATGACATTGGTTGAATGGTAAAGAAAGGATTTGTCGCTTCTGGGTTATGGAAGTAATATATCTCAGGCCATGTTGATATGGATGGCAGTACCTTTATAAGACCATGGCTATGGAAGTCAAGGGTAAATCTATCCAGTAAAATCAACAAACTATAAAGCAAGAAAAGGGCGATGACACGTGAGTACGCCCTGCTTTATGAGATATTACAAACAAAGAGATTATATTACATAGTGCATGTTCGTAGGTTGGTTGTCGCTGCTATGACAATACTTATTTCTTCAGGGGCCATGATGGGTTGCTAGATCCCGCTCTTGGTCTGTGAATACTATTCATGACTGTCGAAATGAGGGCCTAGAGGGTCACACACAATAGCGTATTCAAGAATCTTCCCTATTCAGTTGAATAGGAGTATTGGACATAGTGGGCCCCGCCACAAGGGTCTGAGAATTGTCCAAAGTTAAACGATCACCAATGCCATAAATGAATTCATATTATTCGAGTTTAGAATAATGAATATTGAATTTATTTATTAAATGTATTTACGAGCTTTAGTAAATACATGAAAAAATATTAATTGATGAATATTAAATTATTCAAGGTTCAATTAATATTTATGGGAGCGATGAGTCGAGATAATGACTTAATTATTATCATGTAATATATTTTAATATATTACAAGTAAGTGATAATAAAATTTATGACTCAAAAAAGTAGTCCTAAAATGTCGTTGATAGTGCGTTAAGTATTCAGGGCCAGTGAGGTGATACCAGGTATTTTAATTAAGCACTATAAATAGAAGAGGAGGGGACTTTTCCAAATATAATTCATGGATATTCTCTCTATTCTCCTCTCTCTCACACTCTAGAGAGAGATTCTCTGGATCCAAGGAGCTCAGATAGAGCTCTCTCTCAGGCATCGATAACAAAGCGATGTAGTGATCATTGGAACGTCGAAGGTATCGTTGGTATTCTGCGCTAGCACCTGGACTATGATGAACAACGCTCTCATGAATTCCTTGAAGCACGTGTGGGCGATATAGAAAAATTTGGCTTCAGATTCTTTGATCAGTGATCGCCAACGACGAGAATACATCACGCACGACTTCAAAATTAAAATAGGTATTTTATGGTTTATGTTTGTGCTTAAAATCCTTCACACGTGGTCCTCGGCTAAGACCTGGCTACTGTTCACCGACGTCGACAAGTATATGTCGATCGTCGGTGGATTTTTTTTTAAAAACCCACCTTTCAGGGGCTTCTGCTGCATGCCCGGTTCCAAAAAGTGGTATTAGAGGGATTCGTGTTGATTTTAAGCCAAGAAAAATTAAATTTTCATTAATTCTTGAAAAGGGCGTCGATATGGTCCCAATTCCACAAACCGTGTGTTAATCCGACTTTGGATGACCATTCTGCGGTCATCCAAAGTTTTAATTCGGATTTAACATTGGTAAATAAATATGAGGTTTTAGATCTATGAACCTCAATTTCATCCATTGAAATTTTATAATAATTATTATTATAATAATTTCATTGTAATAATAATAGTTCTATTATAATAATAATTTGATTATTATAATAAATTTTTCATAATAATATTGTAATATTATAATATTATTATTGTTTTCCTAAACTTATATAGGGTTAGGAAAATGTAAAATATGTAAAATGAGATGACTCAACTTTGTGGGTCAAGTCATCAAAATAAATAAAAGGGGAGGAAGGCTTCTTTTAGGTCTTGTTAAAAAAGGGTGTTTGGGTGGACTTTCAAAAGAAAGTTTAAAAAAAAGGGTGTTTGGGGCCTCCTCTCCCCGGAGCACTGTATCAAATCATCCCGTAGAAACAGCCGCACCAGCGAGCCTCCTCCCTTCCCACTCCAGTGGCGCACCATCCTCCGCCATGCAGCAGGCACACAAGTTCGCTTCCCCCAGACCTGGTGTAAGCTTGCACCCCTCCTGTACTCACCTCTTGTAGTGCATAGGCACCTCCTGCAGGCCACCCTGACGGTTCCCTCATGGAGTCCCCATGCAGCGACGACGCCACACCCTGTGGGCCACCCCGAGGCCACCTCCCGCGGCACCAGCACCAGGCCTCTCGCCAGGCCACATGACAGCTCCTCGCTTCCCTTTGCCCTTGCGTCACACCCAACCCCCTCCGTGCTCGGCCTCGCTGCTGTTGCCATGGATCTCCCATCCCACAGAGCGGCCTACCCACACCAGGCTGGTAAACCATCCTTGGACGACACCTCCCAGTAGCGAACCCAGCCGAAGTGACACCCCCTACTCCTCACTACTGTGCTGCAGTGGTAGGCGCCCGCTTGTTTGGATCCCTCTTGAGAGCTACCAACCATGGTCCGAGACCCCTTCTGACAACCTCTCACCTCAGCCGCGGACGCCCCTCCACCATCCTAGTAGGTCACTGCGATATTCCCCACTATCGTGTGGCCCATCTGTGGTTGGGATCTCTTGGAACAGCAGCGACACTGGACCGCACCAGACCCACCTCGTTCCGGCCACCGCCCGGTCCTCCTAGCAAGCAGGTAATTGGCACTGCCACGAAATAGGTCCACGCGGGTCTGCCCAGCCTGGAATGGGCTTGGGTGGACCATCCCAACCCAGAATTCCCTTGAACAGGGTTGGTATTGCCCAGAATGAGTCTACATAGGTTCACCCCGACCCGCATAGGCCCTACCCGAAGTTTAATGGGATCAGTTATTTTAAAATAATAAAAAAATTAATTAAATTAATTAAATTAATTAAAGTTGATAATTAAATTAATTAAAAATTAATTTCGGATATTAAAATGAATTCGACGTCATTAATTTAAATGTTGTTTAATTTAATTAATTAAATAATTTAATATTAGTTTTAAAATTAAATTTATCAAATTGGGACTAAACGACGTAAATATTGAATTAAAAATTGGAGTGAAATTTTTAATTCAATTAAATTGCCCTCAAGTTTAATTTTAATGCAAGTTTAATTTTTATTCTGCATTTATTGAATATACGCGAGCTTAATGCGTATATGTCTGATCATGAGCTGAGACCGACCAATGCATGTTTGGTGAGTTTTTTAATTATTTTTTTAATTATTTATTTATTGCAATGTTTTTGTAATAATTAGTTTAATTAAATTAAAAGGCAATCTACGTGTCTCCTTAGAGTTGTTATATGTATAAGGGTCTGCGTGCCCATTCTCAAAGATATACATTTTTCCCCGAGACCCCCTTGCCTGCGTACGAGTACTATTGTATAATGACGTGATGACAAATGACGTACTTCGTGCCAAGTGACAGTGACACACCAGACATAATTTTGTTGCATTGGATGAGCAGACATTGCTATTCCAGTTTCAAGCCACACAACTAAAGGTACTTACCCCTAGGTTTTTAGGTTGGTCCGTTATTCACTCAACGGATCAACCAATAGTACCGAATCATGATCGGGTTTTCATTTTATTTCTACATGGTTTATTATTTTTGTGCATGTGTACTTTATTGCAGGATCACATAGTATAATTATAAAAAAGCATGCAAGATAAAATGAACATGTGACGCGATGAAATTTCTATTTCTTGCACGGTTAGTTGTGAGTGCAATCACATAGTACGTGCTTATAAAAATAGAAAAAGATTTTTTTTCATCACACTAAAAATAATAAAACCCTCAAAGAAATATTAAGTCTAAACAGCCTTCCATCATTCAAATTTGGATAAAACCAGCTGTTTGAGGTGCCGATCATGCCTTAGATGAGGGTGCCTCTTACTACTAGGGAGTCCTTATAAGAATTATGGGTCGACTTAACTGAAGTTATAGTAAGGATTAGCCATAGCTAACTTTCTATCATTTTAGAGGCAAGTGTTGAGTAAAGAAAATTTTGATTTTAAGAAGCTGGGATTTCACTCAACCGATCAAGGAACCGAAAGTTAAAGTAGTCGACCATCCAAAATCCTACCTAGAACCCTCCAAGTAGTGGCGTAGCCTTAGCTTGTAGACTATGAGGGGTGGTTTCGGGATCCTTGCCACTAGAATACTCAAGTGACAGAGTATTCCGATTCTAGCACAGAGGGTTCCTAGAATCTGATAAAATAGTGGGAGACATTAAATGATTTAAGTAATTAATCAAAATGTCTAAACTGGTAATTTAGATAAAAGGAACTCATCTGCTAAAATTTATTTTTGTAGAAAAATGGAAAGTTATACAACAAGATTAAAACTGCAATATTATAATGGACAAAGTAAATGTCCACAGTGACATGGGTATCCATAAATAGTACAGGCGCATGCGCATAGTACTATGATATAGGAAACTCAAGGTGTCAGTGTCCCCAACACTGTTAAACTACCTCAAGAAGCGAGGGTGAAAATTGCTTACAGGAGACTAATGTACAATGCATATGATAGTTATGTCATTATGCTTTCATCAATTTCTGGTGTCAGTTGTGGTCGCTACAATAAGATATAGATGATATAACATAAAGTCTCATCTCTAAGAAGTTTTCAAAGAGAAAGAAATGCAATGATATGAATAAGGATGAGTTTACACTGGCATGTGTAAATTTAAATATTGATCATGATCTTTAAATATCATTTTCACCACATTACTCAAGTCTCGTTTTAAGTTGCAAAAGGAACAAGTATTGAGTAAATGCTTCATTACCTATCTAGGTAAGGTTCGCCAAGTGAATAAGAATAAAAGAAAATTAAGCTTTAATTATTATGATGGATAAATTGAAAGACAATGTGAAAAGGTCAAAGTCATTTAATTCCAATGAAACATTCACGACGTCCTTCAATTAATGAGGTATTAATAGAGGTTATTTGGATTGCATATTATAAAATAATACTATGGAATTTTAAAAGCAATAACCTGATTTAAAAGAGCAAGTTGCCGCTTCTACATCAGGCGTATTAATCAATGTAATGTTTCTCTTTTACTACTTGGGTATTAAATAAAATATGTTGGTAACATATGTGTATTTTATTACAATAAAGAAGTTAGTATAGAAACATTACTAGAAGTTAGGTGTATTCTCCAAGTGGTTGTAAAAGGGTGATACCTAGGCCAGTGGTGAGAAGTACATGACTTATTAAATTGACAAGTGAAAGATTCGTGTTGAACTGTTGTTGAGTATAACCACAAACATTAATCTCATGTGTCCTTGGACACAAGGATAAATTCTTTCAATTTCTAGAATGAATGTTGTTTTTGGTAAATTCAATCACTAGTTCAGTGATACATGAATCATAGGCAATTAGTGATGAATAAAAATGTAAGACTTATACCCAGTTGTGACAGGATAATTCTTTGTCAAGTGATACTAAAAATGGACATCATGAATATACCAAGTATGGTATTTAGGCTCGGAATAGCTAAATAATTATGGTATTATCGATGTCTTTAGTTTGGACAAAGGAGACTTCAGAAATAAAGGTACGTCACAAATATTTGGAAATAGTTCAACACGTAAGTGTGAACTATTCCAAGTATAAGCTATAGGTATATATGCTTCATAAGATTCCTTTAAGAAATTAAGGAATAATAAAGTGAAGTATTTTCATGGTCAGGAGATATGAGTTGCTTCGGGTTGGGATACTGAAGAATATCTCGACCAAGCATTCGTCAATCATGATAATGTAGCATGGAGAAATTCCTAAACACACATTACCTTATCGACATCACGGAATTGATGTTAATAGGGAGTATTTATGATGAAGTCTTACATATCAAAATTGATCAACAAAATTTATCATGGAGTAATTCCTAAACGCATATTTTATACATCAAAGTATTGATGTAAGAAATATCAATGTTGTAACTAGCAGAAACTTCCATTATATTTCATGAAATGCTTTGCAAATAATAGCGATATCTCACAACCATATGCCAACTATAATGACAAATGGATATCATATGAGTCTTAGTATAATGTAAACCCATTATGTCATAAGAACATGTGTTTGTATGCAAAGAGTTTGTTAGGACATAAACAAATTAGCATCAAGACAAACATATTGTGCATTTAGTGTAATAATCCTAACAGTTGTTTAGGATGTTACATAAATCCCTAAGATAGAAGAGTAGGTAGTCAAGCAATAGACTACACTTCTATATAAGGGTGAACATATCTATTAGATATGGTGGGAGCTGTATTGACTTGTTTTAGTCAATGCTCAAAATGCACAAGTAGTTGGCATAGGAAGTAGTTCCACAAGAACATTTGGAAAAAAGTATGTTCCAGAGACACATACTGCGTAGGAAGGATAAAACCATGGTGATGGTTTTTATATTCACAGTGTTCGGTGATCTATTATTCAATGTGAAGAATATTTCCTACAATTAAGCAGTATATGGAAATTAGCCAAAATTGATAATACTAACTAAAATTCAATTAATGGATTCCTTGTATCAAAGTGAAAAGGGGCTATTATTTTGAATACTGCGGTGGGTATTCAAGTAAGTTGATACATGGATAGTACGAGCTTGGTACAAATAAGGCTCGATTGGTTTCACCAAGTCATTATGCCTAAATCTGTTAGAATTTTACTTATCATAGCTAATATATATGATCAATTTATTTAGCATTGGATGTCATGACCAACAATTGTGGATGGTGTCTATACGACGTAACCAGAAAGGGATGGTCACATCACAGAATGATAATAAAGGTTGAAAGTTACTAAAATCCGGTTTAGGATTAAAGTAAGGAACATGATCATAGTATATACATTTAAAACAAATGTTTTCCATGTGTCTACTAGAGGTTAGTGGGAGCACTAAGGTTTTCCAATAAGAAATATGATTGGTAACATATGGAAAATAGACATTGGTCTGACAGTTAGTTAAGACCAAAATGAAATTTACTCTCCAATGATTGACTTAAAGTAGTAACCTAAGTTCTAGGGAACAAGATCTACTAATGTAGATCTATAGGTTTCTTGGTCCTAGTCAATCGTACATATAGTGACATAGTTTTGAAAAATACATGTTGGAACAATTCAAGAGATAAATTTTTGCCTATGTCACCGGGCATAATCTCTCCATGTTGACATGTCCATGACATGGGAAGAGATAAATGCAGTGATTTGAAATCCATATGTCGGAGTGATGGATCAATCACGTATGCCATGATATGTACAATAACTGATATTTCCAATGTATATTTTAAAATAGGCAAATATGAGTTATATCCAGGAGCACTACAAGGGGTGCATTTTGAACTATCTAATTGTAATTCAGCAAGCACAAAAGATATGTACCTGGTAAGTGGAGAATAAAGGATACTAGATTTCAGGGATACGAACTAGTCTTCCATAGATCAATGTGATCTAGTATTGCAATTAGGCTAAAAGAGATGAGCGAGTCAAGCTCATACTAGCCAGTGGTGGCCATACCTACAAGACCGAGTACATAGCAGCTTCTAAGATATCTAAGAAGTAGTTAAATGTAATGATTTGTTCCAGTTCTTGGAATCTCACCTGGTGAGAAAAGTATTATCATAATATAGATTATGATATTCTAACTAGCCAAGAAGTCATGTTATGAAAGTGGATAAAAAGTGAGATATACTCGGGATACCATCTCTTGAGTAGTTTTACTCAAAGAGATAAGGTCCCTATAGTAGAATAGCCACGCGGCGAAACTGTGGTGGACCCAGTATCTAAAGCCGTTACTCATCCGGAACATGATGTTCATCATGTGAGTGGATAACAAGTTTGGTTAGAAAGTTGGCTCTAGTACAAGTGGGAGTGTTGAAATAGTGGGTGCCCTAGACCCAACTATTCAGTGCTTTAGATAATCATATTGTGTGTACAGTAAGCTATACATGATGTCTTCTTACCATTATAGTGTTGAATTTTCTGCATACACTATTGAAATGGTAATGTCCGAAGGTTAATTGTCGTATCGAAAGGTTATAACAGTTCCCAGGCTATAATGAGAACCTCAAGATACTATGAAATTAATCTTAAATATATGTTATATAGTCCAGATACATCTTACTGATTGGTCATAGTAGATGTATGACTATCAGGTGCTGGGGGCTCATAAGCATTGAGACTTCTTCTCACGAAGTTTGAACTTGGTGATCTCTAGAAGTGAGATCATGAGGACTGACCTGCCAATAGGAACTCCACATGTTTCAGGTGTCATTGGATGTTCCTATCTATGATCATGTGTAATGGTCTCATAAATTGATATCATTACCAATGTATGTCATTTGATTGCGTACTTTGATGCAAGAAAAAAACCATGGCAATGAAGTTGTGGTGAGGTAGTTCGTGTCAGGTGCTTCATTGGTGGAATGACATTGGATGAATGGTCAAGAAATTATTTGTCGCTTCCTGGTTATGGAAGTAATATATCTCAGGACATGTTGATATGGATGGAAGTACCTTTATAATACCATGGCCATGGCAGTCAAGGGTAAATCCGTCCAGTTAAATCAACAAACTATAGAGCAAGAAAAGGGCGATGACACGTGAGTGCATCCTACTTTATGAGATTTTATAGACAAAGAGATTATATTACACAGTGCGTGTTCGTAGGTTGGTTGTCACTGCTGTGACAATCCTTATTTCTTCAGGTTCCATGATGGGTTTCTAGATCCCACTCTTGGTCTGTGAATACTATTCATGACTGTCGAAATAAGGGCCTAGAGGATCACACACAATAGCGTATTCAAGAATCTGCCCTATTCAGTTGAATAGGAGTATTGGACATAGTGGGCCCCGCCACAGGGGTCCGGGAATTGTCCAAAGTTAAAGGATCACCAATGCAATAAATGAATTCATATTATTCAATTTTAGAATAATGAATATTGAATTTATTTATTAAATGTATTTATGAGCTTTAGTAAATACATGAAAAAATATTAATTGAAAAATATTAAATTATTCAAGGTTCAAATAATATTTATGGGAGTGACGAGTCGAGTTAATGAATTAATTATTATCATGTAATATATTTTAATATATTACAATTAAGTGATAATAATATTTATGACTCAGACAAGTAGTCGTAAAATGTCGTTGATAGTGCGTTAAGTATTCGAGTTAGGCGAGGTGATACTAGGTATTTTAATTAAGCACTATAAATAGAAGAGGAGGGGATTTTGCCAAATACTATTCATGGAGTTTCTCTCTCCTCTACTCTCTCTCACACTTTAGAGAGAGATGCTCTGGATCCAAGGAGCTCAGATGGAGCTCTCTCTCGGGTATCGCTAGCAAAGTGATGCGATGATCGTTGGAACGTCTAAGGTATCGTTGGTATTCCGCGCTAGCACCTAAACTACGGAGAATGGTGCTCCTTTGGATTCCTTGAAGCACGTGTGGATTATCTAGAGGAATTCGGCTTCATATTCTTCGAGCAGTGATCACCAATGACAAGCAGACGTTATGCGTGACTTCAACATTAAAACAGGTATTTTATGGTTTATGTATGTGCTTAAAATCCTTTACGTGTGGTTCTCATCTATGACCGGGCTACTGTTCACCGACGTCAACAAGTACATGTCGATCGTCGATGGATTTTTTTTAAAAACACACCTTTTGGGGCTTCCGCTGCACGCCCGGTTCCAACAGAAATCTCTTATGAGGATGTTCTAGGTTTACCTAACCACTGATAGGTAGACTTCTGCATTGATCTACACCCCAGGATGACACTGATATCTATGCCAGCATATCAAATATCTTATGCAAAGCTTTTTGAGGTAAGGGTGCATTTGGAGGACTTTTAGAGGAAGGGATTTGTTAAACCATGTGTTTCATCCCGGTCAACCCCATTTTTGTTTTCCATGAAGGCAGACAAGATCTTGGGGTTGTGTGTGGACTACCAGTGCTTGAACCGGGTGACCGTGAAGAACAAGTATCCACTAACATAGATCGATGACCTCTTTGATCACTTGAGAGGGGAACGATGGTTTAGAGTGTTTAACTCATGTTATGATATTACCAGTTACAAGTACAGGACAAGAATATACTAAATATGAAATTATGATGCCTCTATGGTCACTATGAGTACTTAGTGATTCCCTTTAGTGTGGAAAATACCCCAGCAATGTTCATGGGACTCATGAACCCAAAATTTCATACTTTATTAAACTGGTTCATGGTGTTATTCATTGATTATATCCTTGTGTACTCAATATCTGAGGAGGAGCACACGAGACACTTGAGGATAGTTTTGGGCATACTCTGAGAGCACCAAATTTATGGAAATCTCCCAATGTGCCAGTTCTAGATTCAGGTGGTCTAATTTCTAGGACACATTATCTTAGCAGATAGAGTGGAAGTAGACTATACCAATCTTGAGGTAGCTCTATCTTGGTAGAAACCTAAGATCATGATGGAGGTGTTGAGATTACTTAGTTTGGAAGGCTACAATTAGATAATCATACCTAATTTCTATAGAATATCAGCATCCATTATAGATTTGGCCCAAAAGGGGCATCCTTTCATGTGTACAAAAAGGTTTCATCAGGCCTTCCAGTAGTTAAGACAAAGTTTGATAAGCAATCCCATCTTAAAATTTCTAGATTAGGGTGTCAATTATATAGTGTTTTGTGATGCATCAGGAACTGGGATTGGTTGTGTTCTGATGTAGAGGTAGGCTATGATTGTCTATGGTTCACGTTAGTTGGGACCACATGAGAAGAACTACATGACGCACATTCTTGAGTTAGCATTGGAAGTCTTTGTAATAAATATATGGTGACACTACCTGATGGGTGAGCAGTTTATCATATATTTATATCAAAAGAGTCTCAAGTATATCTTACCTCAAAAGGATCTCAATTTGAGATAGAGGAGGTGGATAAAGTTCCTCTAGGATTATGAATTAAAAATTTTCTATACTCCTAGGAAGGGGAACGTGGTAGCACAAGCTCTTAGTAAAATATTTTGTTTGTAGTTTTTAAAATAGGAATCATAGTAGTTGGACTTGTTGTAGTTATCCTTTGTGGATAAAGATGGATCATCTTACCTCTAGTCGATGATTTTCACCCCTCCTCTCTTTCAGTAAATCATGGAGTCACAACTTGGGGATGCCGAATGTGAGACCCTATGTACACATATATCCACAAGACATTATGTTGATATATTTTTTAAAGGTGGGGAGCATGTTGTTATTTTTAGAGGACACATGATGGTACCAGTGATGCTACGAGATGAGGTTTATAGAGAGTTCCATACATCTCCTTTAGCGATACATATAGGTGTGAAAAAGATATACCAGGACCTTTGAAGTAAATTTTTGTGGCTAGGGATGAAGAAAGGAGTTGAAGTGTTTTTCTCTTAATGCATTACTTTTTAGAAAGTGAAGGCTGAGAAACAAGTTCTAGTGGGTTTAGCTTAACCCCTTGAGGTTCAAGAATATAATTGAGATGGGATATCCATGGAATTCAGGATGTAATTACCACGTACGTCTAGGGGATATTGTAAAGATCCGTAAAATTCAAGGAAATTTTTTTCTTAATTTTCTTTGAGATTTTACAAGAACGCAATTTCTGACGGCACTTGATTCCGAGGCCCAGTGTGCCCGGAATTACTATCAGAAGTTTAGCTTAGGTACGTTCAGTGAACGAATGAGCGAGAATTTCTAACTTTTGAACCGGTGCTTGGAATCAAATTCCAAGGGAACCTATGGAACCGCATCACCGGTAATTGCTTAGAAACACATTTTCTAAAGTTGCGTTTTCACGAGAGAGGTTGATAAAAATTATGGAAGTTAAAATAAAAATTTTACTACAATTTTTATTTTCTCTAAGTGGATTTAAGATTTGGGTGGAAGTTGGGTAACTACCCAACTTCCCATGGAAGGTTATGAGGGTGGTGGGGCCCACATGAACCCCACCCCTTCACTTTCCTTAACTCCCTCAACTCACAATTAAAATTGATAACTTAAGTTTTAATAACTTATGATATTAATGAAGTGAGTTTTATATGAGTGTTTGAATTTCAAACATTTTTCAAGTTAATAAAATAAGTGTGGGCTTATTTTATTAAGGGTTGGAATCTTGTTGTGGAGTCTTTAGGAGAAAAGGATAAGGAACTTGAGGAACTTCTTCATCTTCGACGATGAACGCGAAGAACACATCGATCTCTGACGAAGAATGTCGAGTCCTCGGAAACCGACTATGTGATGTCGTATACCGCGATGCCGACGACGTCATCTTCTGCGACTTCTCTTACCGCGATAGATATTCTGCGACGAATCCTCATTTGACGAACCTCCGTTCAAGCTACGCTCGAGGTAGGGGTTTATTTATTTTGTTCGTGATTACTACCTTGACGTTCTTTGTGAAATATGACCAATTTCTATCGATTAACGAGAGGGGGCCGGACCGCACAAACACGACCGACCCTCCTCCCTTATATATGCTGTTGTTTCTATTTTGGATTGAAACAGGAATGGCGCGGTGCCGTCGCACCGCACGGGATCGTGCGGCAAGGAAAGCATGGCGCCGTCACGCCTTGTCGTGAAATCGAACAAGGACACGGCGCCGTCACGCCACGTCGGAGAAACCTGAAGACACCGCGGCCGGAGCGGGGCCGCGGCGGAGGGGCGCGACACCGTCGCGCCGCACCAAACGAACCAAGACCGCGGCCGGTTCCAGGACGCGGTGAAGCAGGGTGACCGACCGCCGGTTCCGGGCCGCCGGCGTCGGAGCAGGGGGGATCGGCCGTCGCCGGTCCGTGGTGGCAGAAGCCGGCCGGCCAGAGCAGGCCGGCCGAACAAGGGAAGGCTGCGGGTTACGAACCCCTGGCGACCAGCTCAAGCGGCCCCCCATAATGGGGGCCGCGGTTACAAATCCAGGGGGCAAGCGCCCCCCCCTTCAACGGTTTGACCGTTTGGCGGAGTGCCTGGCCAGCGCGCCTAGCGCGCTGTGCCCAGGCCGGGCCGCGCCCAATCGGGCCGGACCCGGACCCAGTTTGGGTCGACTCGGTTCGGGCAGACCCTGAGGGTATCGGGCCGGGTTGGACCAGGCCCGAACACCTTAATACCGAATCTCTTCCGGTCGGACGCCCATAACTTGTGCTACGGGCCTTCGATCGATGCACCTTCAGTTGCGATGCTATACTTGAATCGAGACGGTCGTTTCGGTATATCGCACTCAAGGTTTCAGAATACTTTGGGTTTGGCCAAGTTGGTTCGTACACGAAACCAACCGGGCTCTCAGAGCAGAAACACTCATAACTTGAGCTCCGGACGTTCGATTGACGTGCCGTCGACTTTGTTGGATTCCTCTTAGTGAGACGGATCTTTTGGCTTACTCTGCCCGAGGTTTGGACGCAGGTGGAGTACGGTCGGGTTGGTTTTGACTTAAAAACCAACCGGGCCCCTGGGATGAAAAAACCAATAACTTCTAGACCGGGCGTACGATTGACGCGCCGTCTGCGACGCTAAGTTCCTGTTGGCGATACAGAACTTTTGGATACATCAACTCCGGAATTTGTGTCAGTTGATGTATCAGCCTCTCGGCTCGTGGAGCAGACCCTCCCGAATGAGCTTGCTATGTGCGGGAACCCTAGTGCTGGCTGCGACTGTGACGATGACGACTGTACAGAGATCCTTAGTGGATTCAACGACGGCGACTTCATCACTCAGCGATCCTGCGTGGATCAGTGCTACATATCCTATGTGGGTCCGATCCTATGTGGGTCAGCGCTCAGCGGTTCTGTGTGAGCCAGCGCCTACAGATCCTCTGTGGGTCTTTGCGGGTGTTAGTTACCTATCGATCCTTTGTGGATCAGATCCTTTGTGGGTCATTGCGGGGGTTAGTACCTTTCGATCCTTTGTGGGTCCGACGACTTAGATGAATCAGTGGATATATCTGATCATCTCTATCATCATATGAAGAAGTATACCTGTGTGAGATGAATCCTGTTTTTCTTTCCTATGTGGATTGTGTTGTGCTATCCTGTGTGGATTTACGTTTTGCTTTCCTGTGTGGACTGGGTTGTACTTGGGCTCGGAGGTTGGAGCGAGCTGGAATTGATGACTTAGGTATATGTATGGGCATATACCTAAGCAGTGTCGGATGTTACTTCGTGATTGCATCTTTCCTTTATGGATTATCCTTTGTGGATTCTGGGAGACCTTATGGGGTGTTGGGGTCCCCACTGAGTAGCTTATACTCACCCCTTCACGGGCTATGCCCGCACTACGTTGTGTTGGTTGCAGACGATGGACAACGCTGATCGTGGTTGTGGCTCGCAGAGTAGGACGGTACCTGGAGGTGGACCACTGGGCGGAACGTACTCGGAGCAGTCGGCTGGACCAGAGGAGCAGTGGTGGTTATCTGTACCCACCCTTCATGTGGGATTTCCAGTGGACAGCTCGACGTGGCGGCTTTGCTTTACAGTTGCTGTATTCCCTTTCCAGTTTTACTTTACTTTCAGTTTGGGTTTGTATACTGGCCCACTTACTTTTCCACACTTACTGTTGTACTCAGTTTTTACTTAGTGTTTACTTCTACTGCTTGCTTGGTCTGTGGTGTTTGTTTACTTTCCAAAGGAAATGCCTTCCCTTTTTACCGAGAATTACGCCTTGGTGCTAGTCTTCAGCCCCTGGCCTATGGAAGGCGGGCTTGGGGTAGTCACAACACGGGCCCCGAGGACGGGTCGTGACAAATTGGTATCAGAGGAGTTCAGTTCTACCACAGAACTTGGGACTCTGATCTTTTTCTATGTGAAGCAATAGTGTTAAGCGTATTGGGTGTGGTTATCAGTTCGGGGAGTCCAGTGTTGGTGCGGCGGTCGACGTATCTGTACACCAGGACTCTGACTTCTGGTTTCTAACTTAATGCACGAAAACATTGATTGCATGTGTGTTTTATGTTTTCTTTGTGATTACTTTGTGTCAGCTCACCAGGTATACTGTTCTGACCATGGCGCACCTGTTTCCTTTTAAGGATGGCCCCACGACGACAGCCAGCTAGGGTTCCAAGAGTTTTTCATGATGACAGCCCACTGAGCGATGAGGCCTCGGTGCATGGCCCTTTGACAACAGAGGCACCGGCGGTACCTCTACCCACTGAGCCACTGATGCTACCATCCCCAGCCGCTGACGATGCACGTCGCCTTAGTGCACTGAACGAGTTCCAGTGCCAGCGACTGCCCAGGTTCCGTGGGGAGACGGACCCCCAGGCAGCCGAGGACTGGCTGGAGGTAGTGGTACGAGTTTTCAGGTTAGTGAGGATACCAGCGGACCTCATGGTGATCCTCGCAGCGAGCCTACTGCACGCGGCAGCAGGCCGATGGTGGAGCTTGATGCTCCAGGTGCACGATGAGGCATCTTTTCTCTGGACGGACTTTGAGAGCCTCTTCCGCTCAGAGTTCGTCCCGGCCACCCTCTGTGCGGTGCGCATCCAGGAGCTTCTTCAGCTGTGGCAGGGCAGCTTGACGGTCGCCCAGTACTCGGCAAGATTTACCAATCTCTCGCGCTACTCGACAGAAATGGTACGTGACCCATTCTTCTGGGCCCGGACCTTTGAGCAGGGATTGAGACATGAGATCAGGGCATCACTGATCTCCCTCAGCATTCCAACTTAGGAAGGAGTACTGGAGTGGGTCCTTTTGATCGAGAGCTTTCTTGTTGAGCCTTCATCAGCGCCAAGACCTACCACGGGGCGGCACATAGCAGAGTCTTCTGAAGCAGGCAGTCGACAGATGAATCATGGGTCTAGGCAGACCAGACCCTCAAACAGACGAACTTAGGACACTGGCTCAGCAGTGCGGGACACACAGCGCAGAGCCAGTCTTTTGAGAGGCAGACAGTGCTACACATGTGGCGGGCGGGGTCACATGGCTCGTGACTGCCCGACCCACCATGCCGAGGAGCAGCAGAAAGTTGAGGGGCCACCCAGGCAGAGGCAGAGGGTCGACTATGGTGGTCCGCAGGGAGCAGGAGGACGAGGCAGAGGAGCTGGCCAAGTAGTAGGTGGTGGGCGACGCTTTGAGGCTCTACCACCACCACCACCAGGAGGTCCACCCCGGCCACAGGGAGCTGGCGGGCAGAGACATGCACAACTCTAGGCAGTGGAGGCCTATGACCACGGCGCGCCCGAGATGATTCAAGGTACTATCTGTGTCTATTCCACCCTTGCTGCAGTTCTTATAGACACAGGAGCGAGTCACTCTTTCATAGCCGCTGCCCTTTTTCGGAGCTCGGAGATTCCAACAGAGCCTTTGGATCGATCCTTACGGCTAAATACTCCTACGGGAGCAGAATCGACGATTACGCACTGGTGCCGGCAGTGTGATCTTACTCTAGGAGGCGAGAGCTTCGACTGGGATCTTCTTGTAGCGGCGTCGAGGCCATACGATGTCATATTGGGCATGGATTGGTTATCTACAGTCCATGCTCAGATCGACTGTATTAGGCGCAAGGTGCGATGTGTACGCACCGACGGGAGCAGGTTCACCTTCACCAGTGAGAAGGGAGCCTTCGTAGCACAGGATGGACTCTCACAGAGGAGAGGACAGCCCATCACTCATCAGTTGGCTAGCCTCATCCTAGGAGCAGTTGACGTGCGGAGTCCTGGTTTTCCTGCAGTGGTGGATCAGTATGCAGACGTTTTCCCCGAAGACCTTCCAGGGCTACCTCTTCGCAGAGAGGTAGAATTTTATATTGAAATGTACCCCGGGACATCCCTGATATCGACTCCAACGTATCGGATGGCCCCCACTGAGCTTCGAGAGCTACAGGTACAGTTGGAGGACTTGCAGGGCAAGGGTTTCATCCGACCCAGTGTTTCACCCTGGGCTTCCCCGATTTTGTTCCCCAAGAAGGCGGACGGGAGCTTGCGACTTTGTGTCGACTATCGTCGCCTGAACCAGGTGACAGTGAGGAACAAGTATCCGCTACCGATTATTGATGACCTCTTCGATCAGCTCAAGGGAGCACGGTGGTTCTCAAAGATAGACCTCAGGTCAGGCTATCATCAGCTCAGAGTTCGGGACGAGGACCTGCAGAAGACGACCTTCATATGTCGGTATGGCCACTATGAGTTCTTGGTTATGCCATTCGGCATAACCAATGCTTTGGAAGTGTTCATGGGCCTCATGAACAGGATCTTTCAGCCATACCTCGATCAATTTGTCGTGGTTTTCATCGACGACATTTTGATATACTTGACGACTCAAGAGGAGCACGCCTACCACTTGCGAGTTGTACTAGACACACTCCGAGAGCACCAGCTTTATGGAAATCTCTCGAAGTGTCAGTTCTGGATACACAAGGTCCACTTCTTGGGGAACTTCATCTCTAAGGCGGGAGTTACGATGGATCCTGCGAAGATCGAGGCAGTGCTAGCTTGGGAGCCACCCAGGAGCATGACGGAGGTGCGGATTTTCTTGGGACTAGCTGGATACTACCGAAGATTTGTGCCAGACTTCTCCAGAGTTTCAGCACCACTCTCAGCTTTGACAAAGAAGGGGAACCCTTTGTGTGGTCAGACAGATGTCAGCAGAGCTTCCAGGAGCTGAGACAGAGATTGACCAGCGCACCTATCTTGAGGTTGCCGGAGGAGGGAGTAGGGTACGTAGTCTACTACGATGCATCAGGGACCGGACTCGGATGTGTCCTAATGAAGGAGCGGGCAGTGATCGCCTATGGATAACATTAGTTGAGGCCGAATGAGCAGAACTACGCCACCCATGACCTGGAGTTAGCAGCAGTGGTCTTCACTCTGAATACATGGCGACACTATCTGATGGGCGAGCACTTTACAGTCTTTTCTGACCATCAGAGTCTCAGGTACATCTTCTCTCAGATGGACCTGAACCTGAGACAGCGACGATGGCTCGAGTTCCTCCAGGACTATGACTTTGAGATAGTCTATACTCCTGGGAAGGGGAACGCAGTAGCCGATGCTCTCAGCACAAGGACGTGCATTCAACTACTTGAGGAGGCGACAGAGCAGCTAGACACCTTGTAGATATCCTTATTAGATAGAGATAGAGCATCCTTCCTTCAGTCTCTCACAGTCACACCTCCACTACTGCAGCGGGTCAGAGAGGCACAGCGTGGGGACACTGACTGTGAGACACGGCGTGCATAGATATCCTCAGGATAGGCACCTGATGGTTTCTCCTTTGGAGCAGAGCACGATGTCATTTTCAGAGGACGTACCTTGGTACCAGTTGCATTATGGGAGGAGGTGCTAAGAGAGTTTCACACTTCTCCCTTGGTGGTATATCCCGGAGTGGAAAATATGTACCAGGACCTCAGACGACAACACTGGTGGCCGGGCATGAAGAAGGCTGTGGTAGAGTTCGTTTCTCGATGCCTCACCTGCCAGCAGGTGAAGGCAGAGCACTAGGTACCAGCAGGCTTGGTACAACCCTTGGAGGTCCTGGAGTGGAATTGGGATGGGATATCTATGGACTTCGTGACTGGACTTCCACGCACTTCAAAAGGTCATGACTCCATTTGGGTGATTGTCGACCGACTCACCAAGTCGGATCACTTCTTACCCATCAGAGAGTAGGGCTCAGTGGAGAGCTTGGGGCGTCTCTATGTTCAGGAGATTGTATGGATTCATGGTGTTCCATCATCTATCATATCCGATCGAGATGCTCGCTTTACTTCCCGGCTTTGGAAAGGGTTGTAGGAGGCGTTCGGGATGCAGCTACGTTTGAGCACCGCCTTTCACCCTCAGACAGATGGTCATACAGAGAGGACCATTCAGACTCTCGAGGACATGCTCCACACATGTGTTCTCGACTTTGGTCGCAGCTGGGAGGACCACCTACCCTTGGTGGAGTTTGCGTACAACAACAGCTACCACTCCACCATCGGGATGGCACCATACGAGGCATTGTACCGTCGACCTTTCAGATCTCCTTTGTGCTGGACATACCCTGGGGAGTCAGCACTTGTGGGACCGGAGATGGTCCAGGCCATGACAGAGAAGGTCCAGGTCATCTAGGAGCGGATGAGGACAGCTCAGAGCCGGCAGAAGTCCTATGCTGACAGGAGGCGGAGACCACTAGAGTTTGAGGATGGCGACCACGTCTTCTTGCGTGTCTCACCTCGATGTGGATTACGGAAATTTGGACGAGGCAGAAAGTTGTCTCCATGCTTCATCAGACCGTTCTAGGTCCTCAGCAGGATTGACGAGGTAGCTTATCGCCTGGCTCTACCACCTCAGTTGCACCGGGTGCACGACGTCGTCCACGTATCATAGCTGAGGAGATACGTGCATGACCCAACACATATCATTAACCATAGGGAGCTGGACGTTGATGATGGGGTGAATTTTGCGGAGGTCCCAATGGAGATCGAGGATCGACAGGAGCGGGTCCTACGTGGAAGATCGATTCCTCTAGTGCGCATCAGATGGCAGCACAGGAACCTCCAGGAGAGCACTTGGGAGCGGGAGGCTCAGATGCGTGCTCAGTACCCACATTTGTTTCACTAGATTATGATGTATCTTTACGGAGACGTAAAGCCCTGAGGTGGGAGTAATGTAAAGAACCATAAAATTCAAGGAAAATTTTTTCTTAATTTTCTTTGGGATTTTACAAGAACTCAGTTTCTGACGGCACTTGATTCCGAGGCCCGATGTGCCCGAAATTACTATCCGAAGTTTAGCTCGGGTACGTTCAGTGAACGAACGAGCGAGAATTTATAACTTTTGAACCGGTGCTTGGAATTGAATTCCGAGGGCACCGATGGAACCACAGTGCCGGTAATTGCTTAGAAACACCTTTTCCGAAGTTGTGTTTTGACAAGAGAGGTTGATAAAAATTGTGGAAGTTAAAATAAAAATTTAACTACAATTTTTATTTTCTCTAAGTGGATTTAAGCTTTGGGTGGAAGTTGGGTAACTACCCAACTTCCCATGGAAGGTTATGAGGGTGGTGGGGCCCACACGAACCCCACCCCTTCACTTTCCTTAACTCCCTCAACTCACAATTAAAATTGATAACTTAAGTTTTAATAACTTATGATATTAATAAAGTGAGTTTAATGTGAGTGTTTGAATTTCAAACTTTTCTCAAGTTAATAAAATAAGTGTGGGCTTATTTTATTAAGGGTTGGAATCTTGTTGTGGAGTCTTTGGGAGAAAAGGCTAAGGAACTTGAGGAACTTCTTCGTCTTCGACGAAGAACGCGAAGAACACATCGATCTCCGACGAAGAACGTCGAGTCCTCGGAAACCGACTACGCGACGCCGTATACCACGACGCCGACGACATCTTCTTCCACGACGTCTCTTACCACGATAGATATTCCGCAATGAATCCTCGTTCGAAGAACCTCTGTTCAAGCTATGCTCGAGGTAGGGGGTTTATTTATTTTGTTCGTGATTACTACCTTGATGTTCTTCGTGAAATATGACCAATTGCTATCGATTAACGAGAGGGGGCCGAACCACACAAACATGGCCGAACCTCCTCCCTTATCTATGTTGTTGTTTCTATTGTGGATTAAAACGGGAATGGGACGGTGCCATCGCACCGCACGGGATCGTGTGACAAGGAAAGCACGACACCATTGTGCCGCGCTGTGAAATCGAACAAGGACGTGACGCCGTCGCGCCGCGTCAGAGAAACTCGAAGACACCGCGGCCGGAGCGGGGCTGCGGTGGAGGGGCACGGCGCCGTCACGCCGCTCCGGACGAACCAAGACCTTGGCCGGTTCCGGGCCGCGGCGAAGCAGGGTGACCGGAGGCCGGTTCCGGGCCGCCGGCGTCGTAACACGGGGGACCGACCATCTCCGGTCTGTGGCGGCAGAAGCCGGCCGACCAGAGCAGGCCGACCGGACAAGGGAAGGCTGGTGGTTACGAACCCCTGAAGTCCAGCTCAAGCGGCCCCCCATAATGGGGGCCGCGGTTACAAAGCCAGGGGGGCAGGCACCCCCCCTTCAACGGCTCGGCCGTTTGGCCAAGCGCCTAGCCAGCGCGCCCAGCCCGCCCAGGCCGGGCCGGGCCGCACTAGCCGGGCGGGGCCCCGCCCAAGCGGGCCGGACCCGGACCCGGTTTGGGTCGACCCGGTTCGGGCCGACCCTGAGGGTATCAGGCCAGGTCGGACCGGGCTCGAACCCCTTAATACCGAATCTCTTCCGGTCGGACGCCCATAACTTGTGCTACGGGCCTCTGATCGACACACCGTCAAGTGCGATGTGATCCTTCGATCGAGACGGTCGTTTCGGTATATTGCACTCAAGGTTTTAGAATACTTTGGGTTCAGCCGAGTTGATTCGTACACGAAACCAACCGGGCCCTCAGAGCGGAAACGCTCATAACTTGATCTCCGGACGTCCGATTGACGTGCCGTCGACTTTGTTGGATTACTCTTGGTGAGACGGATCTTTTGGGTTACTCATACCAAGGTTTGGACGTAGGTGGGGTATGGTCGGGTTGGTTTTGACTTAATAACCAACCGGGCCCCTAGGACGAAAAAACCAATAACTTCCAGACCGGGCGTCCGATTGACGCGCCCTCTGCGACGCTGAGTTCCTATTGGTGATACAGAACTTTTGGATACATCAACTCCGGACTTTGTGTCAGTTGATGTATCAGCCTCTCGGCTCGTGGAGCGGACCCTCCCGAACGAGCTTGCTGTGTGCGGGAACCCTAGTGTTGGCTGCGACTGTGACGATGACGATTGTACAGAGATCCTTAGTGGATTCGACGACGACGACTTCAGCACTCAGCGATCCTGCGTGGATCAGCGCTACAAATCCTATGTGGGTCCGATCCTGTGTGGGTCAGCGCTCAGCGGTTCTGTGTGAGCCAGTGCCTACAGATCCTGTGCGGGTCCGATCCTGTGTGGGTCTTTGCGGGGGTTAGTTACCTATCGATCCTTTGTGGGTCAGATCCTTTGTGGATCATTGTGGGGGTTAGTACCTTTCGATCCTTTGTGGGTCCGATGACTTAGATGAATCAGTGGATATATCTGATCATCTCTATCGTCATACGAAGAAGTATACCTGTGTGAGCTGAATCCTATTTTTCTTTCCTATGTGGATTGTGTTGTGCTATCCTGTGTGGATTTATGTTTTTCTTTCCTGTGTGGACTGGGTTGTACTTGGGATCGGAGGTTGGAGCGAGCTGGAATTGATGACTTAGGTATATGTATGAGCATATACCTAAGAAGTGTCGGATGTTACTTCGTGATGGAATCTTTCCTTTGTGGATTATCCTTTGTGGATTCTGGGAGACCTTTGGGGGTCTCGGGGTCCCTACTAAGTAGCTTATACTCACCACTGCACGGGCTATGCCCGCACTACGTTGTGTTGGTTGCAGACGACAGACATCGCTGATTGTGGTTGTGGCTTGCGGAGCAGGACGGTACCTGGAGGTGGACCACTGAGCGGAACGTACTCGGAGCGGTTGGCTGGACCAGAGGAGCAGTGGAGGCTATCTGTACCCACCCTTCTGGTGGGATTTCTAGTGGACAACTCGACGTGGCAGCTTTACTTTACAGTTTCTGTATTCCCTTTCCAGTTGTACTTTACTTTCAGTTTGGGTTTGTATACTGGCCCACTTACTTTTCCGCACTTACTGTTGTACTCAGTTTTTACTTAGTGTTTACTTCTACTACTTGCTTGCTCTGTGGTGTTTGTTTAATTTCCAAAGGAAATGCCTTCCCTTTTTACGAGGAATTACACCTTGGTGCTAGTCGCCAGCCCCTGGCCTATGGAAGTCGGGCTTGGGGTAGTCACGACACGGGCCCCGAGGACGGGTCGTGACAGATATGATTCCATTTGGGTGATCATAGACTAACTCACCAAGTTGGCCAACTTATTAGAAATTTGGGAGTAGAGTTTAGTAGAGAGATCAGAATTCCTCTATATGTAAGAGATAGTCCAACTCTATGGAGTTGTATCTATGATTGTTTTTGACCATGATGATCACTTTACATCCTGATTTTAGAAGGGATTTTAGGAGATGGTTGGGACACATTTATTCTTGAGAATAACACTTCACCCAAAAATTGAAGGCCAGACTAAATAAACCATTTATGTTATAGAGAAAATGTCACAAGCTTGCATGTTAGATTTGGTACGTATTTAAAAGGATCACCTACCACTGGTGGAGTTTACTTACAACAACATTTAACATTCCGGAATCAATATGGAATTATTAGAGGATTTGTACTGGTGACACTATAGGTCACTACTTTGATGAACGGACCTAGGAGAGTCAACACTCATAGACCCATGGTTGGTGCTAAAAACTAATGATAAGGTAAAAATCTTCTAAGAGTATATGAATACTACACAAAACCATTATAATTTTTATGTTGACAGATGACATAAGCCTTTGGAGTTAAAGGAAGGAGATGAATTTTTCCTTTGGGTTTCATCTTAATCTAGATTATAGAGATTTGATCGAGGCAAGAAGCTATATCTAAGGTTCATTATCCCTTTCAAGATATTTTTTAGAGTAGGTGAGGTAGAGTACCACTTAGATCTACTTCCGTATTTAGACTGGGTATACGACGTCTTCCACATGTCACAACTGAGGAGGTAAGTGCATGAGCCCTCCCACATTATTGACTGGGGAGGGTTGGACATCAAGGATGGAGATACCTTTGCTGAATACCTAGTAGAGATTGAGTATCAGTAGGAAAGGATCCTTTATGGGTGATTAATCCATTTAGTTCATGTTTGGTGGTGGTATAGAAATCTCCAGGAGAGAACATGGGAGCAGGAAGCTCAGATATGTGATCAGTACCCATATCTCTTTGTATAGCCTTTATTTTGTATTTTTGGGATGTAAATCCCTAATGTGAGGATAATTTAATGACTTAGATTTTACATGTATTATTTTTGAATACTGTATGAAATATTTTTGAGACCAAGAAATGAGACGATGTACAATTCTAAGGCCCGATGTGCCCAAAATAAATGTCTGAAATATATTAAATATATTAAATTGCACACCAGCACAATTTTCTTAAAAAAGTAGAATAACATATAAATTGGGTCCTAGATCATAAATCCAAGGGAATAATTGATTTAATAATGTAGGTTTTACCATATGTACAACTTTACCATAGTCGGCATGGGTTGCTTGTGGAAAATTCATCACAAGCGCAGAAATGAAAAAAATAATTAAATAAATTATTTTAATTATTTCCATTGATGAAATGATTGGAGAGTATTTAAGTAGACTCTTATGATGGAATTCCTAGAGTTATCTGTATAACCTTGGAACCATTGGAGAGAGCGTTGGAGTATTTCTCTCATAATAATGATGACCGAATCATGGATCAATGATTGTTGCACAACATATTAAAAGGATATCACAAAAAATTATGGTGCAACATCATTATTCATTATAAATCAATCTGAATTGAGGTTGGGAATTGTTCATTTGAATTTCTTCCTTGTTATTTATTTTTATGATGAACGTGAATCAATCAACTAATGGATTGATTAACAGATCGTGTGTTTTTTAGGATGAGTTTTATTATGAGGATTTTTTTGGGAGAATTATTTTTGATCATTGATTATTTGATTTTCATTATAATGAAAATTAATTGATATTTACACGAACATATATCGAGGTCCATTCTTCTTGATTTTTCTTGTGCTTTTCTCCCTTGATTCTTTGTTAATTACAGGAGTTCTTTATTTGGACCACAGTTCAACATATCCTAATGAATTGATTGTTTCACACCCAATTCCTGGCACAAAGATCCAATATTTTAGATTTGGGATTAGCGTGATGCAATGGAGGTGTGTCAGTGGTAGTGGTAGTAGATCAAATGATGCAGATACCTGATTTTTCATTCTTTAGGGCACAATATAGAATGAGGTTTAGATATGTTTTTTGAATGGATTTGATGGAGGAATTATTTTTACATTAATGGGGAGGCTCATATGAGATGGAAACTTGATTTTATAGTTGAGGCATCAATGGATTGGTGTCTGGAGCATCGATACATGGATTCCAGATATGGGATTCTAGAAAACCCTGCATTACATAACATGTAACCTAGAGACACACACTGCATGGACCTCCCCTATGTGGCGGATAGGGTTTCAGAAGATACTTAAGTATCACATGACGTGTGACTAGGTCAAAAATATTGTGAAATATCCCAAAAAACTCGTTGTGTACCTTGGAGGGTACATAGACACAGGTTGTAGCATGCCATGAACTCCCTACACGAACATAAACTAGACCAGAGTACATTGGATAAGCTGTGTACTAGTACATAGGAAAAAGCACATGGGCTAAGCCATGTACTAGCACATGGGAAGTGTATACGGTCAGCCAACACACGATGTACTTCTACGTAGACACAGACACAACTTGAGACATGGGTCAGTTACACAGGCATGAATCGGGGTTGAGGGACACAATATGTAACCCCTTCTACACATCACATACTTTCTTAAACATGGATTGAAGCCCTTGTCTTATGTATCTTGTACATGATTTGTTAGGGTTTGTTCCTCATATCCTTTCATTGAGGGTTAGTATGGAATCATCTCCTACTCCTAGGACAATGATCTCTTCAGCAGGAATTTCTTGGATAGAGTCTTTGGGATCTCTCTATGAGGCCTGAAGTGTGATCCTCTATTCATATTCATTCCATAAGTTAAGTTTTTGGTATTTTAATGACCAAAAGTACGTGGTAAATGATCCTATACTTATCGAGATAATCTAGGTTGAGTTTTTGGTCTCACCCCATGGCCTTAGAAGTGATCCTCATCTGTGTATTGTATTCTCTTCATACAACCAGTGTGTACTTCTAATGGAGATACTCGATGAAAACTACCACTTGGATGGAAATTATTAGTGATATTATACTTAAGAGTGTGTTCTCTTATAAAAGTGCTCTTTTGGAATTCTAGGATGGAATATTATGGTGACCAATTACCTTTATAATGTGTGTATTTGTTGAATATATCTAGGTATTATTGATATATGTGTTGAAGACATATAACTAAGTAGACTTGACTATATTTTCCTTTATTGTATGCTTTGAGGTATTGAGGTTCCTTAATCAGTATTGTTATACTCACCCCTACACATACTTTTACTGTACGTTTTGTGTCTCGTATAGATGATTAAACTTTTTATAGAGTCCTAGATGGACTAGGACTAGACGATGCTTAGTGAGACTGGACATACCGAGGTGTGTTCTTATGGATTCTTTATGGTAGTCTCTAGTTTTACTTTTAGGTTAGGCTTGTGTCTTAGACTATTTTTTGTTAGGATTGTATTTAGCCCTGTTTACTTCTCTTTACTTCTTATCATACTCTGGTTGTGGGATTTAGATGTATGCATGCATGTTTGTTCAGTTTTTTTCACATTTCAGCATTGTATAGGCATATAGACGGGTACATGTGTACAAGTACTTAGGATAAGGCCTCCCATATCAGTGATATTCCTACTCAATGCTAGTCACCACCCCTTGTCCTATTGGAGGTGGTCTTGGGGAGTCACGACATGGGCCCCTTGGGGGGGGTTGTGATAGATGGAATGAAAAATATTTTTTATATGCTCTCAAAACTTTCTCAAGCTATAAATCATGATGGACTTCGAAATGAGAAAAGGAGGGAACACCATTGTTTTGTGTCCTTCATTAAGAAACACCCACCTTATTTCAATGGGCATTTTGATTCACTAGTTATTGAAAAATCAGTCCATACCACTAAAAAGGTATTTTTCATTCCTCATTGTTTAGAACATGAAAAATTATTTTCCTTATTTATCATTTAGAATATTAAGTGTACCAATGGTGGAATCTAATCAAGAATATGAGGCAGTAAGATAAAATTGAATCTATGGATTTGGATGATTTCAAGAACTTATTTTTTCAATAAGTACATTCCTTGTGTTATTTGAAAAAAAATAGAGAAGGATTTTATTGAGTTAAAGTAAAGGGATAATGAATCAGTTGGTACCTATGAATCTAATTTTAAAATACTTGTGAGGTATGATTCTAGAATTATCATCCAACCCAATATTAAGGTTGATTGATTCTTTAGTGGCCTAAATCCAAGTCTCTGAAGAGCATTAGCCATAAGATACTTATATAGCTATGAAGAAATTTTTTGATGTTCCATTAAGGTGGAAATGAAGGTTGTATTTACTCATCAATCTCATGGGTTTGATAATAATAGAAATTTGGAATTGAAAGGGAAATATAAGAGCTAGGGAGAAAAGAAGGAATGCTTTCCTTTATGCTCAATGTGTGGAAAGAATCATAGAAGAAATTGTCTTAAGGGAATTAGAAAATGTTTTAAGTGTGGGAAGTATGGTCATTAAGATTTTTATTGTCAAAGTGGTGGAAAAAATTATCTAATGATGAAAATATAGGGAAAAATTTATAGAACGCACCACCCAAACATAAATGCTTCAAGTGTAAGGATAATAGTCATTATGGTAATCGGTTCCCAAATCAAAGGTTTAATGATGATGATCTATGTCAACAACCTCTTAGGCAAAGGGAAAAGGGAAATCTCACGTGATTACCATTTATGATGTGGGGAATGATAACGACATGGTGAAAGGTATACTTAACATTCACTCTATAAATGCTAATGTATTACTTGATTATGGATCTACTGATTATTTTATATATAAATAATTTTATAAGGGTATCAAATGTCATTATAGTGATTAGATGTTGAATTAATAGTAAAAACCCCTAATGGTACGATGATCACATCACAATTCTATATTTCCTCTCTAGTTGAAGTTTATGAGAATGTGCTTCCTAAAAATCTTATTATTCTCCCTCTAGTTGAATTTGATGTTATCCTAGGTAGGTATTGGATTTCATTAAATAAGTATCACACCAATATTTAAGTAAGGAAAGTCACATTTGAAATTTTAAATAAACTTATGATCATATATCAGTGCGATGATAAATATAAACTTTTGATGGAAATAAAATCCATTATATGGGTCATGATTCCCTTTCATAAGGGTTTTTTTTATCCTAGATGGTTGGGGAGAAACACAACAATGATGATATGCCTATTTTTTTTTGGAGTTTTTGGTTGTTTATGCGGAATAATTTCCTAGTATTTCAGAAAAAAAAGAAGTTTAGTTCCCAATATAATTCATACCTGGTTTCACACCAATTTTAAAGAATCCCTAAAGAATGGCCCTAATCAATTTGTAGGAATTGAAGAAGAAACTCCAAGAAATCCATGATGAGGGATACATTCAGACAAGTGTGTCACAATGGGGTGCACCTGTTCTTTTTTTCAAAAAGAAAGATGGATCAATGTGACTCTTCCTTGATTTTCAGGAGTTGAAAAAGTTTACAATCATGATCTAGTATCATATTCCTTGTATTGATGACTTTTTTAATCATATGCAGGAAGCTCAATAATTTTCCAAGATTTAACTTCATTCTAGATATCATTAATTGTTGGTTAATAAAGCGGATATACCCAAGATGAAATTATGTACAAGGTTTGGATGCTATGAATATATAGTGATTCCATTTGGTCTTACAGATTCCCCTGATATCCTCATGGATTTAATGAATAGAGTCATTAGAGATTACCTTGATCGGTTTGTGGTAGTCTTTATAGATGGTATTATTATCTATTCAAAGAGAAAGGAAGAGCATGAAGATCATTTGAGGATTATACTAAATACCTTAAGGAAGGAGAAAATATATGAAAATATATGAAAAATTTACAAATTGTGAATTTTGGATGTAAAAGGTTTCATTTTTGGGTCATATAATCTCAATAGAGGGTATATCAGTAGATCCACTAAAGAGAAAGGTTGTTGAATATTGGCCTAGACCAAAAATAGTGATCAAGATCTGAAATTTTCTTGGTTTAAATGAATATTACCAATGCTTTTTAGAGAATTTATCATGAATATCTAATCATATGACCATGTTTACTCAGAAGGTTGAAAATTTACTTTGGACAGTTGAATGTGAGAAAAATATCAAGGAATTAAAGATAAGATTAGTAAGTGTGCTTGTGCTTAAATTACCATATAGTGGATAAGGGTTTGTAATCTATAATGATGCATCAAAAAATAGATTGGTATGTGTTCTTATGCATAATGAAATGGTTATAGCTTATGCATCACGACAATTGAATATTAATGAGAAAAATTACACAACTTATGATTTGGAGTTAGTCTTGGTAAATTTTAATTAAATATATAGAGGAATTATCTTAATGGAGAAAAGTGTGACATATATACTGATCACACAAGTTTAAAGTATATATTCAAAAAAAAGGAGTTGAACATGAACCAAATTAGATGGTTAGATCTGATTAAATATTATGATTTCTCAATACATTACCTCCCTCAGAAAGTGAATAAGGTTGCTGATGCTTTGATTTGAAAGGACCATGTCATCTTATCCAAGATGAGGATAAAAAAAGAGTAAATATTTATTTATTTGAAAAGGATGGATATGGAAATCCTAATGGAAGGGAAGAAATATTATATTTCACAATTGAATGTTCGACCATATATCCATGTGAAGATTAAAGAGGTGTAAAAGGAAGATTTTGAGATGAAAAAGAAGGTTATAAATGTTCATGAGTTTAACCTTCATCATGATGGAATGATAAGGTTCATGAACCGTGTATTCATTCCATCTATACCTGATGTGAGGAAGGATTTGTTGGAAGGAGCTCATAGTTCTTAATTATCTATTCATTCAGGATATATGAAGATGTATAGAGATTTAAAAGAACACTTCTAGTGGGATGGTATGGAGAGACATATCTTAGAGTTTGTATCTTATTACATGGTATTCCAGAAAGTTAAGGCTAAAATAAAAAATTCTAAGGGGATGTTGCATCCATTACACATACTGGAATGGAAATGGAAGAACATCACCATAGATTTTTTCACTGGACTCCCAAAAACATCTAAAGGGAATAATGATAAATGTATTTGAGTAGATTTACTTACTAAGTCAGATCACTTCATCTCTATAAAATAATACTTCTCTTTGGATCATATTTATTAGATATACATTAAGGAAGTGGTAAGGTTGTATTGAGTTCCACATTGCATTATATCTGATCAAGATCTGAGGTTTAGCAAAAAGTTTTGGTGAAGACTTCAGTATGCTCTTGATATGAATTTTACTTTCAACACATTATATCATACTCAAACAAATGACTAGTCTTAAAGAACAATTCAAACCTTATAGGATATGTCAAGATATTATTAATTGGATTTCAAATGTGATTGGGATCCACACCTTCCTCAATTTGAGTTTTCTTACAACAATAGATTTCACTGAAGCATTCATATGGCTTCTTATGGAGCCCTCTATGGAAAGAAATGTTGAGATCCAATGTGATGGAATGAAGTTAGAGAAAGATTTCTATTGAGACATAAGACATATAAATAAATGGATGAAAAAGTTAGAGCCATTCAACAACATATGAAGGTAGCTTAGAGTTGGCATAAAAGTTATGATGAAAACCATTGGTGTGATCTAGAATTTTGGGTTAGTGACATGGTTCTTTTAAGAATTTATCCATGGAATAAGGCTATGAGATTCAGGAAGAAAGGGAGACTAAGACCTAGGTATATCCATATTTTTGAAATTCTTGATCATATCGGGATGGTAGACTATCGCTTGCTGCTTCCAAAAAAATATCTATCAATTAAAAAAAGTGTTCCATTTATCTATCATGAGGAAGTAAATTCTTGACCCTTCACATGTACTGAACTCAAGTGTCATACCATCGGAGCACGATCTATCTTATGAGGAATAACCGATAGAGATTATGAATCATACAAAGAAAGTTCTATGAAACAAGAACACTCACCTAGTCAAATTTTTTTGACAAAAACCACCATTTTTAAGAAGATATGTGGGAACATGAGTATATTATGAGGAATAATTATCCTTATTTTTTATTATAGTGACAAATTTCAAGAAATAAATTTATTTTAAGGTGGTAGAATGAAACACCCTATGTTTTTATGAACTTTTTTGTTCTTGAATAAATTAAATTTCTTTGATGGATTTTATTTCACATTACACACCATTAAGTTTTTTGTTATAAAAAACAAAAATTTAAGCTTGTGATCCACACAACACCTTCTTAGTTTTCATTACATGCGACACTGAGTTTTAACAAAAAAATGTTATATTATAAATATAGTTATTTAAACATGATTGTTATAACCTAAAAATTAAACATAGTAATATGAATATTAATGAATAGTTTTTAAATATTATTTATAATGTTTTTATATAAATAAAACAAAACGATAATAAAATAAATAATTTTTGGTAAAGTCTTTATATTTTTTGAAGATAATATTTTCTCAAAGAACATTTTATGTCCTTCTACGAAAAGTAATAAAATTATTTTTTGAAAATTTTAAGAATTTAACTTAGTAAAAGAATATTTATTTTTTATTTCATAAATTCAAAATTATCTTATGTTTATTTTTTGGGATTTTTCTAAAATATTTCATTTATGGATGAATAGTGAAAAATACTATATTTTAATTGAAAACTGTCTTTTCATCTAATTTATTTATATAGTTAAATTATATTTAAAATTGTTTTAAAGTATAATTATTTCAATTATAAATAAAAATATCCAATTTAGTTCATTGGAATTAATTTAACATTGAAACAACATATAAAAACATTTCATACTTTTGAGCATTTTCACTTTAAAAACTCGTTGTTTCGTCCCATCTATGAGATTACTTTTAAATTAATTTCTTCCACTAATTTGAATTTAACTTGAAAACATTGATTCCATATTTTGAATAATAATAATTTATAATGTCTAATAAGTCCAAATTAATTTTTTTCCAAAGTGATTAGTGAAAATAATTAAAATTAATCACGATGATTAAGAGAAAAAAGAGTTTACTAAGAGAATAAACTTTAAAATTAATGTGAAAAATGACTTATAAACTTTTAAAACCAAAATTTTATAGAAATTGTTTTAATTGATACATTATATTATATTTTTTGGTCCATTATTGGGTCCATTATACTTGAAAAAAATGTTGGCAAAATTCTATCTTTTAAACATTTACAAGTTTTCACTCACCACCCTTATAAAATCCACCCCTATCTCCCTCTCTTTACACCTCTAAAGAACATTATATAATTCAATACATATCCAAATATATTCTCAAATTCCATGAATTAATCCTAGAATCATTACTTTAGGAAAAAATCCAATCAAGGGAGTCCTTTGGTTCAAACCAAACGGAGATATGCGAATAAGAGGTAACGTTCATCAACAAACATTTTTTTATTTCTTCCTCTAACCATTTTAATTATTTTTATATCATGATTATATAATAAAATAAATATATTCAATATAATGATATGATTTTATGTTAAGGTTACTACCTACATCCACACACACTTCCATCTAATGGGTTACGAAATCATCATTTGTGTGTACGAAAAACTTCCACCTTGAGAACCGATTTAGTTCATTTTTCTATTACCACATATCAAGGTTGGGTATAATGATGATTAAAATGTTTATATATGATATTTATGATGTTATTAAAATTATTTAAATATTATATCACACACACCTTCCTTCTTTCCATTTTATGAGAACATGATAACGTCATTCGTGTGTAGGACGAATGACCACCTCACAAAGTGATGTGATTCACTCATGATTTACATGGAATGTATTAAGGATGGATTGAATAAAAATATGTGATATATATGAAATAAAAAATATTATGGAATGATAATATTTCATTTATGTCATGAATCGTCCCCAGGGGCCTGTGCTGTGACTACCCCAAGCCCACCTTCCATAGGCCAGGGGTTGGCGACTAGCACCGGAATGGGGTAACCCTAAAACGAGAAGGCATTGACTTTTAACCTGTATAGACACATAGTCCAAGATCATAACTAGAAGAAACTATGAAGTAAATTTCTGTAGTAAAAGTGTGTTGAAAGTAAAGGGGCTGGAATACAAGCCCAACTGTAAAGTACAAGTACATCTAAAAAGTAAAAATACATTTGAAAAGTGAAAAGAAACTCCTGGATCATCCACCGAGGATCCTACCTAAAGGGTAGGTATAGCTTATGATCAGTAGTTCTGCATCACATCACACCAAATGGTTCACCTCCAAGCACAGTCTAATCCTGGATCCTTTAGCCTCGATCAATGTTGTCCGTCATCTGTACAAGACACAACAAGGTGTGGGTGTAGCCCATGTAGAGGTTAGTATAACAATACTCAGTAGGGACCCTGAGTCCTCCATAGGTCTCACAGAGTTCCACAAAGGAAATACCACAAAACAAGACCACAACTCAAAGCACAAAGTGATAGACATAAACTCTACTTAGGTATATGACCATAAATATAACTAAGTCATAGAGATATACTCATATAATACAAGAGGGAAGAATACCACAAAAGTAACACAATGATGGTAGAAGTACCACACAAGTAACACCATGAAGATAGAAGTACCACATAGGTAACAACATAATGAAAACACCATGAAAATAGAAGTACCAAACATGTAGCACCACGAAGACAACACCATCAAGGTATAAGTACCACAAAAGTAACAAAAAAAAAGATAGAAGTACCACATTGGTAATACCATGAATACAACACCACAAAAGTAGGATTACAACATAGGTAACAGCACAAAGACAAATCCACGAAGGTATAAGTACCACACAGGTAACCCCAAGAAGTTAAAAGTACCACATAGGTAATACCAAGAAGATAAAACCATGAAAGTAAAAGAATAAGCTCACAATTAGGTATAACTTAATTACAGCAGTACAAATGATCAGTCGTAAGATAGATAATCTTATTTAGTTAAGAGAAACTACTTCTGACCCACACAGGATTGATAGGTAATAACCCCCGGTAACCCACACAGGATCTGACCCACATAGGATCGGTGTGCGCTGACCCACACAGGATCGCTGAGTGATGACCCACAAAGGATCTGATAAATGCTGACCCACATAGGATCGTTCGATGCTGACCCACTTAGGATTAATGTTCTTTCTTCACGTTATAGCCTGCCACAGGATTTCTCACACCAGGTGCGCTCGAGTTCCGTAGAATCTGCCCCTCCAGATATCAGTTTCACCTTGACTGCCACTAAGCTCCAAAAATGAGAAACCCAAAGAACCACCATGTTGTAAGGGTTCCAACATGACAGACAGTGCTTTAATCATACCCCCCGATCTGTGAGTTATAAGCGTTATAGTTCCGAGGGCCCAGTTGGATTCCGGTTCGATCAAATCCAGCCATATTCCAACATTATCCAAAACTCAAGTGGAATATACTAAATGGACCATCTCAATACAAGGATCCCAGTGCCATAGATGGTTCTTCAAATGGACATCCGGTTCTCAAGATATAACCCTTTAAGTGTTTGTGGTCCTGGTGGGGTTCGAGTCCAGTCTGACCCGGTCGGACAGACCTGGCCCGAACCGGTTCGGGTCAACCCGACCTAGTTTGGGTTCAACCCGGTTGGGTTGGGCCGCGGTTAGGCCCTGCCCGCAAGGGGGAGCGACCCTGCCCGCAGGAGGGAGACTCATCCCACAAGAGAGCACGACCTTTTGGGCATGCGGGTCGGCCCCGTGAGGCGTGGCCCACGACCGGGTGGAGCGGCCCACTACGGCGGGGCCCACCCTAGACTCCTCCCATGGGAGTGACCCTTGGTTTTCCCGAATGGCCACGAGGGGCAGTTCGGTTTCCTCCACAGCAGCTGCGCCACATGGCAATGCCATGTGGCATGCGAGACCTGCTAGAGTGGGTCCTGCCTCTCGTCACGGTCGGCTGGTGCGACGACGCGCCGCTCCATCACCCCCAGTCGGTCGGTGTGCCGGCTGACGAGCCATGGCCCGCATCCTCTGGCGGCGCGCTCATCACACCTCCCTCCCCTTCCTTGGCTGGCCCGTGTGCCGACCGCCTCCTCCGACCGCCGCAGCTGGTTCTTCCGGCAGCGCGGGTGCACCGCCTCCTTCACCCACCACGGCTTCGGTCGTGACCCCTTGCTCACCGGCAGCACGCGATGGCGCGCCGCCTCCATTGTAGCTAGTTGGTGCCGTCACACCAACAATAATCCATATAGAACACAAGGGTTTCAAGGTAGCAGAGGGTTCAGGCCGGGTTTGCTAGGCCTGTGCCCTTCACATTAGCTTGTAATCATGAGGGAGGATGAAAGGATTCAATATTCACATGAATTAAACAAAAATCAATTCCCTACCTCAAGAATGATGAAGAATGCCCGCGATCGAGGAAGTGTCGGTGTTCGTCTTTCCCTCAACAAGCTTCCAACAACGCTGCTCGTGCGTCATCCTTTAGTTCATGGTTCGGTGTCACCCATCACCTTCCACTAGATTCAGCTCCATCCTATAAGGTTTTGGTTTCTCTATACTTTTTCAGCACTTCGTTGCTTGGTTAAGCAATGTCGATACGTCTCCCCAAGCTCCATATAAATTGGAGAGGGGGAGGGTGTCTAATGCTCATGGGATTTATGAGGGTTCATTAATTAGGAACCTTCCTCATTCCCAACGATGATATTACTTAGGATTGAAGGGTCAATCCCTTTAATGGATTGACACATTACTGGTCCCATGTTGCTACTTTTCCGTTGGTGGAAAATAAAAAAATAAAACAAATAACAAAGTTATTTTATATATTATTTAAAAAGTCCCAAAATCGAACTTTTTCTCAAAACCTACTATGGTAAAAGTGAAGCCTCCTTTAAGAGAATCTTGGTGCTGTAGATTCAAAGGTGCCCTTATATTTTTAATCGAAACACCAGTTCAAAAGTTAGAAAACGCCGCTCGCACATTTACTGAACATACCTAAAGTTCATAAATTCATTTCATGCACACCGGGCCTCAGAATCATGTGACTTCAATTTTCACAGGCTCGTAATAATTCTATAAAATAATAAAAAATTACATGAAATATCCGAGTCTTTACATTTTCCCCACATTAGAGGTTTTCATCCCCAAAAGCCAAAACCTAGACTAAGAAAAAAATAGGGGTACTGAGCACGAATCTGAGCCTCCCATTCCCATGCGATCTCTTGAAGGTTCTCATGATACCAGAAAATGTGCACCATAGGCATCGAACGCCCATGAAGGACTAACTTCTATTGATCCTCAATATCTACTAGAACCTCCATAAATGTTGTCCCATCATCAAAGTCTAACTCACCGTGGTCGATGAAGTAAGATGGGTCATGCACGTATCTACTAAGCTAGGATACATGGAAGATGTTGTGAACCCTCTCCAATTGTGGTCAAAGTTTCAAGTGGTACTCCTCATCTCTTATCATCCAAAGTATCAAAAATGGTCCGATAAACCTTGATGATAACTTGTCGCCTTGTCCAAATCTCTGTAAACCTCATCGAGGTGAGACCCGTAGGAAGACACAGTCTCCCCCCTCAAACTCCAAAGGTTTTCACCTCCTGTCAACATAAGACTTCTGTCTACTCTATGCAGTCTTCATCCACTCCTGGATGATATGAACCTTCTCAGTGGTAGCCCGTACTAACTCTGGACCCATAAGTACTGACTCCCTTGGGTCTGTCCGACATAGATGTGATCTACAAGGTCAACCATATGGGGGCTCAAATGGTGCCATACCGATGTTGGAGTGATAACTATTGTTGTATGTGAACTCCTCCAAAGTCAAGTGATCCTCCCAACTATGGCCAAAGTCTAGGATGCATGCACGAAGCATGTCCTCCAACGTCTGAATGGCCCGCTCTATCTGACCATCCGTATGAGGATGAAAGGTAGTGCTCAAACATAACTGAGTCCCGAACACCTCCTGCAATCCCTTCCACAATTGGGAAGTAAAACGTGCATCACTGTCAGAGATGATCATTGATGGAACCCCATGAAGTAGAAAAATATTATGTACGTAGAGGCGTCCCAAGCCCTCTACTGATCCATGCTCTCAGATAGGTAGGAAGTGGGCCGACTTGGTGAGTCAGTCAACGATCACCCAGATTGAATCTTGTATCCTGGACATATGTGGAATCCCTTTCACAAAGTCCATGGAGATACTATCCCACTTCCACTCTGGCACCTATAGTGGCTGCACTAAGCCTGTTGGAACCTGATGCTCAGACTTCACTTGCTGACAAGTGAGGCATCGTGAAAAAAACTATGCCACTTCTTTATTCATCCCTAGCCACCATTGATGATGCCAAAGGTCTTGGTAAATCTTCTCCACACCAGGATGCACTTCCATAGGGGACATATGTAACTACCTCAACACCTCCTCCTGTAGCTCCATCGGTACCATAGTACATCCTCTAAAGAGGATGAAATGATCCCCACCTTTAGAAAATCCTTCAGGTGCCTTTCTTGAGGATATTTGAGCACGTTGAGCCTCACAGTTAATGTCCCCAAGCTGCACCTCCCCGAATTGCTAAAGGAGTGGGGGAGTGACTGTCATAGACTGGAAGTAAGCTGCTCCATCTCTAACCACAAAGGATATCTGCAAAGAAGATAGCTGCTCTGTCGCCTCACTTAGAAACTGCAGACTAGACCTCCTGCTGAGTGCATCAACTACAACATTCCTTTTACCAGGATTATAGACTATCTCAAAGTCATAGTCCTGGAGGAACTCTAGAAATCACCACTGTCTCAGGTTCATGTCCTTTTGTGAGAAGATATATCTGAGACTCTTGTGATCAGAGTAGACTGTAAAACGTTCACCCATAAAGTAATGTCACCACATCTTCAAGGTGAATACCACTAATGGTAACTCCAAGTCATGGGTAGCATAGTTCTACTCATGCTGTATCAGTTGTCGTGAACCATAAGCGATCACTGCTTGTTCCTGCATCAGGACACATCCAAGTACAGTCCCTAATGTGTAGAAGTATACTAAATACCCAACACCCTCTTCTGGTAGCCTCAATATGGGGGAACTCATCAGTCTCTGGCTCAGATCCTAGAAAATCTATTAGTATCTCTCCATCCATACGAAGGGATTTCCCTTCTTCTTCAATGCTGACAAGGGTTCCATAACTCTAGAAAAGTCAGGCACGAATCTTCGATAGTATCCATCCAACCCCAAGAAACTCTGCACCTCAGTCACACTCCTGGGTTTATCCCAAGAAAGCACAACCTCTATCTTCACCGGATCCACTACAACTCTAAACTCCGAGATAACATGTCCCAAAAAGTGGACCTCTCGTATCCAGAATTGGAAATTCGGAAGATTACCATAAATCTTTTTCTCTCGGAGTGTATCCAGAACTATCTACAGACGATATGCATGATCCTACTCTAATGTCATGTATATCAAGATTTCATCAATGAAAACCATCAAAAAAGCGATCAAGGTATGGATAGAATATCCTGTTCATGAGTCCCGTGACCATTGATAGGGCATTGGTCACACCGAATGTCATAACCAAGAACTCATAGTGGCCATACCAGCATCTGAAGGCCATCTTCTGCACATCCTCATCTCGTAACCTGATTTGATGATAGCTTGATCTGAGGTCTATATTCTATAACCAACGATCTCCATTCAACTGATCAAAAAGATCATTAATCTTCAAAAGTGGATACTTGTTCTTCACAGTCACCTGGTTCAGGCGCTGGTAGTCCACACAAAGTCTCAAACTCCCATCTACCTTCATGGAGAACAAAATTGAAGCTACCCATGGAGAAACAGTAGGCCTTATAAACCCCTCCCTATGAAAGTACTCCAGTTGTATTCGTAACTCACAAAGATCTGAAAGATCCATCCGATATACTGGTGAAGATATTGGGGCTATCCCAGGGTACATATCAATGTAAAAGTCAACCTCTCTACAAGGAGGTTGTCTCAGAGCATCATCAGGAAAGACATTAGCATACTGTTCCACCACTATAGGATAACTGGGACTCTCAACATCAACTACTCTGAGGGTAAGGCTAGCCAAATAATGTGTGATCGGCTGCACCCTCCTCTGGGAAAGTCCATCCTGTGATGCAAAGGTTACCTTCTTGTTGGTGATGGAAAACCTTGTCCCATCCCCATGGATACACCACACTTTGCACCTAATATGGGCAAAGGGATGACCCTAATGGGAGAAGAGATGACCCAACACTACAAAGTTTACCAAAAACCGATGGAGCCAAAGGGAGTGTCACTGTTGCAGGTGGTGCGTCTGGGGAACAAGTGGCAACCGTTACTATGAACCAACCAAAAAGAAAACCAAAACTACGGGGGAAAGAAAGAGAGCTGTTCAATTTGGGTGCTTCCTCATAGGTCAATGTCAGTCAGGAGGCAGATTGGTTGGGTAGGATGCGTACTTTCTCCATCAGCCGTCAATCTGGTCTTGCGTATGAGGATTCGATTCTTGATTATGAGAGGGAACAAGATGTTTCTGAAGGTATGTATGAAGATGATTTTTGGGTGTAACTTGCGGTTCTCACCCAACCATGTGCTTTTTGGGTTTGTTTTGTCTCATGTCTGCAATGGTGGATCCCCTTGGGCATGGTCTTGTTTGGTTCTCACTCAACCACAAAGTGATTTATTTGAAAATAATAAAAAAAATGTTTGGTGGCATGGACTGTGGATAACCAATCCATACCCAAGATGATGTCATAAGACCTCAACACTGCTACTAAAAGATCCCATCCAAAGCTCTTACCTACTAGAGTAAGCTCATGCTGCTAGCACCAGTGTGTAATCATAGAATCCTCTCCCGTAGGAGTCTCTAGTTGTAAGGATTGATCCAATAGCTCCATCGGAATCTCCGAGCTGCGAACGAGGGCCAGGGAAATAAAAGAGTGATTGGACCTGTGTCTACAAGTACTGCATCTATGGTGGAGTAGAAATAGATCATACCTCTAATCATCTCTAGAGAGCCGTGGTCATAGGACTCAGCTGCCTGGAGCTGAGCTCATCCCTAACCACCTTCTTCTTGTGGTTGACGTGGACCAACTGGAGGTGGTGGCGGTAGAACCTCGAATCACCACCCACCGCCTGCTGCACAACCAGCTCCCCTTCCATGTCCACCTGCTGCCTATAGACCTCCTCGATCGAATCTATGCCTCTGCCTCAATGGTCACTTGACCATCTGCTGGTTGTTCATATGGCAGGTCAGGCAGTCGCGAGCCATGTGACCCTACCCGCCACACGAGTAGCATTGCCGGCTCCTAATCTTCCCTCCTCTGTCCCGTGAGCCCCACACCACCGACCATGTATCCTGAGGTTGTCCCCCAGAAGGTCAGGCCTGCTTAGGCCCCTATGTAATCCACCCACCACCTGCTATAGATGACTCTACTACCTGATGTTCAGTAGTGGTGCTCGTTATCAGTGACTGATTAACTAGGAATATCTCCACCAAAAGTGCTCGCTCTAGCACCCTAACCTACGTCGGAATGCTGAGCGATATCATCGATGCTTTGATCTCCTATCAGAGACCTTGCTCAAAGGTCCAAGCCTTGAAGAAAGGGTCCCGTACCATGTTGGTGGAGTATCGGGAGAGATCGGTGAACCTCTCCGAGTACTGGACCACAATCATGCTGCCCTGCTGTAAGTGCACCGACTCTTATATACACACTGATATTAGAGTTGATGGGATGAACTCTGACCTGAAAAGTCTCTTGAAGTCCCCCCATATGAGGTTCACCTCATCATGTATCTGGAGAATCAAGATCCACCATATCCCTACTGCATCCTAAAAAATACTGGCTACTAGGATCACTATAAGGTCAGCTGGTGTCCCAACCATGCGAAAAACTCTGGCTACAGCCACCAGCTTGTCCTCAGCCACCTGCGGGTATATCTCACATCGGAACCTTAGAGACCTATGCCATTGAAACTTGGGCAATATGCTCAGTTAGCATGCACCCTCTGCTGGTGGGGTTGGTGGCAACGACTGCCCAACGGGTAGTGGTGCTGCTGGTATACCACCCGAAGGTGCTAATGCCATAAGAGGGCCCTACACCGAGGCCTCATCACTCTATGGTCTGTCATCGTGTACTCTCTTATGAATCCTAGATTTATATCTATGTAGTGGAAACATGAAATAGAAAAGGTGTACCACGATCAACAAGTTATACCTGGTGAGTTGAATCAAAGAGATCACAAGAAAAACTTTTTAAAAACACATGCAAACAATGTTTCCATATACTGAGTTGGAAATCAAAATTCAGGGTTCTGGTGTATGGATATGCTGGATGCCGCACCAAAATTGGATTCCCTAAATTGAAAACCACACTCATAACACTTAACACTATCACCACATATAAAATATCAGAGTCATAGTTCTTTGGTAGAACCAACTCCTCTGATAACACTTTGTCACGAACCGTCCTCCAGGGCCCGTGCCATGACTGCACCAATCCCACCTTCCATAGGCCAGGGGATGGAGGCTAGCACAAGAAAGGTGTATCCCTAAAATAGGATGGCATTTCCTTTTAACCTATATAGACACACAGTCCAAGAACAGAACTAAAAGCAACTACGAAGTAAACTGCTGTAGTAAAAGTGTGTTGAAAGTAAAGGGTCCAGAATACAAGCCCAATTGTAAAGTAAAAGTACATCTGAAAAGTAAAAATACAACTAAAAAGTGAAAAGTAGCTCCTGGATCATCCATTGAGGATCCTGCCTAAAGGGCAGGTAAAACTCATGATCAGTAGTCTTGTGTCAGATCATGCCAAATGGTCCACCTCCGAGCACCGTCCAGTCCTGGATCCCTCAGCCTCGGTCAATGCTGTCTGTCTTCTGGACAAGAAACAACAAGGTGTAGGCATATCCAGTGCAGGGGTGAGTATAACGATACTCAGTACGGACCCCGATACCCCCGTATGTCTCCAAGAGTTCCACAAAAAAAAATACCACAAATAAAGACCACAACTCAAAGCACGAAGTGATATACATCAACTCTACTTAGGTATATTCCTATACATATACCTAAGTCATCAAGATTAACTCATCTAATACATGAGGGAAGAATACATCAAAGGTAACACCAAAAATATAGAAGTACCACATAGGTAACACCATGAAGATAGAAGTACCACATAGGTAACACCACGAAGACAACACCACGAAGGTTGAAATACCACATAGGTAACACCACGAAGACAACACCATAAATATAAAAGTACCAAACATATAACACCACAACGATAGAAGTACCACAGAGGTAATACCATGAATACAACACCACAAAGGTAGAATTACCACACAGGTAACACCACGAAGACAACACCACGAAGGTAGAAGTACCACACAGGTAACACCACGAAGATAGAAGTACCACATAGGTAATACCACAGAGATAACACCATGAAGGTAAAAGTATCAGCTCACAATAAGTTATAACTTCAGTACAGAAGTATATATGATTAGTCAAAAGAAAGATCATCTTATTCTATTAAGAGGCACTGCTTCTGACCCACACAGAATCGATAGGTAATAACCCCCGCTGACCCACACCAGATCCGACACACACAAGATCGGTGTGCACTAACCCACACATGATCTCTAAGTGCCGAAACACACAGGATCTAATAGATGATAACACAAATAGGATCGTTCAATGATGACCCACTTAAGATCGATGTTCTTTCTTCATGTTACAACCCACCATAGGATTCCTCGAACCTGGTGCGCTTGAGTTCCGTAAAATATTCCCCTTGAGATATCGGTCATACCTCAACCACCACTAAGGTCCAAAAAGGAGTAACCCAAAGGGCCTCCATGTATTAAGTGTTCTAACGTGACAGATAGTGCGTCAATCAGATTCCCGGTATGTGAGTTATAAGTGTTTTAGTTCCAAGGGCTTAGTTGGATTCGGGTTCGATCCAACTCAGCCACACTCCAACTTTCTCCAAAACTCAAGTGGATTATACCAAAAGGACTATCTCAATCCAAAAATCCCAGTGCTACAGATGGTTCATCAAATGGGTGTCTGAATCTCAAGATATGGCTCTTTAAGTGTTTCTAGGCCTGTTTGGGTCCGGGTTCGGTCCGGCTCGGTCGAACCGACCCGATCTGGGCCGACCCGACCCAGTTGGGGTCGACCTGATTGGGGCCAAACCGACCTGGATCTGGTCGACCCGACCCAGTCTGGGTCCGACCTAGATGGGCTGGGCCGTGGTGGGCTCGACCCACTGGGTCGCGGTCCGACCCGACCCACAAGTGGGCGTGGCTTGCTGGGCGTGTGACCCGCTAGGCGTGCGACTTGCTGGGCAAGCGGCCCACTGATCACGTGGCCCAGCCATGTGAGGCGTGCCCCGTGACTAGATGCAGTGGCCTGCCATGGCGGGGCCCGTCCCAACTGCCACCCGGGGGAGTGACCCCCGGTTTTCCTGAATGATCACGAGGGGCCGTTCAATTTCCTCTACAACGGCGGTGCCACATGGTGCCGCCAGGTGGCATGTGGGACCCGATGGAGCGGGTCCTGCCTCCTGTTACGGCTGGACGGTGCACCGGCCAACGTCTCCAGTGGAACACGACAGCGCACCGCTCCGCCATCCACGACCGACCGGTGTGCCTTCTGCCTCCCTCAATCTGCTGCGGCTGGCAAGCCAAGGCCTGCATCCTCTAGGGGCGCGCTGGTCGCAATTCCCTCCCCTTTTGTGGCCAACCACCTCCACCGAACGCCATGGCTGATGGGCCGTGACCGGGTCCTTTGGCAGCGTAGGTGTGCCACCCCCTTCACTCGCCACAACTTCAACCGCAGCCCCTTGCTCTCCGGCAATGCGTGACGGCACTCTGCCTCCATCGTAGACAGTCGGTACCACCGCGCACGCGGTCTTCCACAGAGAACACAAGGGTTGCAAGGTTATAGAGGCTCCGAGCCAGGTTTTTTAGGATCATGCCATCCGTGTTAGCTTTTAATCATGATGGAGGATTAAAAGATTCAATATTCACATGAATTAAACAAAAATCAAATCCCTACCTCAAGAACAATGGATAACACCCGCGATTGAGGAAGTGTCGGAATTCGTCTTTCCTACAACAAGCTTCAAATGATGCTGATCATAATTCTTCCTTTGGTTCATGGTTTGGAGTCACCCATCACCTCCTTCTAGAATTGGCTCCATCCTCCAAGGATTTGGTATCTCAGCACTTTGTTAGTACTTAGTTTCTTGGTGAAGTAGTGGCGATACGTCTCCCCAAGCTCTATATAAATAGAAGAGGGTGAGGGTGTCTAATGCTCGTGGGATTTATGAGGGTTCATTAATTAGGAACCTTCCTCATTCCCAACAATACTGTTACTTAGGATTGAAGGGTCATGCCATTTAATGTCTTGAAACATCGCTGGTTCCATGTTGCCGCTTGTCCGTTGGAGGAAAAGAAAGAAATAAAACAAACAACAATTTTATTTTATTTATTTTTTAAAAAGTCCCAAAATCTAATTTTTTCTCCAGACCTATTGTAGTCAAGGTGAAGACTCCTTTAAGAGAATCCCAGCACAATGAATTCAACGATGCCCTCAGATTTTAATCTGAGCACCGGTTCAAAAGTTAGAAAACGCTGCTCACACGTTTACTGAACGTACCTAAAGTTCAGAAATTAATTCCGGGCACACTGGGACTCAGAATCACACACCTTCAATTTTCACAGACTCATAATAATTATATATAATTAAAAAAAATTACATGGAAAATTTGGGTCCTTTCAATTTAATTTTATTTCTTTCAATCTGACAATAAAATGGAAATAATTTTTATGCATACATACGACCTACCGTCTCTTTGAACGGTGCATTTCATTTCCTATTTCTAACTTTTATATATTATTATAAACACATATATACAGAATATTTGTTAGATTTATATAATTTTTATCATTCTGGATATCATGAAATCATGATTAAATTAATAGGACAAAAAATATAATAAATCAAAACATATATGAAAAACAAAGCAGTTATTAAGTGAAACGCAACATTAACATGGAATTGTTAATAAATGGGTAATTAAATTTCATAATAAAATAATATATGGTGTGATATAAATGAATATGTTTTTATAAAATATTTATAATAAACATATATTTATTATAAAAGTTTATTGAATGAGTGCAACAATAGTCAAGACTTAAGGTAAGGGATTTCAGACACTTTTATTTTTTGTGAGACACAAGGCATATTTACCACCTATTTATTGTATGCGGTGAGTATGATACCCATGGATTTATTTTATTATTATTCTAATGAGAATTATTGGGATTTAAATATCCATTTTAGGATCTCTCTTTCATGGGATTTATGGTTAAAATTTTACCAAAGTGGTAAGTAGGGAATTTTATTTCAATTTGTCTTCTTTGTGATACATGTCATATTATTCACCTATAATATTTTATAATGTGTATATAATTATACTTTTACAAGTTATATTATTAATATAATTATTTTAATGAAATATTAATCTTTATGAAATGTTATTATTTCATAGGGATTTTTATTCAAAGTTACTAAAGTGGTAAGAGTTTATTGATACATTCTCATCATTTATTGGGGTTGTTTATGACTATGATTTAATTGATGAAATATTTCAAGAATTATTATAAATTTTATTCTCATCAATTTATTTATGATATATTCAAGAAATATTACAATTTCCCCCCTTTTTGGTACTTAAAATTATTAATAAATTGTTTTTATTAAAATCCGACTTTATCTTCTATTCAGCCATAAATATATTTTCCTTCAAAAAATTGTTTCCTAAAAGCATTTAGATTTTTTTATTAATATCTTATAATTTTTAAAATACACTTTTATCTAGGTTTAGCTTTTTAAATTTTTTTTAAAGGGATCATTGTATTGTTTTCCAAAACACAGTCTGTTTGGATTTTACCAAAAATTTAAAAGGAACCTTCACTTTTATGTGTACAACATGAAAAAAATATTATAACATCATGACCAATAAATTAATCAAATATTCATACGTATTTTTTTAACATTATTTTCAAACAATTGTTTTTAAAATATTTCATGTATTGAAAAGAGTTTTTTTCAAATAGGAAAGGAAATTTTCCTCAAGAAATGTTTTAAATGACCTTTAAAAATAATTTCCATATAATATGACATTATTTAGTGTTACTCATGCCTTACTGGGGATATAATACAAGGGAACCAATTATATTGTTTTTCTAAATGGTTTATGTTTTTATGACATGATATTTATGAAACTCGTTTCTCTTCGACGAGTTATATTCTTATGAAACCCACTTCATTTCAGGGGTTATGATATGATGAAGTTATTTGGAAATCCATTACTTTTAAATAGGTTAATATATGATGAAATTTTTATAATACCCATTTCATATCATGGGTTATTATGTGATGAATAGTTATAATATTGTCTCACACATATGCATGTTTCCAATATGAGATGAGTGGGACCTATTTCTCCCTCAAATGCAATGGGTAAATAATTATATTTCATGAGATAGAAATGGATAGAATGGGGAGAGAACCTGGTTCAGTAAAGGACTTTTTCCACTAATATGGTCTTGAGAGTCAACCTTGAATACTAATATGTTTTGCGGAGTGAACCCTTTACACTAAGATATCCTTGGAAGTGAGCCTTCAATACTAAAAAAATCATTTTATATGTCTATGTGCATGCCACAAATTCATGTATTATGAAAATGTTATACTCTCATGTCTCATGTCTATTGATTCCCTAATGATTCAGGTCTTACGAACTACCAATATTTATTCCGTGAATCATTATTATGATTTTTGATAAGTAGGGTATAGTTTTAAAATGTTTTTATCATTTTATCATTCCCTTATGCTCATGATTATGCTTACATATCTCCTTTGTTTACCCTTACCGAGAATCTAAGCTCACCCATTCTAATGATTTCTTTCCCCAGTTTATGATGATATGTATTATGCATAGTGTATCTAAGAAGGGTGATATATATGTAGAATTTACTGGGAGATTATTTAGTTCACTTATAGAAGAGTGATTATATTACAATGTTTTCAAAGGCACTAAACTAATACGGTATTTGGGAATGTGTTTGTGTAATGTAATTAATATTCTATAAAATATGTAATTTCTATGTTTGAGAATCTTGAGTCACTACACACAAAACCTTTTGGTTGTTTCATATAGATATATTCCAAAAGTTTCCTATTAAGAAAGGCTATTTTGAGATCCATCTACCAAATATCATAGTCATTTAATTTCACTATGGAAATTATAATTATAATGGATTTCTGAATAGAAATTAGTGAAAATGTTTCATTATAGTCTATGACTTAATGGTTTTTAAAAACTTTTGAAACTATTCATTCCTTATATGTACCAACTAGTATATCCATGTGTAGTTTTTTCTTGAATACCTATTTACAATTGAAAGGTTTTATATCCACTAGAGGATTTATCTAAATCCATACGTGGTTTTGGTACATGGAATCCATTTTAGAATTCATGGATTCTTTCCATCTGGTGGATTTTGGACCACCTACTTCTTCCTTATAGGTCACATTCTCATTATAGTCAACTACTAAAAAGTCGTCATCCTATTAAGAAAGGCTGTTTTGACATCCATCTACCAAATATCATAGTCATGTAATTACACTATGGAAATTAGAATTATAATGGATTTCTGAATAGTAATTGGTGAAAAGTTTTCATCATAGTCTATAACTTAATGGTTTTTAAAAACTTTTGAAACTAGTCATTCATTATATATACTGACTAGTCTATCCATGTGTATTTTCTTCTTGAATAACTATTTACAATTTAAAGGTTTTATATTCACTGGAGGATCTATCGAAATCTATATATGGTTTTGGTACATGGAATCCATTTTAGAATTCATGGCTTCTTTCCATCTGGTGGATTTTGCACCACCTACTTCTTCCTTATTGGTCACATGCTCATTATAGTCAACTACTAACAAGTCACCATCCTTAGTGACTAGAAAAATATATCTTTTATGTTCTCTACCCTCTTGTGTCTCTTACATAGTACTTATGTCTCTGAAATGTCTTTTTTCCATGAGGATTTATGGAATTTGTTTCTATGCCAACTCTTGGGTATTATGAGCCACTAGTTCATTGAATTCTATCTCACTTCCACTTTATATTTTAGAGATATGATACTTCTAAAGGACTATAATATTTCTATTAACCAAAAACTTTTTATTTGAGGGGGAATATTGGTAATATCCCCTTGTTTCCTTAGGGTATCTTATAATGATACATTTAGTGCATTGGGGTATAAGTTTGTTACCTAAGGATTCCCAAAGCCTACAATCATAAATTTGAAAATAAAAATTCCTTCCACAATAAAGTTCATATATAATACCATTTGTTTCATTGGATGGAACTTGGTTTAGTATGTTCACTACTATTTTTAATATATATCCCCAAAAGGATAATGAAATACTTGCTGGAATTATTATTAATATGACCATGTTAATAAAAGTACAATTACTTCTTTCACTTACACCATTATATTATAGCATATAAGGATGAGTGAGTTGAGATAAAATCCCAAACTCCTATAAATAATTAATAAATTCTTGGTTAATATATTCTCCACTATAGTCTAACTGAATTTTATTTATCTTTTTACTAAGTTTTTTCTCAACTTCATTCATGTATTACTTGAATTTATCAATGGAATCTTACTTATGACTCATTATGAAGACATATATGTATCTAATATAGTCATCAGTAAGAGTTATAAAGTATGAGTATATAACCCTTCTTTCAACGAGATATGGTCCACACAAAATAGTATGAACTAACACAATAAGCTCTATGGCCCTTTGAACTTTTCCACTAAATGGATATTTGTTCATATTTCCTTGTAAATAGACATAAAATACACCAAGTGGTTTGAGTTCAAAATAATATAAATATATATCTTTTTTTAATTTAGTAAATTTATTTTCATCTACATTACCTAAGTGATGATTCCATAGTTGGGTGTGATATGGGTTATGCAGACTAGATTCATCATCGATTTCCATTAATTAGACCGTGTTATCAAATAAACAAAAACCATTATAAAGTTGTTCCTTATAATAAAAAATGACTACTTTATAAAAGAAGAAAAATTTATTTCTAAATTTGAAAATAAATCCATCCGAATCAAGACTATGCATGAAAATTATATTTTTGGTAAATGATGACACATAATAAATATTCCTTAAAACCAAGACCATTCAATATAACAATATGAGGAGGTAGTTCACAATAGTTATTATAGTGATCTTTGTTCTATTATAATATCTTATATTAACCTCACATTGTTTGAATTTTTAATGTCTATTTGGTTCCTATAATTATATACAAATGTGATAATCACAAGTAGTATGTATAACCCAATTTATCGAAGTAGATAGATTCTGATCGATAGTCAGCACACTTAAATATTCCATGTTCTTCTTATATGTGGTATAATTATTATCCAAGTGGTACTTCTTGGAAGATTCAAAACAAACGACGTCCTACTGCCTTGATTTCCTATTGATTTTCCTTTTCTTAGATGGTTGTTTCAAAGAATCCTTAGAATTACAATCAGTCATTAACACCTTTCACTTTTCCCTTACTATTTTTTTCTAAAAGAATTGAAGGCTTTTTACAATTCATGTCCTTATTTACAAGGAAAATAAAGGTAAATACATTTAAGAGATACTTCTCTATGTTATTCATATTGATATTTACAATAAAGCTGGAGAAAATCTGAGGGGGTGACGAAATAATGAGATCAGTGCATAATTCATCAGGAAGTCTAATCCCAAGATTCTTAAGTAACTTAATATAGAAAATCATTTTAACTATGTAATGACCAACCAACTCACCATCTATAATATTATTCATTAATAGATCCGTGGAGACCTCAAATTGTTCTTATATAGCTCCATCATGATATAAATCATAGTGATTATTGAACATGATATATGTATCCAGGATCTAAAAAGAATTCAATATTTCATCAATCATGGATGAATGAAAAAAATGGATATCTAGAACATCATCGATATGTTTTTCATAGATAGTGAACTCTTTATCATGGGAATCGTTAGAGGGGAGATCAAGGACTACAAATTCTTGTGGATAAAACTTTCGTTCAGGGTGTAATTTAATACACACACACACACACCTGTTCCAAATCTAGAAGTTACTTATAGTAATGAAACTATCATTATCCATTATATATTATAGTGATAACATGGTCAATTGAATTTCAATATTAATACAATAATATAATAGTATATTATCAATACTTTGTTTGATTACCAAAATATATGAGATGTAATAATTTAATTATCTTTATTATGTCTCCTTATATTTTATAATGTCCTAAGGCCCCTCATGATTATACTCAGAATATATTGTCACATTGATATTCTACTATAAAGGATCTATATATTCCATCTAATAATATATACCAAGTCCATACAAATTATAAATAGGTACTTAGGAAGGTGTTCTTTCCAACTGTGATCTTACAACTCCTTATCCCATTGAGTGGACTCCTCAATCATAAAATATTAGCTCATATTTCTACAATAGTCACCTCTAAAATTGTATTAAACATACTAAGGCCATTAAATTCAATACATGTTCAGTTAAGTTGACCCACCATATTAATTTAGACTTCATAATGACAAAAAATCCCCCTGAAAAAGGCCATTACCAGCATTTTAACTATGGGTCCATATTAATTTAGATAATGGAAGTCTTTTGAATTAATATTAACTTGTGGGATTTTATTTATTTTGTATAAATTATCTTATTTTATCATTTTGCATGAATTTTTAATATTAAGTGTATTTTATTTAAGTTATTAACCATATCTTGATAAAATATTTACCCATAATACATTTATTTTAGTTCTATATTGCATGCTTGTTAATTAATTTAATTATTTGAGCAGAATAAAGAATCTATAAAATTAACCACATTTTAGATAGAAATAAAATAAATCAAATTTATTCTTCATGATATTTATAATGATTTATTTATTGAGAAGAAAATAAATCAACCTTTAACTATAGGGTAAAAACTCAATGAGTTGGGCTTGGATTGAGTTGTAGTATCCCACCATGAACCTCTGCATATTCTTAATTGGTTTCACTTTATCTCAGGTTTTGAACCACCTCCTAGCCTTAGGGATCCATATTTTACATATTATTTTACTCATATATAAAATAATGGATCCAATGGATTGGTTAAAGAGGTTTTAAATAAAATAAACCATGGAAAAACATGCCCCACATATTAAATAGGAAGGGATGGTTAACATGGAATCATATTTAAATTAATAAAACTTTATTACATAATAAAACCCCTGAAATAATATTAAATTAAATAGAAACCCAATCATATATAGGCTAGTCAAAGCTCATGATCAATAATATACATGAAAATAATACTTATTAAACTATCATTCATTTTAATCCATTGTTTAATTAAGATAAACAAACATGAATTAATTATATTATTAATTGATTAATTAATTAATTTATCTTATTTTTACCATCTGAACATTCTTTGAAATGTTATTCATAATTAATAATAAATAAAATCAAATATTAATGTAGTATATACTCAAAGTCAAAATGATAAATACCCATCCTAACTATGTTCCATATTGCATGGTCTTTTAATGTCTATTTAATACAGCATGTAACATACCCAATATGTCACATATTATTTATCATGTAGTCTATAAAGCCAAATAAATTCAGTATATTGAAGACATAATATGTATTTAATATATAAATTATGTAAAACTCTAATTATTGTATAAAATATAGTGTAAATTACAATCATACATGGTATGTAGCTATTAATTTACACAGTTTTGAATTTGGAATTTAATATCCTATAAAATTGATTACATGGTGTATACACTAGCTACAAATCATGAAATTAAATTTAATGCCATATTTAATTTTCTTCCATGTAATTAGTGTACATGATTAAAACCTAGAAAACATTTTCTTTATATTAAAAAGTTATAGCTATAGGTTGCATACAACCCGCTACACATCGTGTAATAACTTTCATGATACACACATAAGGAATCAATATGTTTTTTGGCTATTGAAATTTATGAGCTAAATTACATGTACCCCAACTACATGTTATGCGAACTCTGTGTTGAAGATTTGTTAGTCCCATGCATTATTTATTAATATAGGACATAACTTTGACCATACAATTTTAATGAATTTCACAATGCAACCATGTAAACAACATGACATGAGCACCTGATACATAATATGTAATATAAAAAACATGTTCTAGTTTAGATGGTCAACACATGGAGTAATAAATAAACCACATACTAATTTTGTGAGGTAGGACATGTATCCCATAAAACATACTGATTCAGTCAGAATTAGTATATAGTATGTATGTTTCTATTACATGTCGTGTAACTGTGTCATCTGGAAAGAAATCTTGGCACATCTTAATGGAATCTGTGGTAATTTATCATGTGATTAAAACCCTTTCAAGATCATATAAAAATTTAATTAATATATAATATCTACTTTTAGATTAAAAATTAATTGAAATTGAAATGAATCTAACATCAAATGCATAAAATGATTAATGAATAATAAATAATTATAAATTTAATGTGAAATATTTGATACCACTTGAAGATTTTGGAAACAGTGGAAGTACCTATTAGGCTAATGGATAACTTGTATTTTCTCAGAATCAGCAAGTCATTCACAATGTACATGAAGAAAACCATCATGAAAAACAACTTACCCAAATAAAGTTGATATATATATATATATATATGTACCCTTTTGAGGGGATCTTTCACATTTAAATTTATAATTAATTTAAATGACAATAATTGCTTTGGTGTTGGAAATTATTTATTTGAATAAGATGTTGATCATTTAACCTCATATGTGTTTTTTCTTCTTTACACCCAGAGGACCCAAAGTGGATCCCATATAGTGGTAATCCACCCATACTCCTTTTATTTTGGAACATCACTATCAGAGCATCGAGTTCTAGCACAAATACACCGATCACCTTGTTCCATTCAACTTGATCAATATCCTTCAAAATCATATGAAATAGTATAAGTATCTCAAATATAATATTATTATGAGGATTGTATCTTTAGTCTTTCATTCTTGAGAGAGTGGAGGAAGAGGTGGTGGAGCTCTCTTGGGCTTGGGATAAACTCTCTATAATGATATTCATTGAGAGGAAGCTTTAGAGAGAGGAATTATTATGCACAAAAAGATTTTTATAATATTGGAAATGATGTATGTGATCAATATATGGAGAAGGGGTTATAGTTTTGAAAATTTCACACAAGTCCCTATTCAAATATTAAAATATAAATATTCCCCATGTAATTAGTAATAATAATATTATAAATACTACATGTCATGTGCTAACCCCCAAAATTTTAAAATATAATTTTATTAAATAAATAAATTAATATTTATTTATTGATATTTAACCCTCACATTGTTTTCATCACTATACCCATGTTGTCCCATATACCTTCCTCAGTATTTATCAAACCACTAATAATAAATATATTATTCATTTGATAAATACATAAATATTATATTCACAGTCTTGCGAATAATTATTTATTTTTATATTTAACTCATTTATAAATATAATGATTGAATATATGTGATCAATAAAAACTAAATAATAAAAATTATTTATACGCAAAATAATATTTATTCATACAGTTTAATATTAAAAATATTTAATTCCGATCATAGAAACCATCAAGTGTGTGGCCCTCTAGGCATCTTACCCAGAAAAATAAGGTGAGATTTCAAAATAACCAATATCAATGGCTAAAAACTCATAAATACATCCATAAAGAAATAAGTTAATGTAAAAATGATGATAAACACATATAAATGCTCACTGTGTAATTTAATCCTTTTATCTTGATATCTAACCAAATAGGTAGCATAATCTTGTCATCAACCCATATGCTCGATATGTCATTCTTTGACTACCTGAAATGAATTCATCAACATTCCATGGCCATGAATTTTATGTAAAGGAAAATATTTACTAAATTATCCTCCTTTTCATTTTAAAATGTTCGATGGATCATGAGAGTTTTTGAAAATTTAAAGATTTTTTTTCTAAAATGGTTTTATAAATTTTTAGGTTGATTTTGATTTGATTTAATTATTTTAGGAGTAATTTATGAATTTTGAAATTAATAATAAATCATTTTATTTATTATTTATAATTTAGTTTAATTAAAATTTAAATATTTTTTTAAAAAGTTACCTATATTAAAGACCACATCCCTACATAATGGATGAACTATTTATACTTCCGCAACTTTGATTTTAGGAAGTTACATAAAGGTAAATGATAATTTATAAATGTTGTGTAAATTAAAATTTAATTTCTTTATTATTGAGTAATGTTAAAGTGAATATATTAATTCTTGTGTAAGGGTATGTTTTAAATTTAATGTGCCATGTAAATGTAGCTTATAATTTAAAAACACTATAAAAAGATCAATTGTTTATATGGAAGGGTAATGTGAGTTTTCTAAAAGATATATAAAAGTAACTCGAGATTTTTAACGAATGTATAAAGGTATAATGACTTCATTTAATGGAAAGATTCAATTTTCCTTCTCTATGTTAGGGTTGTTTTGGGAATGTGTTATGTTAGGAAACATTTTTCTTAAATTGTGTAAGGGTCATAATTCTTTTATATATGTTTTGTAAAGGTCACCTTATTTTCTACTATTGTGTAATGTTAAATAGGGTTACCCTTACAAAGACACCCATCTTGTGTGAGGGTATCATTTTACCATGATTTTATTATTCTTCCTCTCTATAATGCATGAAACTTGATTTTAAGTGTGGAAATGAATAATTTAAGCTAAAAATCATAGAGATAATTTTTTGAAATCATAGGATAATAATAATATGATTTATCAATACAAAAAACTTGTTATAAATGGAATTTTTAAAGATTAAATGTTGTAACGTGAAAATAAGTATGTCCATGACTGGTAATATCATAGAAAATGTGAGTGAGCTGAAACACCTATATAAATGCATGTATTTTTGTTCAATTATTTTACTCTTAATTTTCTGTAACTAAAAATCATTAATTCTCGCATTTTAAAGGAATTTTCAGGTGTTTCTTTGAGAGACCCGCTATATGCATACATTATTAATATATGTAGACCCTATTTCTCTCTAATATTTCGTTACCACTTCCTATTATAGAACTACCCAATAAATACTATAACTTTGGAGTTATTGGTTGTGTTTGATTTATTTTCAATTCCCAACTTAGAAGATTATTAGTTGAGATTCTGAGTGGGATTCTGTAAGAATTGGACGTACAAAATTTCCTCTCTCTTCATTCCTATGTGTGGTGAGTTCCATGTTCTGTGTAGATGATTTCTATCCACCAATTTTTCTATAATTTTAGGTAGGGGATACAAGAATTATCTTTTATATTGTGTAAAGGTATGAAATATTCTTGATCCTTTCTTGGTCATTATACTGATATATCAAAATAGTTTTTCATGTTTTAATATGTGGGTTTAAAATGGTTTTATAAATTATGAAAATAATTCCAAAGTTTTAAAAGTTTTTTGGAAAATTAATTTGGATGTTTTTGAAGTGATTATTTTTTAGAAATGTTTTTTGGATTTTAAATGTAATAATAAACACTTTTATTAATTATTTATAAGTTATATTAATTATAAATTCAGTATTTTACCAAAATATTTACTCTTATACATGATTTTGAAGTTTTTAAAAGGCAATGAGTTTTTTCTAAGGCTTACATAAGGGAAAACTAGTTTTCAAATAGGCTATGTAATGGTGGGATATTTATTTTAAATCACGAAAAAAGGTAAAAATATTTTTTAATTGTTGTGTAAAGGTAACCTTGAAATTTCATTCTATACATAAAGGTAATACTGGTTACATAATGGTCATATGAAAATCCTAATTCTAGTGTCATGGAAGTATTATTATCATGTAAGAGTAAACCTAGATTTGAATTGATTTGACAAGGATAATGTGGTTTATTTATAGTTTTCATAAAGAAAATTCCATTTATCTAAAGTCTTTGTGAGGGTATCTCCACCACTACATAGAGGTTCTTGTGAGTTTCTTACATCATGTAAGGGTCTGTCACTGCATCAGGGTAACACCAAGTATTCAAAGGATGCATAAGGGTAAAATCAATTACCCATATACAAAACATACCTAATATGTAAGGTAATTGTTTTAAATAAAAAAAAATATATTCCCTCCCTATTTCAAATCATCAATTATTTTTCAAGATTTAAAAGGTTTCAAATGATGAAAATCAAGTATTTAGAACCACCCTAATAGTTTAAAAATAAAATATAATGTTTTCAATGGTTTTAATTGGATCTAATTCAAGATTTGAGTCAAAACCGAATTAAATGAGGAATATATAGAATGTTTGATGGGGTTTCTATAATATATATATGGGAATGTATCTTCATATATTAAAAATTCATCCTTTACATTGACTGAGTCCTTTTTGGTTTCCCTTGATTATGTATGATCAAGCCTTGCTTCTTAAGTCCACATAGTCTTTTATAATTTTAATTGACCTCGTATTGAGTTTCCAGACCTATACATTACCATATTATCTCTCATCCCTTATTGTTGTATCATGTAAACATTCTCTTATCTATGTAGTGTATTCAATTTATTTCTATTTTATGTGCATTAATTATATTATACTTATTTTTCTTTTTTTGGGTGGATAGTGTAGATTAGAATAATGAACATAATAAACCAAAATAATTTAATTTAAGGGAATGGTGTCATTCACATGAATTTATTGATTTTCCTTGAGGTTTCTATTATTATTATTATTGTTTTTGTTATTATTAATAATGTTTCATGCTATATGATTTTTATGAATTATAATGAATTAATTAAAGAACAAGGTTGGCTCTTGATGGTTTCATATGATGATGAAATACTTGGGAATACAAGAAAATATTTAATAATATCATGATCACTTGGATTAGAAGATTAAAACGATAATCTTGGAAATGGAAATCAAAATAATACTTTGGAGAAAGTTGTGACATGTAGTGAAATGTTGTAATATATTTATTTCTTTAATTTAATTAGATATAATATTACATGACACATATAATTTTGATTATCTTAAGTTTTTAGTAAATTCCATGTTAAAATATATTATTCATAACACTGTCGATAATTTAAATGATGGAAATTATCTAGGAGTGAGAAAATAAATTATTGAATTCAATAAGATTGTAATTATTAAAAATTATTTCATGATAATGAATATTGATAATTATTATTAAAATTATTCAAGAGAGAGAAAGATATAATTGCATTCTATTTTTAATTATTATTTTATAAAATTAAAATGATAGTATTCCATGGTGTTAAATTTTTTAAATAAAATTTATGAGAATCGTTATTCAATTATATTTTTAAAAAACCCAAAATGGGGATTTTTGTATATTAAGTAAGATTAATATTCATTTTTAAGAATTAAATTATTGGTTTTTTGTGGATTGATGGCCTTGGTTGTTTGTGTCTTGGTGGCCTTGATGTGTCTGTCTTGGTGGCCTTAGTTTTTTGCAAATTGGTGACCTTGGCTATGATACATTGGTTCGACATGGTAGTTTCTTGATAGGTGTTAAGTATAAATGGAATAATAATTTTAACATACATAAATGTGGTTATGGGAAAATAATTCATTGGTGTGAATTTAAAAACAAATAACTAAATGAATAAATATTTTTGGTTTATCATTACATAAAAAATGTAAATTGAAACTTAGATTATGGCCCTTATATAATAGTGGTGGGTTAGTTGTTCTGCATTTGGGGAAGTGCTTGGTGGTGTGAAATTCGTAGTGTCCCGATGGTGGTTGCGGTAATGTTTCTTATGTGGACACATAAGTGTGGGATTATGTGAGACTAAAATATACTCGTATTATTTTATAGATTTTCTATACACCCCAACCAAGTTGGGTAACATGAACAACACCAAGAGATATTGGGGACTGTTTTCCCTAACATTTAGTATGGAGAGGATATAGATGGATGAAAACCATCCTCCTATGATCTCTCTTCTGTAGTAGCTTTTAGTGACATCGATGGTGGATGCAGAGATATATGGTGGGGATTATTAATGGTAGGAGGAGAACAAGAGGTTGATTTCTTACACATTTATGATACCCTAATTCCCTAGATACATGATATGAGATACACAGTTGGTGTTGTGAGACATGATATATAGTTGTTTCCATGAGATATGATATATGGTTAGTTCTATTTTTGGTGAATATAGAAGGGATGATAGAAAATGATGTCTTTTCATTAGGTGATATTAGAAAATTGATGAGGAAGTGGCTGTGGGGAACCTTTATCTATGTTATCATTATCTTACTTTACTACTATTTGATGCATTATTTGGTGAGAGAGCCTTAGTGAGACTGGGGGGAACTATTTAATCATGTAGGTTTTGGTTAGTCTTTACATTTTTTCACCAAGGAATTACTATGTTATTTTCACTTTCACATGAGAGACCTTGGGTACAATCCTATAGAGTATACATGTTATGCTCACCCCATATATATCTAAACTATTTTTTAGGTTCCTAGGATGGATTTAATGATTGATTTGGATAGTACTAGCGAATAGATTTGGTTTTTATGGTTGATTCAATGAGATTTTCTTTTTTGTATTATTTTATCTTGGGACACATTTGTAAAAATTTTAATTCATGCTTATGGCATAACACTTTTATGGGATTTTGGTTTCTTTTATTTTATATAATGGAGTTTTTGGGTGATTTTTCATATAATAGCTCGATATTTTTATTATATTTAGGGTAGTGACTCCCTTTTGAGTGTTTTATATCCTTGATTCTAGTTGAAAACTTGGGGTGTACTGGAGGTGGGAATCAAGGCCATCTCATTCCATTCACTACTATCCTAAGAGGGGTAACATTGGGGGGGGGGGGGTTGTGACAGAGTGGTATCAAAGGGATAGTTGAGAGATAGGATAGAGTTTAGTGTTAGTCATTCTGAAGATATCTTGGGTTGGTAGAGAAACAATATCCATTGATCTTGGTGTGTGACTTGTGATAGGGATACCAGCTAGTACATTGGATTTTAGAGCCCCCCATGTACCAATGCAAGGACTCCCAATCTACTGAATGACCAAGTGATATGGTACTACTTATATTGTAGATACCTTGGAGAAGTATGTGTATCATGATTATTTGTGATTATGATTGAATGGGGTGATTTTAGTAATTAATTGAACTTAATTAAATTAATTTTATTGGAATCTATACTACCAACATTAGAAATGTTTTTTTCTAGTATGGTATGTTATAGATTCAATCACATGAAGAGTTGGAATACCTCATCCATCAGGACACATTCATTTTTTGAAATGATTTAAAGATATGTGGGTGAGTCAAGGCCACCCAAAATTGGACAATATCATTGTGCGGTGGATGGGTTCCCTTGATTTGTATGCCTAGGTTAGATTATTTTTAGGTTGATGTAGGCACTATTATTATTTAATGAATATAATATAGTAGGGGTTTAAAATTATAATAAAGTAATGATATTCACCTGAGGTAAATGGAAAATGAAAACACTACATTTTGAGTGATTATTTTGATGAATTTTTATAATTTATGGTATGTTAACAACCTAATGGATCATTAAAATGGGTAATGTATTATTTCAGCCCCACCTTTTAAGATTCATTTTATGTATTGATCTGAACTCCCTAGTCTTGATGTTATGAAAATTGATATTAACTTAAAAAAAATAATGATGAAAGCATGATCAATGTTTTGATGTAGTGATAACTGAACTATTAATACATGGACATGCATGATAAGTTAAATTGGATAAATTAATAAGTAATTGAGTTATTTAAATTATAGTGAAATGTTTTAGGAAATTTGGTTTGGACTTTAGTATGTTTAACATGAGAAATTTTTCCTTAGTATATCATAATATTTATAATATTGTTAGTAATGTTTTCATGACTTTCTTAAGAGATGGAATTCCTTGTTAGAAATATTTTTGACCTTAAAAAATGGAATAATTGGTTTTCTATTTAAATATTTATTTATTTTAAAAAGGGGTGTTGAAAAAAATGGTTTGAGACTGTTTTACAAGGGGTTTTGTAGTTTCTTCCTTATTTTAAATAGTAATTAGTAGTTGTCCTTTTCATTTAAATTGTTTTGGTAAAAAAAAGTTTTAAAGTAAAACTCATGATAGATTTTAAAATTTTATTCATAATATTCAAGGTAAATATTTCACATATTTAAAATATAATACCACTTAACATGAAATTAAATTCTATGTGTCAAAGTATAATCGGTAAAATAGAAACTTGTTGAAATTAAAAGAAAGAATTATGTTTTCTAAATTAAAATCCTTCTAGATTTATGGATTATTATCATGTGTGACTTGATGAATTATTGTTTTTTATGAATTTTTTATTATTAATAACAATTATGAAATATTTAAAATGGTATAATTTATTTTCTAGGTAATCATTGTAAATTATGTGTTATTTTAATTATTGTCTATTCCATTTCATATATGATGAGTTACTGTAATTTCAGTATCATTTAAAAATATTACATGAATTTTTTAAACTTTATATAAATAATGAAGAAGGAAACTTGTGGAAATAAAGTGATGGATTAAAATCATGATGAGGCATTAATAAATAGATTAATATGGTGAAAATATTAATATGTGAGAATATTTAGAGGGTTTATTTTCCAATAATTTTTTCTCAAAACCTACTTGTTTAAAAATTACTTTATGACTATTTAGTATATTAATATTTTTTTAAAAATCTATGATTTAACTTGTTTAAGATCCCATCATTTCCTAAAATGAAATTTTATTTCATATTTTAAGAAAAATTGAAATTTAAGGGGTTAATTGAAATTGGATATAGGTTATTAGGATTTAATTAAAGAGAATTCCAAAAAATAGATTTTGGGTTTTTAATAGAATTGATTTAATATTGTGATAGGGGAAAGTTTACTACTATGATGAAGAAGGGATAATGATGTATAGTCTATATTTAAAGGGGAAAGTGATAAGTATTAAATGTTTATTTACAGAAATTGCTCAATGTTATTGTTATAAGGGTATATTAAACTTGATAAACATATTTATTTTTGATATGATATATGAGAATGAATGTTTTGAAGTATTATGTAATGATTCAAATTCATTTAATGATTGCATTCTATATGATTTAAATTTTCTGTATGAATAATTATTCTATGTTTGATTAAGTATTATGCATTGAAAATGAATAGATCCCAAGAAATTTCATTTTATACTTTTAAATCATGTGACATGTGTATATATATGCGTGTTATCATAGAATTCATGTTAAATATGAAAAGTTAGATATCATACTTGTATTATTTTAAATTTATTATAATTGTGAAAAAGGTTTAAAATGAAACATGTTTTGGTTTTAATTAATTTAGTGGATGGGTAAATGATTTCTTTGATCCATGATGATTTAAAATTGGTTAATTTATTGGTCATTTTACTTTTTAAATTAGTAAAAAAATGTTTTTGAAAAAATTGATCTTTATTGAATCATGTTTTCTTAAATAAACAATTGTAGTCCTTCAATGAGACTTGTATTCATTTTAAAATAAGTTTCGAAAAATTTATTAAAAGTGTTTTCACAAAGAGGATTTTTATAAATACCTTTATTTAAAGAAGGATAAAAAGGTTTTCATTTGAATTTTTCTTAAATTTTGTTATTTTTAATATAAGTGGCTTATTTACAATTTTAATCACGAAGCTTTTAAAATTTATTATTTTTTAATATGAAAAAATTTGATGCATGTCTAGTAATAAAGGAACCATTTGAAAAGAATGTTTAACTTTTTAACTTCTTAAACAGCAAGACTTAATGAATTATAGTAGTATAATATCTAATATTTTTAATAAATTATTATTATAGCATGATAATATACATTGTTCATGATATTTTTGCATGATAAGTTATGAATATTATGAGTTAAATTTTCTAGAATGATAAATGAGGATAAATGATGTATATATTTTCATTTTATGGAATTCATAAGTAAATTGGTTAAATTTATATATATTATAATGTATTCTCCTACACGAAGTTCTATGATTTATATTTAAATCAATGTGAAGTGATTATTTTAGAAGGTATTTTTTTCTGTATTATTGTTTTGTTGTTATGTTTATTTGGTAGAAATGCAATGCTTGCTCATTTACTCCGAATGGATCGAAGGCCTTCTTCTTATTATGGATAATCCCCCTTTTAAGGGTTGAAGGGGAACCTGAAAATGACCCGTAGGCCCAAGGAATAAGGCCCGACATGACCTAAAATACATGACCCGAAGGCCCAGAGGCATACAATGCCCAATACATGACCCGTAGGCCCAACCCACTAGAACTGTCCCTCCACAGCTTCTGTATCATTGATTTCCTTACTCCCCACCTTGAAAATCTGATCAGCTATCATTGCCTTATACAAAGCTGCACGGTGCCTGGTCCCGATGACAGTTGCCATACCCTCTCATTCTTCCAATCTGGTTAGCTTGGTATCTGGTGACTGCTACTCTTGTTGTGTGAACTGGGCTATACTATGGTCTTTTTGTGTCCCGAAGGCCCTGTGGCCCAAAGGCCTTTGATGGCCCAAAGGCCCTTGAGACCTGTAGGTCCAAACCGATGGCCTGAAGGCCCAAATCGGGTGAATAGTTCCGGCTACAATAGTACCGAACATTACCTACTATAGTACTGCTACAGTACCTGCTACAATACCTACTACAGTATAGTAACCCAGAAATTCGCCTCCACCCAGTTTTGAACCTGGGTCTCTTGGATGCGAAGCATGAGTCCTTACCACTTGGGTACGGGCTCGTTGGCCTTGCTTAGTTTATTATGGAAATCTATGTGGCCTTATAGGGATTAAGTGACCTTAATTGGTGATGAATGTCAGAGATATATTCCTAATATCCAAATTTATTTAATTATTTTTTCTATTGGGGTAAAGTGTCTAATCTCATGCTGATATATGAGACTAATGTTTTTCTTTGATATAATGTTTTATTAATGGAATTTTTCGTGTTTGAGAGGTATCTCCCATGGGATATTTTTCTTAGTGCATTTTAATGTTATTTTCTAGATATAAAATTTATTCATCTAGAGTTTCAGATGTGTTCCAAATATAGAAATATCCTTGAAAGGTATCTTATGGGTGGTTAAATTATTCCCCACACTTTCCCTCTCCTTCCCAGTTTTGTTTTAATTATTGAGGAATTGAATTGTTTGAGTGGTATCTAATGTAAAGGTTTGAAATATTCCTTAGAATTCCTTTGTCATTAAATGGTGTCTAATAGTTTAGAAGAATTTTTCAAGTTTTAATAAATTCTTTTAAAATGTTTTTTCAAAATTAGAAAGTCATTTAAAATTTATAATTTTTTTGGGAAATTAATTTTGAAAGTTTTTAAAGTGATTATTTTTTTAGAAGTGTTCATGTTATTTTAAAAGTAACAATAAACTATTTTCATAATTATTTATAAGTTATATTAATTATAAATTTAGTATTATCATTAAAATATTCACTCTTACACGTGATTTTGAAGTTGTGTAAAAGTATGGAGGTTTTTACATGTCTTACATAAGTTTATTCTAGATTGAAAACATTCAACATGAAGGTAGACTATTTATTTTAAATCTTGTGTATAATAAAAATTGTTTTTGAATTATTTTATAAAGGTAACATTGAAATTTCATTATATATAAAGGAAAGATTGATTGTGTAAGGTTTGTATGAAAAATTTAATGCTTGCATTAGGGTAATATTCCTGTCCTATTAGAGTATTCCAAGATTTGATCTAGCTACATAAGGTAAGTGTGGTTTATTTATAATTTTAGTAAGGGTAATACACTAATTATAAAGGCAAGTGAGGGTAACTCCACTACTGTTTAAATGTGCTTCCAAGTTTCTTAGCTTGCATAAGGGTCCATCACGATGTCAATGTAACACCATGTTTTCAAAGAATATGTAAGGGTGAATTTCATTTCCCATATGAAGCACATACCCTATATGTTAGGGTATCATTTTAAATATAAAAAATATAGATTTCCCCTATTTTTTATTTGTAATTTTTTTTTCAAAAATTTAAAGGTTTTAAATGATGAAAATAAAGGTTTTAAATTACCCTTTACATATTAAAAAATATATCTAATAATTTAAAAGGTTTTAATTGGATCACATTCAATATTTTATTTAAAACTAAATTAAATGAGGAATAAATATAATAAATGATGAAGTTTCTATAATATCTATATGGGAATGTATTTGTATATCTTAAAGAGTTAGTCTTTTCCTCAAATGATTCTTTTTCATTTCTCTTAATTATGGATGATCAAGAATTTCCCCTAAATTCCATAGTGTATTTTAAAAATCAAATAAACCCCCTCTTGAGTTTCTTAACCCACACATTACTATCTTCTCTCTCCCCCATGTTGCTACATCATGTAAATAATCTATTCTCTTGCTAGAGGATTCAATTTCTCTCTCTTTTATGTTCATCTTCAATATTATGTTTCTTTTGCTTCAGGTAGATGGTGTGGATTGGCATAATGAATATAATAATCCAGATTAATGAAATTTAGGGGAATCATGGGATGCACATATACTTACTGATTTTTCCTTGAGATTATTATTATTGTTGTTTCATTATATATAATTGTTATGAAATTATAATGAATTAATTAAATAATTTGGTTAGTTATTGATGCTTACCTTTGATGATTACATACATGGGAATATATGTAAAGAATTAATAGTTTTGTTGACACTTGAATTAGAATATTTAAATGTTAATCATGGAAATAACAATTAAAGTAATACTTAGGATAAATTTATCACATGCAGAGAAATATTATTAATATAATTATTTCTTGAATTGAATTAAAAATAATATTACATTGCTTTGATAATTTTAATTATCTTAAGGTTTTGTTAAATTTAATGTTGAAATTTATAATTAATATTGTAATTGACACCTTAAATTATGGAAATTATCTATGGGGGAGAAAAATAATTATAGCATGCTTTGAGATTTTAATTTTTAAAAAGTATTGCATCATGAAGAATACTGATAATTATTTTAGAAATTATCCAAGATAGATACAGAGAAAAGATAATTTCAGGATATTGTGTAATTTTTATTTGATAAAATTAAAATGATAGCATGTCGTGGTGTTAAACTGCTGAAATAATGTTGATGAGAATTATTATATAATTATATTTAAAAAAAGTGAAATGAGGATTATCTCATGTTAATGATGATATATATTTATTTTTTGGTAATTAAATTATTGGTTTTTTGTGGATTATTTTCCTCAGTTGTGTGTGACTTGGTGGCCTATGTGTGTAGATTAGTGGCTTTAGTTGTATCTATCTAGGTGGTCTTGATGTGTGTGGCTTTGTGGACATGGTTGTTTGTGGCTTAGTAGAATTGAATGTGATGTAGTGGTTCAATGTGGTGGTTTCAAGATAGTGGTTCAGTAGTAATAGAATAATAATTTTGGTATACATAAATCCATTCATGGATAAATACATCATTGGTGATAATTTTAAAACTAATAAATAAATGAATAAAGTATGGTGGATTATTATTAAATTAAAAAAAGAAATCGGAACTTGGGTTGTAGCCCTTATGTGATTCTTTTTGGTAGTTTGTTCTACAATAGATATAGTTCTTGGGGGAACAATAGAAATAGTGTCCCAATGGTGGTTATGATAGTGTTTTTTATGTGAAACCATAGATGTGGGATTGTGTGATACTTTTATATACTTGTATACTTTTATGAGTTTCCTACACACCCCACTAAAGTCAAGTAAATTGAACAAAACCTAGATACCTTGGGGTGTTTTCTCCAATATCTAGGATGATTTGGATATAGATGGTTTACTACCCCCTCTCCCATTCTCCTATCAGTAGTAGATTCTAGTGACACCAGTGGCGGATAATGAGATATGTGGTGGGGGTCATGCATGGTAGGGGGAGGATAAAAATTGATGTCTGACGAATTCATGATACCATACTCTGATGGTTACGTGATACGAGATATATGGATGGTTCCATGAGACATGATATGTGGTTGGTGCAATGAGATATGATATAGGGTTAGTGTTGTTATTGGTGGATATGGAATGGATGAGAGAAAATGATTTATTCTCATTAGGTGAGAGTGAAAAATCAATTGGTAACTTTTCTTGGGGTGTACTTATGTACATTATTATGATATTACATTACTACTCTTAGATGCGTTATTAAGTGAGAGATCCTTGGTGAGGCCAAGGGGGAAAACTAGTTGACCATGCAGGTGCATGTTTGTTATGCTATTTGTTTACTGGGGAATTAGTACGCCCTTTTCACTTTCTCATGAGTGACCTTGGGTATGATCCTATTGAGTATACATGTTATGACCACCCTATATATATAAACTATTTTTTTTATGTTTCCACTAAGGTTTTGGTGGCCGAACTGGGAAATACTATCTCGGATCTTGGGTTGTTGTGGTTACTACCACAAGATTTTCTTTTAGTAATGTTTTATCTTTAGATATGTTTTTATCTGTTTTATATTCATGCATATGTGATATCACTTGTCTTCAGTTTTGGTTTCATTTATTTTATCTGATGTAGTTTTGAGATAGTTGTTCAATTTATCTCTTTATATTTTTATTATATTGGGGGAAATGAATCATAATTGAGTGTTTTATACCCTCGGTTCTAGTTTCCAACCTAAGGCCTACTGAAGGTGGGACTTGGGGGGTCACTTACTCCCTTCACTACTGGCCCAAGAGTGATACCAATGGAGGAAGGGGGAGAGGTTGTGACATCTTATTTTCAAGTGTGATTATATCATGATTTTGGTTATTTGAAGAAATTTTTGGGATCAACCATAAAAAAGATGTTAAAAAGAAATTGAAAGAAAACATTACAGGTTATCATTTCATGTTAGAAGGGATAAATGTTATCACATAATCTAGAAATGTTTCTTGTAACATTACTATTGGATAATTTGGAAATAATAAGATGAAATAGAGGATAATGTTACATGATATATATTGATATTATTTATTTTATAATATAGATAATAAAATAGAAATAAGAATACAATAACATGAAATTTCATTATTTTAAATATAGAAATTAAATAAGGAAGAATGAATTTATTTAATTCTAAGTTTAATTACTATCTTATGGAGAGAAATGGAAGAATTCAAATAGATAATGAATTATCACATACATATGGATTTATATTATCATTTTGTAATAAGTAAATTTAAGAAATAGATTACATGTTGAAGATAAATGATATTAACTCATAATCTAGGGAATTATTAAAGAGTGAGAAAAATAATAATCACATGTATTAGTTTTGATGATTATTTTTTTATGAAATAAAAATAAGATTCATGACCTATTTCTATTCAATAACATTATTTTGTGGTTTGAAATAAAATAATTGAAATAAAAATAATATTTTCACATGTGGAAAAATAATATTATTCTATTTAATTAAATAATATAAATAAAATGAATTCGTAATATTTTGAGTTATTAATCTGTATATAATCACATAAAATGATAAGAATTAGGATTACATATGATTATTAGTATTGAATAACAATTAATAGGGATATGTGATCATATGTGTTTTATATTATTTTTATGTTTCCTCATGATTTAATAGACAACTTTTTCTATTGGTTGTATCATTTTTTGTAATTTCTCATGAATAATATGATTGGATATTGATGAAAAAACAATACTAGAATGACGATATTATTTAATAGAAGCGACACGATAATATTATTAATATTATTCCTTGAATATTTATGAAATATGGAAATAATGTGGGGAGGATATTCATGGATGATGTAAGATATTGATAAATTCTTATATTAGGTTGTTTTTTATTAAGATCATATACTTAAATAATCATATAATTTAAGATGGAAATGGAAATAGTTATTTAATGATGATAAATGTTTATGGATCAATGAGAGCATATCTTTTACAAGTGTATTGAATGCCTTACTTATAAGGCCTAAGTTTCATTGATGATTATGTGTTGGAATGAATGTTTTTTCACCATGATTTATGATATAGGCAATTAGAGCTTTGATGTTATTTATTGATAACCTAGTATGGTTTGAAATATTGGCGACTAATGTGTCGGATTATACCTAGGTCTATATAGTGATTGATGTTGTTCATGACAGGATGGATTTTATTTTGTGAAATGGTGTCAAGGATAGCACTGAGGTATATGGGATGATTTGAGCATTGGGCTTACTCATCAATTTATACTTTCTATGCAATAGATGGCTAGATATATGTTTTATATGGTTATCATCTACCTATTGCAGATGGTTATGCATGACAATTACATATTTATCTTTAGTAACTGAGGATAAATCCTAGATTACCAGGAAAATATAAAATGATATATGAATTAATAAAAAAATAGGGATAGTTATTGATGATTATATATAATGATTACATATGTGAATATGATAAAAATTAATGGTGCCAATGGCACTTAGAATTTAAGATTAAAGTATTAGTCTTGGAAAAGAAAACATAACAGTATTAATTTATTAATGGTTGATTAATAAATAATATTGGATATTAATTATTGTTTTTATGTTTAAGATCTAGACCTTAGTAGTGGTAGCCATGTGTCTTGTGAGATGTTATATTCAATGATTATAAGGATGGGTAGTTTCCCTTAGGATTTATGTGTGTGATATATTGTATATTTTCTTATTTCACACACTTCACCACCCAAGTAGGTAGGGTTACCAACACCTAGAAGTTATAGGGGTGTTTTCCCCAATATTCAGAATAGAGAGAGAATATATGGATAACTTCTCCCTATACCCCACTCTACCTTTGGCTATAATATTATGTGTGGGTGTATCTGGGTTGTGATGGCTTGAGGTATAGGGAATGGACTCACAAAATCTATAATGGATCTCAGTTTTACTATACATTTATATACAGCCAGTAACATATTGTGGTTATAACACATACTGATATTTGGTACTGTATATTGTAGTTTCCCATGGGTTTATATGTATGGGTTGTTGTGGATTGAGATATAATTCATTTACGCAGGCTGTGGTGTATTCTATGATTACACATGGTTATAAATGACATGATGGTGATGAGGATGTGGATGTGATATGTTTTTTATGATTAAAGTCTTTACTTATCTATGAACTACATGATTTAGGTCTTGATATGATTGATCAGTTTAGGGTAGTATGATTTATGGAAGGGAAGATAGCTAATGATGATTGGCATTGGGGTGTGAGAGTGAAAAACTAGTGGGGAAGTGGAAGCAAGGCACCCTTATTATATATATATATATATATATATATATGATTTGATATAGACGATTTTACTTTTATGTGTTAATTAGTGAGGGAGCCTTAACGAGGATGAGAAATTACTTTACATGATTATGTGAGAAGTTAGTTTCATTTATTTACTCATTGGGATTTATTATTCTTCTTTCATGTTTTCCACAAGAGGTTTGAGGAGGATCCTATTGAATATACATGTAATGCTCACCCCATGTATATATAAAATGATTTTCAGGTTCATAGGAGCTAGTTTGAGATCTAACTTGGTATTACAAGTTTGAAGAGAAGTTCACAATCTATTGGGGATTCATGTACACTACCAAGTATTTATTTTAGTATTTTAGTAATTTTAGTTGTATCATTATTATATGTAATTTCATTCATGTATTGATCTTATCATGCATTGTAGAAATATTTTTTTTATTACATAGAGCTTCTTGGTGTCTTTTCATATTATCTATTATCTTTAAAATTATTTTGAGGGAAATTCCTCCCATATATATGTGATTATACCGTTTGTGCTAGTTTACAACCCATGTCATATTAGATAAAAGATTCAGGGATCACTTCCCATTATCACTACTAGACCAGGAGGGGTATTGGTTGGGGAGGGTCATGAAAAATTGGTAACAAATCATGGTTGAGAGATATGATAGAGTTTGGAGTTTTGAATCAGTGAGGATCGCATGGGTTGGTAGGGAAATAATAACAAATAGACTTAGTATGCGATGTCAATAAGGAATACCATATCATACATGAGTATTTAAGCCCCCCTGTGATTCAACACAAGGACCTTAAATTTTACTGAATGTATAAAGTGAAGTGATAGTGTATGTGGGGTAGAGATACTAAGTGAGGATTATGAATCATTTGAAGACCCCACTTTTTATATGAACTGTATTTGTTTTCAAATGATTTTCATTGGTTGTAAATGGTGTTTAATGAGTTATAAAGATCTCATTACGGTCAATATGATGAAGTAGTTCCAAAGTTAATGGAGCTTGGATGAATTACTCAAGTCGTGAACTTTTAATAACCATGTGAATGGTTTGAAGACATTGAGTTTCATGATTATGGATGGATAAGGCATTTGGATGTCTAAAGAAGTTTGCCTTGAAATCAAATCGGACTCATTATGCTTAATAAAGACCTTCGTATAGGTTCATAAAATTCTCATTTGGGTTCAGAGAAAGTGTCTGGATGTATGAATAAGTTTTTCTTGAAATCAAATCAGACTCACTGTTCTTAATAATGACCTTATTATAGGTTAATCATAGTCTCCTTTGGTTTTGGAATGCGGTTCTCATTGTAATAAGGATGAGAAATGGATTCATCATGGATCTGATACCAATCTGAAAGTGAAATGAAGGTTTAAAGGAAAGGATAGATATGGTGCTAACAATAATATTGAAAATCAGTTTGAAAGATAATTTTTTCTCCCAAACATATTAAGGATTGATTGGAAGGAAATATGTTACTAGAAGAAAAAGAAGTTACAATACTTTCCTTTGTAAATCTGATGATTCTTTGCTGGTCTATATTTCACAAATATCATAAGTTATAGATAGAACTTGTGAGGAAAGACTTATGATTGTAAAGGGGGAGAATAGGTCCTGTTAATCTTTTTTTTATTTTTATTGGAAAGAAAGATTTTACTGGATGACTTTGAATAATCATGGTTGGTTTTGCCGAAGTAGATTTTATGGTGGTGCAATTTCCCAGTGATTTCCAAATTTTTGGGGTCCAAAATTTGGAGTTTGGATAGCATCATGAAACATGGTTTTTATTGAAGGCCTTCTGAAAATATATAAAAGGAGAGAGTTTCACAAAAATGGGCTTTACGAACTGTGTTTTGAAAAGGATCAAAGAATGTTGATGTTGAGCTTCACGATTATGAGACTACGAGAAGTGGAGCATCACCAAAGGTTTGTTTTAGAAATGAAACATCATATAAATGATAAAGGCATGGATTTCTAGAATTATGGGATGATATATGTGAATACATGGAACATCACAAATGGTGATGGTAATCATTTCTATTATGAGATTTGGATCATCGCGAGTGTGCGATGGATTGACGGTGAGCACTACTACAATGTAAAATATCAAAGGGGCATCATGAATGGATGAGTGCCACAAAGATATTTTTGAGTGACCCAAAAAATTAACTGGAGGTGGTGGATAATCATGAATGGGTAATACTATAAATATAAGGTGAACCCCACTTTATTTGTGTTGAAAAAAACATCACAGAAAAGATGAAATATCTCTGATTTCGCGAAGGTCGAAGAGTTCCACAAAGTGAGATTTCTATGCGAGCTTGATTATCAAAAAAAGACTCATAAAGTCTTGAATTATTCAAATGATTTTATTTAATGGGTGCTTCATGATTATGGTATGTTACACATTGAGTTAGTTAGATTTACGAATTTAGTGAGCTCTGTGAAGGCAGATAGCTCCACGAAGATAGTTAGCTCTGTGAATGTAGTTTGGTCCATGAAGGAAGTTTTATTTGCAAAGGCTATGATATTCACAATGGTGATCTACGAACATTAGTTTTGAATACATAGTTTAGGTGAACCAGTGCTTGGGAAGACACCATTGCACTATTCTATATTATTGTGTGTCCAAGAAGAAGAGAGTGGACAATCAATATTCAATTATTCATGCCATATAAATTTTGATGATGCTAAGTTGAGTTGATCTTCATTGATTTAATAACCACATAAGAAGTTTGTGATTCCAACAACAAGAAGAAGAAGAGTTCTCAGTGTAGTTGATTTGGCACTGAAAATGAAGATAAAAGAGGATAAGAGGAAGTGAATTTCCAAATTGATATCAGTTGATTATAATTTGCGTTAAGGATAATTCTATTAATTATTTCAATAGATTCATATTATTGTGACTAACATAAGAAGAATATTCTGAAACTATCAAGTTTGTTTCTGGGAAGAGATAAGAGGATTTTCTTACATGCTGTTTTACAAGTAACAAAGTGAATAATAAGGTTGTGAATGAAAAAAATCGTAATTGTAACATCGGACAAGAATCAATAGTTGGAGGACTTTCTTGGTGTTACGAACCCATATCAACAAAGAGAAGACTATCTTGGGAGGCAGTATAAATATCCATCCAATTTCTGTAAAACACACACTATTGTATTTTTTACATTGTGCTACACGAGTGTAAGGTCATATCCTACTTATTGTAATCCACACAAAAGGATTATTTTCTAGTGGATTATGTGGTCAGGATTATATCCAACCATGCCAAGTATGTATATACTCTTCTTGAGTAGTAATCCGTATAAAAATATCGTGTGATATCTTTACTTATTTCATATACTTTCATGTGACAAGAAAAGATAATAATAGAATCAATATCCTAATAAGTCCAAGAGTTATAGGGATAAAAATATGGAATTGGTTTAAAAATACCCCAAATCTAATTTACCCCTTTTTAGTGTCAGGCATATCCAAAACTGGTCCTTAAATCATGATTGTTTTCAACTATGTTTGAATGGGGTAGAAAATGGAAATTAGGTTAAAATAAATTAAATAAATCAACCTTAATAATCCTTAATACGATTTTAGGAGTCCCTAAAATTTTTTCTTTTTCAAGAATGGAACTAGGTTGACATCCCCATCAGTTTTTTGTTAAAGACGTTCAATAAGATGTTCTAGAAGATCACCCCAAAGTGGACTTAAATAAAGATGATTCTGGGAGGAGGGCACTCCAAGAGTTTCAATGCCAAAATCTTTTAATTTATGAGGGGTCATTTTAACATTGTGTGACAAAGTATTGGTCGAAAGAAGTGGTGATACCCTTTTATTTTTTTGTGCATGGAAGGAACACCAGGTTTTTATTCTCTATGATGATGCTGTGTAAGGAAGCCTGGTAGTAGTGGTTTTTTATCCTTGGGGATTATTAGGAGACATATTTATGACTCTCCATTATGTAATAGGTGAATAAATACCTAATATGGCTATCAAATATGGGGTACTTTTCCCTATTCCTAGAGAAACATAGAGTAAGTGTAATTTTATAATGGTTTGGTGTTAAAATATTTGGATGAAATAGTTACCCCAAATTCCTATTATTTCTATTATGATTTGAATTAGGGATTCAATTAATGGATAAGGAGGTCTTGGGAATGGATAGGAGTGGTTTGGATCATCTATAAATCTCTTTATTCTTCTTCTACAAATGGGAGGTATGAGTCCCTTTTATAGGAAAAGTGAGAGGGTAGAACAAATATGATGGTATTATGCCATGACACACCCTATTAAGGCGAGTTCCTCATATAAGGGGACTAGAGCAAAGAAGTTGGAAAAATAAGAATTTCATGTAATAATACTAGGTCATTGAATTTGTGAATATTGGGTATTTACATATGGAGACTTGATCATGGAAGCCAGGCATGTGATACCTTGAATAATGAGACCATGATGTAGAAGTAAGGCACAGAAAAGGGTATTGGGTGTAGGGAAGAGAGGAAGACATACAGTACTTGGTAAAATGAAATAGGGTCACATGAAAGGGACTTGGTTGTTGAAGTAAGGTGCATTAAAGTGACCTAGTAACTATCTAATTCTCTTTTTAATGACTTTTTTCTATATTCAATAGAGTTTCCAACTATACCCAAATTGAGAACCAAAAAATGTTCCCACATTTAATTGGATCTAATTATCATAAATTAAATCAAATATTATCGATAATATGACTATGGAATGAAGGTGTCATAGAATATGGGTGTTAGTTCACATGCACTTGGGTTGTGGAAATGGGGGGAGAAAGTGATTATGCTAAGCACACGATACACCTTCGTAGCTGGGTGTAGGATGAAACTCCCCCTCTATAAATGGGGGGGGGGTATTTCCTCTTCACACATCACTCAATATGGGAGAATTCTAAAAATTTTAATAACTCTATTCACCCATGTCACGTTCAATAATCTTGGTGAGTTTGAGTTCTTCCTTTTCATTATCTTTGGTATTAACACACTAAATAGTGCATCTTATAGCTTGATTGAATTCAATTAAGCATGAATTTCTTGGCATATAAGATATTAGAATAATAATATAGTGCACACACTTGGGTATAAAAACATATTTGAATAGAGATGAGTGAATTAAACTATGAATTTATTTCCATTATTAAATTATTTCTTTGTTATCTTCATGTTTGAATCATCTTAACTCTTAAGGTGATTCTATATTTACTAATTATGTATCCAACTAATATTGTTGAATTTTATTTTATAAGAAAACAAATAATATTTGGGACATTATTATATACATTGTAATTACCACCCATAATGACTAGTTAACCCAAGACATTGAACAATGATAATATAGACAATATAAGATGCATTTACTGGCCCCCTCACATATCATATAGGTGAACCATTAGAGGTTGCCAACAACATCTTTCCTTCTGATTTATGGTCATGGTCTATTTAATGAAGTCAAAATCCCAAGACTATTTAACAACTTTCTATACTTTTGGTACACGTAGTATGTGAATCTAAAAAGAGTCATCATCTCATTGATAAGCTCGTATATCAATGAAGGGGCACCCCACCTTGCTCATATTTTGTTTCATTCTAAGGTCACCCTGGGGAACTGTGCATATACCTTGAAATCTTAGAAATACTTTTATTCCTCAATATTACTCTAATAAGATATTGACTAACTACAAAGATGGGTTAAGGACTGGGACCTACATACCAGAGGTGGCTACAAACCTAATTAGATGTGGGTGTACTAGGTCTGATTCATGTGCACCAAGTTTGAAAATCATCGGAAGGATGCAATGATTTTTGAGGCTATATGGATATAAAAAACATATGTCAAAAAAGGATCATATCTCATTCCATTATTATTGAGGCATTGGATTCCATATATGAATACATTAACTTGATACATGGAGAAGTGGGAATTAGCCTATGGGATTTATATAAGATCCCTGTGGCACCGATTCTCAGGTCTATGTGTAATAAGTTCATTCCAACAAATTCTACCTAGGGATATACTAAGGTAACACCCCCATTAACTGAGAAATTTATAAGAGAATATATAAATTCTTTGCGGAAAGAACCTTTTCTGTGAACAAACATCAGTTTTGATAAATAGATGAAGATATTTTTGGTCTTTCATGAATATGAGATAACATAGAAACACCCAATGGGTTTCCCCTCCATATAGAATAAGGGAGCCCCATGAATGTACTAGACTAAATGAGAATCAGGTCATGATGAAGAGTGGGTCTATGTTTTCAATCAAGATACCCCCCTTAGACTCACTTTGTTGGATTTCTTACCATGTGTCATAGTGGGTATGTACTCCTTGTCCATGAAACATACTTAAGTGTAAGGAAAAATACTTTTGTGATGATTGGGAGGATGGAATAAGGGAGGCCCAATGGATTAGAAGTTCTAATTCTAGCCAAAATCTAACAATTCCCAATGTATATATACAATAGAAAGTATCTATTTCATATATTTTGACCATCTCAAGTTCCCTAGGTGTAGATAACAACACATTTAAATATTCATGGGATCCCTAGTGAATTATCTTGAGATGAAAATTCAGACTTTTCATTCACGATATTTCTAATATCAGGACAATTTTATTGAAGGGTGAAAAGGCCTCGAATCTCCTGATGTAGTACTTAGAGTTTTATACTATAAGCCCCTCACTAGGACAATTATAGATGATGGATGTGATGATTATAAAGAGTAGCCATATAAAATTTACATGAGTGACTAAATCTTATCTTCTTGGATTGATTGGGATATAATTTTCAATTCCCATTCACCATACATATTTTCACATTAGTTATATTTTATGAAACATAAATTGGTGTAACCACTAACATATTCCAGGATACAAAATTATCAAATGGTAGCATGATAACAATGGGTGATGATAACATATGTGGCTACTCGAGGTAAGATTATATTTATTTTTTAACACAAATTCATTGTCCTAAGACCTGGGAATTATCATGCTAAGATGTTATCATATCCTAATATAATTATTGAAAAAAAACCTCAAGGTTACTACAACCTTAGTCTTAAAGAAAGGGAATCTGACTGATATGAAATCTCATAAGAAGGGAACGACTAGAAAGGCACCTATGTATCAACATAAAACTTTCTAATAAGACCCTATAAAAATCATAATTTAAGATCCATTATATCACAAGGAATATATGATACAATCCGTCCAACAATGGTGAAGTAATTCCCATTATGAAGATGAGAGGCTAGGGGAAAAATAAAAAATAATAGGGCATGATATGTCTTTAAAACCCAAAGGGGAGACCTCTAATACCTCATTGGATAAAAATTACCCAGAGGATTTTCATATTTTTTGGGGGAGGCCATTGTATAAAGATTTTGTGGGTTTATAGATTACTCTTTAATGTTGTATTTGTATCCCTCAACTCAGTAACATTAAGGAAATCTTGCATTTTGACTTCAAAAAAAATATTTGAGAAGTTGGTAAGTATCTTAGAGAGTTACAGATTCTAGTATATGAAATAGATTACAAGATTCCTTTTCTGAGGTGTTGCAGGATATATTGGATTGAGGAACCATTGAGGGGGTAATCAACCAATCTATTTATGAGGAGTGGGATCATCCCCTAGACCATAATTATGTATGAAAATTATTCTTCGAAGATATTTTCTCTAATTTTTATTTTTATTAATTTAATTAATTTTTTATATATAAATTTGTCCATATTTTTATAGGGTTGAGAAGATGAAATCATATGAATGGTCTCCCAGGTATATTTTGGTATCACCCCATTAGAAAGTATAGTGAGGTCAGACACTATTGAGTAGGGGGAGTAGTTTCTCAACCATAAAATGACACTGGAGACTAAGGGATAGAACCTACTCTACACCTTCTCTGTTTTGGGACTAGATAAACTACAGTTTGATATTGATATCCCAAAGTCCCTAATTAGTCATTGGAAGAGTTCTAAAATATTGGTGACACTTATTTTTATTGATGAAAGAGTTTAGTTTTTGAGCCTCACCATTTTCTTCTCCTCAAGGTGAGGATATCAAAATTATTTAGTTTTAAAATCTTTATTTTCTAAGAGGAATCCCTTTGAACAATGAATAAAAGATAATAAAAGGGAATACCAAGAAGAAATACTACCTTCTAATAAAGAAATATCTATATCAAAAAAAGAGGGGAAACTGAAAACTATTTTCTCAACCATCTTTGATAGTGAAGGGGTAGATGGATCATGTAAAACCATTGAGTGAAATAACTTCATTTTTCATCACCCTATTTATTTTAAATATTATAATTGGGATCATAACTCTTTTAAATGGAATTACTATGGTTGAGGGTATTATTTCAGTGATAGAAATCCACTTATATCTGGCTGAATTTAGTGACCTTAATAAGGAAATAGATGGATGTAATCCCTCCTTTATTATGCTTTCCTAATTATCTATCTGCATTTAATACTGACTTAGACTCCAATATTATATAACTATGTTTGTAGAAAATATCAATAGGTTAATCCATCAATGGGAAATTAAAACTATCATGCCTCTTTAGGTATAGAAATTAGTGACCCAATATTTGGTAATAGTGGACCCACTCGACCTACCTCAAATAGATCATAGAATCACCATGGAAGGTTCACATATTCAAGATGTCTCTTCCCAAAAAATCAATGAGTTGACCATAATGGGAAGGGGTCAAGATGAATCATCCAATTAATACATGATGGTGTTAAGGGAATTAATATAGCACCAAATGATAGGATTATGGTGATGAATGAAGTCCCAGTCATAATAGATGAATAAGAATCCACTGGAGAGGATGCTCAGGTGTAACCACCTAAGGAATTCATGATAATTGAAGAATCCAACACTCTGGTAAGATTAGGTGAGTATATATTATGTCTTTTATTGAGTTCTACATTTACTAGTTGATTCTTGTACTCTCTTTCCACTTGTAGTAATACCATCCAAAGATGAAGAATAAATTTAGGAGTCTTATATATCGTCACTAAAACTTCTAGAGCACATAATGATTAGGGTTATTATAGTGCTAATGAGATTTGGGGGGGGGGTGATAAACATATGATCTATTTGAGTGAACAGGTACCAGAATATATCTTATTTTCTAGGAGTGACACTGAGTCAGACCTAGATTCCATCAATTTCAAATGCACTTCATGATGACATGTTAGAAATGAAATTTATAAATTCATCAATAGAAGTATCATGGAATGTATACACAAGAAATTACATGGGATTGCCCAAATGTTCATGAACCAATGATTTGGTGGGATCAACTATTGAACCATCCATGATATGATGAAAGAAATAATATGTGAATGACATAATGATAAAATGTTACAATTTCACCTCTCTCAGGAAGAGTCAGCGATGCATTCTACAATTCTCAGAGTTATTTTACTTCTGAAAATTTCTCATTATAAAGATACGATGTATGAGGAAAATTTTTAGCTGATGAATAGGAAAATGTAATAAAATATCTCTATCAATAATTGAGTATAAGGGAAGGAATACAAGTAGAACCCCAAATGCTACTTAAAGATTCCAAGAGTAGGGAAGCAGATACTGCTAACACAACAAAGAGATTATACCTTTTCGAGGAAGTTGAACTTGTAGAGCAAGATGAACTTAAATGCAATATTAATAAATCTAGATGACTGATTGATAAAATATGAGTATCATTAGTGTGTAACTTGTGATACACCACCTTTTATTACTCTCCCTCCTTTTTAAGGTAAAGAGGAAATTTGACCTATGTATGATCATAATTTTTTTTGTGTGTTGATATTTTTATATCAAACAATTATTAATTTACTGATTTCTATATTATCTCAATTATCAATTAATGATCATATATGAAACTAAAAAAGAGTAATATCATAATAATTGAATCCATATTAACATTGTATGGGAATAAATTTGGAAAATCATAACTTATATACACTTGATGTAATGATGAAATGTTTGAATCAACCAATTATTGTTAATGTATGATACCTAATATGTATATAAGTAAGAAAAATATTCAACACATACACCATAACTATAATACAAGGCATGTTTGTGATGAAAAATATTTCTAAATATAGTTTAATCTTAAATTTATACCTTTAGATGAATATAGGGGGGATAAATATGGGAAACATTTACCTTCTCTATAAGATAAGGTTAGTCCATTTGATTTAATTCCTCTTGGACTTATTCTCTTATATAAATATTGATGGGATGGATATTCAACACATTTACCATAATTATAAACCATGGTTATTCCTTTAAAATACGAGAGATTTAAATTACTTGATAAAATGAAAATCATGAAAGGGGGGTTTTGAATAAGGATATCAATGATCAAAAGGGATTAAGTACCCCAAAATTACACCATTTTTCAATTTAGAAAAATAATCCAAACCAATATATGTGAGGAACACATGATTTATACAACTTTTAACTTGGTTGATGAACCCAAAACGCATAAATTTACTTTTTACATTGTTAAATGGTGGACCCTACATGATTTTTTTTATTTTAGCCCTAATTTATGTTTAAGTCATGGATATGGAGAGGCTTATCGGGTAGGAATTTTGATTTTACTCAGGATTCCCTTTGTGAGTTTTAAAATTATTTTTAATGAATTTTAATTTTTCAAATACTCAAAATTATTCCCAGGATATGAGAGGTTCACTATTAGTGAGTAGAGACTCAACATTTTCCAAGGATTCCCATTGTGGGGTTTTGACCTGGCGAGTACCATATCTCTCTCCTTTGTTATTTTAAGGTTTTGAAAATCAGATCAATAAGGATGGTGTTTATTATCAAATTTCATTGAACACAAGATAAATATATATATATATTAATGGAAAGGTGACAACTCAATGTGAATGGAGATCCCAGTACTAGTATGGATAACCTCGAGGGGAGGCTTATATAGTTTAATGTCATACTGCTGAGACCAAGAGTTTAGGGGATTTAAGGTTGTACCGATTCAACAAAAAATGAGGTGGTATATGCAATAATAATGGAAATGTGTAGTCCCCACTTGAAAAAGAGAAGGAAAATATTTCCATAGATGATGTTGGGGAGGGGTGAATATAGTTTAAGTTTATAATTCATGAACCAATAAAGATACTGTTTAAAATCTAGGTAGAAAATGGTGTACAAAATTTAAATTCATGGTGTTGAGACTAATAATAAAGGGTGTGATGTGATGACCTAAATGGGACCAAGAGTTAGAAGTTCTCAAAAACCTTTTCACAAGTAATGAAAATGATATAAATCATAGGATGAGGTATTTGGATAGAATGTGATGAAATAAAATAGGAATTATAAGGATAACCACTAACCAAACTCAAATAATTAAATCCATAACAGTATTGTTAAGGTTACATTGGGTTATAGGATTTTCTCCTCACGATGAAAACACACCCCTGGGTTGTTGGTTAGATATGTTACACAAATATCATTACCAAAAAGAGGTGTCATTTTTGGAATTAGATACACTCATTACCAATATACTTGAAATGTTTATGGTGATTAAACACTTAAGGTATGAAGTATGATATATAGGAAGATGATTCTTAAAAGTTGAGGGAATTATCCAGTTCAAAACAAACCAATGCTAGGCTGGTGTGGAATGTTGAATTGGAATGGATGCAGATGTTGATTTATGGGTGAGTATAAAATATTAGTTTTAGATGTCACTATTTATCTTGAAATAATATGAATCAAGCCACATGTATTTTTCATAAAATTCGTTTTTTCCAAGAATAGATTATAATATAGAAACACCTAACATAAATAAAGAGACCATGTGCTAATAGAGAGGTTTGAATTTTATAGGATATATGGTTGGGAAAAAGTTTGGTAATCTAGATGTAATTATCTATATTGAAATAACAGGAATCAAGCCAAAAAAAGTTCTAGGTAAAGAGTATTTACCTAGATCTGGCTCATATAAAAGAGATAAAGGGATATATGGGTTCCCTGGAGAGTGCATTGGTAAGGGTATCATCACTAGGGTGAAATTATTCATAGAAATGGAATATGTTGCTGATGTTAAGATGATATATCCTGGTGTCACTATATATCCTATTATTTGGTGTATAAATCTATACATAATTATCAATTGGTAATGAGAAGAATTATATCTTAGTGTAAGTTTATAATCAAGGAGCCATACCTCAAGGACCGTTACAAGGATCTTGCTATAATTTATAAAAATTAGGTCATATAAAATGGACTACTCCAAGAAGTTTAAGAGTCATTTAGGGTTGAGTGTATGTCATGTAGTTTAACATCATGTGACTAGGAATTGAGTTTCATGAAGTTTAAGGTCATATGATAAGGAAATTTATATATAGGGTGTTACATATATTATAATCATGCATAAAATGAAATAGTTTCCTCTTATTTCCAAGTTAGTAAAATGATGAAGCCTCTGATACTAACAAAAAGTAAAAGTTTGATAGGATATGGAATTTATGATTGAGTTTGAGATAGGTGATCTAGGAATCACTACATATCCTTTGAGGAAAATAACCAATCCATACATATTTTTGGGTAAGGGGACACTACATAGATTTAAAACATGTATATGGTAAAGTGAAGAAGCTTCATTATGATATTTGGATGTTGTGGTGAACTTATTGCGAATGAGTAAAAGATTAATAACTAGGATTAAAGCCTATGTGATCTACAATTGGTCCTAAATTAATAACCCCGAGCATAATTTCATATACTACGATAATAATAATCTAACCACACATAGATCTTAAATACAAGATGGTTTTTCCATGTATAGTTTCCACTGAAGGGAACCTGATGTAAATGAGGAGAACCCATACTCTCCGAACTCTTATAAAGATTTGTCTTACACATAACGGAATTGGGTCCTGTAGAATGAAACACTCTTTGTAATTTAAAGTCTTATAGGATTGACCATATATGATGTATTTTAACATAACTTGATAATAAATTTTTGTCTTATAGTTCTTTGTTATATGACTATGATCATCTCCAAGTAGGTTAAAGTCACACGAAATAGACTTTAGGAACCCATCATGGTGATATGAGAAATATTTCTTAAGAAACCTTATATTGGTAGTAGGATTAATACACTATCCATACATTATAATCAAGTATTAATCTCTATTAAATTAGACCATATATATGGAGTAAGGTCCTCCCCTATTTAGATCTAACTTTTGGGGTTTCAAGACAGGTGTCATGGGAGTTCTCTAAGTGAACACTTGTTCTCCTTGGATAAATGAATAGAGATGAACAGTCTTATTTTTTTCATTCAACTTGATTTTGATGAATCTTAGGGTTGTATAGTGTGCATAATATTTTGTTATCTAGTCACTTTAATTCATCAATATATATGTGAGATTACTCATATTCAAACAATTGGTCATAGACGGTTATGCATCGTGAGGGGGAAAAATGTTAATAGGAATAATTATCTATTTATCATAAAAAAGTGAATATGGGGTTTCCAATATAATGTTATGGTTCATGGTTTAGTAAGACCAAAAAGTATTTAGAATTTTATCTGAACATGATTTCCTGTCCTTATACACCATCTTATAAAGGATATTTGATAGAGTTTTATTGAAGGCCTCTTTCTATCTATTTTTTGAAACACGATAGTGAGATGAAAAGTTAGAAGAGATATTTTACTCACAATAAATACTATTAAATTATGAAGAATAAGAATTGGTGTCATTTTCCATTAGTATTGTGTAAGGGACACTGAATTTGGTAAATATATTGGACTTTAAAAAATTACTGACAAATTTCATTCTAACTTTTTTGAGAGGCACTAATTTGGCCCATATGGGGAAGAAATTGGAGGTGGTAAGAATTAGATTGAACTACCTGGTTGTGGGTAGATGGTATAGGACCATGGAATCTATCCTTCATATGGTAAATGTCCAAGAATATTTTTTCATTCAAAATAATTCTGTGTGTTGATGTTTGAAATTGGAATGTATATGAAAAACATGACATTAAATCACGAATTACATTCATTCTTCCATCATCGTTGGATAGAAGTATCCAACTCTATTGATTTGATATAAGAGCAAGGTTCATAGTAGGTGATTTCCACAAGAACCAACATAGACTTCTCACATAGTTGTAAGGGTCTCTCCTATTTAAATTCACCATAGGATGAATCTATCAAATCCTCATTTGTAAAGGACCTTCCGTGAATTCAAGTAGTCTTAAAGGATAAAATTTGCTACCACTACTACAAAACATGATATATACAATGTTGAACTTTATCAGTGTTAGTAAAAAGAAATGATAAAGGAATCCTTTATCAGTGCTATGTTTTTAGCATTATTAGAGGGCACCCTTTATCAGTGCATTTTTAGTGCCGATAAAGGTTCTAATCATGGGCGTGAGTCCCACATTGAAATAATGCAAGGGAGATTATTTCTTTATAAATCATTATTCCACATTACAACTTCAGATGCCTTCTATGAGGATGGGCTCCCATATATAGTAAACACATATGTAGGCCCATTCATGGGCCCATGTGTGCCTTGACCCCCCTTTGCATCCCTCATGTATTGACCCATTGTTATGCACCCAACTAGGTCCTACACGACCCAACCAACCTATTTGAGCAATTACATGACATGAACCATAACCCAATTTCTTATATAATTAAAAATAATTAAAAATTGTAATAATTAAACAATTAAAAAAGTAAAAATGAAAAAATTTAAAAAATATTATTTTTTAATTAAATAATAATTAATAAATTTAATACATATATATGCATAAATATTAATAAATAATATATTTTAAATATAGATATATAAAATGAATAAATTTACCTAATTAAACAAATAAAAATTAAAAATGAGTAAATTAAAAATAATATTGAAAATTTTATTAATTAAATAATTATTAATAAAAATGACTAAATTTAATATACATATATATCAATTATAAATATTAATAAATACTATATATTAAATATAGATATATAAAATGACTAAATTGTAATAATTAAAAAAATTAAAATGAATAAATTATAAAATTATTAAAAATTTTATTATTGAAATAATTATTTATAAAAATGCACAAGTTATATATATATATATATATATTATAAATAGTATTAAATAATATATATTAAATATAAATATAGAAAACAAATAAAATTTAATAATTAAAAACATATTAATGTCTTATTAAGTTTAAATTGTTTTTATATAGAATTATTCATTATTATAATCAATATTTTCATTATAGATAAATATTCATATATATATATATATATCAATATATATTTTATTTCATAAAATATGATTTATATAATACAAAATATTTATGCTTATATTAAATAAGTCATATATTTAGTGAAAAAAGGTTTATAATTAATAAATAATATTAATTAAAAATACTGACTAATTATAACGAGTAATGAAAATTTAATTAAATCTCATTTCATCTTTCAGTTTAACATACATCAAACGCGTGTTACATAGATTTCACACATACATATACGTAATTAATGCCTTTTTTATATACAACATACACACATCAAATTTTTTGTAATTTATTCAATTTTTAATATTTACTTAAGAGTTATATTTATTAACATAATATATTTAATATATATCATGTTTTTAATTAGTAAATTTTATCATTTTTTGTATTTTTTCAATATATACTATTTATTAATTTTTAATATTTTTTATCAAAATTTGTTCATTTGTAATATAATTTATTCATTAATACTCGTAATTGTTTTTTATTTGTTTTTAATTTTTTATTGTTGAATATGTTTGTAATTTTATCCATTTTCAATATTTATTTATATATATCTATTCATTAATATTTAATGCTTCTAATATGGTTGTGTTTTATATAATAAAAATGTATTCATTAGCTTATATACATATTCATTTTTATTTTTTTAATATTGTCTATATAATTAATAATAGTTATTCATTTTTTAAATTTATTCATTTTTATTATCATTTATTTAATTAATAGATGCTAAAAATTATAGAATGTAATCATTCAATTTAACATATATCAAAATTATATATATATAAACACACATCAATTTCACACACACAAATATTTATGTAATTGAAGAAATATTATATAGAAACATATAAACCTAATATTTATGTAGTTTATTGAAAATTTAATATTCAATTTATAATTTCATTTGGTAACATAATATATTTAATATATTATGTTTTTAATCGGTAAATTGTAATCATTTATTTTGAATATTATTATAGCTAGTACTATTTATTCATTTTTTTTAATTAAATCGTTTTCTAATATCTATTCATACATATTTATTTACTATGTTTCAATATTTTTAGTATGTATTCATCTTCATTTCAATATATATCCATATTTTATCTATTAATAATTAGTATAATTAAGAAAACTTATCCATTTTTTCAATATTTTTATAGTCTACTCATTTTTAATTATTCAATTTCACTCATTTTTAATATTATTTCATTTTAGATTATATATTCATTAATAATGTTAAAAATATATTTTTAAAATAATATTTTTATAAATGTATATTTACTATATCTATAAAATTATATATTTATAATTATATAAAATAAATACCATTTATTTAAAAAGTATTTATATAATTATAATTAAATAATCACATATTTAAATAATTATATAATTATAATAAATACATTTAAATTATAAATGAAATTACTATATTTATATATATATATATATATATATATAGTTTATAAATATATATAATTATTTAAATATATTGTGATATAAACATATTTATAATTTTAAAATTATAATAAATATATTAACATAATGAATATATTTACTATAATTATAATTATATTTTTTTATTAAATATATATAATGATATAAATATATTTATAATTATAAATAAATAATTTTAAATATATTTACAAATATATTTATAAAATTATATATTTAGAATTATAAACAAATAAATATTTTTTTTTAATTTTTTTTATAATTATAAATAAATAATTACATATTTAAATAATTATAAAATTATAATATTTTTTTGAAAAGGTTGAGGCACCACGAACCCTTTATTTAATAAAGAAATAAAAAGAATAGGAGCTTACAATACATAAAATTTCCATGAGGAACATAGAAGAAATAAAGACCAGTAGAAATCAAGTAACTTGATATATAGTTATCATGCCATGGCTTGAGGCATGCCCACCCCAACCATGAGGATGAAATCCCCTTTCCCATGTTTAGACCTACAACCATGTACCACCTCCATCATCTGAGATTCCATCATCCGTGACTGCCGTCGCTTCTTTTTATTCAACCATAAGATTACTTTTTTGTCCAACCTCATCAATACTTCCATAGGCAAGAAACTCAAAAGGGTCATGTGTACTAATCTTGGAAAGTGATTTGTTTCTAATAGGGTATACAAAGAAAAGTCCTACTGAAGGAAATTCAGAAAGCTCACTAAGAGTATCTTCTACATTCCTTGTATCCTTTGCACCCAAAGAAGGTGTATCATCAATAATGCAGCTCCCTCAGATCTAAATAGATTCTAAGTCTAAACTGATTCATTACTAAAGAATTGAGATAGAAGGGGTGTACATTCCATAATAATTAGAAACCAAATACTAATTTCCAATCTACGTATAAACCAAACTCATAGAATTTTTACGGAACACAACATTTTTTCAATTCACATTAGAGCTATAAAGTTTCAAGACCAGTGGTGTTTTAGTAGTGACATGCTGGTCCCTACCACAATCAATAGAAATCATTCATGAATTAATGAGGTTTTTTCGGCCATAGGGTTTACCACTTTCCAAATACTATACCTTATTTGAGACAACCTACTCTAATTTTTGACCCTCCAATTCGGCTACCATATCCTCTTTATAAGTAGAGGGAGAGAGAATGACCTTTAAATTTCTTTAATCCAATATTCAATCTAAAGACCTAAAAGAAATTTCAAAAGATTGAGAGTCATTGGAATGACCTACCTCCTCCTTACCTTTTTCAGGTACATAACTATACTTTTTGATTTTTCCTTGTTCAAAACGAGTAAGATCCCTTTTTATTTTAGATTTCAGTGATTTGGAAACCTCAATTTTGTCTTTTTTCCTTTGTGAATCTTGGGAGACATCAATTTACATTCCTTCCACATGTTAAAATCAACATCAACTTGTATAGAGAGTTCCTTATCTACCTGATTATCTTCATAATCTTCATCAGCATGATCATCCTGTGATCCTTTGTGAGGGGAATCTTTAAAATATCCAACATTAGAAAAGTGAGACTCATTTTACAGGTCATTCCAATACATATTAGGCATATCAAAAATTATAATAAATATATTTAAATAATGAATATATTTAATAGATTTATATTTATAAATATTTATTAAATACATATATAATTATATAATTATATGTAATGATATAAATATATTTATAATTATATGAAAATATTTACAAAAATATTTAAAAATATATTAATCTACAAATATAATTACAAATAATTAAAATCCATCTTTATTATCACTAATGTTTTAGTATTTATAAAGAAGGATTTCATCCATACTTTTTAATACTGATAAAGATATATCATTATCACTGCTAAAAAGTGCTGATAAGATCCATATTTATTAGTGCTAAAACATTATCATAGATAAATATGTATTTTATCATTGTTTTTTAGTACTGAAAATGTGGTCTTTTATAAGAACTTATTAATTTAACACTGATAAAACCCCTCTTTATGAGTGTTTTTTTAGTTTTGATAAAAACCTTCCTAATCTATTTAAAAGAAACCTAACCGAATAGATTTTAGTCGCACCTCTCAAACTCTCATGGAAGTCCAGTACTTCCATCGCTCCCTCTCAACCTTCTCTCATAAGAATCAAGCCTAGAATATAAGGCATGCTATTTTTTCTCTCCTCCTATGTCATTTTTTTATTGTTCAAGTTTAGTAGTGTGGGTTAGTGTGGAATTTTATTTTCTGAATGATCTTGTGGGTTCCGTAGTTTCCGTCTTCATTTTATCTACTATCCATGTTCTTCTTTCTCCTCCCTCAGTAATTCACGCTATTATATGAACCCTAGTTGGGTTCAAGTTATAACTTTTTAATGTCTCTATCCATAGAGTGTTTAGGTTCTATTTGTGGATATCTTTGATTTTTTTGTTGGTATTTATTTTTTTATTAGCATTTATTATGGTTTTGTGGTTATAGATTCTAAAATTAGGATTCATTTTAATGGGATAGTTATAGATGTCCAAATTTTGTGGTATTTATTGATTTTAGTTAGTTCTGGGGTTATGAATTAGAAATAAGATGAATAATTTTTGGTATAATTCATGGTGTGTTTTTAAGTAATGTAATAGAAATATGGTTATGGGTTGATTATTTGGGATACTGTTTCAATGGTATTTTTTATCATCAATTTTATTTTTTCTTTTTATTTGGTTTCTTTTGTTATAAAATTGTAGTTCCATGGTTTAAGGGATTTTGAGGATCAGTTAGAATTTTAAAATATCTTTATTAATATTTGTTGGTGGTATCGTATCACCATGTGATTCTTAGGCTATTCCTACAACATGTTTTCCCTAAATTTTAAAATATTTTTATAAACTCATATTATATTTTAAAGATTTCAATGGATGGTTTCCAATTATATTTTTATATAAATGATTAAATTTATTCAATTGTTCCACATGATTTTATGTAGAGATTATCACTCTTTCTATATTATTTGGGGTGAACATTACTTTACAATTTCATCTTTAGTGATCCCATATAAACCTATATCATAATTTTTCAGAATATTTTTCTAAATTCAAATGTAGTACCAAATATTAGATCTTTTAACATAACCCCATACAATTAAGGTGTCAAAAAATTTCTCTTAACTTATACTTTGGAATAAATGAAACCCCTAGATATGTTTCTAAGTAATTATATTTTATAGAAAACCTATAGATAAGGGCCTCCACTTGACTTATCACCTTGTTTAATTTTAATATAACTATAGTGGATTTCTTTTAACCTCAACCAAATTCTATAATTAGAGTAACTTATTCCCATATAAAACTGAATTAGCTGTCATTAAAAAAAACCACAAATGACCAATGGTAATGATTGTTTCAATGGTTACTTTAAAGTTGAGTTTAATAGGAAAGAAGAATTGATTTACTATGAAAACCAAAAAAAATCAATACATATAACAAAACATAATAGTTGAAAACTATAATGGTTTTATGAGAGTAAAAGTGATTAAATTTTTATGAAAAAATTACTCCATAAATGGTTTCTCTTAGGATATGCTTTATATTTTTTTCTTATTTATATATTTCCATATTTAATTATTCTTCCAGAAGTTTTATACAATTTTTTTCAGTTATAACTCACATTTATAATATAAAACATCTAAACATAAATTAATTGTGGTTACATCTAATGTCTATTATTAGCCTTTTATTGATTGTTGAGTTAAGAAGTGTAACATTGAACCTAAAAAAACCTAAAAAAATTCATAAAGATAGCCTTTTATTAACTTATGACATTATTTTGAATTTATGTTCTACCATTTAATTCCATAAACTAAAACTATAAGGAAAAAGTTTAACTATTAAAACTATTTTACTCTATATCTTGGTAAATTAGTAGATTTTCTTATTCTCACAACCCTTTTCTCCACTGTTTTGAGACACCGTTAGTGGTTTCCAACTATGTATTTCTTGCTCAAAACCTATATGGATGGACTCCTCGGTGGATAATAAACCTCTCTTATACTAATTTTCATCTACTTAGAGATAATAGTAACTGTAAAATCACATGAGCAGGTCATTTATGATGGTTATAGAAGAGGGATCCGTTCCTATATCAGTGTTTGAGCTATTGAAGGTTATCTGTGATCCTATTTTGATCTTCTATAATTAATCTTATTTTTTCATTAGTATTAAGCTGAATTTGGTTTTAATTATATTATAGAATGCCTTTATACTACAATTTTAATGTTTATAGTTGTGTTTTAATTTATATAGATATTTATGGGTGGTTTACATTTTTCTTATTTTCGCACATGGCCTTTTTGGATTAGGTTTTATTCTTGGAAGGTTAGAACTATTGATGAGTTATTTTGGATCTTATGTAAAGAATAAACATGAAACATCTATATAGAAAAATGGGTAAATCATTCCCCAAATGTAAGTTGATACCCAAAAAATTGCCACAAGTTGTTGGGGACCAAGGTGCCCCTTGTAAGGATCAAAAGTCTACGACTTCTTTTTTCTGTATTAGATAACAAACTAGGAAATTTTTTCAGGTGATTCGCCAATTTCCATCTCAAGAAAATTTAGATTTATGAATAAAAGTATAATCCTCATCCACTTTATCTCGAAACAATTTATTATTTCATTTTTTTCTTGAGATTCAATCCCTACCCCTTCTGGATAAGCACCTACATTTCTTAAACAACTTTGAGTAGTAGTTATCCCATACTAGGTATCGATGATAATTTTAGACTAATTCATAGGATAACACCTACCACCAATGTAGTAATTATTTACTTAAATTAAATTACCAATTTCCTTCAAATGACGCTGAAATTATTCGAAACAATAAAATGTTGAGTTTCCCTTATTAGAATTATCTATAAGCTTCTCCTTTTATTATGAATATCTTAAGTGTATTTTTTATAGAATGAATATTTTATGAACCTAATATTATGGACATGAAATGAAAATTTAGGCACATTAATTTTATTACAAAATAGTATGAATATTGAGTCAAAGAGTACATCAAGTTTGTAATAAATCTTACATATGACCCTTCTCAAATCTATCGTTTGTGTTTAGATTGTTTTTATTCAATAAAAAATTATCCAAAAGAGTTGTAAGAAAATTTAATTCATCAAGAAATAGGTTAGAGGTATAAATTTTGGACTAAACATAGGGGAAAATTGAACATGCATACTAATTGGGATGATACTGCATTGTATGGTTAATTTGATATGAATACCAAATAAAATGATGGTGGAGACCACATTGAAGAAATGAGAATGGAAATTATATATGACCTTCATTATTGTCCAAATTTGTTTGATAATTTAAATAGTTATGATAAGAGACCATTTTATACTATTTATACTAAATACACAACATTTTCCGCTACATTGAAGTTATATAATTTAAAATTTGGCAGCGGATGGAGTGAAACCACCTTTACCGAACTACTTGGTCTCCTGAATGATATGCTATGATAAGAAAATGAACTTACTTGTTGAAAAATTTATGATAAAAGTATTCTATGTTCAATGTGAATGATCTATAAAAAAAGCATACTTGTCCAAATGATCACATATTGTTTCAAAAATACTATGAATCACTCATAAAATTACCTAAGCATGGCATAGATTGATATAAGAAAGATTAATAAAGTTATTCAAAATATGTATGGTACTTTCCTATCATTACATAGTTTATAAGACTATATGTATTTTAGTAAACCCAAAGGAAATTAACATGGCCTTAAGATACAATAATTATGTATGGGAAACTATATCATCCAAAAGATTCTCCCATGTGGAAGAAAATTGTTACAGGTATCCTGAATTTGGAAATGATCCAAGAAACTTCCATCTTATGTTATCTACAAATGGAATAAATCGTTTTAGTTTAAATAATAGTACTCATAGTCCATGTCCATTTATGTTTTTAAATTATAACTTTCCTCCATGCTTATGCATTAAGTGTAAATACATTATTTTCCCTCTGCTAATATTTAGACCAAAGAAACTTGGTAATGATATTGACGTCTCTTTGGATCCATCGATCGAAGATCTAAATTTGATGTGGGATATATGTGTTACAATTTATGATTCTCATAGAAGTGAAGAATTCACATTGGGGGACATGATGTATGGTATGATAGATGAATTTACTGATTATGGAAATTTTTTAGGCTATATCATTAAAGGAATGATGGGGTGTCCCATTTGTGAAAAATTCACACACTCAGTTCAGTTGAAACATTCCTCTAAGACTTTGTTTTTTTAGAAATTCAGAATTTTTAGATCAACTACATAAATAATGATCCTAGAAGACAAAATTTTATGGGAATACTAAATAAGGTACAACATCATCTCCACAAATGGGTGATCAACTGTTCAATAATGTAAAAGATATTGAAACTATTTTTGGTAAAACATTTTAAAAAACATTAATAAATGAGGTTGGAAAAAGAGATCATTTTTATTTGAATTACCATATTGGAATTGTTTTTATGTTATACATTTTCTAGATGGTTACATAGTGAAAAGAATTAATTTTATAGGGTTATTGGTAAATTAAAAAATATTCAAGTAAAAACAAAATATGGAAACAAGGCTAGTTTGGACATGATTGAATCAGGGATAAGGAATAGTTGGAACCAACGAGGAGTAAAGGGTGAACTTTTCTTCTTCCAGTAGCTTACACTCTATCCAGATTAGAAAAATTTCAATTTTTTATTGCCTATAATGTTTTAAAAATTAAAGAGGGGTATTCATAAAATATCAATAATGTTGTTTGAATTAATAATTTTAAGTTATATGGACTAAAATCATATGAATTTCATGTTTTGATGTAATATTTTTTTCCTGTCACTTTACATTGCATTCTACCTAAAAATGTATGACATACATTAACTATACTTTACTTCTTTTTCAATGTAATATGAAATAAATTTATAGACTTGGTGAAGTTTCTATTTAGGAATAAGGATGTTGTAGTCATATATTTGAATTAGAGATGTTCTTTCCACCACCAGTCTTTGATAAAATGGTACACCTAATCGTTTACCTAGTAAAAGAGGTTCAAATTTGTAGTTATATCTATTACAAATGGATGTAACCCATTGAATGGTATATGAATATTTTGAAAGGGTATGTAAAGAATACAAGTCATCAAGAAGGTTGTATTTAAGAATGATATATTGTTGAAGAAGCTATTGAATTCTGTACTAATTACCTATCATATGTTGATAGTAACAATCTTCCAAAGTCTCATCACAACAGACACCTTTTGGGAGAAGGGATTTCTAGAAGAGATATTGTCACAATTACTTTCATCGAGTGAGAGAAAGAACTTCTTTACATTTTACATAACTAGGAAGATGTTAATCAATAATTTTATGCCCATAAAAAAATTCTTATAGATTTGAATACATTTGGGGATGAATTATATATATAAAATAATATGACTATAGTATGATGAAAAATAGAGTTTAATTGTAAATATTCTATTGAAAATGGGTTGACAATAGGAGTGTAGTAAAAATTGATGAAATGGGATTCATGAAGGTTAATTTTAGTGTGAAAGGGGAAAAGGATGAGCCATTTATAATGGAATCACAAGTAGTGAAAGTATTTTATGTCTCAGATCTAAAAAATAAGAATTGTTCGACTGTTCTTCTGGTGACTAAAAAAACTATAGGTTCAAATGAAAATTCAATCGAGGATGACCCTTGGGAGATCACAATTAGATAATAGAGGTCCCAATATAGACAATGTTTTATACATTATAGGGGACCACAAGGAGGGGATCTGGATTCTTGATAGGGGAGTGAAATCCCTTAATCCTTTAAAAAAAGATTGTTCAATGAGAAGGTTAAAGTTTTTTTAATATACTATAATTTCCCTCATAATATTATGTGTTTTCTACAATATTAAAATAATATAAATTAAATGTATGACTAGTCATGTAGAAAATGTCTTTTTCACATGATTGTTTCCTCTAGAAATAGGGATGACCTCGCTGACTTGAGGTTCAAACATTCCAGTCGGTTTCTAACAGGTTTGTTCATAGAACCGGAAACATCCAATGATTCTATATCCATTTGGACCTACTTTCTAAAGGTAGGTACTCATTAGTTATGAACCAATAAGGCTTATGAATTTCCATTGGTCGAGAGGATGGGAGGTCGGACTCATCACACCTTTTTGAGGGGAATTATTGTCTAATCCGGGACTCTCTTTATAGATTTAAGTTATGTTCGTGAATCCTTATTAAATTACCAAGTATAAAATGAGATTTCTTTTAGATATGAAAATCAATGATTTGATATGTAGGAAATTTAGATAATATTTCATATGTATTCGAGGTTCTTCATCGATAGAGAATCATCTGTATTTGTTAGAGATTCTTAGTCAATGGTATCCTTCAATACATAAAATTCTCTTGGTCCTTATGATAACCATAATGGTTTTAAAGCCACTCAGTGGGGCACTTGATGTTTATTGTCATTCAGTAGGACATAGATTATTTCAGAGTCAGGATTGTACCCGCAGATGGGCTGTCTACATATCCTTTGTTTTTTAAAAGGAATGAAAACCCACTTAGTTTGAGTAAGGGAGTATGATGTATATGCATGATTGATGGATCAAAGAAAGATGTCATAATTACTTTTACAATCTAAGCTCACGTGAGTCATGCTCATTGTGAGAAATAATAGGTATTGGTAAAACCAGACAATTGTGCCATCAAAGATGCAATTATAAGAAATAATGTGGGGCTTATGAATGTATGACTACCCAGATGAATGAAGATTAGGATTTAATTCAGGGAAGAAACCTGAAAACAAGTTCCATAAAGGTATATGTACTTTATCGAGATTTGGATACTTAATTTAGGACTTAATCCTGTGAAGGATTCCCAAATTATAGGGGACTTATGATTGGGTTTTACTCCTGATAAGGAATCCCAAATCAAAAGTAAATTAAGACTGGTTAAGATAAATTATGACTGGGGCTTACTCTTAAAGAAGAGGCCCAAGTTAGGGGATTTATGACTGGGGCTTACTCCAAAAAAGGAAGCCCAGGTTAAGGGAATTTTTATTTTGAGAACTTGGGGCTTACTCCCAAGGAGGATGCCCATATTAAAAGAATTATAGTTGGGGCCTACTCCTGAAAAGGAAGCCCAGGTTAAGGGAACTTGAAGACTGGAGCTTACTCCTGAAAAGGAGGCCCAGGTTAGGGGATTTGGGGCTTACTCCTAAGAAGGAGGCCCATTTGTTAAGAAGACTTTGAGACATAGGCCTTATTACTGAGAAGGAGTCCTAAGTTAATGGAATTTATGAATGGGGTTTACTCCTGAAATGGAGGCCCAATTTAGAGAAATTATGACTGGGGCTTACTCCTGAAAAGGAGGCCCAGTTTAGGGAATCTTTCATCTTAAAAGGATGAGGTTGAATGAATGAAGTCTCTCACCTTAGTGACATGAAGATATGTAAATCGATATGTTTTGAGAGATGTTCCATATAATTCCTTTCAGATAAGGAAGCCAAGGAATGAACCATGCCATAAAATAGCTTTGAAGATAGACCTGAAGGTAGAATCTTGAATGGGAGAGGTGGATAGACATAAGAGAGGTGAAATAGGTAGGAGGGGAACCCAAAAAGAAGGTGGGCGCAAGTCCTTCTTGGGCGCACAAGTCATGGTCGCGCAAGTATACTTGCGTGACACATGGTTACTTGTGCGATGGTCAACCCTTAAGGTAATACTTGGGCGAGACTTGGCTCAAGCCCTTAGTACTATCCCTAAAGGCTTCTAGAAGAGTGGCGTGTAGGTTTTGTTGAAGGGGTAAGGTGGCGCACAAGTGTGTCCATTTCCCTTAAGGGCTGGCCACTTATACATGCAAGTGTTGATGAGTTTTAACACTTACGCTATACTACCCCTCTTTAGATCTTCCGTTCTAGGTAAGAAATTACCTTAGAAGTGTTCTGAAGATTTGAGAAGAGACTAGGGCGCCGGGAGCTCAAATTTGAGTTTTTGGAAATTCGTCCTCAAAATGGGGGGCCCACAGGGGGTATTTATAGGCTGGTGAAGACCCTGGAAAAAATTAAAATAGGGTGCACAAGTCAGCTGCATGACCACTAGGCGGTGCACAAGTATACATGTGCGATCTTGGTGGAACTTGCATGACCCAAGTGCAAATGAATTTTTGTTCATACCTTTTTCAATTTTTGATGTTTCTTCAAAGGATGAATCACTTTGTGTTCAAGGAATTTCCCTTTTCATTCCTTTAGACTCCATGATGGAAAGGAGTGTCAATAATGATGATGTCACCAGTCCTAGGGAAGATTTGGTGGTTGATGATGGAAATATATAATTATTATGGGATCAAAAGTATGTTGATGAAAAAAAAATAACAATGCAATATCACAATGTTGACTAAAATTATCAAGGCAAGAAGTAAGGGTATAAAATTTGAGGTTGGATGGAACCAGTACAACCAACCTATTGACCCCAAATATTTAATGGAATTTTTTTATATTGGACACACAAAAAGGATGAATTTGAAAATTAATATAGTGTCATGAAATCATTTCTAGACTGTAATAAAGTAAACCCTTTGAGAAGATATAAAGGCAATGTTACAATAAACTTTCTCTATTTTACCAAAAAATTATATAATGAAATGTTGATTTAATTTTCATTATTCATTGAATATTTCATTTATTTTAGACAATTTCCATAAAAGATATGTATCAATGGATGTTGGAAAATCCCATAGAGGCTTCCAGACTATTCTTACCAAGTTTCATCTTAAGGATGATGGAAAGTAAAGACTCACCCACCAGTTACTTATGAAAACATTATAAAGTAGGAAACATGGAATGTTTTCATGATTCATCATGATGAGAAATAATTTCACGTCAATTTTATTCAATAATATATTATTTTACATTAACTATTTTATCTAATTGGATTCAAAATTGTTAATTTACAAAACAAAAAAGGAGTACTAAAAATAAAGAACATGCATCCAAACTAATGTACCCCTATGACAAAGTAAGGATGGGATATGCTTAACTATAAAATAAACTGGTATATATTTTAAATCAAAAATAAATGTTTTATGTGATATAAAACAACTTATGTTCCTTTTTTATTACATATTTTTGAATACAAATTTTAAGATACTTCTATCCCACATCATGTGATATGGAATGAGGCTCATGTAAATAAGGAGGGTAAAGTAGTTGATGAAAACAAAAAAGAAATATAGGAAACACGTGTAAGTATAAAATAATAATAATTCATTATAATTTATAATAGTATTACATAAAATATCTATTTATGTTTATATGTTTTTATACGGTTTAGACATAAGAATCGACAATGACTGTATTGGAATAAAAAAATCTTTTAGTAGCCTTAAAGCGTCCAAAAAAAGTTGTCTGTTTTATATGTAATGGTTTTGGAGTGTCTCCTAAAATATATTTCATGAAGAAAAAGCACAAGAATATACATATAATATTATAAAATGATTGAAGTCACAAATATATGCTTTGGAAGATATTATTTTTCAGTCGAGTTTGGAAAACTAATATATGAAAAAGGATCAAAGAAAACTATTGGTAGAAAAAAGATCAACACATGAACTGTGAGATGAACCCACTAGATTTAAAGGTATTAATTCCCCTCAACTACTTAACTAACTCAATGTAATCAATTTGTTTATTACTCTTTATCCTAAATGTGAATCAAATAACTTCTATTGAATTATTATTACTAAACTTATTTAGGGTAAATTTAAATGTTATTTTAATCTTCCAACACCCACACATCGAATTTTTACAAGGTTTATGGATTATAATATCCGAAGAGAATTCCTACAAAATAAAGAACTCCAAAAAAAACACATGAGAGTGGGGATTTGGGTAGCTTAAGAGGAAACTATTGATTTCTTGTTTCTCTTGATGATCAAAAAATTACAACGGTCAATGATGCTATTGAAAATTTCCTAGCATAATAACATAGTATTATAATGATTCATGAGGTATGTCTTTAACAATTTTTTTTTTCAAATGAAAAACTATAATAGTTGATGAAAAAATATATTAAGAGAGGTATGATATTACAAAATAATAAATCATTGGGGAAACAGTAGGTCAGATCAAGATAATCTAGTGAATCAACCAAGAAAAAGAAAGGACTTTCTAAGAGTACCTTCCCCCACCAGTTCCACTAAAAAATTCATTATCATTAAAATATCATGCAGAGAGAACATTCAAATATGGGGATAGGTCCTACATTATATATGAATAAGAAATATTTGGAACTGTCATTATAGAAAAAATTAGTCCCAATAATATAAATGATATTCTCAAATTTGAATGGATGAGAGACTCAGTTATGAATACATACATAAGGTACATTTTAATAGTACGTCTATCCAAAAAATGATATAATATGTTCATTAAATTTAAAAACTATTAATATTTTGTATAAAAAATTTTATTATTATTACATAAAGTTAAAACCATTTGAATCATGATTTGGATGTGTTAATCCCTATATCATTTCTACGGAATAAACTAAATTGGAGTTGAAAGAAATTGATTAGAAAAAAGATAATCTAAATGAGCAGTTTGAGAAGAAAACAATAGATGATTTTTTTGATTTCTGCAATACAGGGGTAAAACTTTGAAATTTAATTATATAAAATTTTTTTTTTTATTTTTTTCATTAAGTATTTTTTTAGGAAGCACTAGATACTGATTACAATCAACCTGGATACACAAAATATTTATTTTTTTGGATCTAATGCTTTTATATCCATCAAACCGACCACACATGAGGTGTACTGTGAATTTTTAATTCACTTAAAATCAATATTTTATAGATAAACATCGAATTATATTTTTTAGTCTATATTTTAATAAGATATTTTTATTATAGGGAAACATCTAAATATAGGATAAATCATGGTATGAAGTCAGTGACTGAATATAAAAATCCTATAGACTACTTCAAATGGAAATATACACTACTAGAAATGTGGTTTTTACCAATGGTTCTTTACCAACAGTTTGGTTAAACTATTGGTAAAGAAGGTTTAGGGAACCCTTTCCCAACGGTTCACTTGAACCGTTGGGAAAGGGTACCCCTTTTCCAAATATTTTATGAAACTGTTGGTAAAGGGGTGTTTAAGTTACTCTTTCCCAACAGTTTCATAAAACCGTTGGGAAAGGGTACCCTTTTGCCAACGGTTCTATTGAACCATTGGGTAAGGGTACCCTGAACAACCCTTTTCCAACCATTTTTAAAAACTATTGGTAATGGTTTTCCCCAAATACAATCGGGCCGCTGCTCTCCCCCATTCGCGACAGAACCCTAAAATCAATCCGGCGCTCTGCTCCTCTCACGAACTCCCCCATCCGAACAGGTGAAAAACCATCCGAATCATCTCAAATCAGGTATTTTATTCTTTATACACATATGGTACCTTATTTTTATTGTTATTTATCTAATATTTTAGTTTTAAGTTTGGATTTTGATGTGATTTCACCGTGAAAAATAGGGAAATGAATGAGTATTTTTCTAATTAATTAGTTTCCCATGGAATATCATTTGTGTTATAATTTCCATGCTAAATAAAGGGGTAATTTAATAAAATACCTTGAATAAATTGTGGAAGTTGGTGTATGTTTCTTCTCTGAGAGGGTTTTTGTTGTATTTCATTGTATGTTGTAGGCTGTTGTATGGTGATTGCGGTGACCAGTTGGGCTTTGTGATATATGGGGTTGTAATGTGATGGTTAGTGGACATGGATGTGACATGTGAAGTTGTGTGATAGTGATGATGTGTGGTGGTGTTGTGCCGTGTGGAGGTGTTGTGGTATGAGGTTGTGGTGTATGATGTGGTGAGGTGGTTTTGGTTGTGCGGTGGTTTGTGATGTGCAATATTTTTGTTGTGATATGTGGTTGTTTTGGTGAGATGGTTGGCCGATGTAACATAGAAATGATGGTTATTGTGAGATGGTGAGTTGTTGTGTGGTGGTTTTATTAGTTTCCTGGTTATCTATGGAATAAATTATGCTGTTAAAACATAAAAAAACAAGATAGTAAATAAATGAGATGGAATAGAAATGGATGTGTGGTAAATGGATTTAATTAATTTAACATTAAATGAATGGACAATGTAAGTGTGAATGAAGTGTCTTATAAATGAAAGTGGGAAATTCTATGCATCTTATGTGGTGGTGGTGTGGTGTGTTGAATATAGTGGTGAAAGTGGTGGTGATGTTTTATGTGTTGTATGGTATTAGTGAAGTGTGTGATTATGTAGTTAATGTGAACCCATAGGTTGGGTATTTTGTGTTATCTATATATCAAGTATTTTATGTTATTTCTACACATTCCCAACCAGAGTTGGATAAAATTACCAACGATCAGAGGTTTTGAGTTATGGGTACTTTTTCTAATATCTAGGATGGTTGTTATATGGTTGGATAGCTACCATGTCTTCCCTACTCATCCTTCATAAGTGATTGACCATGTGTTTTTAGGAAAAATGCGATGTGATTGTCCATGTGTCTTCAGGTGAGATATACTATGATTTCCCTAGTGTTTTCAGGTGAGGTGCGATGTGATAAGGCTATAATAAGATGTGGCATGTGGTTGGGGTCATTTAGGGTAGGAGGATGGAACAAGGTTGATGTTATTCATGTTCATGATACCATAATAATATGGTTATGGGATGAGGCATGCTGTGATGTGATAACACATTAAGTTCTTGTTGGTTTTACATTTTTTCAATAACACATTAGTATGTTTTTTTCACATCTGTAGTTGATACCTTGATTATTTTATTCTTTTATCATTTACTTAAATGTATTTTCTATTAAAGTTTAATCCTATTGAATTGTTTATGAAAAAATGCCTTATATGAATTCTTTTTACGGAATGGAAAGAAGTTGGATGTATGAAACCGATCGGATCTCAAGCGATTTTCCAAACAATTTTGAGAGCTTTATAGATTTTGCATTTCACAATGCTTCAGATAGTGGTCGCATACACTTCCCATGTTCTAATTGTGTTGGTAGACCTTGGTTGAGCTGTGAAGAAGTCAGCTACCACATAACCAAAAATGGTTTTCAAGCAAACTACTTTGTGTGGTATCACAATGGGAAAAAACTGAAATCTCAAATTGGTGATGATAGAAATGAAAGGACTGGAATGGAGAATTTGTTAGATGATTGGTTTCCGTTTATTCATAATCATGAAAAAGAAAGGATTTGGACTCAAGATGACTTTGATATGAGGACGGTTGATGCATCTAGTGAAAATGATGATATTGATAGGGTGAAAAAATTTAATGATGTTGCCACAACTCCAGTATATCGACAATGCGATAAAATGAAAAAGCTGAAATTTTTAATCCGATTGTTTCATGGGAAAACTATGTATGGGATTTCTAATACAACAATAGATTACATTCTTACCCTCTTGAAGGATTTAAATCCAGATGATGCAGATATTCCCTCAAACCATTATATGGCATGGAAGTTAGTTGAGGAACTTGGATTTTCAAGAAACAAAATTCATGCTTGCCCGAAAGATTGCAGTTTATTCTGGGAGGAAACCACTGAACGAAATGATTGTATAAAATGTGGCACATCCCGATAGAAGTCCAAATCTGATGGAACACCATCCCGCATTCCATAGAAAGTAATGTGGCACTTTCCATTAATCCCCAGACTCCAGAATATTTTTATGTTTGACGATATATCAATAAAAATGATATGACATGATACCAAGAGAAAGAAGACTAATGATGATTTGGTTCATCCTACAGATAGATTTGCATGGAATAGATTTGATGCTCGACATCCTGATTTTGCAGCTGATGTGCGTAATGTGAGGGTGGGTCTTTCATGCGATGGTTTTAATCCGTTTGGGTAGATGCTTACTTCGTACAGCACATGGCCAGTTTTTATACACATTTATAATCTTCCCCCATGGTTGTGTATGAAAAAACCTTTCACTTTCATGAGTATACTTATATCTGGTCCTTTTGATCCTGACATTGATATTGATGTATACATAAAACCTTTAATAAAAGAGTTGAAACTTCTTTGGGATGTGGTGTGGCCGATACCACTCAAAGTGTCTGTCTTTTGTTTCAAAAGGACGTCATTTTAATTGAAAAACATCAACTGGCATACGGAAAACCGAGAAAACGCTTTCAGAATATGTTGATACTTTAGGACAACGATTGATGAGTCATTTGTGACATGTACGAGTTAACCTTGCCTCAATCTGAGGCACGGTGTGGCAGGATCACTCCTTGTGTATGTATTTTGTTTAAAATGGACAGGATTATAAGTGAAAAGAACAACTGACATACAGAAAACTGACCAAACGCATTCTAAATGTGTTGATGCTTTAGGAAAACGATCCATGGGTCATATGTGACGTGTACGAGTCAACCCTTCCTTAATCTGAGGCACGGTGTGGCTAGAATCACTCTAAGTGGCTCTCTTTTGTTTAAAATGGACAACATTTTAAGTAAATACAGAAAACCGACCAAACAAATTCTGATTGTGTTGATACTTTAGCACAATGATCCATGGGTCATATTCTACATTTACGAGTCAACCCCGCCTCAATCCGAGGTGCGGTGTGGCCGAAACCACTCAAAGTGTCTGTCTTTTGTTTAAAATGGACAGGATTATAAGTGAAAAGATCAACTGGCATATGAAAAAACGACCAAACTCATTCGAAACGTGTTGATTCTTTAGGAAAAATATCCATGGGTCATATGTGATGTGTAAAAGTCAACCTCATCTCAATCCGAGGCATGGTGTGGCTGATACCATTCGCAGTGTCTCTCTTTTGTTTAAAATGGACAGGATTATAAGTGAAAAGAACAACTGACATACGAAAAACTGACCAAACGCATTCGGATTCTGGTGATGATTTAGGTAAACGATCCATGGGTCATATGTGACATGTATGAGTCAAACCGGGATCAATTCGAGGAAAAGTGTAGCCGAGATCACTCTAAGTGGCTCCCTTTTGTTTAAAATGGAAAACATTTTAAGTACATATGGAAAACCGACCAAACGCATTCGGTTTCCATTGAAACTTTAGGAGAACGATCCATGGGTCATATGTGACGTGTAAGAATCAACCCCTCCTCAATCTGAGATATGGTGTGGCCGACACCACTCAAAGTTTCTGTCTTTTGTTTCTAAAGGACGTCATTTTAAGTGAAATACATCAACTGGCATACGGAAAACCGACCAAACGCATTCGGATTGTGTCGATACTTTAGAAAAACAATCCATGGGTCATATGTGATGTGTACGAGTCAACCTATCCTAAATCCGAGGCGCGGTGTGGCTGACACCACTCTAACCATGTCTCTTTTATTTAAAATGGACAGGATTATAAGTGAAAAGAACAACTGACATATGGAAAACTGACCAAACGCATTCAGAATATGTTGATAATTTATCACAACTATTCATGGGTCATATGTGACCTGTATAAGCCAACTTGGGCTCAATCCAAGTCGCGGTGTGTCCGGGATCAGTCTAAGTGTCTCTCTTTTGTTTAAAATGGACAACATTTTAAGTACATAGGGAAAACCGACCAAACACATTCGGTTTCCCTTGAAACATTAGGAGAACGATCCATGGGTCATATGTGACATGTAAGAATCAACCCCGACTCAATCTGAGATGCGGTGTGGCTATCACCACTCAAAGTGTCTATCTTTTGTTTCAAAAGGACATCATTTTAAGTGAAAAACATCAACTGACATTCGGAAAACAGAGCAAACGCTTTCAGAATATGTTGATATTTTAGGACAACAATCGATGGGTCATTTGTGAAGTGTATGAGTTAACCTTGCCTCAATTCGAGGCATGGTGTGGCTGGTATCACTCCAGGTGTATGTATTTTGTTTAAAATGGACATCATTTCAGGTAAAAATATATGGTATACAAAAAACCGATCAAATTATGAATTGAATTCCGGATTCCACATATAATTGTCATCTAAATTTTAAATTGAATTCTAAATGAATTATGTATGTTTATAATTACGTTATGAATTCTAATTTAATTATGGATGTGTATAGTTCTAGGATGCATTATATGTTAAATGTGTATGAATTTGCTCTGTATATGTATGTGTTAGTTGGTTATTGTAGGTACAATAATTGTATATGTATGTGTTATTTTATTGCAAGTATAATAATTGGATTTAAAATGGGAGGGAATGCACAAAATGAGGCCTCTTTTCCAAATTGCAGAGCTGCTGTGAAAATTGCAGGCTGCTGTTCAATTTGCACAGCATAGGCTATGCCAACGGTTTCAAACCATTAGCATAACATCTTTGATGATTTTTTACCAACAGTTCATTGAACTGTTGGTAAAAAACCTTTCCCAACGGTTTCTAAAACCGTTGGGGAAGACTAGAATTTTTGGGATTTCCCAACGGTTCAAGCCAAACCGTTGGAAAAAACAATCCCAATGGTTTGGCACAACCGTTGGGATAGGTTGGGCTTTCCCCAACCTATACCAACGGTTCACAGTAAACCATTGGGAAAAGCTTTCCCAACGGCTTACTTCCCTATGGTTTGTAGAACCATTGGTATAACATATACCAATGGTTCTGTAGCCTTTCCCAATGGTTCAGAACTATTGGGAAAGTCTGTATTTCCAGTAGAGATATTAAGGTATATATTAAAATATTTATCTATTAAAATAAATTTCAATACAATTTACATATTTTGGTTAGCGTTTCTAACGTGTCTAAAACAATATAACAAATACTATTATGGATATTATGTTTGAAAATTTATGATAGATATCATAAACCATGGAAATATCTGCATCCCCAAACAAATAATTTTTGAAGGTAATTATAATTTCATTAAAAATATTTCTCATTCCTTTTTTTCTAGATTTTATCATTATTAACAAGATTCAAGAGAACCTTCATATAAAAAATATAAATTAAATTTGTTTATAGATGATTGGGAAAAATACATGGTGTTAGAATGTTTTCGAACATCAAATTTACACTTCTGGAAAACATGGCTATACACATGATTTTAGAAAAAAGAATGGATATACATCAACCCTATAGCCAAAGGGATAAACATTTCATAGGAAGGACCTATACCTATAGTTCTCCAAAAAACATGGGTATAGGTCACCCCTATACCCATGGTATTTGGAGAACCGTGGGTATAGGATTTGCTGAAAAAAATCATTTTTTGGGAAGTAACTATACTCACAGTTCTCACAAAACCGTGGGTATTGGTCACACTTATACCCAATTTTTTTATAATATGGGGTAATAGGATTCACAGGGGAAACTTTTTCATAGTAATAACTAATACCCATGGTTCGAACTAACCATGGGTATAGGAAATTTTTATGGGTTCTTATACTAATGGTTTGGGTAAACCATTGGTGTAGGTTAGCTATATCCATGGTTTCACCAAACTATGTGTATAAGTTGGCCCATTTTTTCCATAATAATAACAATAATAAAAAATAATATATATATATATATATTTGAATATAAGAATAGAAAATGTGTTATAGGATAGTTGTAAGGTCATTGGAGTATAGGCGGAGGGTGATGTGATCAATTCCCTGTAGATGATTTTTTTAATAAAGGACCTATACCTAGGGGTTGGTCAAACCATGGGTATAGGTTGGCCAATTATTTTTTCATAATAATAAAAATAAAAATAAATAATTTTATATAAATAATTATATATATATATATATATATATATATTTGAATATAGGAATAAAAATGTGTTATAGAATAGTGGTAAAGTCGTTGGAGTGTAGTCGAAAGGTGTTGGGATAAAATCGCACTGGATATTTTTTTAATAAAGGACATATACCCACAATCTGACCAAACCATGGGTATATGAATTTCTATTTAAATTTAATACAAAAATTGTCTAAGAACCATGGCTACAAGTCTAATATACCCATGGTTTGATCAAACCATGGGAATAGGTCTATCCTGATGTATTAAGAACCCATAGTTCATATAACCATCATTATAGCCTATACCCATGGGTTTCTAGGCTATACCCATAGTTTTGAACCATGGGTACAGGTAATGATTTCAATAGTGTTAGATGATTACCTACTATGTTTGTGATCTAGTATGGTCTATGACCTTAGAAATATATTTAGGGTGTGAAGCATTATTATCAGAATGCTTATATATCATTTTTGATTTGTTTATCAAGGAAAAGTATAATGGAGGAAATCAATTTGTTTATAAATGAATGGGTAGAATTTATGGTATCATATTGTATATATAAACCATGAAGATTTTACTTAATACTACTTATTTAGTTAATTTATGAACATTTAATCCACTTTTTTAGTTAATTTTTTTATAATTTTTTTTTCTGATACTTATTTTGTTAAATTCACACATTCACAAGCTCATAACTGATAAAACGAGCTCAGATTGTTTTAAAACTTTAGGGAAATTTTCTATAATCCATTTGTGACATGTAGGAATTGACCACAAGTCAATCCGACACCCTATGTGGTTGGTCTAACATGAAGTATGAGTTTTCAATAAAAAATTGTCATTTTAGTTTAAAACATACATAAAATAGTTAAAACAAATAAAACATGAACATATTATTTTCAAACTTTATGAAAATAGTCCATAATTCATTTATCACATGTAGAAATTGAATTCATATCAATCCAACACCCAATGTGGTCAGTATGACTTAAAGTTCGTGTTTTCAATAAAAAGTGTCATTTTTGTTTAAAACAAACATAAAATAGTTAAAACTGATCAAAATATCTCAAATTATACACATATATCATGAATATGTGACTTCCTACTACTTATTTTGTTGATTTTCTCATCATTTTATCTACTTTTGTTTTTAATTTCCATATCATTTTTATCTGATACTTATTTTGTTAATTTTCAGAGAGATCATGAAGAATTGAATTCATCAACAAGGATAACTGAATCAAGTTCTATGATCACAGACTCAAAAATAATGATGCACTCATGATGATTTAATTTTATTTTTAATATCCAATGAAATCCGAATTTTGGGTTATAAAACATTAATATTGTTAGATAACCTATAATTTTGAATTAATTTCAGGATAAAAGGAAACAGTGGAATACCAAATACCTCAATATAATACACAGTGTACCCAGTATAACTCAAATTGTGTGGTTTTAGTTTAAAATTGATATTTTATTAATGTATTATTTCATATTTATATTTAATTTATTTCATTATAGAATTGATACCCTAAGAATTTCATTCTTATATAGGTGGATTCTTATTCATGAGTTGGAGGGATTTGTTCAAAGTTGATCATGCTCATAAGAGGTTGGACTTCGAGGCTATAACTGAGATATTATAGACAAGGGAATAAATCAAGAATATATATAGACATGATGAAAAGTTCAATTACTACTACATATTTAGTTATTTTTTTCATCATTTTATCTATTATTTTTTAAGTTAATTTACTTATTATTATTTTCTAATATTTATTTAATTTTTTTCATATATCTTTTAGGAATTCATATTTTTCTTCCAAATATATACAACAAGACAGAAAAGGGAGAACGTTTTACTTTTGGATAGAAGCGAAAACACCATGATGCCTAAAACATAAAGTTTTTCATAAAGAATGGGGTTTTATCTTCCATCCAAAAGGAACTTATTATCTATTTTCTAGAATTTTTTAGATATTTTATAGAAAAATACACTTCATATACTCAATAAGACACACCTCAATCAAAAACGAGTGTTCCCAGTATGACTTAAATTGTATGTTTATAGTTTATAATTTACATTTTAGTAAAAAACAAAAGTTACATACTCAAAACTAAGAAAAAACATTTATATTATTTTGATACTTTAGTAAAATGATCCATAAATCACTTGTGATGTGTAGGATTTAGGCTCAACTCAATCCGATGCATGATGTAAATGGTATGACTCCAAGTGTGTATTTTTATTTAAAATTGACATTATTTTTAAAAAAAAAAGACATGTGACATACTCAAAACCAGTAAAACACATTTGGATTGTTCTGATACTTTAATAAAATGATCCACAAGTAATTTTTTACATGTAGTAATTAGCTAAACCTCAATCTAATACACAATTTTCCTATTATGACTCAAAGTGCTCGTTATCAGTTTAAAATTTATATTTTAAGTCAAAACATGTGTAACTCATTGAGAACCAAGAAAAAATTCTTAGATTTTATTGATAATTTAGGAAATATATTCATAGTGTTTTTTATGTATAGGAATCAGTCTCATATCAAACTGACACCTAATGTGATCGGTATGCCTCAAATTGTGTGTTTCTAGTTTAAAATGACATTTTACTGAAAAAAGTGACATACTAAAAACTAAGAAAAGTCATTAGGATTGTATTGATACTTTATTAAAATAATCCATAAGTCATTTTTGATGTTTATTAATTATCCAAACCTCATTCTGATGCACGATGTGATCAGTATAACTCTAAGAATATCTTTTTATTTAAAATTGAGATTAATTTTAATAAAAAAGACAAGTGACATACTCAAAACTGAGAAAATGAATTTGGATTGTTTTAATACTTTAGTAAAATTATCCATAAGTCATTAGTGATTTATAGGAATTAGATAAACCTCAATTCGATACACGATGTTCCCAGTATGACTCAAAGTGTTTGTTATCAGTTTAAAATTGACATTTTAGTTCAAAACATTTTTCACTCACTAAAATAATAATAAATGAAATGAAATTGGCTAAATAATTTATGAAAATAATATATATTTCATTTCTGAAATTTTTTAATTATTCTCATGTCAAATCGATACATGATGTGACCGGTATGACTCAAATTGTGTGTTTCTAGTATAAAATGAAAATTTAGTAAAAAACACAAGCGACACACTCAAAACCAAGAAAATTCATTTAGATTATTTTTATACATTACTGAAATGATCCAAAATTCATTTTTTGTGTAGGAATTAGTCTCACTTCAATCTAAAATATTATGTGACCTGTATGACTCCAAGTACGTCTTTCCATTTAAAATTGACATTAATTTTAGAATACAAGTGACATACTCAAAATTGAGAAAACACATTCATATTTTTTTGATACTTTATAAAAATTATCCATAATCCATTTATGATTTGTAATAATTATAATCACCTCAATATGATACACGGTGTGCCCGGTAAGACTCAAAGTGTATGTTATCAATTTAAAATTGAAATTTTAGTTCAAAATGTGTGTCACTCATTAAAAACCAATAAAACAGACTTGGATAGTGTTGATAATTTAGAAAAACAATCCATAAGTCATTTATGATGTATATGAATCAATATCATATCAAACCAACCCATGATGTGACCATTATGACTCAAAGTTCTTGTTTCTAATTTAAGATGGAATTTTTGTAAAAAAACAAAAGTAACATACTCATAACTAAGAAAACATATTTGGATTGTTTTTATACTTTATAAAAAATACCAATAATTCATTTGTGATGTGAAGGAATCATCCAAACCTGAATATAACACACTTTTTAACCGGTATGACTCAAAGTGTTCCTTTTTTTTTATCAAAATTGACATTAGTTTTAGTAAAAAAGACAATTGACATACTTCAAACCAAGAAAACACATTCATATTATTTTTATACTTTAGGAAAATGATCCATAATTTATTTTTGATGTGTAATAATTAACTTCACCTCAATATAATAAATTTTGTGACCGGTATGACTCAAAGTGTTTGTTATCAGTTTAAAATTGACATTTTAGTTCAAAATGTGTGTCACTCACTAAAAATAAAGAAAAAAATTTATCAAATTGTCTTGATAATTTAGGAAAATTATTATTATGTCATTTGTGACATGTATGAATTATTATCACATAAAACTGACACATAATGTGATCATTATGAATCAAAGTGTGTGTTTTTTATTTAAAATGACACTTAAGTAAAAAACACAAGTGACACACTCAAAATTGAGAAAACACATTTGTATTGTTTTTATACATTATTAAAATGATCCATAATTCATTTTTTATGTTTAATAATTATCCGAACCCCAATCCAGCACATGGTGTGAAAAGTATGACTACAAGTGTAACTTTTTTTATTTATAATTTACATTAATTTTATTAAAAAAGAAAAGTGACATGATCAAAATCGAGAATACACATTCATATTATTTTGATACTTTAAAAAAATGGTTCATAATTCATTTTTGACATGCTATAATCATTTAAACCTTACTATGATACATGGTGTTCCCGGTATGACTCAAATTGTTTGTTATCAGTTTAAAATTGACATTTTAGTTCAAAATGCATATCCCTCCTGGAAAATTGAGTAAACATTCTCATATTGTCATAATAATTTAGTAGAACAACTCATAAGTCATTTTTGATATATAGGAATCTGTCTCACATAAAATCGACACATGATGTGATTGGTATGTCTCGAAGTGTGTGTTTTCAATATATAAGTTCTATTTTAGTTTAAAACGCACATCACATTGCCAAAATCGAGAAAACAAGCTCAAATTGATTTCACATATTTTTTTTCTACTATTAATTAATTAATTTCTTTATCATTTTTATATTATAATTATTCAGTAAATTTTCACAGAGATAATACTTGAAGATGAAGAAGAAATGGAGTGACAATTGAAGTCTCGTTCTAAAAATGTAAGTCATATTGAATTGAATCCCTTCTGTAGTGAATTTTTTAAAAAGACATATGAGATAAAATTAAATAGTACCTTATTTTGAGAAAAATAAATAAATGGTTTGATGTTCAATAATCAACTTCAACTCGATCCAATATACGATGTTCCTCATATGACTCAAAGTATTTGTTTTTAGTTTAAAATTTACACTTTATGTAAATTTATTTATTCATAATTTTACTAACATAAGAATTAATTTCTCATATGGGTGAATTATTTTTCTTAAGATGGGATGGGTTTTTCAGAAATAACATAACTAGGGGTCAAGGGCCAAAGATAAAGGAATATTGATGTTTTTTAATTTTTGTGATAATTTGTAGTTTTGTAATTGTGCAAACCAATATTTGAAATGTCTATAATATAGTGTTGTTTTTCTTGTATTTATATTGTAAATTTTATTTCATTTAAATTATGTATTTGAAATTTGTATTTTATATATTTTTATTACTTTTGATGCTGTAGTGTGCTGTAATTTTAACAGAACACTACAACAGTATGCCTCTTTATCAACACTAGTAATAGTGATGATAAAGGGAACCTTTATCCATGATAAAGAAAAGAACTAATTAAGGGGGTCCTTTATCATCTTTTAAATAAGTACTGATAAATGTTTCTTTATCAGTGCTTTTCGGAGAACTGATAAAGTGTTCCTTTATCAGTGATTTTCTAGAACTGATAACAGCGTAGGGCTTTTAATCGTGTTCCGGTAGTTAGTGTTTCTGTGTGATGACAATGGCCAAGTTTAGCTCTGTTAAAGGCCATATTTTTAGTAGTGTACCCATCTAAGGATTTATTCTTTCTTGGATTGATCATATAGTAGAATTCATTTTTTAAGGTACTCCACTTTGGGATCTATCTATCCAATTATGGAATCAATTGATAAGGGTAAATGCTCCCTTTAATTTTAGGTGGTGTTAACTTCATTGAAATCTTCCATATCACTTCTGATAAATGGAGGGTCCAAAGTATGATGTGTGATGAAAATGAGCATCTCATTCTATTATAGTTCTAAAAAGGATATAGATACATCATCCAATGTATATACTTAGGAATTTTGTGAATACAGGATGTGAGATAGTGTTGTTTATAATGTAAATCCAACCATTAACCATCATACACAGTCAAGCAAGGTAACCAAATCTTCCTTTGTGATAGAATAGTCACCATTAATTTTCTTGATCGCCAACTTCTAATCACCCCTAATATTTAATTGAGACACTTGTGTTTTCAAGGACTGTTCCACTCTTACAATGAGGGCCTAATATTTTTCCTCATTATTGGTGTATCATTCAAAAATTTGGAAGGATTAATGAAGAACCTATTTTACTAGAGAGATGAAGATAATCCCTAATCCCACCATTATAAGCTTCATATTTTATATCATTTTACCTATTGGAATCCCAAAGGTACCATTAAAGTACATCTCCCGTGAATGGTAGGTTTCATAGACTAAAAATACCTCTTCATTAAGGAGTTCTATGTCCAATAATGACCTCTCTAGGATTGAGCATTTCATGAGGAAATATTTTAATTATTTTCCTTTGATCACCTTATGAGACATGAAATGGATATAAAACTGTAGTGGAATGACCATTCACAATGCTATATTATTAATAAAAATCAATAAACTAAAGATATATTTGAGTTGATTAACATGATAGATAATGTGGGACTCATGGTGCTATAAATATTGTATCAGCTTTTATACTATAAAAATTAATGTAAGGAGATTTTTCTTAATAACATAATATCAGATCTTTGCATCTAACATTATCCTACTATGAAATATATTCAATTAATTTTAGATATATAATTATTATAGTAAGGATGGAACCAATAAATCACTCCAAGGTTTTATCATAGAGGATGAGAGGCTTCTCTTTTATAGGTGATATCATGAGAGGTGGGAGCATAAGGTATTGTTGGAGATCACTATAGTTTTTTTGAAAATCACTATCCAAGTGATATATGGCCCTTTTATTCATTAAATTTATAATGGTAAAACACTTTCCAAGTAGGTTGGATATGAAGCACCTGATAAAAGTGATACATCCTTAAAATCTTTTAAATTCATTATGATTTTGTGTAAGAGGCATATCGAGTATCGCCTTTATCTTTTTTGGGTTTAAAATTGATTCTATAATGACATACCAAGAAATTAAGCAATTTTCCTGATGTTACCCCAATAATGCATTTCAAGGGATTCATCTTTAAGATATGTTGCTGTGTTTTATTGAATAATACCTCAAAATTTAAAATATAATAAACAAATCATAGAAATTTGTTCACTAGATAATCCACGTAGCACTCCATAATGTTAGCAAGAAAGGAAATAAAAATATGGTGCATGGAACACTTGTATATAGAGATTTTGTTCATTAATCGAAAGGGTATACGTTGGTAATAATATACCCTTTAGGGTGCCTTTAAGGGAGTATACTCCTCATATTCAAGGGCTATTCATATATGGTTATGTCTTGAATACTGATCTGTAAAGGAGAGGTCTTAGAATCCAACTTTTAAATCAATCAATAATTCTAGGAATTGGACTGGTAAATCATCCTTTAGGTAGTGATTTTTGAGATCCTTCAAATCATTATGGACCCTACTTTTCTCATTACATTTCTTAATATGGATGATGTTGATGATCCAATCTTGATATTGAATCTCTTATATTATGTTGGATCTAATTAGATTATTATATTCTTATTTCCCTTTGGAAGCATGGGTCCGATTAATTCTCCCTACTACTTATTTATATCCATGGTGGTCATCCGAAATACTCAAATGATGGGTATCCACTTAGTGATACAACCTAGGAATTTCCATATAATTCCATGAAAATATATCTTAGTGTAGTTTTAGGAAGTTTATGTATTTATTCTATTCTTTATAAGTCATAGTGACATTGATCTGCATATTCCATAGATCATCCTTTGTACTTAAGTTCACTTATTTTTTCATCAATGGTAGTTAATATCTCTACTTTTATTATTTAATGATTGTAATGGTATGTGCCTTCCTATCCAATTACTTTGGAAGTTTGTGGAATTCTGAGGTGTTCATATGTGAATAAAGGAGGTTTGGTGGATTTAGAAATATAATAGGATTTTTACACCATAAAATTGGGAATTATGGAATAATATGGTAGTTTATGACTTGTGTGCCTAGCATGTTTATAACTTGTGTTTGGAGAGGGTATGGGTGTGAAATGTGTTTACATTTTAATAAGGGGTTTTATTCTATATGTTAATTTCAACCCAAAGTACCCTTTTTTCACAGGAAAACGTTTTACAACCTAAGATTTGGTTTTATTGAATAAGCCATATGGACCCATGGAGCATATGATGTAAATTAGGGATTTACACAGTAAGTTTAGTGACTTATAGCCTATTTATTGGGTTGGTGTTCAGCTAAAACCTATGATTACACACTTGTTCTCTCTCAATTTTGTGGTGAACCTTAGAAGATATGGGATATTTTATTTCCTTTCATTCCTCACCTTATGCTTGGGTTTTGGTGGTTTCTCATTGGTTATTAGTGGTAATCCCTTCTCCCTTATCAGTTTTTCATGGAATTATTCTTTTGGGAATCTGTTGTGGTGTTGTGACTATGGTTTGGGGGTGAGTTAGGCTATGTTTTCATGATATCTTGATGTGGTACATGTTTATAAATGGTTTTAGTGTATGATTGTGTTTTTTAGCTATTTATTATTCTCCAATTGGTGTGTATCGAGTTAAATATCTCTATTTGTGGTAGGGGATCCCTTGTTTTGAATTTTGTGTATCATAAAAGAGGGGTTTAATCTTGTTTATATGTTGGAACATTTTTTTCACTGGACTAATAAATATAATGAAATGATTAATTTAAACTGAAATGGGAAGGGTAATTAATCTCATGTTTTTATAGCTTTGATATCACCTTGATATTGTGATTGTGCAGTCTTCACGACCCACTGAAAATCATGGATGTTGGGATCCTTTGTTTACACTGATTATAATTGTTTTGTGGAACCTTTTTGTGTTTTTTGTTTTTACCATAAATGGGAATTATTTAACCACTAATATTTTTCTAATAAAATGGTTGCCTTTGGATTTATGTATTTTGTGAGAATACCTCTAAATAAAGAAGTAGAATATGATGAAAAACCATTACTAAATCTGAATAGATGTTATGTTGTGATGAGAAAAGTGTTGTGATGTGTGGTTGTAGTGTGTGGAAATGATTTTGTTAGGTGTGACCATATTTTGGGGTGGTGAGGTGTGTCTGTACTGTGGGGTGGTGATGTGTGGTTGTGATGTGGTTTGTAAATGGTGATGTGGGGTTGGATGAAATGACAAGGATGATAGACTGTTTATTTGTGTGGTGTTGTGATGCACTAGTTTCTTAGGTAGTAATTTGATTTTTATATAATTAAAGTGGAATATAATGTGTTGGATGAACTAATTAAGGAATGAATTGAAATGAGTTGTGTTTTAAATGTTGGATGTTTATATATAAATTAATGCCCTGAAAAATAAAAAACAAGTGGGTTGTGGATATGGTAATTTATTGGTAAATTAATGATCTGGAAATGTATTAATTTTAGAATGAGGATAAATTTTTTGATGTTTATTTTAACTTATTGTGTGGTGTTTGTAATTTAGTAGTTGCAGGGAAGGTGGTGATGCTGTGAATTTTCTAGTGCTTGGTTTTGATCCCATAGGTTGGGCTTTTGTGAAACTATATATATGTACATGTATGTTCCTTATTATTTTTGGTATATACCCCACCCATGTCTAGCACCATTTTTTGACACCGAAATATTGGGGGGGGGGGGGGTTTACCAACAGCTGATTGATAAGGAAGGATGGATCGATACCAACTCTTTTATGCTCTATTTTCTAGGTGATGTTGATAGACACATGATATGATGGATAGAAGTAAAACGTTCACAGTCAAGATGTATTGTGGTGTAATGTTCCAGGTTTCAAAAAGAGAGTTTTGGTGTATTGATATTGATTATGGTGGGAGTCATGCATGGTAGGGTGGAGAAATGAGGTTGCCATCCTTCATGTTTACGATACCCTATAGTTCTTGTTATGGTTGTGATATGATGGTCATGCTGTTGGGTGGTGATATGTGATATAATAACGAAGAGATGTAAGTACCATGGTGTATGACATTGGGGTATGAGAGTAGTATCATTTTGGGAACATATTGAAGGGTTACCTTTTTATGGATACGATTTATATTATGTTAATATATTTGGATTTCATTGTTTGGTGAGTGTGCCTTGGTGAGATTTGGGGTTGGATAGATGACCTATTTAGGTACTTTTGTTTCAACTATTTTCTTATAGGTGTATTTTTATGCTTCTTTCACATGTTCATGAGAGAATTTGGTTTTCCTATTGAGCATACTTGTATTCTTACCCTACGTATACAAACTAACCTTCGAGTTTTCTGGAGGATTATACAAACCATGCTAGAAATTACTAGCTTGAACCTTTGGACTATTGTTGTTTCTCTGCCTTAGCTTTCCTTTTAAGTATTTACTTTTAAGACTTTGATTTATATATTTTCACTTTATACATGCATTGTGTGATGGTTTTGGTTTTATTTTTATATTATATCATATAGTTTCTTGTGGTTGATTAATCTTATCTTCCGATCTTGTTTTTATATACAGGATAATTCCTCCCATTTATGATATTCTTATACCCTGAATACTATTCTCCAACCTGGGGCCTACTAGAGGTGGGAATCAGGGGTCATTATCTCTCTTCCTGTATTACAGTATCTTTGTGGGGAGGGGGTCTTGATAGAGTGGTTTCAGAGGTGATTTTTATGAGATAGGATGAATTTTGGAGTTAGGAAAAGTGAGGATTTCATGGGTTGGTAATTAAATGGTTTCAGTTGATATTGGTGTGTGACATAGGCCAGGGAGACCTGCTAAAACACAAGATTTTATTCCCCCATGATCCAATTCATGAACTATGAGCTTATTGAACAAAAAATTGAGGTGGACCTATTTGTAGGGTAGAGACCTAGGGAGGTACATTCATCAGGATGACTTAAGTTCTTATTTAAATTGGGTGATTTTTGTAAAGTTAAGATGAATTAAACAAATATTTATAAAATTCCATACTTCTTGGATTAGGAAATCCTTATTTATCCTTTAGTCATGACTCCTTGTCATCATCCGCATGTGTTTTAGGAAATGGAGATTCAACAAGCTAATTCGATTGATTATCGATGATTTGATCAAACTGAGGAGGATGATCAATGGTAGAAGGTGTTGTATGTTTTTTAGTGTTAGGATTTGGGATAATATGTGGGATTGTTTTTTTAATTTTGAGATAGAGAATTATTTGGAGGATCTTGAGATCTCATTTAGTTTGTTTTAGGCCTTGAAATAATATCGAGTCCCTTTATAATTTATTCATATGGAGGAGTTATGTGTCCATGAATAATGTTGTATCTTGGTGATAGAAATGGGGAATATCTATCATGGGTTAAATTCCAAAAAGAGTTCCGAGCAGAGTTCATTTTGTCGACCATGAAGGAAGTGAAGATACAGGATCTTCTATATCTTCATAAGGGGAGTATGTTAGTGTGGGTTCAGATCAAGTTCTAGAAATTTTAGTGTTTTTCCTGGGATCTTTTTTCTAATTAGGATTCTTGTTTGAGACGTCTTGATGAGGTATTGCATCCTTATATCTAGTATAAATGTACTCCCTTTACATTTTTGATGTATCTGGAGGTTTTGTAGAAGGTATATGTGATTGAGAGTATGCACTCATGAGGAAGTTTTCTATGAGAGTGGAGCTAGATGGTATTCTCATGGAGTAGATTTGGTAGTGTCACATCTCATTTCTAGGTCCTTCAAGTTTTCAATCACCAGGGAGTTGACCCCAGTAGCTTCCGTTTTGACCATTTGGGACTAGTGGTTTCCATGCTCTTCATGGGGGATTCAAGATAGTGTGTTTTATCTATGGGATTCAGGGTCATTGCCATAACTATTTCCCAATGGTTCTATGAACTTAGTATTGTGGATGTGGATAGGTTCAACATCATCCTAAACAATATTTTCTAGTGAGACTGTTTAAACAGCATGGGAAACGTGCTTATGCTCTACTGAGGGGAGATAGAGAAGGTAGAGGCTAACCAAAAGATGTTTCCAATGTTCAGGTACCTCTAACCGAGCTTGATCATGGTAGTGGCCATTAATAGAGGGTCATGGGAGCTGGGTGTGGTTAGTTTCATATTGTGGAAGCTGCATCACCAGAGGGGTTAGAGATCATTTGAGGTATGATCAGTTTATCACCAACCCTTGTTTGTGATTTGTTTGATTTAGGGAATTTAAAATCATTTTTTCACCTACCCTAGTTTCTCATCTGGGAATAGATAGAGGGGGGATTATCATGCCCCTAGGGTTGATTACAATAGTTAAAGGCTATATCATCTTTTTTATGTGTTTCAAGGGTGTAGAATGATGATGGAGCCACACCAGTCTAGTAGGGATCTTTTCTTACTTTAGATACAACTATACGATGTCATCCTCAACATAAACTGGTTTCATTCTATTCATGTCATTATTTAATGCTTCCAAATTGAATTCATGTTATCATATGTGGATGGAAAATGTCTAGTTTTTGTGAGTGAGTGGTGCTATTAGTTCGGAAGTAGATGTTTGTTTCCTCTTCATTCCTTGATGGATGAGTTGTTTGTGGAATCGGTAGGTGCAATTATGGTGGAGGTTCCTAAGGTTTTAGGGGATTTTTTGGTTTTTTTTCATGAGGAGGACATGGCGGTACCCCTTGATGAGATGTTGAGTTCAGGATAGACTTACATACCAATGATTCTATAATATTTATGGATCCTTATCTGATGAAGCATTCTAAGTTGTGAATGTTAAGGATTAAGATAGATGATCTAATGTAGAAGGTTTTTATCTAGCCTAGTGTGTCACCATGGTGCACTCCAGTATTGTTTGCTAAGAATGAAAATAGTAGTATGAGGTTCTATAAAGACTACTAGAGGTAAAATTAGGTGAATATCAAGAATCACTATCCTATTCTGAGGGTTTATGATATTTATGACCAATTGAGGGGAGATAATGATTTTTCTTATATCTATCTATGGTATATGTATCACTTGTTGAGGCTGAAGAGGGATATATCATGAGGACTACATTCAGGTGTAGGTATGGGCACTTTGATTTTGTGTTCATGCTATTCTATGTCATGAATACACTAGTTGGGTTCATGGGACTCAATAAATATGCATTTCATGAGTTTTTGGACTAGATCATAGTCATGTTAATCAATGAAATATATATATACTTGACGTTATAGGAGTATAATACCAATCATATCATAGTTTTATTGTAGGTTCTTCACACCACCAACTCAATGGAATGTTGTCCAAGTTTATGTATTAGACATGAGAGGTGCATTTCCTCAGACATGGGGTGTCCCGGTAGGGTGTGGTAGTGGGACCTTCAAAGGTTGTTGAGGTTTTATCTTGAGAAATACGGAAGGATGTGGAAGAGGTTCATAGTTTCCCTAGTCTCATAGGCTATTATATGTGCTTTGTACCCAATTTATCTTAAGTTGTTTTCCATTAAAAATATTGATTAGGAAGGAACAAGGTACTGTGTTGATTGATAAGTGACAAGTAGTGTTTAGTTATTTGAAAAAGATGTTGGTTAGTGATCTGGTGCTTCAGTTTCCTAATGAGGGTGTGTTGTTTGATGTTTTCTATGACTTGTCCCTTATAATCCTATGATTCATGTTGATGCAGCATAGAGAGGTGATCTCATATGGGTCTTGGAAGTTACATCCCCATGAGCATAACCATTTCACCCAATATCTGGATCTAGTAATAGTGTGTATTGCACATAATTTTTGGTGTAATTACCTCATAAGTGAGTGATTTATTGTTTTTAGGGTCTAAAAGATATCAAAATATGCCTTTTCTTAATGAGATTTGAATCTAATCCAGTGGAGTTGTATGGAGTTTCTTTTAGATTATGATTTTGATATCTCTTATACCCTGATAAAGAGAAATATGGATACTGATGTCCTTAGTTAAAAGTATAAAGGATATGTGGACTTAGAGCTTACAGATGTTCGGAAAGTGATGGAGGAGCTTGCAATGAATCATCTCAAAATGGGAGAGATTAGGGTGAAAGGTTGTGTTTATTAGATGATTGTAAAATATTCTCTGATGTAGTGAGTGGAGGTGTCTCAATGGGGAGACTCAAAGATATAGGTGATGCACGATCAGGTTAGATATGTTGATGCTCCTAAGAGATGGTCATAGTATGATTAGAAAATGATGTTGTTCTAGGGGAGGTTTTTCATTCCATAGTCGATGCATGAAGGAGTTCTCTATGAGTTTCAAAGCTCACCCTTAGTTGTACATTCAAGTGTGACAAATATGTATTGTATTATGATAATTCATGTTTGGTGTCCTAGGATGTAGTGGGTGGTGGTAGATTTTGTGGCTTGATGTTGGGTTTTATAGTTCGTAATGGCTGAGAATCGTGTTCTAGAAGGGTTTTTGTGGCACCTAGATTTCCCCAAAATGGAAATAGGATGAAACATAGATTGATTTCTTCACAAGGTTACCCCAAGATTAGGGAATTTGGGATGTTTTCTGGGTAATTTTTTATTAATTGATGAAATCAGCATACTTCCTTATGATTAGGGAGTCAGGTGTCATTGATGTTTTAGTGAGGAGGTATATCGAAGAGGTGGTGTATTTTCATGGATTACTGAGATCCATTGTCTCAGATCATGATTCATGTTTTACGTCCTGAGTCTGAAGGGGCCTGCAGAATGACTTTAGAACCCAATTATGCCTCAGTATTTCTTTCCACCCTCAGATGGTCGAGAAGACAGAGCAGACTATCCAGATGCAGGAGGATATATTATAGGTTTGAATCTTAGAATTTAGTCTATATTGGGGAAAACAATTTCCTATGGTCTAATTTGTGCACAAAAATAGCTATCCTAATTCCATCGACATGGATTAATTTTAGGAGTTGTATGGATGGCTGTTTCATTATCTTTTATGCTGGATGGAGTTTGGGGAGAGAATAGTTCGTGGTCTCTATGTGGTCCAGAGCATGGAAAAAGGTTTATCTTGTTTATTAGAGGGTGAATGAAGGGCATGATCAGTAGAATGATTTTTATGATCACAATATGGGTCCCTTAGAGTTCAAGGTTTGAGACCACATTTTCTTGAAGGTCTCCCCTCGATGTGGGAAATATAGTTTTTATAGAGGGATTAAGCTTTCTCCTAATTTTTTGTGCCCTTTGATGGGATGGGGTGTTTTTGTGTGGTGATATATCAGTTGAAATTTAAACTACAACTATAGAGGATCCACGACATATTCATGTGTCTTGGATTCATTTTAATCTTCAAGGTGACTCCTATATCATTTATTGGGAAGATTTGGATATCGTGAATGAAATAACATTCATAGAGTGACTAGTAAAGATCCAGGATCATCAAGAGCGGGTGTTTCATGGAAACCCATTCCCTTGGTTCATGTTTCGTGGAGGTATGGTGGCCTAGAGAAGAGTACTTAGGAGTGAGAGACACATATGTGTTCCAAGTACCCAAATTTGTTTTAACCTTTGCCTTATTTTGTTTGGTTTTACTGGATGTTGTGATGTTTGGATCTTTCTATGTTATGAGATGTGATATTTTCTTGATATTTGATGTGTAATAAATCTTTAGAAATATGAAAATGGGAGTAATCTATTCATAATCAAAATTCATTATAACATAACATGAATAAAATCATGAGAGAGAGTCAGTTCTTCCCAAATCAGATAATATATTGATAGGGAAGATGGAATTCCCTGATTTATATACTTAGGGAAGTACTCTGTGTTGGTTTTGGAGGTTGTTGGTTTGGGATATGTAGATATTGAGATGTTTGTGTAGATATTTTTGTGAAAAAAGGTGGTTTTTGGATGGTTCCTAATGTGTGGTGTTGTTCCTAGTGAAAGGTTGTGATGTGTTTGTGTGATGATGTGGTTGCATAGGTTGTTTTGTGGGTACCTTAGTTGGGTGTGTTTTGATAGTGGTATTTTTAAGGTGTAATGAGAAGCCTGAGAGGTATCACATACATTGGTTGTTCATACCCCTTTCCTTTATTTATTTCTGATTTTGATTCTCAAGGACAAGAATCATTTGAGAGGCATCTAATGTAATTTTTTAGGCCCTCCCCACCCATTACATTTCTATTTTGAGGTAGTCAGAGGTGTTTTTAGAAGAATAGATGAGGTTTGGTATATTTGGAACTACTATAGAACTACAACTTTCTTTTTACGCTATAAAATAGGGAATTATGATGTAAGATAGGGGTTCACAACTTGTGTGTACAAATGTTTTTATGACTTATGTTTGATGAGGAGCTAGGAGTGAAATGGTTTTATGATATATAAAGTGGTTTTACACTATACATTAATTTCATCCCTTAGAACCATGTTTTTTGGTTGAAAATGGTTTACAACCAAGTTTTTTGTTTTATAGTGTATGTTATATAGACCCATGGAATTTATGATGTAAAATAAGGATTTAATTTATAAGTGGGGAGACTTACATCATGTTTATAGAGTTGAAGTTTGACTAATACATCTTATTCCTCACTTATTTGATTTTGGTTTTGTGGTTAACCCTTGAGGATATGATATATTTTCCATCTTTTCTTCCATATCCTTAACCCTTGGGTTCTGGTGGTTGGTCGTTGGAGATCAGTGGTAATCCATTCTCACTTATCAGTTGTTTCCTTTCATTCTTCTTTTAAGGATCCATTGAATCATTATGGTTTCATTTGAGGAAGATTCTGGTTTTTTTTTATGATGCCTTGATGTGGTGCAAGTTGATCTTTGGTTTCTATATGTTTTTGTGGTTTCTTTCTTTGATGCGTGGCACAAAACGAGTCGAAAAGCTTTATTTGAGGTAGGAGATCCCTTGTTTCTCATTTTTTTGTATCATGTGGGTGGTATTTACTCATGTTTATCTATGTAAGGATTATTTTAACTGACCTAATAAATATAATAAAATGGTTAATTTATATTGAAAGGGGAAGGGTAATGAATCACATGTTTTTATAGATTTGATATTATCTTGATATTGTGATTGTATGAGATTGATTCCCCAATGAAAATCATGGCTCATAGGAGCCTTTTTTTGAACTTATTTGACATGTTATATTGAACCTTGTGGTGTTTTATTTGTTTTTATCACAAATGGGAATTGTTTAACCACTTATATTTGGATAATAAAATGTTTCCCCCAAGATTTATAGCTTTTTTGATAATTCCTATAAATAAAGAAGTGAAATGTGAGTAAAAGTACTAGATAAATATGAAAATATGTTATGTTGTGATTTGAAAAGTGTTATGATGTGTGGTTGTGGTATGTTGGATGATGTAGTGAGGTGTGACCACACTGTGGGGTGGTTAGGTGTGACCATTCTGTGAGGCAGTGATGTGTGGTTGTGATGTGTTTTGAAAATAGTGATGTGGGGCCAGTTTTCTTGAAAAGGATGGTGGGATATTTGTTTGTATGGTGTTGTGACATACTAGTTTCCTAGGTAGTTATAGAATTAATTAATAATGGAAGTGAAACAACATGGGTTGGATTGGATAATGAAGGAATGAATTGAAATGAACTACGTGGTTTAAATGGTTGATATTTATGTAGAAATTAATGCAATTAAAAAAATGAAATAGGTGGGTTTCTTAAATGTTAATTGGTTATTAAAATGGAAAATCTATAAATGAATACATTTAAGAAGTAGGATTAAAAATTATATGTTTATTATGATTTGTTTTTTGGTGTCATGAATTTAGTAGTGTCAATTAAAGTGGTGATGTTTTGAGTTTGGTAGTACTGGGTTGTGAACTCATAGGTTGGGCTTGTGTGCACATATATATAAATATATATACAAGTATGTTCCTTGTGATTTTATATATGTTCCCCACCAATATCAAGTACCATGTGGTGACACCCATATATTTGGGTGGTGTTTTTCTCAATATCTTAGTTGTGAAGATGGATGGATGGCTACCTATACTTTCCCACTCTCTCTTCTAGGAGACATTTACATGCATGGGATGTGATTTATAAAAGTCAAAATTGAACTATTGAGATGTAATGTGGTGTATTGGCCCATATGTCTACGGGTGAGGTGTGGTGTGACGTTATGGCTTATGGTGGGGGTTGTTCATGGTAGGAGGATTTAATGAGGTTGATGTACTTCACGTTCATGATATCATACTGTATTGGTTATGGTTGTGATATGATCACCATATAGTGAGTGATAAAATGTGATGTTATATGAAAGATATGGAAGAACCATGACGTAAAACATTGGGGTGTGATAGTGGAATCCTAGTGGGAAATTGGTATGGGGTATCCTTTTTATCGATATGATTTATGTTATGTAATTATACATAGCTTGGTTGTTTTCCAAGTATTCCGTGGTGATATTTTTGGTTGGGTAGTTGACCTATTTAGGTGTTATAGGTATTACTATTTGATTAAAGGTATAATAATATGCTTGATTCATATGTATATAATCTAAATTTCAATTTTCTAGGAGTATTTCACGGACTGTACGAGGCATTACTAGCTCGTGCCTTTAGATTGTTTCCATGTCTATGCCTTAGCTTTATTTTTTGGTATTTACTTTAGATTCTTTTATCTATATCTATTCACTTTATACATGAATTGTGGGATTATTTTCATTTTCTTTTTATATTATGTCATCTTGTTGCTTGTAGTTTATTTATCATGTCTCCTGATCATTTTTTATATAGAGTGTAATGTATCCCATTTATGAGATTCTTATACTCTTGATGTTAGTCGCCAATCCAGGGCCTACTGGGGGCAAGACTCAGGGCTCATTATCACTCATTCTAAATTGTGGTATCTTTTGGGGGAGGGGTTCATGACAAGGATCATATTTTTTTCTTCTTCCTCCTCTCCACCAATTTAAGGGGTAGAAGATAGATCAAAAACCTTATATCTAGGAGATGATATGGGGAAATTTTTATATCCTTCAGGATCAAATCCTCCTTTTGGAAATTTGGGTTCATTTATGGAATCCGACACCATGATAATGAGAGTGAATGCTTCTAAAATCTGTAACCATCTTCTAGGATTCATATCTATTCAATTGAAGGGAATTAGCTATTTCTTCGGAAAATCAGTGAGAGCTACACACGAGTAAAGATTTTTGGGGGAAAGATTGATCAAAATGGACTAAGCATAGGAATTTTTATCCATTGATAGTGACTAATTATTGTAATAGTAATATTGACCATAATATAAGATAAAGGCGATTAGAGGGTTTACATCATTGACCAATACAACCCAGTGGTATCCAAGGTCTAAAGTTGTTGCCACAATTTGGTTAGTGGGAAACACAAAATTTCTATTGAGTTTTCTCCATGGATTGATAAGAATAATTTATCATCCATCAAAACTAATAATATATCTGGAATTATTTACCATTAGTTTCTTCCCCTCCCCTTTATAGTCTCATGTATTTATATACAATGATTAAAAAGAATAAAAATTGGATTTATCACTGTAAAGTGGCTCAAATTTCAAACCATTAATATAATATTTTACACATTAGTGATATGGTGAGGGAAATACTACATTAATATAGATCCATTACCATCCCAGTAAGACATTGAAAATCAGGTCTTAATAGAACTCCATTAATTCAAAGTTGGAAATAAGGTCTCTGAAATGAGTCCTCAACTTGATCCTCTCTAGGGTCCTCTATTTTGTCTTATCAAACCTCTTAATTGTTAGGTTATAGGGATGCCAATTGTCCTTATTTTCTCCCAGAAATTGGAGGGTAAATATTAGGATAAATTTGATTCTATAACCATAAATGACTAGGGATCTATGTATGTTGATATCATTAATATTTCTAGATATACACAAGGTATTTATATTCCCCACATATGGATCTTGTTCCATGAAAGAAATAACTATATTGAATTTAACAGATCCGGTATTTACATGATTTGTATCTTCTAAAAATTTATTTCCAAATTATATAGGGCTCAAAATACCTATAATAATTGTTTCCCTATGTTTTTCTTAAATTTGCAGAATATCCAAGATTCAGATCTTGGATGGGATGATAGCTTAATGCTTCAAAATATTTTACTTTTGAACCAAGGTACTATTCCTTCTGTAATGAGGTTTTTCTTAAATTGGAGGATTTTAGGATGAAGCCAACTATGTAGGAAACTAATTTTATTAACTATAATTAGGGTATATTCTTTCCATTTGAGGGTTAGTCTAAAAAGACCTTCCCATGCTTCAATATTGACTAAGAGATAATCTATCTACTAGTTTTTCTTCTGGTATATTGTTTTGAAGCAAGATCTATATTATTCAGGATTATATTGATGTTCCAATTGAGCTTGTTTGAGTGCTTGTATCTGGGTTTCAACTTCATATATAAATTCAATAAAAATAATGCCTCACCATCAAGGCACACCATTATTTCATCTTCCCCAACCTTTACAGCCTCTTCCCCGATTATGGAAGGGGAAATTGGGATTATATGTGTTATTCTCATGGATTTAGGGGTATTTTAAGTGGATGATATTGAAATATACATATTATGAATATTTCATAGATGATATTTACATTCAATGGGATGGTTCTGATCCTCCTAATGATGGGAGTAAGAAATCTGAATGAATCTGAACCATCTTGGGCATTGATAAGGGATCCTATACACATGTATTATTCCTTTGGCGGGGATTTCAATGAATCTTGGAACAATATGATAATGAATATGTAAATTTTGTTATTTAAGAGGGTATTAGGTCTAGAATTGGTTGACTAAGCCATGACTTGAGTATTTCATCTACCTATTTGATCGATTTCATAGTTATCTAATCATTAAATTTGTATATACGCATGTTTAAGAACTATTTTCACTCTCCTAATACTTTTATTATGGCAGTAGAGACACAAGTCACTTATTCTTTGGGTTTACCTGACTTTACATTTTCGATTTCAGTCATCTTCTAGATTATATTCTTGATGATGGAAAATTATTAGATATAATTTTCCAATATTTATCAAAAGGGTTGAAAATCAGGGTGATCATTTTGGTTTAATTAATTGGGTTTTTTATCTTTTATAGTATAACCATGTTCTTATCTAGGATAAAGATGAAAAATATTAAAACATATTATTTTTAGAAGAAATAAAATTTATACTTTAGAACCCCAATGTTTAGTAAATTCTACCCCTTCTTTCCCTCCTAAAAAAGGAATTATTGTTTTCTTTATTTTACAGGAGGAGGCAACACATGATATTGAGTGGGATGTGGGTTGGAACTATCAATGGATATAGTTTGAGTATTATTATCATACTCTTTACTCTACCAGATTTATTTTTATGTGCCGATGGTGTCAGTTGAAACTTGGATTTGGAATGCTGAATGATATCCACCCTCCACTGTGTTATTGTTGTAAACTCCTCAATATCACTAAGCTAATTCAAGGAAATTACCTATGTTTGTAACTTAGTATTAATTTTTTCTTTGAATATTTTTAATAACCACTCTTGGGGAAGTTTCATATTATGTGAAGATGTTAAACCTTTCCACTTAATGGTGACATTTTAAAATCTATCATTTTCAAATTATTTATAATTGTAGAGGTCGATGACTGTTGTATTTCTTAGCATAGAGAAGAATTGGTAATGGATCCATTTTTAATGATCTTCCAAATAGGTGGAAGAACCAACTAGTAAGTTGTTCTACCAAATAAACACTTGTCATTTTATTGTTTTTATGAAACACCTAATATTTAATACCTATTATTATATTAGTGTTCCCAATATGGGGCTATATTAAGATGAAAAGTGGATGATATTTCTCTCTATATATCCCATACCATTGAATATTGGAAAAGTGGGATTCCCAATGTTGGGAAGAGGAGGATTCAAGTACAACTACTAATGGTAAGGTTGAATCTTTGGATTCATTAGTTTAAATATCTTTCTCTATGGATTCTATTAGAGTATTAGGGGACTGGATATAATAAAATATTTTTAGTGGAACTGTCTCCTAGGCTGACACTTTAGTAGAGGTAGTGGGTGGAACCTAATAATTCCAGCTCACCTGTTCCAGTTTTTAATATCTATCATGAGTCATCTTGGTGCATCTCTCTTAAAATTTACGCGGTTTCAATATAATGGGAGAAAATTATCGACACTCCATATCCAATGAGGTTAAATAGACTAGTTTTCTAGGCCCCATGTTAGCCAAATGACTAGAATCCACTCTTAATTTATGAGTGGTTTCATCTTATCAAAGGTAATTTTACAGATTAGAGATATTGTCCTTGGCCATGGATTTCACTCAGTAGGTATATTTCTTATGAGTAATTAAACATTGAGTCATGTAAGTTTGTCCAAGTCAATTTTATAATGATAAATATTATCCTTAGAAGAGGGAGGACCTAATTCTATAGGTGATGGGTAGGAATCTATGGATATTTATACACCTTTCCCTTTATCCTTATATGATTCTTACTGAGTAGGAAATAACTATATGTTTAAAAGAGTACCTAGGTCATAAGTTTACCTCTGATGTTGAGTAAATATTCCTTCTTCACACATTTAAATTTCATAAATTGTTTGAAAAAATTCCTCCTCATCAAGTTATTATATGTTAGTTTCATACACTATGGTATATATAGGTCTAATATCAAAAACATTCACTAACAAAAATCATATAGTGGTAATCAAATCTTCATATGTGTTAATGTAGTAGGGGGATTATTTTATCATTTGAATATCCTTTGAGGGAAAATTCATAATACTCTTTGATATCTTGTCTCTTAGAAGACCATTTTGACTTACTAACCCAAAGAGGTTTCTCTCTCTCTTTTCTTTGATCCCACATAAGAATTTTATGGATGGTGGTCCCAAGGGAGTCCACAATAGTTTTCATTGAGTGCACCCTTGATAAAATAGAATAATTAATATTTGGAAGACACTACGAAGGTGATTTTTTTTAAATATGATATTAGTTTGAAAATGACTGACTTCTTTAGAGGAGGGGGATGTAATAATGCCCCCACCTTTTGGGTTGGGATTAATTTTTCCCTACCACCACTATGGCCTAGACTTAGTGTAAATTTTATAATTATATGGGAAACAATGGTGGTAAAAATTACTCCATCCATGTAGGTTGGGGTTTCTCTTATAATTCAATTAGAAATACTATCACAAACTTATTGGAATATTAGGTATTAATCTTGGCATAACTTAGATGTAGTTCCTTTTTAGAGAGAGATAAACTCACTATCAAGGGTTGTTCCATGATCATAGGTTTAACTTTCCTAAAATAGGAGTCCTGTTTGACCTTCTTAGTTTCTTTAAGAATGAGCTTGTTAAAGGATCTCACCCATTGATTATGATGTTTATACGCTTTAGGAATGGAGATAATTTATTGGATGAAACAAATAGTATACATAGTCCCAGGTCCGGAGACATGACCTAATGTGATGAAAATGAAAGCTACTTTACCTGATGAATCTTGTTGGACCATGATCAGAGTAAAATGATAAGCTATACCCCACTCTATAATACACATGTTAGGTGGGTTTTTGGTGATTATTTAGTGGAGAACATTCATACTAATATGGTAGGAATGATATAGATACTAATATTATTTCCTTGAACTAGGGTTTTAATCCACTGAAAATGCATCCAAGTTAATGCTATGATAAAACTCATTTATCATCTTGAGATGGTGAATATAATCACCATAATCTAGGAATATGGTCTTTAGAATATAGATACTCACCCAAAAGTTTTGAGGAAATAAGGGAAAGGATTACTCTTTCAATTCCTCTATAATGTCATACCCAGGAGTGTCAATGAGATAAAACATGTCAAGGATTATGTTCTCATCTAATTATTTTCACATGAAAATAGTGTTCTCTTATCCTTCAAAGAGGGGTTCTTCAACCTAATACAACTATAAATGTCACTAATCCATTGCTTCATTAATTGGAGTAGGGTCATTTAGAATCTACTTAGTTGTATCAAATAGTACATGGTCTAGGGTAGGCACATATTTAGATTATTTTCTTAAACTACCATTTGACTAAGATGAGACACTATTGATTTTTGGTAAGGTTTCTGGTGAAAATAGCCTCAATGTTTTTGAGTGCCTCTTTCTATGAGGGAAAATTAAAAGTACATTCAACATGGGTAGGGTCTTCATGCCAAGAATATGAGTCATTGTGAGAAGGGACTTCATAATGAGCTCTATGGGGAGGACCAGCATGGTTTATTTGTAATTCATCATCATGGGGGGGGGGGGGAACTCTATCAGGGCTAACTGCTCAATAATAGGGAGAACCTATACAACATAAACCATATGGAGGGCCTCCTAGGTATTAATATTTGTTTCCAAGAAGAGGGACTCTAGGGTTACCTAATTTTCTAGTTAAATTCATGGGGAGGACCTTCATGTCAGCTATTTTATTTTTCCTAGAGAGGGAATTTGTAACATATACCCCAAGGAGGAACTCTAGAGTTATCATCTTGTATTAAAAAGTGTACATTTGTGGTTATTTATTTTTAATGAAAAGATGGAAGAACTCATAACTAGTCAATATTTATACTATAGGGAGTACCTATGAAAATAGAATCACAAACAGGACCTTCATGGAATATTTTATATAGCTATATGGATGACCTCTATAGTGGGTGCTCTAGGGAGAACCTCTAGAGATTTTTGGATTCATTTAGAAATGGGGAGGATCGTTGTAAATGATGATCTTATATATTCTATTATGAACAAGACCTTCAAATATGATATGTTTTGTGTTGTAAGGAGGACCTCTGGGACATGTACTATGGGGAGTACCTATATAGTTATTGAATATGGTGTTGTGGGGAGGACCTTTTCAGTAAGTTCTCTAGGGAAAACCTCCATAGTTATTGGATAAGGTGACATGGGGAGGAAATTAATAATGGGTGATATAGTGAGGACCTACAGAGTTATTGGATATAGTTATGTAGGAAGTAACTTCACAGTGGGTGCTCTAGGGAGGACCTCTAGAGTTGGGTGTGATATTATCACTGGGAGGATCTCAACAACTATAGTTTCCATCCCTTTATGATAAAGATTTGGAGGATCATGAAGCTATTTTTGGAATATTCCAATGAGAATTAAGTTTTTTTATTTCCCCTAGGGTAGAGTTATACTCTTAGATTTTATGTTTCCCCCATAGAGCTCTCATTCTATATATTCTTGGATATGAGACTAGGGTTGTACCCTTAACCTTAATTGGGGTCATGGAGTATGGGGAAAGATCTCGATGAGTAGGATCCCTCCTAGGTGGTTTCTCAGTTACTATTGGAATATATTGAAGAACATTATAAGTGTTGATGAGAATAAGGATATGATCCTTCTATTATTATTTATTAACTATCTTCCTCTAGAAGTTCTTCCTCTTAGGTTTTATGGTTCAAAAAACCAAGGATGATATCTCTAGGGTGATCTCCTCATCATATTATTAAGGGGCTGGGAATTCATAGTGATGGTGATGATGGTGGCTAGTGGAATCCCTTCTAAGTAGCTCCAAAATATCAGTGGGGACCTAGTCAATATCCTTCTCCACCTCTCAATGTTCAGGTAGGTAGGTGCAGTTTTCTCTATAGATAGACTCCTAAAGTGGTTGAATGTGGAAACTGATATAACTTTATTCTCCAAGACCATTCATTGGTAGGATGACCTATGAAGCTTCATATCATAGAGGTTTTAATAGGAAGCCTCTATAGTTTGGATAGAGATGTTAAGTTGATACCCCCACACTTGAAAATTCACTAACTAGAACTATAAGCATTAGGTTAGTGACATCATACATCTAGGTTCCAGGTCTATAACCTACATCATAAAGACATTCATCTGGTGCATTAGTGGTGGTTCATGGTAGCCCGAGGTTTCCTATAGTTATCCTAATCATATCTAAGTATCTTGATATATGATAGTGTATTATATGGTGAAACTTGAATTTTACATGATATCTTAAAGAAAAAAACCACATATAAGGAAACTATCAGTGAAACATCACAAGAAAAAGTACATGGTCAATCAATATCTTTCATGGGTAAAAGATTTCATGTTGAGTTCACCATTTGTTTTCCCTACCTAGTCCTTACCCATGTGTTTTTGGGCAGTTGTGGATCTCTTTTAAAAATGCAATCGATTTTTGGGATATACTAGAAACCATTTTTATTGCACAATGTTTGGGATGGTAGAAGGTCAAATAATATCTTAAGAGGTATTCTTGCATATCTTGAGACTCTCTTATAGATGTATGATGTATTCATGAAACCATCAACAGTAACCATATTGGTTACCTTGATCATGGGAGTGATCAAACTTTACCATGCATCAATGTTAACATCTATATGTATCAATAGTTATCTATCTTACTCCAATTGGTTTTTATACTATTGTTTAAATCTACATAGTTGGGAAATCAAAACTTCTCCCCATATAGGGAGATGGTATGTTCCGTAAAGTTGGGATCATTCCCATGATAGGGGATTCCTATAAATCACTATGAAAGGAATCATAATCCCCTTAGTTTAGTTAAAATTAATGGGAAACATCATATATTTTATGTTTATGTGATAAGTATTATCATTGAACTTTTTAAGGTCATATAACCATGGAAAAATCAATTGATTTTTATGGTTTTGCATCTAGGATCAATGATCCACCTTTTATGTTTATATATCAAAGCTATAAATGTATTTTAGTTTAAGGTAATATTACTAAGATCTATTATGAGAAGTTTAACATCTTGTAGAGCAAACTATATACTATGCAGTTTAAATTCATGCAGTTTGGAATACAAGGTGAAATGTTCCTAATAATGGTTTTTATGGGGAATATTAAAGAGTGACCCTTTCTGGTTTATCTTATTTGTCGATAACTAAATAGAAGAGGTTATGGTTGGGTATTACACCTAGTAGGAGGCCCGTGATATTTTTATCTCATTGATGGGGCATAAGGATGAGATCATAAATGAAGAAATTGTCTGGAATTACACTATATAGGTGGACCATGACATTTATGGATCATTAATGGAGGCATAAAGATGTGATCATCTATAAGGAAATGTCTAGGGATGACACCCTGTTGGAGGCCAATATAATCATGTATACCTCTCATCTCTTAGAAACTATATGGTCAAATAATAATGAACAAATCGGTGATATTGACCAATGAATAAGGGTTAAGACTCACACCATATTAGAGTCCCATATATGAATCCTTGGATCATATGAAATTTGGAAAAATTATTTAAATTTATGGAAACTTTTTTAAGGAATCCAAGATGAGAATATTGAGACCAGGAAGGTATCACAATTTTATTAGAATCTTGGAACCCCATTATTAATTTAATATATAATATTTAAAACCCTAGGGTCTTATAAGTTAGAGAGAAAACCCAGGGGAGGGTCTGTCATGGAATTTAGAATCCATATTATAAATGGAATACATGATAGAATGGGATTATTATAGAATGAATAAATCTATCATGTAATTTAGGAGGTCATGGAAGGGGGTCTAGGAGAATGAAACTCAATAATAGGTTGATTTAGGATAAAGAGTGTTAATAAAGACTTTTGGGAAATTTATTTGGCTCAGTTAAGGGACCTAAGAAAATGGGGAACCTAGGTGTAATTTTTACTGGCTCGGAGGTTGGAACTAGGGAAATTGTTCTATTTAGGGGGCTTAGAAGAAGTGGCACCCAAATATGGGACCTAGGATGAATGGAACCCTATTATGGGACTTAGGTGAAGTGTAACCCTAGTATGGAAATCTTGGTTGATGTGGTTCCTTGGTGTGGATGACCTGAGAAAGTAGCACCCTAGTATGGATGGTATGGGTGAGTGGTTCCCTAGTATGGGTCTCTGGGATGGATTAATTGAATGATTCTATTGGTATAGAGGTTATATTAAATTGGAACAATAGTATGGGTCTCCAGGATAGGTTGGTTGAATGATTCCATTAGTATGGATCTCTAGAATCACTTGGGTGAATGGTGCGGTAGTATAGATTATCATGATGGCTTGGAAGATAGATCCATGGTATGGCTCTCCAGTATGTCATGGGAGAATGGTGCTCTAATATGTATCTCTGGGATGGGGTACTTTACCCTAGTCAAAGAGAATAATAAGGGAAGTGGTATTTTATAAATTTTTGATGTTAAAATCTTTATATCAGATAGTTAGCTCAAATTCCCATTATTTAACTTAGGTTTTGACTTAGAGAGTCACCTTAAGGATAAGAATAGGCTTGGGAATGAGAAGAAGTGGTCTATATTATCTAAATACATCTCCCATATTCCTCTCCAAATGAGAGTTTTGGGGACCATTTATAAGAAAAAGAATACTAGGGAATATATCTAAGGGGATAAACCCATCATGTACCCAAGTAAGGTGAGTTCTTCATGTAAGGGGACTACTGTGTGTAAGTTAGAAGCAAAAGGACTCCACATAAAGTGACTATGGAAAGGAAGTTAGGTACATATGGGCATCACATAAGGAGGAATTGGGGAAAAATTATGTTGTGTGATACCATTCATTGGGAGATATTTCTGTAGAAGCAGAACACTTGGAAGGGGAATGGGAGTGAGGAAGAGAGGCATGCCAAAGGGACCTTATCACAATCTGACTCTATTTTCACTGAATTTTTTTATTCATTCGATGGAGTCTCTATCCTTAACAAAATTTATAACCAACAAGTATGCATTTTAAATTCAATGAACAAGGAAATTGAACCTAACATAATTCATGCAATTGTTTCTTGAGAAACCTTACATTGGTAGCTGTAATGATACACCCTCTATCCATTATAAAAAAGTAATATGAACCATTTGAGTAGACCTTGTGTATAAGATAAGTTCATTCCCTTTGCTATTCCATCCTTGAGGAATTTTTTGTAAGAATTAATGAAAATTATTATATCCAGTACCAATTACCCTTAGAAAAAAAAGTGGAGGTAGACCTTCATGTTGAACGCTCATGTGACATGATTTTGATGAACTTCAAGGTTATATAGTGTGGATTAAAATTTATTATTGAGTATATCTAATTCATCAAGATAGATCTATTAATATTAATATTCTAATAGTTGACCAGAAATGGAAATTATAATTAAGGGAAACTAAATTTAAATGGGAAATAATATTTTGTCCCATATACCAGCGAATATGTGGCTACCTATATGGAAGTATGGGTTATTGTATAATAATCTCACAAAGAATGAATGAAATTATATGACTAATAATTCTTGTCTTTATCTACCATTTTATGAATGATATTATAATGAGTCTTATCAGGGGCTACTATCTATCCACTCAACACCACATAAAAAAGGGTGATTTATTGGATTGCATATTATACTCTTGGTATAGTTTATTTGGATCAGAGGTAGAAAATTAGTGTCATTTTCCTCAGGATTGTATGATGGACTTTAAATTTGGTAATGATATTGGAATTAAAAATTTTTATCACAACTATTTTCCCAACCACCATTTGGGGTATAAAAATAACCCAATTAAAGAATAAAACGATAGTAGTAAGGATGAAATTGAACTACCTGACAATAGAAAGAGGTTATAAACCCATGAAATCGATCCCCCAAACAAAAAAATGGCTCATATTACCAAAAAAAATGAGGGTTGATGAATTAAGTTTGAATGTATTTGACATTGATGTCACTTCATAGAAAATCAATGCAATAATGCATTGTTGATGCCAATAAAATTCCAAGTCTCTTTATTTTTTGGAAGAGAATTGAATCATTTCTAATGCACACCATAGGGAAAAACATGTACCTTCAACATAATGGTGAGGGTCTATTCTCCTTTAAATCATACAAGAATAACCCCATCAAATATTTATCTTTATATAAATTTCTAAGAATTTAGGCCATTCAAAATTTTGAAATTTATTACCCATTAATGAATTTGATCTTTCCTAACTTGACTCAATGGAAGATCATTGTTTTCAAAATACTCCACTATGGGAGATATCTAACTAGATATTCCACCAACTGACGGGGAAGAAATTTTCTTTGATATAAGCTGGAATAAACTCCATTGATCATTTCTACTTTATTACTAATAAATAGAGAGACCATTCTTTAGTGTGAAATGCAGATCACTTTCTCATCCTGAACTGGGTCTTCCATATAGGTAAATTTATTTGATAATGTATCATATTTTTAATTTTTCAAGAATAGAATATGGGGAATCATCAATTATGAGGGTAATCCTGAAATAAATTCCTATACATTATTGAGTATGGGTATGAATTATTATTTATTTATGGATAAGTATCCATTACTTTTCATGATTAACAACTCTAAATCACATTTTTTAATTTAATCAAGCAATCATTATCTGTAGATCCAGTTCTAATCTTGTGATGATTGCATATAGAATTTTCTCAATATTAGAACATCCTTATATTAAGAGGAAAGAATAGATAATGAATTATTTATTAGGGAACCAAACTCAATCCCCGACACAACCTTATTGAGACTCAAATCCTCAATCCTTTTTCTAGATAAACTTCTATAAGCATAATAAAAATAAATTTCCTATTTTTTAAAATTCTCATGGATAAATAAAACCTCTTTATATGGGATTTCTATATATAATAGTAATTCCACGTGGGTAGGGTGTTTTGCAATGAAATATACTAGTTCCTATCCGTTAATAATCCCCTGGGATTTAAAGAAGATGTTAAAATACTATAATATGACAACCCATTTTTCTAGTTAACCCATCAACATAGGAAAACCGAGTATATTCTAGAGGGTATCCATGTGAAAAATTAGGTGGACCTCTTGATGTTACAAATAACGTTAAATATTATATACTTCATCAATCAATGAAAGTAAATTCTTCTCTATATGAGTTTACCAAGTATCATATTCCAACATTTTTTTCTATGATATTAGGGGTTAGTCGCTTTATCAACATCATTCTTATAATCAATAAGGGAACCACATGACCACTTCATAGTTTCCACATAGAGGATAATGGTCTTTCCTTATATTAATAACATAAACATGATAGGGTGTAGAATATACTTCTTTAATTCATCAAATATATTCTAAAAATATCCATCCAATTGATAATTTTCCCCATTTCTAATTTTCTTTGTATAGGAAAATAAACTACTAGTGTGATTTTCAATGAAACACATGATGTTGGTGAGATTCCCTTAAAGTCCTCTCAGCTCTTGAAGATTTTTAAGAGGTGACATATCTTTAATAATCCTAGTTTTCATAAGATCAACTTTGATATAGAAATTGTAGACCATGAAAACATGGAATTTCCCTATTTTCAAGATGATGGTGTATTTAAATAGCTTCATTTTAAATATTTATTGGTATAACATGAAAATACTTCCTCAAGGTCAGAAATTTGATCATGACACTGATGAGATTTGGAAACTGTATCATCCACATAACATTAAAATATCTTCCTTAGAATGGACATAAAGATATGGGGCATGCCATGTAATTATGTAACACAAAAATTTTTCAAGAAAAAGGAAATAAAATGATAGTAATATACCAATTTGGGAGCCATAAAAGTAGTGGTTTCTTTATCTTCAAGGGTTATTTGAATCTGGTTGTAACTAAAATAACCATCCATAAATGAGATGTCTTGTAAACCATCCATGGCATAAATTATTATTTTTGTGATTGGAACATGGAAATTTCTTTTTGGGTAGGGTGATTTAAATCCCTAAAGTTACTATAGGCTCTAATTTTTTTATTCTTCTTAACCAGGAAAATGTTGGTGAAATTATTAGGGTATCAAACCTCTAAGATGAATTTATCGTTGATTAAATTATCAAATTTATTTTACTTATTGGAAAAAAGATTCAGATTCATTTTACTTTCTGTTTTTTTATAACCATGATGGTTTTCTGGTAAACTGAAACGGTAGATTACTACCTAGGGATCACACCCAGAAATATATATGTAATTCCACGTAAAAAAATAACATTTTAATTTAATGATGGATATTAATTATTTCTATTATTTGGGATACATGTAAGTACTAAATTATGTGGATCATGAGTCTTCTTTAGTCACCAGGTTCACCTTTCATAGTTCATTAATGGTGGTTAAAACACCTTCCTCTAATTCTATAGGACTATCCTTGATCTATTAATCTTATTCATTGTCATAAGTGGAAGATGAAATTACTTATTAATATTTGGGATATGATATATTAGTTTCATCACTTCTATTAGGATCAGACCCAATTGATGAGTGTGAGGGATTTTAGGCATTCAAGAGGTCATATAAATGGAGGAAAAATCACCCATTCCTTATATACCCTATTGATAATTTATTTACAAAATTATGAAAGAGTCTTTACTAAGTTGAATTAATATTAGTAAATCCTATCTTCAATCAGATATACTCAAAGTTCAAATTAATTTGAAACAAATGCATGGTAATCCTCAGTTATATTGATGGAGTGGGTTAATAGAGACATTTAATTTTCTATCATAATAGTAGAGTATGATTACAAGGTCCATGAAAAAGGCTAATACATATGTAACTATTCACTTCTAATTTTTTATTCTTTAATATGATTTAAAGGAATAAAAAATAATTAATGAGTGCACTCGATGAGTTTATTGGGGTAAATCCCAGGCCATTAAGGCCTATAATTTGTGTTTTATAATTCAATAATAGATTCTTCCCTTACAATTTATAATAACATGCATCAATGTATTGGGAGACATAGGATTAATAATGGGATATATCTGCATAGAGAACCCTTACCCACCCATTAATATAATATTTTATACATTGATGATATAAACATAGAACTACTACATGCATGTGAATCCATAACCTTACCAACAAAGCATTGAAATTCATGTCCTAGAAGGTCATGAAAAACTCTAAATTAGGAATAACGAACCTAAATTGGGTCCTCATCCTGACCCTTCAAAGGGGATTCTACTAAATATTATTATAACACTCGATCATCAGGCTAGATAGAGACAAGTTAGCCTCACTTTATACTAAATGGTCAAGGGTCCAAATCAAGATGAGTTTGATTCTAGAACCATTGTTAGTTAGGGATTGAAAAATACCAACTCATTGAGATTTATAGATATATATAAGGTCATGTAGTTTCCATGTATGGTGGTTTCATAATCTTACTTCATAAATAAAATGACTATATGGAATCAGTGAAACCTATTTCTCCCGGGTATTTCTTGGTTATAGTAACATCAACCATAGACACCCTATGTTTTTAAAGGGAATTAATAATAGAATCCTTATTTTCTTTAGTGATATGAACGATGTCTATGATTTAAATCTAATAAGGGATGATAGATTGATTCTTTAACATGTTATACCTTTTATACAAGGGTTTTTTCTTCCCACCACATGTTTATTTCTGTTCCATACTTGACATGGATCCCCACTCTTAGTTATAATTAAGAGACATCTTTAATGTTTATGGGTTAGTCAGAGTTATAATTCCCACATCATGTGGTTGAGTATTTTTATTCTAATCAGTCTATCAATATAATAAAATAAAAATGATCCCTAGATAAACTAGGATTTGAATGATGCTACCATTGATCTCGTTGGATACCTTGTTATTGAGTCTCAGTCTTATGTATGATTCTGGTAGGAATAATGCATGAACACTAATTTTAACCACAATCTATCCTTCATTGAGCTATAAAATCTCTTACACAACCATTGGTAAGTAAATCCATTACATATGAGTATTTTTCATTAGAAAATGGATTTTTCAGGTGGATAGCATTGATTGTACTGTACCAAAACTCTTTGTCTAATGATAAATCAATTTGGTGGGGTGGTTTCCATCCTTCTAATGATGGGGAAGTAAATATAAAAGTTCTTGTACCAATTTAGGAGACTTTGGGATATCTTACTATTAAATTTTGATTTGTTGATAATAGTTTCATTGAATTTTAGAATATTTTAGAATAACCTAAAACCTTTAATTTTGGGAAATAATAAAATTTGGACTTCCTTTTTTAGATTTCTATCAATTATATTCTTTATTTAAATCATTCATATTCATATTCAGATATAGATATTACTACTCTCATTCAAGAGGAGGCATGACATTATATTAAGAAGGATTAATAGTTAGAGGCGGCTCGATCATGACTAATATAGTTTCTACCTTTTTTATTTATTCCCTCATATTTAAGATGTTTATCTTAAATTTACATTATAACAATAAATTCCATCTTACAACCATCGGTCTATTAAAAAAGATCTTAAAATATACCATGATATTTTAATTGAATGAGTAATATTTGTGTCTCATCTTAGATATTCTCTATACAGATCATTAAGAGTTATTACTATAGAAGTTTTATGTTTAGATAATAGATACTAATTTCCATATGGAAATAATGTTTTAAACTTATCATTTTCATGATATTTTCAACTTGATAGGTCAAATATGATCATTTTATTTAGCATTGAGATAAATTGGTAAAATAATTATTGTTAGAGGAATTCCTAGTTAGAAGTTGATCTAACATCTAAAACACTATACCAAACAAATATTGGTCCCTCCAATATTTTAATAAAGAATATGAGGTTTGTTTCCTCTGACTATTACAATTTTCCTAACATCATACCACATTGAGATTAAAAGTTCATAATATACTTCTACAGGTCTTTCCAAGCATTGGATATTAAGAACATATGATTTAAAAAGTTGGATGGAGGAAGGGTTAAGCCTATACACTTAAGATATGTACTCATTTCTATAACAAATAGTGATTATAAAACTTACATGGCCTTCATATAAGTAGTGAGAGAGTCAATGGATTGAAAAAACATTTATGGTATTGCCACATGATCCAACATTTGAGTACAAAGTTTGGTGGATATTTATAGGGTCAACCTACTAATACCTATAACTAATAAATGACCTATTTTAGTATGATATAACTTACTTGAAATGGTGGTGTTTACAACCATAGTAAAGGAAATTTTTAATAATAAATTGGTGTGAGGGTTTGGTAGACCTGTTACTTTTATCTCAGGTTGGTTAGATGGATTTAACCTATACTTATTGGATATGAAATAAACTCTTGTTGAATAGGGTTAGTTAAGGGAGGTATAATAGTTTTTACCTAAGAGTTTCACTTAGTGGGTATGTTTCCTCAATGTAATTTAACTTTAAAATTCCCCAAATATGTTAAATCAGCTTCATACCAGACAATATTCATTATTATAAAGAGACTCAAATTTTTCCAATGGTGTTTGGGTTTTTGACATAGATATACCCATTACATTTTCGTTGGTAATAACTTACTAAGTGTTCATCAATAGGATGTTAAACTAAGATAAAAAATCACAAGTCTTCCTTTGGTGCTGGGTAAGGAAACCTTCCTCTCACACTTCAATGTGATCCATATTCTGAACACGTTCCTCTTAATTATGTTCCTTCACATGAGTGTCATGATATTCATTATCTGTTTGGTTTTTACCAATACATTTATTAATTTGAATCACATGGTGGGAATCAGATTCTTATCTGTATTGATGTAGTAAAGGGTACCATTTTCGATCATGTATGTTTCATGTTTAATATTATAATATTTCATTGATTTTTCATTAATATAAGATTTATTAGACTTTTGATCCCTTTGAGGACTCAACTCCATCGTTTGGTTCTTATATTTATTTGAATATTTAAAATTTTTATGGATTGATATTCATTATAACAGTTATATTTTCCTTTGAACATGTCGCTGATGGAGGGGATGAATCATGAAATACTAGAAGAGACAATAATGGAGGTTCTTCTTTTAGAGCCACTTAAAACCAAGAGAAGACTAAATTTCTCAAAGGAGGTGTAGGTAGAAAGGCCCCACTAGCTATGAGGGATGGTATAAACTCTACCTACATATGGTCATGGATGTACCTCTTTTTATGTTTGATGGTTATAGGGGAAATGGTGGAGGTAAAATTACCCCATCCCTATGGGTTGGGGCTACCCCTATGTTTCTTCTGGAGCTCTTACTGTATCTTTCTTTATATTTTAGGCTTCCACACTAGTATAAGTTGGGTGCATTGTTATTTTTTGTTGTACTATATGAGTGGCGTCATCCATAAAAAGTGGTTCAAATATCAAGGATTTCTCTTTATATGTAAATTGAAAAATGGGATCACCTTTCTAAAATTTTAGTGTATAATTCTATCAATATATCAATATATTTTTTTTTGACTTTTATGATCTCTAAGTATGGATTTATTTCCTTAGAATAACCAACTAGTATATCTAGAGACAGGACCCAAGACTTGGATTGAGGCAGTTACAATGGAATCCTCCTTACCTAAAGAACCTTATTGGATAGTGAGTGTAGTGAAGTGAAGAGATCTATATTCACCCCATACACTAATATAAAATAAAATATATAATCAAAAATTATTTTCATAGTATATTTAAATAATTGAGGCTGGTCTGTCAGATACAATTACACTAATTTCATGATTTGGGATTCCGAGCCTTTGAAAGGGAGACTAGATCAATATGATAACATTTCTCATATAATGCCTTATGGTGGTTAGCATATCACTCATATGGAAGGTTTCTAAATTTAAAGCAATGAAATTTATCCCATATGACATAGTTGAGATGAGGCACGCATTACACTTCCATGTTGTTGGTAATAACATACCAACGAGTCGAAATGGTTTAGAACATGACTGGTATTTTCTCTTCATTTAATTCAATCAATAAGATAATGGAGTTTTTTATCTTCTATAAGTGTTTCTTCAACCTTCTATGTATATTAAGGTTCCTCTATTTCTATTTTTTCAAGAGAATTAGTATTTTTTTTGAATATTTAAAACTATTTATAGAGTCGTTTGATCTGGGGGAGGCATCAATGATGACCAATGCCTTGGTTTTTCAATTACCTAAGATGAAACACTATTGGTTGGTGGTGTATAGTGAGGTGTAAATTAATTTAGATTTTATATTTCCTCATGTTATGAGTTAAACCTTGGAAAAACTATAAAATTTGAAGGAGTGTCATTTGAAGGAGATTTATTATAGAGAGGAGGGCCTTCACAACAAGAACCATTAGGTGGAACTCTATGGTTATTAGTCATGGATTTATATTTATGATGAGGTTATTGACTTGGATTATTTGATTGGTCACCATGAGGAATACCCCCATAGTTTTTTTAGTTCTTGATCACTATGTGGAGGACCTTCATTGTTATTGATTTATTGGTCACCAACACAGGGAAGCCTCTACTTTGACTTGATATTATGTCATAGGGAGGATACATATGATGTATTCCCTAGGGAAGATATCTAGATCCATTGTCTTAATCACCATGATGAGGGCCTATATGGTTTCCAATTTATTAATTACTCTTTTGGGGAGGACCTCGACATTGTTAAGATATTTTTTCATAGTGGGGACCTCTGTGATGTACACCCTAGGGAAGTCCTTTGGAGTAATTAACTGGATCACCATGAGGTGGGCCTTCTTGGTTATCTATTTATTAACTAGATTTATTAGGAGGACTTCAACTTCAGCTATTCACTTTGTCATTAAGAGTACCTCTATAGTGGGCACCTTTAGGAGGGACTCCATATCTATTAACATGACTAAAAATCAGGGAGAATCCTTATAAATTGATTACTATACTATGAGGAGTACCTCTACAACTAGAATCATGGATATGGCCTTGGTGATTTCCAAATAATGTCTCATTTTGGGGAGGACCTCCATGGATAATATTCATATTTCTATGGGGATGAACTTTTCAACTAGGTCTTTGGGGTGGGACTCTAGAGTTGTCTTCTTATGATTTTCCATGGGGATTATAGCGGCCCATAATTTTCATACATATATATTACATAATATTAGATGAGTATTCATTACAAAACATTATGATCCATTCCAAAACATTAAACATTTATTGTATTTGGAAACTGAGATACCTAAAAAACTTAACCATAATATGTTAAGAAAATATCCCACTTATTTCTTCACAACTATCAGTATTATTAGGAATATCATACTTAAAACCATTCTCCTTATCCTGGGAAAAGGAAACCTAAGAAAGGGTGCAATTAAATACGTTGTAAGAGTAAAAAAGGGAGATATCAATGATACTTTAAGCATAAAATCAGAATAAGGGCATGATAATATGAAATTATCATTAGAAAAACCATACCCCTCATATCATAGATCATAATCCCGAGTCATGGTATAAATCTCGGAAGTTAATAAGACATGAATCATAAAGGGATCAAAGGACATGATCCATGAGAGCATAAATTTGGATTATGATCTTATAATAAAATAGTGGCATACAAATTTTCATTATCATAATATTAAAAATCATATTTCAAGGCTATATAATAGGAAATTCACCACATGTTAGGCTTGAGACAACCTCACGTTTACCCACTTAATTATTAGGATAACCTCATGTGTACCGTCCTTTTCAGGATTGGGATGACATCTAGTATACCCTCTTTTTCAGGCTTGGGATAACCTCCCATGTACCCTTTGTGCTCATAATAATTAATATTTACCCAATACATTAGAGGGATATATAATTTTTTCCCCACTCATAACATAATCATAAAACCATTCACATGTATGCCACAAGATCATAAAAAAAATTCATCATAAATAAATAAATAGAAAATAGAACAGGTTTCATCAACATGTCATCATTATAATAATCAACCATTAAGAGAAATAATACTGATTTTATCATTGGATCATATCCTAGTAAATCATATGTAATTTCAAATGAATTCATCTTTGATGAAAATTACATTAAAATACAACTTTGAATATTTCTTGAGGAAAATACCTTTTTCATTTTAAAATCACATCTAAAAAGTTGAAAAATATTATGGAAAACATTTTATTTGAAAATAAACATAAAAAAAAATAATCCTTAAAATCATTGAGTTTTCATGACAATGGAAAATTCTATTCATGTCGTGTATGTTAAAACAAATATCCCTTTCAAACTTTTGATAAAAATTCAAAGGTACCTCATTCAGAAAATGAAAAGAAGATTCATTTTAAATAATTTTATAAAAAGGAAAAAAATGGGTAAAAAAATAATAATAATAATAGTATAATATTTAAAAAATTATTGAAAACATTTTTAGAATACATATATATGGAAAAAAGTAATTTTGACCGAAGAGAGAGAAATAATCATGTTTCCTTTAAAAAAACATTATTTCAGTCTATTGAGTACTTAAAGAGAATAAAATTAGATAAAAAATGTATTATTTAAAATAAAAAAGGAAAATAAAATTAAAGCTATTTATCTAGAAATGTTCATATAATTATCTTCAATGGAAATTCAATTATAAAAAATCTTGATTAAAATGAGACTGAAATGTAAATCACTTACCTTGAGGTTGGATTTATTTAAAAGTACTTAAAAGAACTATATAATAAATTTAAATGATTATAATTTTATACCAAATTCATGTAAATACTTATAATATAATATAAAATCAACTTATAACATTTCAACACCCATTTACTAACAATTCATTATTAAAATATTCACATCTGGGTGTTAACTATTTCATTATTCATGAAGATTTCAGTTTGGTAGTTCTAGTTTTTGTACTTTTATGATGGATGCATAATACAAGGAGTGTTAATAAAAATATTAATAATATATATATATATTTATATTTATATTCATCCATCAAATATAGATACTATAAAATGAATTACACCGTTCATGGAGATGGTAGGACATACATACGCATGAACACTATTTTCATTTCCAAACGAATGGAACAAAATAAAGGTAAATAATAATTAAATTTTTAGGATAATTTTTATATCACATATATCTTATATATTCATTAAATATATCATTTTTACCATCCATGTAATATGGAAATGAAAAACAAATCACATCTCTTTGTGGAGGAGGTAGTCTATACGTACACATGAGCAACATTATTATTTTCTAACAGATGAGAAGAAGGTGGATAATGGTTGCTATTTTCTCATAATAAAAATTGATAATATTTAATATATTTAATTATTAATTTTATAGTGGAATCAAGGAATTTAATGGAGGTAGAATAATAAATAAAATCGAAAACTCATGGTAAAGAGTTGTACCACTTTGTGGAAAAACCTTTTTAGCTTACACATTAATCATTGAATGTATGGTTTTCTTAAAGAAACGAATCTATTGTATGTGGTTAAGGAATATAGGAAGTTATTATGGTAGGTATTGGACAATATATAATGCTAAATGTGGTGTAATTAAGAGAAATGTGGGGTTACCTTTTATAAGTTGGGGAAGGGGAACTCTTGAAATTTCATAAAAAATTTAATATAATAAATTCATTCTCAATAAAAATTATTCAAAATGGATAGAGATTGTTATATAATTTATAATTTAGTTTAAATAACAAAAAATAATTAATTTTTTATAGGTTTAAGTAGTGTTTTACACCATATCATTTGGTTTAACCCCTTAGTTAACCAATTTTAACATTAAATGCGGTAACAACCTTTTCACTCTTAAATGTTTATAATTTTACATATAAGGTAAAAATTGGATTATAAATAGAAAAATTATATTATTTTATTCACATTATAATCCTAATTTTATTCTTTAATTTTCCTTAAATTTTTTTAATAAAATACTATTATTCATAAAATATCATTATTGTCATTTTTGACACTATTCACATAATCTGACTTTGAGGACAACAAGAAAGAAATATAAATCTATTAAAAAAATAAAACATCCCTTAACATGTTATGTTTATTTTTAAAATTAATGGAACATAATAATTCACCTAAATCATATTGTTTTAGATTTTTTGAAATCAATTATTTTATTTTTATATTAATTGAATAAATATTGTGTCATTATTGCGTAAGAGTTTTAGGTAATAATTCAATTAATAAAAATTAAAAATAAACTATAAATAAAAAAATAATTCTTATTTAAAATAAATATTTATAATTAAAATTATCTTTTTTTATCCTTACATAATATATATATATATATATTAAAGCCAAGAGAGTGACATTTTGTTATTATTATTTTATTAAATTAATATAAAGTTCATAATTAAAGACATATAGCACCATGTGGACATTTATTTTAAACTTTTATTGAAATATATTAAATAAACTCATAAAGTAGGATAAAGTAATGTTTTAGAGAAATTTAAAGCCTTATCACCAAGTTTTGACCCAATTTTATCCGTTTCACCCTTACTGAGGTGATAAAAACTCATCAAGGTCACTATTCACAATGAAAAAAATAAAAGGGCCCTATTTACAAAATTTAAATATCCTGATTCTAAATATAGAATAGATTTTTTAATATTACATTTATATAAGTGGAATAATGCCATTTTAAAATTATTGTGAAAAGCAAGATGAAAACCATTTAAAAAAAATACATTTTTAGCTTCAAAATTGATTATTTGTTATCCCATGCCAAGAAAAAACATAATATGAGTGTCAAAATTTATTATGGAATAAATAATATATAAATTTAATTAAAACTATTCATCTGTAGTGATTAATTTAATTTATTAATATAAGTACACATTATGTGCATAAAAACAATTTTTTGGAAAACGTCTCCTCTATTTTCAAATATTTTTTATTTTCATATCTAATTAATTGATAACCAATAAAATAATTTTATAAATGTGTTAAAAATATTTTTATATAATTTATTTAATCCTATTTATATGCTCAAATCCAACAGCTAGTCGATAACTGCTCTATTAAATAATAATTTTTTAATATTATATCATAGTTTATTTAAACTCTGTGTTGAGTATAAAGAAATCCACCAATGAAATCAAATTTGTTTATGGCTAAACATATCATAAAATATCATGGAGTTATTGGGAGTTAATACATGGTTTTAAATTATTTATGAGGGGTTTAATGAAGTAATTATCGATTCATGCCTCAATGATACTTGAAGCTTTTTGGCCATAATGATCTTAAATCATCCACAGGTAACCATCAGGGTATAATGACGAGATTCAAGGGTGTTGGAAGGAAAATAGGTCTAAATTTTAATATTATACTCACTATTTAGTTTTCTATAATTGGTATATTATGTTTTTTAGTCCTTATAGTTGGGGTCAAGGCTTTAGTATCAGATTCCAAAAAAATTGGGGCTGTATGGTGGTAATAACCTTAATTAGTAGGAGACCTATATAGAGCCTCTTGAGTTTTTGTAGCTAGATTCTAAAAATGGGTCCACCTCTTGGGTGTATTATTATGAAAAAATGGATATAATTACTTAATAAAAACTCTATTATAGGTTTTCTAAGTGGTTAAGTTAGGTAAACGATGGTGTTGACCATAATTGAAAAGTGCATTCTTGGGCATCTATTGAATAGCTATTTGGATGTGGTAAAAATCCCATTAGACCTCCCTAATATAAGTAATATAGGTATTTTCTCATTAAAATGATATAATATTGAAATATTTTGACATGGTGATAGGTATTTTTTACCACCCACTAGCAAATCGTTTATAGGATAGCTTGTGGGGCTTCATCTCCTTGAGTCTTTCATGAGGCACCTCCAGAGTGGGAATGAATCCATTATGATTATACTCATAAACTATGGAATTTACCACTTGTATTTGGATATAATGGGTTGGTTTCAAGACCACTCTAGTTGATGGGGTATTAAAAATCATTATATAATAGGCGAATCTCTAAGGATCCATCTACTATCAATACAAAAACACATGATTTTTCCCAGTTTCCCCCCAGATTGGATGAGGAGTTTGATGATTTGTGGTGAATTGATTGAATATGATATTTTTATATGATAGATACAATTGAAGAAGAATATTAATACATATTCACCATCAATGAAATATCAAAAATGAGGCTACATGGTCAATATATCTCTTTCACAAGTAAAGGATTTAACTTTGGGTTCACCATTTTTAGTTTTTAAGGTGTTCACATATAATTTTTTGTTTTACTATATGCCTTCTTTCCAAAGGTGGATGGTAATTAACATGATTTGATGATTCTTGGAAATTTATATCCAGATAAAGATAATATGTGGCCAAATCATCCCAATAAGTTTCTTATTATCATGTCTATTACTCTCATATAAGTTTAAAATGTGTTAGTGATCCTTCCCATTAACAATACAAGTTATCCTTATTGTCAATGTGATTAATCAATACAATTCATCTATGAGTATTATATATGTATTAGTTGTTTTATAACTTCCACTATGTTTTTTTATGAATTAAAATGTAGTTTAAATCCTTGTAGTTGGGAAATCTATAATTTATCACCATCTGGGGATGAATTTTGTGTTTTAGAGTTGGTATTATTCCCATTAAAAGGGCTTCCATCATATCCCTATAGAGGGAATAAAAAATCCATAGTTTACTGAAAATTTAAAAGGTACCTAATACCTTTTAAGGCCATGTAATAATGAACATTGTGGTTTCTTATTTAGGTTACCCAGTCATGAACAAATAATTTCCTTTTAAGGTTGTAAATTTAGGACTAATGGTGTTCTTTTTAAGATCATGCACCTAAGAGCATTATGTTTGTAGTTTTAAGTTTTTATGATGAGGACCAATGTGTATGAAATTTTAAGGTCTTACGATAAGGATTGGTTACATGTAGTTTAATGTCATATACAATGGACTATTATGAGATGGTTCCTATCAATTATTTGGTGTGGGGCTTATGCATGAGTGACCCTTACTGGTTTAACCTAATAGATTAGTGATGTGAAGGTAGGTTATGGATTACACAAGGTTTTTGGACCATTTTGGTTTGTCTAATTTACATTGGTAACTATATAGGGATGGGTGATTGTACCCATGATTGATATGAAATATTGAAGGTTATGAAATATACTAGATTCATATCCCATTTCCATTTTTAGGTCATTTAGTGGACACAAAGAGGCTGAATGGATGGTTGATAGCTATGATAGAAAATTTAATGCAGTTCTAATGATCATATTAGGTGAATAAATATTCCACATTCTACATAAGGATATATACCCTCATTATCAAGTTAATGGAGGATTAAAGATACTACATGAAAGTGGATAGTATCCAAATAATGTAAATTAGGTGGTTTTAGAGGATGCCATGATGGATTAAGATTATTAGGGGTTTTGAATTGAGTAAAAATATTCCAATAATATATATTGAACCATAAAATAAGAAGGATTGATGTTATTGAATTTATTATAATGAGGAAATGGGGCATCAAACCTGGTGCTGAAGACTGGAGAAAAGTTCTTTTTTTAAAGGGGATGAACAACATTGTTTTAGATCCCATAAAAGATATATTTTGAAAGGGGTTACCCTAATTTAAATATTATGTAATGTTAAACCATTTAAAATAAGTAAACATACCCTTTAATAATAATTTATACCACATCTAATTTGTTTTATACAAAAGGTTTTGGTTAATGTGAAATTATGGAGATTGAAGGATGACCACTATGTCAGTTTTACATGGTATCAACCCTATATGAAGGTTCCACATGAGTTAAATTAGACTAAAAAATAAATATATGGTTGATTGTTAAGGATCTATAAGGCCTTTACTAAAAAGGGTTTTATGTTAATACGCCTTGAAGTCTCTTATTCAACGATAAAATGGACATGAATATATTTTTTAGTGGGCCTTATATTTATTCATGAATTTATTTATAGTCGACTTAAAATAAGTTGTCTCTAATGACTATCCAGTGAAGGAATCAATAATGAATGATGAAATATTTTTTTAACTCCATTATCTAGAATATTCCATATTTATTGAAATATGTATTAGTGGATTTTTTAGAAAAATTCATGTAATTATTTACTATTGGATATGTGAAACCAATAATAAATAACAATTTTCATGTTTACATATATTCTCTACATTATTATTGAAAAAAACTAAGGATCCACATAGGATTCTCAGGGCCACATTAATGAACCACATAACAATCATAAATTAAGTTCCAATAACATATGTTTCTATTGGTAATAAATGATCTCATATTGGGACTAAAAATAATGACAGGGTTTCTTAATTATTTCATGACTATAAAGAAAACACACCACCTAGGAAAAAATGATGGGGATTCACATAATTATTAAGTGGATATATAATTTTTATAAGGGATACAATCTTTAAATATTAATAAAGTATCCTTATTTAAAATGGACCTAAATATTGATACATATTTTTTTGGATCCTGAGATATCAAATCAAATCCAATAGAATGTTTACCACTGACTATTAATTATAATCACAAACTAAGTTTTTCATAGTCAAAAATGCATGTAATAACCCTTAAAAAATTTGTCTGAATAATTAGTTGGAATCCAATGTATATCCTTGATAACTAATTCTCACCATCATTCCACTAGATTGGGAATTAGTATTTAAGAGTGTCCACCCCTTAGGGTTTAATAAACCTGGAACCACATAAATTTTTCACAAACTAATTTAAGAACTGTGATATCGTTTTTTGTCTATACTAAACTTATGTCAAAGATCACATCTTTATTCCCATAAAAAGTGTAATAAACACATTTGTTCCATATAATTATTTAATTTGAAATAATTTTATGTTTTTTTTGTAAAAGGTACTTATGGATTGAAGAATTATATGGTTATAGGAATTTTTTCTCGATGGAAATAATGGAAGAAATTAGAATATTCCTAGAAATTTATATCTATAAGAGATTCACAATATTCTATATGTGTATAAAGTTAATATTATTTAATGGTATATTATAAGTGGAGGTTTACATAGATAAGGTAGATGTATTTAAACTTGATAGTGATAGAAGTAAGGTTTAAAATCTTAACAAGGAATTATATGGGTTGAGAGGAGATCCAATGGCATGAAACTCTTTATTGAATATGTTTTCAAAGGATTTGGTATTTAAATGTAGAGTAATTGGTAAAAACCTATTTATTAATAATATAATTAAATAAAAAATAACGGTGTTATTCAATTTAACTGACATCATAATTATTGAGTCAAAAGAAGCAAGTTGTAGGCTGTTTGAATATATGATGAGTAGTGAGTTTGAGATGTACTTTATTTGTGAAATTATAATTTTTCTTTGCTTATACATTATACATAGGAATGGTGGGACATTTATTTTAAAAAATAAATATGAAAAAGAAGTGTTATGGAGATTCTCTATGGATTAAAACAATCCAACAATGACACTTATAAAAAACTAAATGATTTTTAATGAGGCTTCATTAATTATCAAGGGTAATAAAATTCAATAATTTATGAATTTTATTCTAAAAAAGAACTACTATAATATTTTAGTATAAATATTATTTCTTAAACCCATATGGAATCAATATTTCATAATTTTTTTAACTCATTTATTGTTAAAAAACTATGATTTTTAGATTTAAAATAACAAAACAAGATTCTAAACTTCTAAAATTTCAAAGAGAAAATTTAAATTCAAGATTGAGGTTAAAGGGGTTTTTCTATTAGGGTAGTATTATAATTCACTTATGAACTATAATGACCTATAAATTCATGAAATTATTTCGTAATTTTTGCTCATTAGATCTATTTATACCAATATTTTATTAATTATTTCAAATCACTATGATCAAATGAATATAAATTAGATAATATTTATTATCTCTCAATTTAATTTTAAAATAATGAATCAAAATTATTATCATAGAAAAATCCCTATTTACTATATTTGTTTGGATCATTTATAACCATTTTTTAAATAATTAATAAAAATTGAATTATAAAAATTATTCTCAATATGATACTAACTATAATCAACCATTAATTAGTTTTCATAATCATTCCATTCTATACCCATCCCACTAATATCAACTATTTATACTACAATATAACTACACCTTTATGACTAAAAATGAATCAATCACATTTTATCATCTATATCAAATGGAATAGAATGAATATAAGAATGTGATGACCGAACTACTCTTTAATGAAATTAAAAAAATATTATTTAATAAAAAATTCAATCTAAATCATCTAATTTTCCCTTAAAGTTACCAAAAGTCTCTCAAGAAAGTAAAAAAATTAATTAAATGATCCATAAACTTATAAAATATATCATTGATATACTTTCTTAAAAACCATGACATGCCAGCTATAAAAAAACCATGTTTATTATGTCTCATAAGCTTCAAATATTTTTCTCCCATATATATCAATAGAATCTACACATATCTCCCTTTTAAATAAAAATATGATCTTCAACACATTGTGTTTCATGTCACCAATCCATTTTTAGTATATATGACCTCTTTAAAATTTCCTAAAACCATGTGGTAATTAACACACATGTAATTTATCGTTGATCATCTAGAATTCAAAATATCCTTATCTTGAAATTGACCATGAAAAGTTTTCAAGTTACATGTAATAATTTTATTCTCTAGTAAATTCTCTTATAAACCTCTCTAGATACTCCATATCTTCATTTTGGTTTCTATGTATAGTTCAATAATTCCAATTCTATGAACTATCATGATATTTTTCAATTAAACATGTTATCATTTTTGACCCTAAGTCATCAAAATATACCTAACTTCTCTTATTCTATAATTAAGAACAATTCTTCTCAAAATCATTAAAAAAAACTGAACTATGTAGTAATATATTCATTTTATTTTAAAATTCAAAATGAAAAATATATACAATATTAAGTTATTAAATTCATGTTCACACAAAATTTTATTTCCCTGAAGAAATATTTTTATAATTTATACTAGAGAAACTATATTTTTATTAGGAAAAATAATGATTATTATTTCCAATAATAAAATATTTATAACACTCAATTATCAAGTAATTATATAACCATTATTTTTAACTTCTAAATTATCAAATAACCAAGCTAATCATGTCATGTATTTCACTTTCATTTAATCTTCAAACTGATTCACGATAGAAACACATTCAGTTATTTATTTGAGTTTTATTTTTTATACATTTCTCTTCCAAAACATATTTAGGAACTAACTTATGAAATTTTTATCCTTTTTATTTATATTTTATTTTCACACACTTTTCAGTTAAATTCATAAATGGAACAAGGCACACATTTACTAATATTCCTTTATTTAGTCACCCACTAACATTATTTTTGATAGTTGAAACATACTTATTGGATAATTGTGAATGATCATTAATTTTTCCAAAACATACTTCTAATTTAAACCAAGCCTAGAATATCTATTGTCAAAACCCATCTCAAAGGGGCCCGTGCCATGACACCCCAACCCTAGGTCCAATAAGCCAGGGGTTGTCGACTAGTGTCGAGTAGACATATCACTAACATGGGAGGCATTATACTAAGTACTTTTTATTAACACTCCTTTCCGTCACAGAGTATAACGAATGAAAAAGGGGAATACCTTAAGCTCAAAGAGATTTATCCTTTGAAGAAACATCAAAAATTGACAAAGGCATGAACAATGATTTATTTACACATGGGTCGCGCAAGTTTCATCGTGGTCGCACTTGTATACTTGCATGCCACATATGTGTCATGAAATTGACTTGCATGCCCTATTTTATTTTTTCCCAAGGTCCTCAATGGCCTATAAATACCCCTTGTGGGCCCCCCATTTCGAGGATGAAAAATCCAAAAGTAAGATTTAAGCTCTCGGTGCCCTAGTCTCTACTTTAAGTCTTCCAAACACTTCTAAGGTAATTTATTACCTAGAATGGAAGATCTAAAGAGGATGAATAAGGCCTAAGTGTTGGAATTAATCAACACTTGCGTGCCTAAATGTCCAGCCCTTAAGGGAAATGGAAATACTTGTGCGCCACACTTTTGGAAGCATTTAGGGATAATACTGAGGGATTGAGCCAAGTCTCACCCAAGTATTACCCCATGCGTTAACTATCACCAAAATACACCCATGTTGTGCAAGTATACTTGTGCGACCAGGACTTGCGCGCCCAAAAAAGACTTGCGCACCTGCCTCTTTTTGGGTGCCCCTCCCACCTATTCAACTATTTTCCTCAAATCCACCTCTCCTCTTCAAGATTTATCCTTCAAAACCCTCTTCAAACATCTTTCATGGAAGGGTACCTTTTTTGGGTTCCTTATTTGAAAGTAATTATATGGAACATCTCTCAAAACATCATGATTTACATAACTTTATGTATCTAATGTTAGAGATTTCCTTCATTCAACCTCATCCTTTAAGATGAGAAGATCTTTAATCTAGGAATCCTCCTTAAGAGTAATCCCCAATTTCCCTAATCTGGGCATCCTCCTTAGGAGTAATCCCCAAGTTCCCTAATCTAGACATCCTACTTAGGAGTAAGAACCTATCTTAAGTTATTTTGATTTGGACTTCCTTCTTAGAAATAAATACCAGTCATAATTTAAAGTCCCCCTTCAATCTGGGAATCCTCCTTAGAAGTAAGCCCCAAGTCCCCCCAAATGTAGGCATCCTCTTCAGGAGTAGGCCCCAAATTAGAGTATCCAAATTTCTATAAAGCACAAATATCTTTATAGACCTTGTTCTTAAGCTTCTTTCTTGGAGTAAATCCTAGTATTCACCTACATGGGTAGTCACACATACATAAGTCCCATATCATTCCTTGTGACTGTATCTTTTTTGGAACAAATCATCAGGTTTACTGAAACCTCTTGTTTCTCACACCGAGCATGACTCACATGATCATAGAGTGTAAAAGTAACCACGGCACATCTCTTTGGGCCGTTAATCATACATAAGCCCCACAATTCTTAATTGAACTATGTGGAATTTGATCTCTTCTTTAAAAGTAGAGTACGTAGGAAACCTTTATAAGGTTCAAGACCATCACCAATTAATTCTCATGTATCCCATATGATGTTAAACTGTATCTTAATTCCCGAACTACATGGGTTCTGATTCCTCTTTAACAAGGATACATAGGTAGCCCATCTGCGGGTACGATCCCAACTCTAAAATAATCCCTATTCTTCTGAATGAAAATAAACTTCAAGTGCCCCATTGAGTGGTTTTAAAACCAGTATGTTCATCATAATGACCAAGAGATTTCTATATAATATTTTGAAGGATACCATTGACTAATAATCTCTAATAAATACGGATTATTCTCTATCGATGAAGAACCTCAAATACATATAAAAGATTCTATAAATCTCATACATATCAATCATTGATTGCAAGATATAAAGGAAGAACTCATTTTCATGCTTGGTAAATTAATAAGGATTCACGAACATAACTCAAATCTATAAGAGAGTCCTGGAGTAGACAATAATTCCCCCCAAAAGGTGTGATGAGTATGACCTCCCATCCTCTTGACCAATTCAAATTCTTAAGACTCATTAGTCCACAACTAATGTGCACCTAACTTTGGAATGTAGGTCCAAATGGATATATAATCATTGGATGTTTCTAGTTCTACTAATAAACCCATTAGAAACCGATTGGAAAGTTTAATCCTTAAACAAACAAGGTCATCCCCAATTTCAAGAAGAAAAAAAATGGTGAACCCGACGTGAATACTTAACCAAGTTAAATGATGTTTTACTTATTTGTTAGGCCCCTATTTAATTAAATGTGATGGAAAACAAAGCAATCAATAACATATGTGCTCATCCAAAAGATTTAGTGGCCGAACTTATCTTGATTATGTCTGTTATATCAAACAGGAAATCTTTTCCAATATCTCTATGCATTATAGAAATGGCTTCTCTAAAGTTCAAACCTGTGAATGCATATGCTGCTACTCCTGCTGGATCCTCGTCCGCTCTGAGGATGAAATCACCTACTCAGCGCCTTCAACACTGGGTCTCAAATGCACTGGTTAAGGAATATTGTCAACACGGTACCATTCCGACTCTGGAGGCTGCTCAACAAGCCCTCCAAGTCAATAATTCACCCTAGTTGTCCGGACAGCGATGAACAGTGATTAAGAAGCAGGTGGTTCCAACCACCATCTCCAACAGTTTCGGGTCGTTATCCACGGAACACAATCACCAGTACCTCCCATATTACAGGGAGGTGAATGAAGAGGTTACTCAGGGCCTCAGTTTAAGAATCCAGGAGTCCTTCCTGAGGGTTTCCATCAACAATCGCCGCCAGACTCATACGGCAGTGCACCCTCAACATGATGAGGGTATCACCTTTAGAGGTTTGGCTCAGGTCCCTCAGACCTGAGCCTGCAAGAAGAACTGCCAGAGGCGAAATATGGTCAACAAGGAGCAGGTTATTACTCTTTCCACATCCGAAGATGTCCATCAACCTAACTTGATGGCAAGAAACGAGCGGGCACATACATTCGTCCGTTCTAATCCCGCTGTCCAGAAGAATCATCTGGCAGCAACCAACCAATCCCACCAGGAAATTCTGGCAGAGTATTATAGGCAGGAATATACACCTATTTATAATTTATCAATCAGTCAGCAGGCTTGTCTGACTGTATCCAAAGAAGCTCGCTAATCTAATATCATTGCAACTGATAAGCAGTGACATACACCTATTTACAATCAACAATTCTGTCAGCAGTCTTGTCTGCCAGTATTGAAGGAAAATCGTCAACCATACTTGACGAAGAATACACAACAGGAACATACACCTTCCAATGTTTGTCAAGCCTTCCAATAGTCTCATTTGGTAGCACTCAGAGAAGTCAGTCGGAAAGCTCCAACGAAAAATTTGGAGCAGACTCAACTCTATGCCCCTATGCATAAGTACTGTCAATATCCGTTGATAGGAAAAGGAGGACAAGAGCAGAAACATACACCTACTCCAGACACAGAATGGATGTATATTCCCATTCTGGTAGCTGAAGTCACCAAGCACATTATGAAAATGGTGAAAGAGCAGAAGAAAATCCATGCTTATATTCTAGATGCTTGTCATAATATTATAACAACTTTAGCAGCATCCCAGAGAAAGAAACACAAATCTATCCCTATCAGTTAAGTGACACATCAACATGTCACTCCTGAGAAGATACACACCTTTGTTCCAATCCACGAGGGTTTTGGGGTATACTCCCCCATGTCATACGGACAATCAAGTCAGGAACATACACCTGATTTGAATGGAGATAATCAACATAACCTGATCATTTCTCCTGAGCAGGCACATACACCTACCCATAATGACCACTTTCATCAAAAAGTGGTTCCTAAAGTGAGTAATAAGGCATCTAAGAAAAAGACCCTTCCAACACAATCAATAAATCAAGAGCCAATCTGTAATAAGGCCTTTCTCGATGCTGGAGTTCTTGATGCGCTAAGGCAATTGTCTGTTTCAACTCAAGATTCTACTCTCTCATTTCCCAATAGTGGGAACAATAATTCCGAAGGTCTTCATCAGACACTTCCTCATGAAGACTTGAATCATGACAATTAGGTTGATCTCAAAGCATCATCTTTAGATGAGAGTCAGGATAAACCTCTGTGTGGCCAGAAGACTTAGGAGAAAAAGGTTTCAACTTTTGTTGTAACCCACCATGGTGGTCCTCCCCATGATGATGAATTTAGCTGCGAAAGTCCTCTCTGCAGTAGTAATTCACATTGCCAGGAAAATTCTTCAAAGGATAATGAAGTAATGAGACATCCCTCTTATCTTGAGGCACTTGAAAATGTGAATCCAGTCATGTATGATGCTTTACCACTAGTAGGTTAAAATACTTTCTCAATCAGAAGATAGCCTGGGGTGTAGGTCATTCTCCGAACCACCCCTTGGTCATTCAACTACTAGTTTGATAAATAAATTTTCTACCAATCTTGTTGAATCTGATGAAGCAACAAGGAAGCACCATCTCTGGTCTAATTAGGTAGAATAATCCTCATTGAATGATAAGGAGGAAGTGCTGAATATGAGAAAACAACTAGGGAAAAGTGAAGTACCAGTCATGTTTTGGCCTTTGGCTGACTCTCAATATGATATTATAGAAATGTTGACGGAAGATTGTAATCATGACATTCTTCTCAACATGTGGAAAACTCTTTGTCAATTGAAAATGAAAATATTATCTTATGATGAATATGAAAATCATGTCGAGATAATTGAAGGGTTTCAATGCCAAATTGATTTGACATCTCTCTCAGTTTTCCAATATCCAATGGTTGAAAAGAAGTAGAGAGCCCTTCAGTGTTCATGCCTTGGCGCACTAAAAAGATTATGCCAGTTAATTAACAATTCCCTATCTGGTATTCATATCAGGGGATGGGGTGTTCAGGGAGCACTACATTTCACTGTACTATCCAATAAACAAAGCACGCCAAAAGTGGTATCATGAAATGTTATTGCCCATGGACGACCACAACCAACTATTTTTGTGTGTAATCAGATGCTTTGTCAAGAACATGCCTCAACTAGTTCTTCCCAATGTCAGGCATACAAAGAACAAGTTGTTGAATTACTATTGCATCAAGGAAATGAGAATATTGAACAGTCTTCTTGTTTAGAGTGTTCACATCGACAAGTGATAGAAGTTTCATAAATCATCCAACGTTCATTTGAGACAGGTGATTTGAGTGTATGCAGGTTGATGCATCCAACCAATTTCTGGACTAAAGTCCTCAAAATCAGAAGAGATTTAAAGAAATTATCAGATGTAGAAGCTCAAGAGCCACCTCAGCTTGCCATACTAGGGACTCTTTTAACCCAAACCTCAGAATCAACAAATTGGATTTGAAGAGTTGAGCAAGAGTAGCAGGAACAAACCCAGTCCACCGGACTGGGGACTTTTTCAAATCCTCAATCTATTCCTCAGCGAAAATTAGTCTTCTATCGATTAGGGAAGAAGCCACAAGAAGAATGCAGAGCCTAATTATCAAGAGACACCCTCCAAATTACGGTTCGTCAAGAAGTTCTTGAGGGATCAACTCAACAAAAGGCAATATATCACCAAGGACATGGAAGAATAAAATATCTCAAAAATGCCAATAGAAGAGATGCGATGCATTATGAATCGATTAATGTCATCAATGTCATTTTCACCGATCCCCCAGAACATGAGGCTCACTCAGGGGAAACAAATGAAGAAGTTCATATTCAAGAGACTGTATGCACAAAGGTAAATGAAGAAGGTGTGCGTACACGAAATCAAAGGCTTACCTAGAATCTAGGTATTCCTTCAAATAACCAACTTCCCCTCTCTGAAAGGCGTCCAACAAGGAGGAAGGAAAAATTAAGGTTACCCCTACCTCTGGAGAAGGCCAATCAATCTCATTAGAGGAAAGGTTCGCACAACAATAGGTGGAAATGAAGGAGTTATGGAGGTTTAATGCAGTACAACATCAAAGTAGTCTTCCTCCTAAGTATGTTGGATTCAATCAGTCAAGGGAATTTGTTGCAGATACTAGGATATATCAAGAATATCCTCCTTTACCGGTACACCCTCATAGGTCCAATCCTATGGGTTATACGCAACAACAATCAGTAATACTACCATCAGTGGCAGTCCCAGTCACCACACCCATCCAAAATCCAGTTCTTACACTTGCACAGGGCCAAGACCAACCCGATGTTTCTTAAATATTAATGACTACCATTGAGTCATTAACATCTCGATTGAAAGCTATGGAAGGAAAGCGTGCACCAGTTCAACCAGAGAAGAGAGCTTACCCTGAATGGGTAGATGCCATTCCTCCCCCATAAAATTTTGAAAGTACCACATTCCCAATTTTTAATGGTTTGGGAGATCCAGAACAACACTTAACACATTTTGTTTCTCATTGTGATCCTATGATGGGAACTCCTTAACAACAAGAAGTTATTAAGATCAGGTGTTTTGTACAGTCATTACAAGGGCCTGCTTTTGTCTTGTATACAAGCTTGCAATCCCGATCAATTACTGGGTGGGAAGATCCCCGTCAACGATTCCTTCCTCAATTCAGCTCAACATTTCCAAAGATGATAGTTTTTGATCTTACAAAGTGTAAGAAAAGGGATAATGAAAGAGTTTCGGATTTCAATGCTCGCTGGAAGGGATTAACATATTCCTTAATTTTAGCACTCCCTCAAGAAGAATTGTTGGAAATCTATTTGGAAAATTTGTGTGATGAATTACGCACACTATTGAACCCTGTGAAATAAATAGAAGGGTTTCGATACCTTACTTCGATTGCTCAACAGCTCGAAGATTCTCTTACAGAGACTAAGGATAAAACTCGTGTAATTCAATCACCACCAGGAAGGAGAATGGGTAAATTAGAAACTTCTACATTTAGACTTATACAAGCACTTGTACCTACTTCCACTTCAAAACCTTCATCTTATCGAAGGTCTCTACATCCTGAGCATCAACAACAATGGCTGCCTCGTCAAAATGATCAGAGAGATCAAAGGTAGAAATAGTTTGAGGAGTTAAAGAACAAAGTTTATTCTTTCTGAAATGAACAAGTTCCTGGATACTTAATTTCGGCTCTGGAGATTAATTTGGTTCAAGTGCGAAGGCCTAAAAGGCCGAAAAAGTAAGGAGATGAAGACCTTCCCAACTATTTCCCATTTCATCAAATGTTGGGTCATCCCATTCAGGAGTGTTTTTTATTCAATGACCTCCTGCAAAAAATGGATCCTAGGACAAGTCAAACTGAAAGGTTCTTCAGCCCAGGTAGCATGTGTTACTGCTACAGATCCAGAGGAATAAGGTGATTGGAATGAAGTCAAAAGCAAAAATGCGCAGAAATATGATGATTAGTCGGTCAGGAAAATGATCAACTGAACTCATGCCATTTTTCAAATGCAATTTAAGAAACCAATTGTGTCTTCTTCTATGAATTCCACCGCAAAAACCTCTTCATCAGAGGGAAAATTCTCAAAGAAGCAGCATAATTCGAAGAAAGAAGAATAGTTTGAAGAAGACGAGTTCATGTCAAAGCCTAAATTGTCTTTGACTCAGGCAGATTTTATGCCATCCACTTCGAAAGTACGGGCACCGCCCCATCAAATGGTATGACCTGAACTGGCTAATCGGGCATAGTATTCGTCAGATGAAGAGTTGATCTTTGGTTCTATTAACATGATTCACTTAACAGATCCTTATGCCATCCATAGTTTCAATATTAATGAGCCTTAGTTCGCTGTATCAAACAGAGGAATTAGAGGAAGAAAGAGAGTTCTATGATACAAGGGAAGATGTGGATATCCCAGAAGCCACTATTTCAATCTTACCCCTACCAGAACTGTATATGTGGCCAAAACTCGTGGAAAAGCCCTTCAGCGGGCTCAACAAGAACAAGAAAGTTCTTCCACGCATGGAAAATTCAGTCCTGGAATAATTATTTTAGAGGATCGGTTAGAGGCTACAACTTCTTCCTCTCAACAATTAAATAGACCTAATTGGTCTAATAGTCCAAATCCAGGAGTATTTCCAACTCCTATACCGATACAAGATGTATCTAATTCCAAAGCATGAACTTTTAAGGCACCTGCAAAACCACATGTTCCTATTGGGAAACGCAGACCTTTGGATCAAAAGTATGATGTCTTGAAACATTTGGCCCATGTACCGGCCAAGTTATCAATTCTGGATGCCTTGAATCTATCAAAGGATCTTCATAAGGCACTCATTGAGGCTTTGTCAAGTCCTCAGGAATTCAAAACTGAAATTTCTGCGGTTTAAGTCTACCATGTAGAGAATTACCCTGCAGAATGTCATGCAGTGAAATATTTTACAGATGAAGATGAATATGATGTTGTGCATGGACATATCAGACCTTTGTATTTATTTAGAAAGGTCAATGATATAGAAATCCAACAAGCTTTCATTGATAATGGTTCATGAGTCAACCTCATCCCTATTCATACACTTCGTCGATTGGGCCTCACCGAATCTAATTTATCTTCTTCTAATTTGATGTTGCAAGGATATGATAAAAATGAACAAGAATCTCTGGGAGAGATTACACTCAGAACTCTGTTTGGAGACCTTGTATCCAATTCAAATTTCATGGTTGTTCATCATGACATAGCCATCAACACTTTTCTTGGAAGGCCTTGGCTATATCAACATGCGGCTATACCTTCATCATACCATCAATGTATCAAATATTGTATCAATGTTCAAATTGGGACATTGTATGGTGATAAATACCCATTAAAAACATGTGAATCTCAATACATTGAGGCATAATTCCATCACATGGAGGGAAATAAGGTATCTACGGCAAAGGAGGTTACCAAAATTAATGCTCCATATGGTTTAGAAATGATTCCATTAAACCCATTCATACATGTGAGTATAGATTATGTGTTTCCTATCAGTCAAATTGACAGGATAGACCTAAATACCAATACTCTTATGGAAACTTCCATAATTTCAATTACGACAACCAAGCCAGACAACAAGGGAGAAATTGTTGATTCACCAAGAAATGATGAAAGCTCAAATGGAGATGTCTTCATTTCATCTACTGAAATCCATAAATTCTATACTTCATCAACTAGGACAGAAGAAGTTATATCAATGTCAGAGATGAAAGATGATGTCGATTCTCAATCCATCATCTCCTCTTTACTACCCAAGGAAGACCTTCATCATCAAAAGGGTCAGAAATGGTAGCCTCTTCTTCAAGATGTTCAAATTTTAACAACTATCATAATCATGGAAATTATGCTTCATCATCTACTATGCAAGTAGAAACAGAAGGAATAACATGTGTTGAAGAAGAAGAGGAAGATCTTAGGGATGCTCCTCCAGCCTTTGAAGAGGGTATCTCTAATACTATGGATGAACTCATAGAAATAGATCTGGGTACAAAAGCAGATCCATGACCCAATTTAATTAGTGTAACCATGACTCATGAAGAGCAAAAAATTTATATTATATTTTTAAAGAAAAATCGAGATATATTTGCTTGGAATTATATAGAAATTCTAGGGATTGATCCTGATGTTGCTACTCATCATTTGGGTTTTCTAGAATAACATCGAGGATTCAACAAGCCGCAAGAAGAACACACCCAACTTATGCTTCCAAAATTGAAGATAAAGTGGATAAGCTTATCGATGCTAACTTTTTCAGAGAAGTTCAATATCCCAAATGGTTGGCTAATATTGTCCCTGTGAAAAATAATAATGGAAAAATTAGAGTTTGCCTTGATTTCAGAGATCTTAATCGGCATTGTCCTAAGGATGATTTTACAGTTCCGATCATAGAACTCTTAATTGATGTAACAACTGACTATGAAGCACATTCCTTCATGGATGGATATTCTGGGTATAATCAAATCCGAATGGCTCTAGAAGATGAAGAATCTACAGCCTTCAGAGCCCCTTAGGGTGTGTTTTGCTATCGGGTAATTCCCTTTGGCCTGAAGAATGCAGGTGCAACGTATCAACGTGCCATGCATCATATCTTCAAACCCTTTTTAGGAAAATTTGTTGAATGTTATGTGGATGATTTGGTGGTTAAATCCAGATAATATTTTAATCACCTGGCTGATTTGGAAATCATATTCCACAAACTTCGACAACACAATTTAAAGATGAACCCCTTGAAATGTGCTTTTGGGGTAACCTCAAGAAAATCTCTTGGCATTGTTGTATGCTATTGTGGTATCGAAGTCGATCCTAAGAAGAAAAAGTCAATCCTTGGTATGTCACCTCCTCTAAATTTGAAAGAATTAATATGACTTCAAGGACACTTGGCCTATATTCGGCGTTTCATCGCCAATCTGGCAAGAAAATGTTTACCCTTAACCAAATTAATGATGTAGGGAGTCACCTACCAGTGGTCTAAATAATGTCAAGAAGCATTTAATATTCTCAAGAAATATCTCTTAAGTCCAGCGGTATTAATGCCACCTATTGAAGTAAGACCACTTATCCTCTATGTGATAGCTTTAGAGCGATCATTGGGTGACTTCCTTGCCCAAAAAATGATGCTGGGAATGAAAACAACCTTTATTATCTTAGTCGAACTATGCTTGAGGAAGAAACTTGATATTCAAGTATTGAAAAGTGCTGTCTGGTGTTAATATTTGCATTTCAGAAACTGAGACACTACCTGCAACATCATGAGGTCCAATCGGTATCTCACAATAACCCGCTCAAATTTATCCTTAGTCATCCAATGCTTACAGGACGTCTGGAAAGGTTGGCAGTTATTTTGCAGCAATTTGATATCCAATATGTGTCTCAAAACTAAATAAAGGGCCAAGATCTAGCTTGTTTTCTTGCTGAACATCCTTCAGTAGAAGATACATCTTTAGATATTGAACTTCATAATAAGGAAGTCTTCTCTATTCAAGATAATCTTCAAACATGGGAAATGTACTTTGATGGTGCTTCCAGAAGTCCATCAGAGAAGAAAATGGAAGATCCTAGATTCAAAAAAGTTGGGTTGGGAATTGTGGTCATTTATCCAGAAAAGGCAGTGTTACCCTATTCCTTCTTATTTTTGGAAGGTGGTATAAACAATGAAGCAGAATATCAAGCTCTCATCGCATGATTAGAGTTGGGGCTTCAGGCACAAGTGAATCACTTAAAGGTGAAAGGTGATTCAGACCTGGTAATAAAACAAGTCAATAGGGATTATTCCATCAGAAAAGAAGAGTTAATCCCTTTGTATGATTACATCATAGAGTTAATGACATAATTTCCTTCGGAACCGACATTTTCTTACGTCCCGTGATCACAAAATGCTCAAGCTGATGCCCTAGATAATGTAGCCACAGCTCTGGTAGATCCAAATCGGGATGAGACAATCATTAGTATTTCCCACCGTCATGTAGTTTGACCTTATGTTCAAATTAGAATAGAGGAAATCAATGAAATTAGTCCAATTTCTGAACCATATGGTCATACTATGGGATGTATGAAACATATCAGGGAATACCTTCAAAATGAAACGCTTCCACCTGATAGAGCTGAGAAAGAACAAGTCCGGTGATGTGTGGTCACTTTTACTCTTTATGATAGCCCAGATCACCTAGAAAAAATTATCTACAAACAAGGTTTTGATTGAATTATCTTCAGATGTATTGACGGTGAAGAGACAATGGCTGTCATGAAAGAAGTACATGCAGGAGTCTATGGTGCCCACTAGTCGGGACATAGACTGTCTGACCAAATCCAAAGACTTGGGTACTTCTGGCCTTCAATGATTCAAGATTGTGTTGATTTTACTAAGAAGCTTCATTCTTGTTAAGTATATGCCAACTTAATTCATCAACCCTCAGAGTTTCTCCATACAACTAAATACTCATGGCCAGTTTTCACATAGGGAATGGATGTAGTAGGACCTTACCCTTCAGCTACATCCAAGTAGTTTAAGTATATTCTTACTGCTACTAACTTCTTTTCCTAATGGGAAGAGGTAATACCTCTCAAAGAAGTTAGTTCTAAAAGCATTTTTAGCTTCATCAATTCTAACATCATTACTAGATTTGGTGTCCCTCATACCATATTGACGGACAATGGTACCAAATTCTTCTCATCTAAGGTAAGGAAGTTGTATCAAGAATTCAACATCAAATCTAACCATTCATCTCGGTATCATGCAGTGGCCAATGGCCAAATAGAGGCCTTCAATAAGACTCTATCAAACATACTACAAAAGATGGTGGATAAAGATAAGAAATCATGGCCTGACAAACTCTTTCATGCTTTATGGGCTTATAGGACCACCACCCGCACTTCTACGTGGTCAACTCCATATTCATTGGTATATGGAACAGAAAAAGCCTTTCCCATTGAGGTTTAATTAACTTCTCTCAGAGTAGAAATTTGTGATCAGTCATCTATAGATGAAAAATCTCAAAATTTATTGGATGAATTGTAACAATTAGATGAAAAAATATTGTGCACTATGCACCACTTGGAAGTATATCAGAATTGAATAGCATGAGATTTCAACAAAAAAGTTCATCTTCCTTCATTATTTCAAGAAGAATTGGTATTGGTCCTCAGAACTCCAATGATACCAGGGAAGAAGCCTCCAAAGGTTGATCCAAAGTGGGAAGGACCTTATTCAATACATAAGGTCTACTCTAATAGAGCTTATTCTGTAATCTCAATGGATGGAGAACTCATTACAACTCCAACCAATGCTAGATTCTTGAAAAAGTAATTTGTGTAATAAAAATACTTACGTCCTGCAAGATGTTAAACTTCATAACAATCATCCTATCTATATGACGCTAAACTGTATAGTACCCCTTATGTCCTAGTTACATGACACTAAACTGTGCAGCACCAATAGTCCTCACTGCAAGACTTTAAACTGGATAGTCCCCTAATTCGTCCAACATGACATTAAACTGTGTCCCCATTGTCATCCTACATGACATTAAACTGTACATGTTCGTCCTACATGATGTTTAAACGGTGAAAAAGTCTCTTATATATCCTACATGGCGTTAAAATGTGCATCGTTTGGGTTGTTTCTACCTTTTGTTTCTCACATCGAGTATGAATCACGTGAGCTTAGAGTATGTTTCAACCATGACACCCTCTCTGGGACGATAACCATGAATAATTCCCAACACCATTTTTGGGTTTTCCTCAAGTACAACTCGATCACCAATTCATTTTTAATTGAACTACACAGACTTTGATCCTTGCCTTCTAGGTTGGGTACGTAGGCAACCTCTCGAGGTTCAAGCCTAAAACCAATATTTTCACGTTGGTTCACCTCCGTATAATATGATGTTGATCCGTGAAGTATACCAAAACCAATCTTTTCATATCAGTTCACCTTCTTCCAACATGACGTTAAACTGTGTATGTCCCTTTTGTCCCTGATATATGACACTAAACTGTGCATCGCCATCGTCCTCCCTATATGACGTTAAACTATACAGTCCACCATTGTCTCTCGCCTGAGAGGGAATTATCATTTACATTGATCTCCAATCATGTCTTATTCCAAAGACTATGTGCATACATGGCAATGCCCGAATCCTTAAATCTTGGGTCAAACCATCATTGCACAAAAGTCCCCTTTCACCCTTCACTTGTATGAACCAAATCTGTACAGAGGGTATTTCAAGAACTACATATGGCTTGATTCCCATCCTTATGGGATACTTAGGAACATTCGAGTGTCCCTCGAATCCATCCCCAAGTCTTTAGGCCTAACCCCAAATTCCACTTTCAGTCCCTTGGTTGAAAAGTTCCCCTGTGAAAACATGAATGTGGTATGAAAACCCTGGTCTTCATTAACATCAGGTTTATAAAACACACAATGTGTATTCCTCATTATGGTCCGAGATTTATGACCCTAAACTAAGATCTCCTACATTCTCATACAACATGATGCTAAACTGTATTTCAAGAACTACATATGCCTTGATTCCCATCCTTATGGGATACGTAGTGAAGTCCATCACCTCAATTCAGGACCAAGACACAACATGATTATAGTTAGAATTGGTCTGTGTATATCCTTCATGCATTGGACAATTCCCATTTTGATGTGTCATACTCCTAACCTTAAATACTTTCAGATCTCCATAACCCTTTTCTTGACTTCTAGTCACAAAATGTCTGATACCTGAGAGTTCTTTTGCCTGACTATGTAGCACGTGCCCTTAGGCAGCCTTGCATAAGTAGTTTACATAACAGACCTGCCAGCCAAAAGATACTACTATTTGACTATACAACCAATTCTCTTAAGTGGCCCTGCATAATTCAACCCCCTAACAGGTTTGTCAAATAGTGTTAACTTCATTCTTGGGAGGAAAACCTCTTTTTTACTTCTTTGTCTTAAGGACAATATGTAGAGATCCGCAAAAATAGTCATCCTTAACATATTTGTCCCATACTATTTTTCATGATCTGAAAGTATTCAAGTCTATGGTTTATATTTCCATTCCCTGCATTTGGTTCAGACCTTCATAGGAGTGACATTCATCCAATTCTTTGACAATCTTGATTGTGAATATCTTCTCCATATTCAAGTACCTCTCTCCATAAAGCAAACTCTATGCTTTGGAAAATTTGAATCTCCATAAACTTCCACTGGATTTTTAGCAGTAGGAAAGTAAATTTTTTGAGAGTTCTTTTTCCTAACTATGCAGAACATGCCCTTAGGTGGCCTTGCATAAGTAGTCTAAATAACGAACCTGTCAGCCAAAAGATGCTACTATTTGACTATACAGCCAATGCCCTTAAACGACCCTGCATAATTCAACCCCCTAATGGGTTTTTTAAATAATGGTAACTTCACTCTTAGGAAATACTTCTTCTAAAGCCTTTAATACCTTTATTCATATCATTACTCAGATTCAAAATTTATTAAGTCATAGTTTACATGTTTTCCCCCATACTTGAATGTGGTGATATGTTTTCAGATAAATTATCAAGGAATCGAGTCAATTTTAATCCATTCGATCAAAGCTATTTCGACCTTAAACATTAGACTTTTTATGTCCGACATGAATGACTTTAAACTGCCCACAAAAGACGAAGGAAATCTGAACAAAAGTCAAGTCCCATCTCACTAAACATACATTTTGTATGATTTAGGTATTATTGAGCAATAAAAAGATTCAAAGTTTGTAGGGTTATTTTTATAAATCCTAGAAAAAATCAACCTTTTCTTACTAGGCCCATTGACTTAGGTAAAAATTTAAAGTAAGTAGAAAAAGAATGTAGAAACAAATGATCGAAGATGAAAGTGTCTTTCATTGATGCACAAAGAGTTAGAAGGACATCCACAGATTGGATTCTCTTCTCTTTTCCAAGAATTACAAGGGGTTTTCAACATAACATTTCATTTGATTTATGGAATTCCATGATTCATCAGCAACCACCTGGAATTCATTCACTCAACTGGATAAAATAAGAGACATAGTGATGCCATCTCTTCCTGGAACAATTGTAAAAGAATGTTCTTTAGTGCGGTTTGAGAAAAGTTTCTTCTGATCAAACAATGACTCTGTTTCTTTCCAAGAGACTTGGAAGATGGATACATGGATTTGAGTATGGAGCATTGGAAGTAAAGAGCCATTTGGAGAGAGTACTTTTTCAGATATTGTTCTAATGTCATGATAGTATACTCTCCACCAACCGGTAGTGGAAAACATATCAACCCATGAGTTTTCCAATTTCATATTTGCATGGAAATGGCATGGAGAAAAAATTTGAATGTTCACACCATTGTTTCTGATCTTAATGCATAGAATAACCGAAATAGAGGGGTAGTAGTGCGGTTGCATCTCAAGCATATATTTGTTTAGCTCTGGAACGTTGACTCATTGCAGATGACTATGGCCATATAAAAGAAAGTGGATGCTATGTGGGAAATTAAGATGATAATTATTCAAATACTTGGCCAAATCTGGGAGAGTGTTATCGCAGATATTATAATATTCATGGACAACGAGGTTCATCATATCATCAATCCGCTTTCTAGCCAGTTCATTAGCCGTTCCAATTCTTTTGGGAGCCATTTAATCTGCACAAACATCATATAATTAACATTTAAGTATGCTTATTTTTCATAAAAAATGGTGAAGAAATTTGAAAAAATGGATAAGGAATTAAGGTGCACAAGTCCCATGTTGGCGCGCAAGTATAATCCAGTCGTGGAAGTATGGGCATGCAGGTATCACCGCGTAAGTCCAAATACCTCCGTAGAAGCACGACACAAAGAAACAATGAACCGCGAACAGTGTGCTTGCACGATGAGAACCACTTGCACGAAGAGAGCATGAAGATTTGAAAGCCGGTTGCTTTGCACGAGAACGACCACATATTTATAGGCAAGGCCATACCCCTATGCGCCGTACCCTGCATTGATAGCACCCGCGTGCCACCACTTGTGCACTCAAAACTTGCATGCCCAAGTTTGTTGGTTTTCTCCTTTACCTCAGAGTCAAATCCTCTTCCTTTTTTGGATCCAACTCTAAGGGGGGAATTTTGTCGACGCTCCTTTCCATTACAGAGTATAACGAATGAAAAAGGGGAATACCTTAAGCTCAAAGAGATTCATCCTTTAAAGAAACATAAAAAATTTACAAAGGCATGAACACAGATTTCTTCACACATGGGTCACGCAAGTTTCATCATGGCCATGCAAGTTTACTTGTGCGCCACATATGGGTCATGCAAGTGACTTGCGTTCCCTATTTTATTTTCACCCAAGGTCCCAAATGGCCTATAAATACCCCTTTTGGGCCCCCCATTTCGAGGAAAAAAAATCCAAAAGTCATATTTAATCTCTCGATGCCCTAGTCTCTACTTGAAGTCTTCCAAACACTTCTAAGGTAATTTCTTACCTAGAATGGAAGATCTAAAGAGGAAGAATAAGGCCTAAGTTTTGGAATTCATCAACACTTGTACGCCTAAATGTCCAGCCCTTAAGGGAAATAGACATACTTGTGCGCCACCTTATCCCTTCAACAGAACTTGCACGCCACAATTTCGGAAGCCTTTAGGGATAATACTGAGGGCTCGAGCCAAGTCTCACCGAAGTATTACCCCATGGGTTAACCATCGCCCAAATACACCCATGTCGCACTAGTATACTTGTGAAACCAGGACTTTTGCGCCCAAACAAGACTTACGCGCCTACCTCTTTTTGGCTGCCCCTCCTGCCTATTCAACTCTTTTCTTCAAATCCACCTCTCCTCTTCAAGATTTAGCCTTAGAAACCCGCTTCAAACATCTTTCATGGCAGGTTTCCTTTGTTTTGTTCCCTATTTGAAAGGAATTATGTGGAACATCTCTCAAAAACTCGTGACTTACATAACTTTATGTCACTAAGGTTAGATATTTCCTTCATTCAACCTCATCCTTTAAGATGAGAAGATCTTTAATCTGGGAATCCTCCTTAGGAGTAAGCCCCAACTTCCCAAATCTGGGCATCCACCTTAAGAGTAAGCCCCAAGTTCCCTAATCTGGGCATCCTCCTTAGGAGTAAGCCCATGTCTTAAGTTCTTTTGATTTGGGATTCCTTCTCAGGAATAAGTCCCAGTCATAATTTAAAGCCCCCCTTTAATCTGGTCATCCTCCTTAGGAGTAAGCCCCAAGTCCCCCCTAATTTGGCCATCCTCCTCACGAGTAGGACCCAAATTAGAATATATAAATCTCTATAAAGAACAAATATTTTTATGGACCTTGTTCCTAATATTCTTTCCTGGAGTAAATCCTAGTCTTCACCTACTTGGGCAGTCACACATACATAAGCCCCATATCATTCCTTATGACTACCTATTTCATGGCACAAATCATTAGGTTTACTGATACCTCTTGTTTCTCAGACTGAGAATGACTCATGTGAGCTTAGAGTGTAAATTTAACCACAAAACATATCTTTGGGCCGTTAATCATACATAAGCTCCACAATTATTAATCGAAATACGTGGACTTTGATCTCTACTTTTAAAGTAGAGTACGTAGGAAGCCTTTATAAGGTTCAAGCCCATAACACATTAATTACCATCCATCCCATATGACGTTGAACTATATCTTAATTCCCGAACTACTTGGGTTATGATTCGCCTTTAACAAGGATACGTAGGTAGCCCATATGTGGGTACGATCCCAACTCTAAAACAATCCATGTCCTTTTGAATGACAATAAACTTCAAGTGCCCCATGGAGTGGCTCTAAAACCATTATGTTCATCATAATGACCAAGATATTTCTATATAATATTTTGAAGGATACCATTGACTAAGAATCTCTAATAAATATGGATGATTCTCTATCGATGAATAACCTCAAATACATATAAAAGATTCTCTAAATCTCATACATATCAATCATTGATTTCATGATCTAAAGGAAGAACTCATTTTCATGCTTGGTAAATTAATAAGGATTCACGAACATAACTCAAATCTATAAGAGAGTCCCGGAGTAGACAATAATTCCCCCCAAAAAGGTGTGATGAGTCTGACCTCCCATCCTCTCAAACAATGCAAATTCTTAAGACTCATTAGCCCACAACTAATGGGAACCTACCTTTGGAAAGCAGGTCCAAATGGATATAGAATCATTGGATGTTTTTAGTTCTATGAATAAACCCGCTTGAAACCGATTGGAAAGTTTGAACCTTAAACATACAAGGTCATCCCCAATTTCCAGAAGAAACACTTGTACACATGCACACATCTTCAAACCCATACATTGCTAAAATGTAAAAATAACTGAACAATAATGCATTCATAAATATAAATCTCACAACCAAAGTAAAAAATCAAGTAAAGGAAAGAAAACAAGGACAAATAAAATCCAACCACACAGAGTCTAAATACAAGTCCATCCTGAAAGTAAATCGGGGTCTACTGTCAAGATACCGTAGGAACAAATTTCGGTCTTTCCAGTCTTACTAAGTATTGTCTCATCCTAGTCCATCTAAGACTCTGTCAAAAGGTCAATCTTCTATACAAGACACAACACATGCAAAGAAATCCCATGAATGGGTGAGTATAACAACACACAATAGGACACCCCAAAATTACAAAACATACAAAAAAGGAATAACAATCAGCTTTATATAGGTATATGTCTAAAAACAGATAATAAGAATATCCAAATTTACACAAAAAAGACACACCATCTAATTTTAAGTCACAACTTTAATTCCATCCTAGGAGTTAGTTGGAAGTTTCCACATAACACTCGTCTAGAAGAACACACTCCACAAGTCTGATAACACTGATAGTGTCCATATGAGAGGTAATTCTCATCAAGTTTGACCTTTGTAAGTACTTGCTGAATGCTCAAAGAGATACATTACATAGATGAGGATGAATCCCAAGTACATCAGGTATACCAAAAACTCAATATGTATTAACCTACTAAGTATAGGATCATTTATTTTGTTGTGTTATTCATTATGATACCAATAAAACCACATAGGGCATGAAGATAAATAGAGGAGCTCACTCTGGGCGTCATAGAAGGATTCCAACAATGCTATCCAAGAAGTCCTACTGAAGGGATCACTTTTCAAGTTGTAGGAGGAAATTCCATAAAAACCATTAGGGAATGGATATGGGGAACAAACCCATAATGAAAATTTTCCAGGATACATAGTATAAGGTCTCTAAGCCATGTTTTTAGGAGTACACAACATGTAGAAGGGCCACACACCGTGTCCCTTCAACCTCAGGTTCTGCCTATGTAAACGACATGGGTCCTATGTTTGTGTCCATGTAATAGTACACAATGTGTTGGCTACCAGTGTACTCTACCCATGTTCCAGTACACAGGTATGACTATGTATACTAGGATAAGCCATGTTCATGTGGTAGTAAAGAACATATCAACTTCCCATGTATTCCATCCTATGTCTGTGCATCCTCTGAGGTACATTCCAATCCATTGTAGAGTGGTCACACTCTATGTACCCCTTAACTTTCTCCCGAAACACTAGATGTTGTTATTATGGGTCCACATAGCATATGGCTCTAACTTACACAACATGTAGTGTGGAAATTTATAGAATCCCAAATGTAGATTCTTTGTCCATTCTAGTACCTCTAAATATTGATATGATCACTCTCCTCACCAGAAAACCAAATATCCATGACAGTCAAGCCTCATCATCAAAGAACAACACATTCAAACTCTTCGATTCATTTAGAAAATGGATTCGAATGGTGTTCTTCATTGTGAAATAAAGAACATGAAAACTGGGTAACTACGTCATTCAATCCGCTTCTGCCTCTATCATTATACCACCATCATGTCGTTCCAACCCCAAATCATCACATCATATCATTGCACCAAGAAATGATTGTGAAATGATTGATTCCTTGGTTTATGTCAAACCACCGACCAAACAGATAACTCCCATGATAAATGAAGTATTGGGGTATGGGAGCACAAGAAAAATCATGATGAATAGACCTCAATATATTTTCATGTCATCTTCAATTCATTTCTATTAGGATTATGAATGAAGAGGTAATAATTAAGATCACAAAGAAAATTATCCCAATAAAATCCCACCATAATCCCATCTCACAATATGATTAATCCATGAATCAATCTGTTGGTCGATTGATTCGAGTTTGTTGTAGAAATATAAAATAGGGAAATAAATCCAATAAAAAAACATCCTACCTAAATATGGATCTATAACTATTGAATAAGGAGTCTATGTCATTTCCATTGTTGAGATCCTGAATCTCGTTTCCTACTGAACATCAATCTATGATCCAGTTGTCATTCATTTGAGAGAGATCCTCCAATGATCTCCCCTAAGGATCTCCAATAGCTCCAGTTTTTTTGGAAAACCTTGGAATTTATTTATAACAGTATACATAAAGGATAATCTATCGCTTCATCAATTAATTAAAAATAAAATAATTTATTTAATTATTTTATTAATTTTCACTCCTTCGATGACTTTTCCAAAAACTCCCTACACCGAACAAGGTTATGTCATGTCTAGGGTAAAAACAATGTTCTTAACTCAACGATGGAATTGGATTTATGATATGATGGCCCTTTATAAGTTAATCTAATTTTTGAGGAAAACTTTGTGTGCATTCTATTTAATATATGTAATATATTTCAAACATATATTTCGGGAACACCGGGCCTCAAAATTGAACACCACCTCAGTGGATGGCCTTGAAAATAATCCATACAATATTAAAAAACAGTACCTGGAAAACCTAAGTCATTACATTCACCCCATCTTGAGGACTTATGACCCTAAAAATCCAAACCAAGGGATACAAAAATAGATATGGATACTCATCATAAATCTGAGCCTCCCACTCCCATGTGCTCACATGAATATTCTCGTGCTGCCACTAGAAACACACTAGAAGAATAAATCATTCATTAAGGATCTTCTCATACCAATCCTCATTCTATACCACATACTTAGAAAAGGTAGCACCATCCTCAATTTCCATCTCACCCCAATCGATAATGTGTGATGGTTCATGCACATACCTCCTTAGCAGTGACATGTAGAAGATGTCATGAACCCAGTATAACTGTAATGGTAGTGTTAAGTGGTACACCCCCTCAAAAATGCAACACAATATCTAGAATGGGACAATGAATATCAAAGATATATTTTTACCCTGGATAAATCTCTATAATCCTCATCGAGGTGAAACACGTAGTAACCCATGGTCTTCCTCCTCTAACTACAAAGGCCTCCATCTTATATCTTAATAAGACTTATGATGGCTTGGGGTATCCCTCATTCACTCTTGGATGATATAAACCTTCTCAATAGTTTATTGCACCAACTCTGGTCCCATGAGTGCCAACTCTCTAAGGTCAATCTAGTAAAGTGGTCACCTACATGTTCTCCCATAAAAAGCCTCAAATAGTACCATACAAAATGTGGAATGGTAGCTATTGTTGTATGAAAACTCCACCATTAGTAGGTGATCCTCCCAACTATGTCCAAATTATAACATTACTAAATGAAGAATATCCTCTAGAACCTGAATGGACTTCTCTATTTGGCCATCAATTTATGGTCGAAACACTATTCTATAGCGTAACTGAGTCCCAATAACTTCCATCAGTCCCTTACATAACTAGGAAGTGAAGAGATCATCACAGTTAGAAATGATCATTGATGAAACTCTATGGAGTCATATTAAATTCTACATATAGAGGCATCCCAAGATGTCTATTAATATCTGATCCCAAATAACTATGAGGTGAGCCGATTTGGTGAGTCTGTCTATGATCACCTAGATGGAATCATGTCCCCTAGAAGTATGTGGTAATCATATCACAAAGTCGATGAATATCCTATCCCACTTCCACTTTGGCACCTCAAGGTGTTGAACTAAATCCATTGGAACTTGGTGCTCAGCCTTCACTTGCTGACAAGTAAAGTACCAAGATAAAAACACTATAACTCCCTTCTTCATCCCTAGCCAACAAAATTGGAGGTCATTGTACATCTTTTTTACACCTGGTTGTACCACCAATAGAGATATATATTAATATCTTATAACCTCCTCCCAAAACATCGTTGGTACCATTGTGCTCCCTATGAAAAGAACGATGAGCTCTCCACATCCAGAAAATTTATCAGGAGCATGTCTGTTGGATATATGATTATATAGGGTCTCACAGTCAGGTATCCCTAAGCTATGCCTCCCTAACTCACTGTAAGAGTGGAGGGCTGAAAACCATCGACTGGAGGTAAGCTTCTCCATCTCTATACACAAAGGATAACTGCAATGAGTCCAATTTCTATGACGCCTCATTTAGTTTTTTTAAAGGTGATTCACTATCCCCTTTATTGAAAAATAAATAAAATTTTAAGAGGAAAAAAAAAATGAATTAAAGATAGTCAAGAGGCTTGTGGAAAAGTATGAATTCTATGGTGAGAGATGCTCCCACCCTACCACACAGATGTCAACCCCTTATCCCCAATTCAACAGGCACCCAAGGCCCCCACCATCATCAGGAAGTCCAACTTCAACTGTGTTCAGTGCTTTTTCAGCATCCAAGGTTTGAACATTTGGTTGATCATCCACTTCACAACTACCTGAAAGCAGCTAAAAAGGATTATGAGTACTAACTGGTGAGGTTGATTTAGAATACACTTGTTGAATCATTCTAGATATTGGAGAAGAAATATCCTTCATCTCTATCATGGGTGATTCCATATTATAATCCCTTTTTCCTGATTTATCAAGAGCATAACCAAAATCATGGGACTTTCCTGCCACATGCTCATTAACTGAAGGGATATACTTGATGAGTCTCAAAAGATGAAGGTTCTCGGGAGATACAGAAAGGTTGGAATCATCCAGACCCATAGGACATGAGGAAGGAGAGGAATCTGGCTTACCAGCATCATATGATGAAATCCTGTTTGAAGTATTTGCAGTAGGGTTGCTACCCTGAATAAAGACCGACATAGGTTCAGGTTTAAATTGAACCTTTGAGACATCTATAGACATAGGAGCATTAAGAAACAATGCTAAACTAGAATATCCATGCCTCAAAATAAAATCATAATGACATTTCACTTTTGAGTTAAAAGTGTGTGACATTTTACTCATGGGTTTTATGTAAGTAGAAGAAACTAGCTTTTTTCTTTTCCCTTTTGGTTTGAAGAAAGTGATCTTTGTTCATTCTAGAGGTCAAAAACAACCTCTTCTTAAGCATCACATTCCTTGTCAGCTTTTCCATCATTAGATTCCTCTCCAACACGTTCCTCAATAATACCTCTAGATAAATCCTCTTTAAAGGATAGACCCTCAATGGGTTGAACCCCCTCTACAATGTCATCCTAAGAGGGTCTCTTATCATTAGTATGAGTAGGGAAAATATTAACACAATAATAATGATTAGGGAAAAGGATGGGTTGATCATAACATCCCTCATTCAAAGAAATGACAGGAGCTTGTAACCCTAGGGGATAATAGACGAAACATGCCCAACCTTATCCTCATGGAATTAGGTCAGGTCCACAATGGTCTCATCATTCCCTTAATTTCTCTTCTTTCAACAATTATTCAATGTGTGACCTCTAATATTACAATTAGAGAAAACTAATTCACCTCTACACATATATTTTGAATGTCCAATAATTTTGCAGGAGTCACAAAATAGATGTGTTTTTTTTGAATTCTGTACGAAGAGCAATTTCATCTTGTGGAGTGGAGAGGACCACCCAATTGATCAATGTAGTACTTAAATCCACTTCAACCAACACATGTACATAATGAACATAACTAACCATTTCAGATACATTGTCCATCCTGATTGGAATACCAATCACGGATGCAATATCATATAAGATTTTAGGGTGCTATAACACCCAATTGAGCCCATGAATTCTAACCCAAACCTATGCATAAGTGTCCCTTAATTCATTCATATTGAAATTTCGCTTCTAACCATAGATCCTAACAATACCTGGTATAAGGATAATTGAACCTAAAATCCTGTCTCGACCTTGAAGTTCACTTGAAGGGAATAGAATTTGGAAAAAACCAAGGCTAAGAGAAACGCATTTGAAACCATGAAATCCCTAAAAAGAAGATAACAGAGTGAACAGGTCTGTATATTTCTAAGGCTTCGAGCCTTTCAATAGTAATATATGATCTGTTAAATAAAACTTATATAAATCTATCCAATCCTCTATTATATCATCTGAATCTGAAACTTGTACGGTCAAACCTTTCTTGAAAATTCATTTCGAAGAATGATTCATAAGCGAGGTGAAAAATCCTCCTGATAACCCAATAAAATTTGAGAAACCCTTTAATGACCCCTCATCAAGTGGATGAGATCTTGAGGAGGATGATTTCAATTTAGAAACCTGATGAGAAGAATATAACGAGTGGAGATTAAGACTCCTGGGGTGAGCTAGGGAAAAAGGGTCACTGTGATTTTTCAAGAGAGATAGTTCCCCCTCCTGTTCCTCCATCAAAACATCCTCACTCACACCTCATTCAGTAATTGTGAACAAGTTCTCATTCTAGGAGCATCTACTACCACATTCCCTTCCTAGGATTATAGAATGTATAGAAGTCATAATCCTAGAGAAACTCTATCCACCACCTCTATCTCAAGTTAAGATCCTTCTGAGAGTAGATATACTTGATACTCTTATAATTGCAGTAGATGATAAACCCCTCACTCAATAGTTTGTGTCACCACATCATTAGTGTGAATACTACACCTGCTAACTCAAGATCACGAGTCACATAGTTCTGCTCATGTTGTCTCAATTGATAGGAACCACAGGTAATCACAAAATCCCTCTTCATTAGAAGAAAACCAACATTGATTTCTGATGCATTAGAAAACACTACATACTCAACACCCTCTTGTAGAAATATAAATATGTTAGTGCTCATCAATATTTGACTCAAATAATAAAAATCACGATGGAAACTATTTATCCCCAAAAAGGCTACCTCTTTCGGGTCAAAGCTTTCATAGGAGTTTATGTCCTGGATAAATTTGGTATGAATCTCCGGTAATATCCTGAAAACTTAAGGATTCTTCGAACCTTCATAATTATCTTTGTTGGATTCCAAGATAACACTTCCTCAACCATGGATGGGTCCACTTCCACTCCATTTTTGAGAAAATGTGTCCTAAAAACTGGACCTCCTGTATCCAGAACTGACACTTCAAGATATTTTCATAAAGATGGTTCTCTCAAAGTATGTAAAAACCCATCCTTAAGCATATCATGTGCTCCTCATAGTATTCCCATTACATAATGATATAACCAGTTAATACTACCATGATATGGTTAAAGAACAGTTGATGTATTTGGTTAACGAGTCCCATGAACACTGCTGGGAAGTTCACCATGCAATAGAGCATCACCAAGTACTCATAGTGACCTTAGTGATATATGAATTTCTTTTTAAGTATATCATTATCCCATACTCACAACTGGTGAGATCCTAACCTGAGGTCAACCTTTGAGAATCATCAAGACACTCTCAGCCGATCAAAGAGGTCATCGATTCTTAGTAGTGTATAATTGTTCTTGAAGGTGGCCCGGTCCAAGTGTCGTTAGTCCACAAATAACCTCATGCTCCTGTATTCCTTCTTAAAATAAAATCAGGGCTACCTAGGATTAGACATTGGGATTAAAAAATCCCTTTCTCAATAATTCCTCCAACTACATCTTCATCGCACAATGCTTAGGATCCATCTGATGTGCTTGTACAAACTTCGGTGCTATCCCAGGTTGTAGATCAATGTATAAGTTTATCTATCGATGGAGTGGTAAACCAGGAACTCCTTGGGGAAGGAATCCTCATAATCCACCAAAACTGTAGGAAACCGGGAACTTATGACATTCACGACACTAAGGGACGGTCTAGCCAACTAATGAGTAATTTGATGCACCCTACTATACATTAGTCCATCCTACACTGTTTGGGTTTCCTTTTTCATTGATGACGGAGAACCTAGTTCTGTCACTATGGACACATGGTATCATTTAACTAAAATAGAAAATCTAGGAATGAACTATAGAAAATCAATCCACAACTAAGATAACATCGTAAGGCCTCATCACTACTACTAATATATCCAAATAGAAACTATTTCCTCTAATATTTAGGTCACACTACCGGTATAAGTGTTTGATTGATGAGTCATCCCTATTAGGATTCTCCAAGTACAAGGGTCGAGCTAAGGGATGAAATGGAATTTCTATGTCTTGAACAAGATAGGTGGAATGAAATGAATGACTAGAACCTATATCAACTAGTACTGTAGCTAAGGTAGAAAAGACATAGATCATACCTCAAATCATTCCCAAAGCCTTTGGGTCATAAGATTCAACCGCCTGTGGCTATCCCCACCCTTATACTCCACCGATCCTGGAGCAGACCACCTGGGGGTGGGGGTGGTAACAATTCAAAGTGCATACCACCTCTAACTACTCTTCCGTATCCTCTTCCATATAAACCACCTTGTGAACCTTCCTAATCCAACCACTGTCTCTTCCTCAAAATCCCATCCATGGTCTCTTGGTCAGTTGTAAAGTAGGTTAGACAATCTTGGGCAAGATATCCCCTACCATCACATGAGTATGACCGCCTCTCCCTAGGATTAATGAACTCATTATAAGTGTCTTGAACCATATATCCTCTTTACTAGGACCCCCTCTAGAAATTTCTATCATTTCAAGGTCCCTAAGACTATCTTCGGCTCCTTACTACTGAGGTCTCAACTCCTTATTTCCCACTACCGGCAATCATTGGCTATGTCTGCTCAGACTAGAAGCTATAAACCACCAAATATCACTCTAGAATCCCAGCAGCGGTAAGAATTTATATAGGGATAATAAAAGTTTTAATGTCTATACACAATCCTCAATCTAAGGTTTGAGACTTGAGGAACTAGTCACAAACCTTATACATCGAGTACCTAGATAGATTGGTAAACCTCCATGAATACTCAGATGCTGTCATGCTTCACTTCTAGAGATGCAGAAGCTCTGTGATGTGTACATCCCTCAGCATAGCTGGAGATAAATCCTATCTAAATATACACTCAAATGTTGTCCATGCTAAAGTTTACTCATTGTAATAATGGGTCAGTAATCCTGACCATCGTCCTGCTGAGCCGTAGAGAAGGCTCACTACTAGAACCACCATTGGATCTACTAGTGTCCTGACCAGGGATAAAACTTGGTTCACTGCCTCCAGCTAGTCCTCATCCTCTTTTGGGTCAGGCTCATCTTAGATCCTATGGGGTCTCTATCACTAAAACTCTTTAAGTGTAATTAGCCTGCACACCTCATCCACTGATACAGTGGGTACCATGTGCTGCTCTATAGGTGGTGGTATAACTAGTGCACCACTTAGTGGTATAATCTCTGAAACCAGTCCCTGTATGGATGCCTCATCACTATGGGGATCATAATTTTGATCATGATGTTGAATCCAAGATGGCATACATTGCAGGTGCATTCTGAAAGTTAAAAATATATACCACAGTTAATGATTAATAATATAGAGCTATCTCAAGAAGGACATGGAAACCATAACCAATTCATACATGATGCATGTACCATTATTTTCTCTAAAATTAGTGTTCTCATTATCCATGTCAAAAAGTAGGTTCTTATAGTCCTTGTGTGTATGGATACATTAGTAGCCACACCAACACTAGAGTCCCCGGACTGAAAGATAAACTCAAAACACTTAACACTATTTCCCCAAACCAATCTCACAGGCTCTGATCCTAAGGTATAATTGAATGCTCTAATTCCACTATAACATGTCCTATCCCAAAGGATCCTATTTGAAGAATCCCCAAGTCCACTTACAATAGTCTATGGGATAAGGACTAGCACTGAGTAGGAATATCACTAACATGGGAGGCCTTAGCCTAAGTACCTGAACACAAGAACAAATCTCCAAGCCCATAAAATGCTAAAATGTAAAAAAAACTGAACAATAAAGCATGAATACATCTAAATCCCACAACTAGAGTACGACATGATATAAAGGAAAGTAAATAGGGCCAAATAAAATCCCACCCCAAAGAGTTTGAAAAAAAGTACAACCCAAAAGTAAAATGAGGACTGCTATCAAGATACCGTAGGAACACACCTCAGTTTTTATGGTCTCATTAAGAACCTTATTGTCCTAGTGCGTCTAGGACTCTATCAAAAGGTCAATATTCTATATAAGAAATGAAATGCATGGGATAATCCTGTGTAGAGGTTTGTATAAAAATATATAATAGGACACCCCAAAACAAAAAATAATACAACAAAGGAATAACATTCAACTCTAAATAACTATATGTATATATCACATATGACAAGAATATCAAGATATATTGAAAAAAGACACACATTCTAAAGGTATGTAACAACCACAATTTCATCCTAGGATTCCATATTAAAGGTTCCAAATAGAACTCATCTAGGAGAACAGACTCCATGAGTCTGATAGAACTAATGACATCCATCTAAGAAGTAATTCTCATGAGCTCTCACTACAGGAAGTACACACAGAATTTCTGAAGACATATGATACACAGATGAGGATCAATCCCAAGGCCATGGGATATACCAACAACTCAATCTACATTAACTTGCTAAGTAGAGGATCACCACCTTCTTAGTTTTGGTCACGACGATACCAAGAACTCCACCTAGGGTACAAAGATTAATAAAGGATCATACTCGAGGCCTCATGGTAGGATTGAAACAATTATATCTAAGAATTCCTACTAAAGGGATCACTTTTTAGGAGTATGAGGTGATTCCATACTAACCCTTAGGGAATAGATATTGGGAATGAACACTAATAGTACAAGATATAGAGGAAAAGGGATTGAATCCATGTTTTTATGAGTACATGATGTGTAGTAGGGGTCCATATTGTGTCCCTTTGACCACAGGTCCTACCCATGTAAATGGAACCTGTCCTATGTCCATGTCCATGTAACAATACATGGTGGGTTAGATCCATGTGTACTATACCTATGTGCTAGTGCATAGGTATGCCTATCTATACTAGGCCAAGCCGTGTTCGTGTGGGAGTACGCAGTGTGCCATCTGCCCATATACTATAGCCCTCATATGTGTACACTCCGAGGTATGAACCGAGCCATAGGGGATAGGTTACATGCCATGTGGTAGGATCAAACACCATGTGATCCTTAAATTTCTCCCTAAACCCTAAAAACCGCTAGGAGGTACCCACATGGAATGTGGCTCTGAGTTACATGCTATATAATGTAGAAATTTCCAGAATCTCGAATCTAGATTCTACATCTGTTACATCAACTTTGGACTTCAACCTGACCGTGTGCCTCATCGGAAAACCAAATATCCATGCCGTCTGAGCCTCACCATCGATGAACAACACGTTCCATCCATTTGATTCATTTGGAAAATTCCTTGAAATGTTGTTCTTTATTTTGCACCAAAGAACATGAAAACTGAGTTCCTACATCATTTGATCCACTTCCACCTATGTCTTCACACAAATATCATTTCATTCCAATCTCAAATCTTCAATATTGGATCATTGCACCAAAAAATGGGTGTGCAATGATCAATTCCTCAAGGTATATCAAACCCTGAGCGAAACACCGAACACCCGTGATGAAAAAAGATCCGAAGGGGAAAAGAATAAGAATAATAATTAGGAATAGACCTTGGTCAATATTTATGTTAACCTAGATTTATTTCCATTATAATGATGAATGAAGAGATAATAATTTAAATCAAGAAGAAAATTCACCCTATAAAATCCTACAATAATCTCATATCAGAAGATAACCAATCCACAAATCAATCCATTGGTTGATTGATACACGTTCATCATAGAAATAGAAAATGGGTAAAGAAATAAAATAAAAAAAACATCCTACCTAAATAAGGATATATCACTAATGAAGAATGGTCCAATGTCATTATCATTGGTGAGATCCTAAATCCCATTACCTTCTGATCACTGATCTATGATCCGATTGCCATTCATCTAAGAGAGATCCTACAATGCTCTCTCCAATGGCTCTCCAATGGATCCAAGGTTATGTGGCTTACCATATAATTTCTTCTTAACATTATTCTTGAATAATTTTCAATATCTACATCAACATATTAAAAATAAAATAATTTATTTAATTATTTTATTCATTTTTATGCATGTGATAACATTTCTACAAATTCCCCAGTCGAACATCATTATGTTGCGCCTAGGGTAAAACCCATGTTCCAAACTCAACAGTTCCCATAGATTTATAATCTAACCTCCCTTTTAAAAGTGATTCCACCATTTTAGGAAAATTGTGTGTGTCTAATATTTAATATATTTCAAACCTTTCTTCCTAGAACACCAAGCCTCATAATCGCATGCCACATCAATGCCTCATCCTGAAAATAATCCATACAATGTCAAAAATAATAATAAATAGAAAATATGATTCATTACGTCTATCTCCACATTAAATATCCTCCCTAAAATATATTTTATAGTTAAGATAATAAAAGGGAAGGTTTTCTAACTACAATTAATTCCCATGGAAATTCCATTATAATATAACACCATTCTTAATTTTTTTACCTTTTATTTTTTTAATATCATCTAAACCAAAATTTGGTAGATATAAATAAAAATTCGAATTATTTAATATATTATTAAGCTACTACCAAAAATTTACATTTATTAGGATTCAAGTTTAAATATTAAATTCCATTATTTCTATTACTCAATCACATCATTAATAAAACAAGTATATATTTATCCAAAAATACCCACCTATAATGCACTTAACAACACCCTCATGGTTTTTAAAATTTTTAACAAGGAAGATCATAATTCGGATAAAGCAATGTTTCTAAGATTTATAAGTACACAAAATAATATGAGTGTGAACAAAGATACCACCCATACTTGAAACAAAATATATCCTCAATATTTGAACAATAATGTAAGTAATAATACTTAGAGTGTTTTTGAGTTGTACTTTTTGAGAACGATCTTACAAAATACTCCTGAAATCTTTGATTTTCTTTAATAATAAAATGATGATTCAGCCCCAACCTTTTAAAACAAAAATTAGAGTTTTAGAGTCTTGGTCAGTTTATAAGAAGCTGATGAGATTCTATTATGATAGGAAAAAATTAAGCCACAATATACAAAAGATTAAGTCATAAATGTTTTATATGTGGCTAGAAAGTATGGTCATATGGTTACTCCATTGTTGTTAATTGGTTGCTATAAATATTTATGGATGAATTTCATAGATTTGTTAGGGTATAAATCATACCGTAATAGGATCATATCACACCATGAATGTTTTTTGTAATAGTAAATATTAAAGAGTTGGTGGAAAAAGTGTATTAAGGAGAAATGTTACATCTTAAATGAGTTTTATGAAGTTAAAATTATATTATGATGGTTTTGGGTATGTCATAATGAGGTAATTAGAAATATTTTATAGAAGTTTAATCATTACATAAAATTTAGAGTATGAGTCCTATACAACCATTATTTTCAAAGGACAATATATTTTCAAAGGCATGATTACTATTTGTGTTATTTTATAATTACACTGAGATGAAAGTTTTGATCATTTTTGAATTTTTAATATTATGGGGTAATATTTGATATTTTAATTGGGATATTCTGAGTCAAATTTTGGAGATCAAATTGGATAAATGTTCTCCTGATTTCAGAAGAGGGGTAAAGAATTTAATGAAGGGAAACATGGTATATCTCTTAAAAAAGATAAATAACTTCCCATGTGAAGAAGGAAGTGAGGATAAGAGTTTGGGAGAATTGATCCAATTTGGGATAGAATTATAGAGACCATTCATTCTTGAAAGATCAGATAAGCTAAAATAAAATTGATACATCAAGACAAAGGAAGAAGGTTTATATCATTATGTTAATGAAGATAGAGTGTATTGTTATACCTATGGAGGTATAATATATTATTTTTTTTCATGAATAAAAAAATTGTTTTCTTAAGGGAACATTGGGTTCTTCGTGTGTAATTGATCAATAAGTTATCATTCTTGGAACTGGTTATTAACTAAGAGGGATAATTAATCCACTCTATACATGTAAAAAAGTAATATGCTATAGTGTATTTTGGTACACTATCACATCTCCATGTATATACTAATTAGATTTGGAATAGTGTGGGTAAATATGGTGTTCTCTTCAATGTATCCTTGTGTTTTATTTATTTCAAGATTTTTAAAGTAAATAGAGAGTTTTGTTTTGATTATTTGTAGAAAAAGATCATCAAAATGAGATGTTTTAAGAAACATACTCTTATTCACACCCCTATTTGGGTATCCTGCCTATCATGGGACTAATAGGTGGTATCAAAGTGGATGGTACAATTTGAAAGGTTTTTCCCTCTGTGGAAGGTATATCCGCAGTAGTGACTCACAAGGGAATTTTGAACATTTAAAGTCAAAACTTCTAACTATAAAATAATCAGATGAAGAAAAACTTTTTATCATTAGGAATTAATGTGTACACAACATTCCTTCATGAAATTTTGGTCAATATGGTAAGTGGATACCTATCTCAAAGTTTTCATAAAGAGTTATATTTTTATGAAAAATGAAGTAATACATCAGGTAGAATATTATCCAATGAAATAAAATTGAAGGTGATGTCATTTAAATCCTCAAATTCTATAATGGGATTTTTTTTGAATATCAATAATGGTGACACAATGGTATATGATGAAAAATTATTATTTTTTGGAACAAGTACAAGGATTTTAGGCTGCACCCAAATGAATTTGTTAACACAATTTTTATTGGGTAAATGTGATTACATACGATAAGAATGTACTTAATGAAATTCTTAATGATGTTAACACTATGAAGTGAATATTGAAAAGGAATCCACCTCACTTAAATCTAAAGGTCATAGTGATTGAGAAAACATATCCAAATATTTAATTATTAGACAACTTACACAAAGGAAAATTCAAGGAAAAAGATATTGATGTGGTCATATCATCTCTTTAATAAAATCAGATATGGGTAACAGGAATGTTCAAAGGTAAGGATTCAATTACATGATTTCTTTGTGGAAAGACTCAAAACCATGTTAATATATATGGAAATAAGTTTCAAGATGATGAGGATGATGAGAAACCCAAAAATATACCATCTAGATATATAAAAGGCAAGAAAATATAAATGTAGAATTTATTTATTTAAAAAATTTACATTCACAAGAGCTTATATGATTAGATGAATTAGAATCAGATGGGTTTAATGATTTCAAAGACCTTAGTAAAGAAGTTCTTGTGGAAATCATAGATAAAACACATATGTGTCAAGGGGTAGTGAATATGCTGAAGTTGAGGGTGTTTTAGAACTTAAAGTATATTTAGAGGAAAATATTGAATAAATATATGACTAGAGATCTAAAATTAATAAATCCAATGTTTTGGTATGTGATTCCATGATTTATATGTAGAAGAAACAAGAGGAGAAAGATGAAATAATATCCAAGATTAAAAATAATAAATCTAATAAGTTGAAAAAAAGATAAACTTGATGATATATAGTTTAAAGTTAATGAAAATAACCAAATTATTATAATATTTGACCTATAAAGTGAAATAACTGGTCAAATAATAGAGGATATTGAAGGATAAGTCAGCATGATAAGTAAAAAGCTTGAAGATTAAGAAATTGAAATAACATTGGGTAAATATTTGGGAAGTTAGATTATGTGATATGTTGAAAAAGTAAAATGGAGGAATAAATATCCTACAAATTTTTTTGAATGTAGCTACTATAAGTAATTATTTTATAATGATTTTAAAGTTTTTGGGGGCCATGACTATGATAAAAAATCAATTATAGTTGATGTAAAGGTACAATTTACAACTCCTAGTAAGAATTTCAATTTGGGAGACAAGATAAAATCCATAAGAGTGCCACTAAAAACACACACCCATACACCTCAAGTCTGGTGGTATTGAAGTGGAAAGATGAGGTGTACAAAAAACATGTGTTACATATAAAGGAGTTACATTAAGATATAAGAGAAATGATAATCGAAGAGAAAAAAAATCAAATATCTATTTATGCTTTTATTTCATAATATTTTTTTGTGATGGTTATAGATACAAATCCACATATTTTTCATCATGTATATAAAGTAATGTTATAAGAGATAATGAAAATCATTGTATTTAGTACATCAAAGAGTCATCAAGTAGGATAAAAGTTAAAAATAGGTTTTTATATTTTTGAGATGAAGGATATGGATCATATTTGTTAGAAGAACATGGATATCAACAAAAAAAAAGAAATAGTAAGATTGTTTTAAAAATAAAGGTTCTGAGAATGTTTTTGTAATTGATATTTCTTAAAAAGGAATAGATCAAGTTAAAGTGTGGATTATTAACAATGGATACACTTCCCATATGATTGGAAATAACTATTTTTTCATGAGAACCAAATATAGAAAGGAATGAGTCATAAGATTTAATAATGATGTATAATTAACGATTATTTACTCTAAGAAAGAAAATATTAATGAAAAATACATGAAAAGGATGAATTTTTTAGTTATTTAAGATCTTTCTTAAAGTTTAATTATTTTAATTCAATTGTGAAACTTAGGGTGTACAATAAACATCACTAAGAATACAGGATAGTAAAATCATGATGCAAGGAAGGAAAAACAAAGTAAATCTCAAACTTATTATTGTAGAATATGATATGTGATTTATATCAAAGGAAAATAAAAACAAGTTATCTCATAAAAAACTTTTCATCTTGAGAAAAAAATCCTTTGAATATTTGGGGAATAATGGAGGTGACGATGAAATCCCTAAGCTTACACATGATCATAATACATGTGATTTTTTCCAAAATTGAAAGACTATTTACAATTCATACATGTTTAAAGATTATAAGTTTACAATATTATTATAATTATTTCATGTTAATGTTTGGTTACCAATATCACCAAGGGATATCAATGGAAATAGGTTCTATATAATCTTTATTGATGACTATAGTAGAATGGAATGGTTTATGGTGATCACTCAAAAATATAAGGATTATATAAGACATAATTAGAAATTGGTGGATAATATTCTTTAAATTAACATAGAAATTCTTTAATGATAGTGAAAAATAATTCAAAAATATTAAATTGGAAGATTTTCTAGAAAGGTATGGGATAGGCAAACAAGTTTTAGTGATAAAAACTCCTCAAAAAACATTGTGTAGTTGAGTAGAAGAATAAGATAATCAATAAAATGGATTAAATAATTTTCATTAAGAAAGAAACACTAGAAAAGTTTTAGAATATAGGTGAGGAGAGGAATCCATATGATATGTCATGTAGTAAGAAGCTATCTTTAATGTAATTTTATATCTTATAATGTAAATTATTTATTCTCAATAAATAGAAGAGACACTATTAGTTTGAATCTCATGGATATGAATTATTTTTTCTTGTATACTATTTAAATAAAAAGGAATATAATATTTTCAATGAAAGTATATAAAAAATTATTGAAATCAATGATTTCAAAGTTATAGAGAATGAGTATATTTTTTAATAAAAAAATGAACAAAACCTGGAGTAAAAAATTTAATGAGTTAAGCTCCCTAAGGATAGTATAAGGGGATACTGATGATTATGAAAAAGAAATTTATGATGATATACAAAAACAAGTTCATAATCTATAAGTAATTTAAAAAATAAGGATGAAATTGATAAAAAAACAATATTAGTAATAAAACACATCAATGAAAATAAGTAGAATGAAAAATCTATATAAAAAATCATTATTATCATAATTATATCTTAAAAGTTTTATGAGGATGATAAGTAAGTGATATGGGATCAAAGATATGAATAAATATCTTGACCAAATTTAAAATAATAAAATATGGGAGTTTGTTTAAAGTTTAGAGGATAATAATGTTATCTAAACCAAGTGGGTTTTCTGGAAAATGATAAATATATAAGGAACATTGGAATGGATCAAAGAAAAAATCACATGGGAATGTTAATCCCAAATTAAATAGTTCAATGAGGATGATACGTTTAATTCCATGACTAGATTGGAAATGATATATTTTTTTGGCCATAGTGGTGTAAAGGAGGTTTATTCTTTTCTTAGTAGATATTAAATTTTTATTTCTTATCAATGTCCTTTAAGAATAAGTTTATATTGAATAAAAAAGATGGATTTATAATTCATGGAGATGAGAATAAAGTGTTTATATTAAAGAAAACACTTTATGTAATGAAGAAAGCACTAATAAATTGTTATTAAAGAATTGATCAGTACTTTAGATTTCTTTCATTCCAATGTGTGGGGTTTATGATATTCTCTATTTCAATAAAGAGGATTATCAAAGAATTATAGTGATTATCTATGTGGATGACATAATCTTTGAAGGATTTAATGAAGATTAATACAATTATTTTTCCAAATTTATGATAAAAATGATGAAAATATCAATAGTTGGTGAATTAGGAATTTTCCTAGTTTATAAGTGATACAAGGAATGAAACATTTATTTATTTATATAATCATTCCAAATTGATGGTAGGAATATTTAGAATTGAGAATAACAGAAGTCTAAAAACATTAGTTTCCACCAAGATGAAGTTGTTAAGAAATTATAATGATAAACTGGTTGATATTATAGTATATATTCAAATCATTAGAAGCCCATCGTAAATAGTAGCTTCAATACTAGACATTTTTTTTTGATAATTTTCAAATAGTGAGGTATCAAAGTTTTATTAATGAAACCCAAATGATAGAGGTGAAAATTTTAGTTTATCAACGGCCTAGTTGATCTGAGGTTATTTACAAATATATTTTACATTAGAAGTTATTAGTATCTACAGATGCATATTGTGATTTTTTAGTGGATGATAAGAAGTATATATAAATAGATTCAATATAACTAATAGATTTATGTATTCTTTGGTTGATTAATAAGAAACATTGTTTCTCATTAAGTACTGTGAAATATGAATACATTACGGTTATCGAATCATTCATTCAACTCTTATAAACGAAGAAAGACATGATTATATTATATTTGAAGTGAATCCTACTATTAGAATCAAATATGATAAATCAAGTTCTACAACTCTTAGAAAAAGTACTGTTCATTATTTAATGTTGAAACACATCAAGATTAAATATCACTTTATAAAGGATAAATTTGACAAAGGTTTAGTGAAATTGGAATATATATCTAATCAAAGTAATATTTAGGATATTATATTGTATTAATATTAAAAGTAATGTTTTTTGAAGAATAAATTATATATTGAAGTTTAAAAATCCCCATCACCTTGAATGGTACAGAGAAAGTGCCCCCACTTCCAATGGTGATTGTTATTTTAAATATTGCATCTAATATGTGATATTCAACATGCAGTTCATGTAATGGTGTGCGTTTTTATCATGGGAACCTTGTTTGATTTATTATATCTTCCTTATAACCTTATAAGATATTATATTTTCATTTACTCATAAAGGGTTGTACTTACTCAAAATAAAAAAGTCATAGTTTATAGTATTGGACACCACTTGTGTTCTTTTAAAAGTTATTTAAAGAGGGGGGGGGGGTATAAATTTTCCTTAAAGGGGAGATATTTTACCATGGTGGTTCTTCAAGAGGGATAATTACTTTGAATAAGAATTAGGAGAGTGTCTTTAGATGTATAATTTGGAGGATTTTGAAGTGATTAACAATAAACGGAGTTGATAAAGATTGTTTGTTATGATATATGACAAGTGATGTTAAATAATAAATAATTCCAAAGATAAATTTCACATTTTACTTGTTTTTATCATGATTATAATGGTACACGTGGGAGTTGAGTGGTGGATAAGTGAATCATTGATTAAACTATCCAAATTATTCTTGTGGATGTTTAAAAATGGTTTTTGAAGAAGGATATTAAATTAAGATTTTTTGTCAACAAATCCCAAGGGGGATATTGTTAGAAATAAATACATGAAGTGTTTTTAGGTTGTGTTTATTGATAAGGATATTATAAATGACTCAAGGAATTTTTAGATTTTAGTTCCTTGGATTCTCATGAATTTTGGAGTAAGATGAAGTCGTTTTGTTCTGAGTGGAAAAATCATGTCTTAATTCACACTGGATTATGTTGTAAAAAGTATCATGTAGGGATAGACGTTATGGTCATATGGTTGGACAATTGTTGTTAGTTGAAAACCATAACCGTTTTTTGTTAAAGTTCTATAAATTTTTATATTAAAAACCACACTTCAAAAACACTAATAGAAAAAATAACATTCACATCATGGTTTTTATTTCAATTATTTAATAACTGATGTCAAAACCCCTATTGTAGCGAGTTTTAATGTTTACTACTATGTTAAACAAAGTTAAAACCCTATAAAACATTGATTAATATATAAATAATGTCAAAACCCAGTGAGACAATGGATTTATATATTTTTATTTATATAATCAATATCAAATACCTAGGTCTTAACATTGATTAATATATAAATGACATTAAAACCAACCATGATATGGGTTTTAAAATCAATTATATAAATAAACTACATTGAAACCTAGGGTTTCATTGTTATTTATTCAAATAAACGATGTAAAAACCCTCTTTGTGGTGGGTTTTAATGTTAGTTATACATTGAACTGTGTTAAAATTAAAATCTTAAATCCAACACCAACATTGTTTCTAGTTTTTCACAGAGTTCCCTTATGATTTTTAACTTCCCACCTAAAATTTATTACATGGAAGGCACACATTTTCAAAATCCATCTTTAAATTTTCATTCTTTATCTTTATAAATTTATAATATAATAATCCTTTAATCCACAACATCATCATTCCACCACTTCCTCATTAAAAGATCTTTCCATGGTATATGAAATTATTCTATCAATAATTAGTTTTTTATTTTGTATTCATAGATATATTATTTGATGGCTTATTTTTAATAATGAAGATAATTCGTCCAATTGAGTAGAAAAGGTAAATATTTCACATGAGAGTTACTACCTATAGTTTTAAATTCCTCAATATACATAGTTTAAAATGTTTTTGATTTATTTATTTAAAATAACATGAATACCAGTACTTGATATTTAGACTTTAAAGACACTACCAATATCAAGGAAACCAAGCTGAAGAATTAAATCTTTTTATTTATTGTTTCCTTTTGGTTTCATAAATTTTCTTCTAACCTTATCTTGTATCTTATTACAAGTTAGTTATGTGAGTTGAAATATTAAAAAAAACAAGAAAAATTAAAGGTCCGTTATTTTTTTAGTCAACATCAAAAGTATCTTATAACCTCAGTTACCAAAATAATTGATGCTAAAAGTCACTTATAACATCAGTTATAAAATTTACTAACATTATAAGTCACTTTAAATTATGGTTATTAAAATAATTTATGTTAATATATGTTTAAATTTTATCTAAATAATTATTTTATGTCATTTTATATAACCAATATTCAAAGAAATATTTACAAATTCAGTTGTATTTACATTGGTCGAAAACCAATGTAATTAAATGTAAAAACAATTGATGTGAAAAGGTATTTTTATACTCCACTAGTATAATATCAGATAAATCCAACATTTTAATATATTTTATTATGTAATTAAATGTTTATAATCCCACCACAGTTTCATTTTATGAGAAATTGTCACATTTCTATGTTTTTATGTATTTTGAGCTTAAATACAAAAAATGATCAATTCTATAATTTTAATAGGTTTTAATAAAAAAAGAATTTTTAGAAATAAATTTAACAATACTATTATTATTTGTGTGATTATTTTTTTATGATTATTTGATTTATGGGATTTAGCTTTTTCTACTAGAATAAGAGTTGATTTGAACATCTATAGGCCCAAAAAAATCAATCATGTTGAACAATTGTTTGGGTGGACAACATGGAAACCACCTCTGTAATGAAAACATAAGTTTGGATACATACCTATAATTCAGTGATTCCAAATATACATGAAAGAGGACACATATAATATATTCTTAAATGAATTTTATAAAGGTTTACACTCATTAAGAGGGCCATTGGACGTTATAAATTGGAAGAAGATTTCTAGAATTCCCAGATAGAAAACTCATCCTATGTATTTATTCCATAACTACTTCATACGATGGCTAATGATGCTGAAATGTTTTGGGTGAATAAAAAAATAATATCAAACAACTATTATTAAGAAAAATTCCATGAATTATGTCATTTAATTGGACATCCACACATAAACTTTTGGAGATCAATGTTTCTGAAATAATTATTCACCCTTTATCCCTATAAATATACATGTCTTTCCCATTTAATATATAGAAATTTTCATGGGCCAAGGAGTAGTTTAATTTATGTAATATTTTTTAATATTTTCAATATATATTATTTTATCTTTTCTTATCCTTTTTTTATTTTCTCTTCTTCCGCTATTTCTTTTATTTTATGCGTTTCTCCCACTATTATTCTTTCAACTCCATGATTGTGGGGAGATAACCCACACCATTATTCGAGGGGGGAATTGGTGGTATTTGAGTTCATTGTGATTTTATGATTTATCATGTATTATTATTATAATTCAGTATTGGTTAAAATGATTATGGTGAGCGGTCTCCCCACTTTCTCTACTATTATCCTCCTCCTCCTCATTCACTCATTTTCCTTCTTATTGATATCTAATTCATTTAAATGGTGGATTTTGGATTGGGTATTGATGTATAAGAGATTAATCCTACATGAAGAGGTATTTGTGTAGGTTAATACCATTATAATGAGAGGGAGTGGAGTGATAGGTATTGATATTCACATTGAATAATACATTGGTATATGTTTTTTTAACAATGATTATATCACCAAGAAAGCTCGAGAATAATGGTTTTCTTCTGTTGATTTTTTTGTGGGCATCTTTTCTCCCTTTTATTTTTGTTTTTTATTTTCATATATTTATATATTTGTATTATATTTTTTATTTCATGAATTTCAAATCCCCCAAATCTATATTAGTTTGTTAGTTTTATATTATCTAAATTATAATAGTTAAAATATAATTTTAGTGTGTTGTAAGTGGCCTCCTCAAGAGATCGACCTTAGGTGTTCACATTATATAGAATACATTGGAAAATAAAATATTTAATAGGGTAAAATTAATAAAACTCATATCATCAATTTTCTGCCATTTCCATAGAGGCCAAGTGCTTACACACACTATTATTCTTAAAAAACCAAAAAAAAAACAAAAAATTTAAAATATCTAAAAAAAGAGTTTCATTGCATATCTTTAAATTATTTGTAAAATATATATTTTTATGATAATTAATATAATTATTGTCTTATTGAAAACATTTATTGTGATCCTAGCTGGGAATATATTTTTAAGATTCAAATAGAACAAAATTCCTTGGCGCTTCAAGAGAATTTCAATGTTCTCAAAAAAGAAAGAAAATTAGTTGCATTGATGACTGCTAAAGATGAAAAAGTTAAAGTCGTATGTATAGAATGAAAAAAATTAAAAGATTAATAGAATTAAATTCCAAATCCAAAATACTTTTAAGAAGAAATTTGTGAGTTTGATGAAAGAGTTAAAGATCCACTTCCCTCTCCACTAATTGAATTTCCAACTGCCCTACTTAAGGAAAAAGATTCAGAAGCTAAAATATTTTAGGGAGATTAACTTTTGGGGACTTATTTATATTCAAATATTATTAATTGTTAATTTAAAAATAACCTACCTTATGATAATTTTGTAGATTCAGCATCACTACTACAGGCTCTAAATGAAAAAGAAGAAGTTGCTTATTTTGAGGAAAGAATGGAGGAGCCAGTTGAGTTGTACATTGGTGCATTTGAGGATAATGAAAAAAAAGAATACATAACATTGGAATAATTTGATGAATTAAAAAAAGAAGATAATAAACATACAATTATACTATCTCCACTCCATTGTACACAACTCCTCCAACGAAACAAAAAAGGGAGCACCCCTATATTCTTTTATCTCCCCCTCTAGATATCAAAATTTCCTTTTCATAAATTATGGGGGTTGGGACTATTTTTATTTAATTTAGGGGTTATCTATCATAGAATTTACTGATATTTGTTGGAAAAAATATAATTTGGTGGTTTCTAAGTAATAAATCCCATCCTCCTTCATATTGTGGTTAAACTACTACAACTTCCTGACTAGGGGTAGTAAAAACCTTAAACACACTTGGGGGTAAAACCAAAAATTATCCCATTTATTTTCCCTTAATATTTTATTTTATTTAATTTTATTATGTGTTAATTTATTTAATTATTTAATGGTGTAGTAGCATGAGCAATGGGATTAACACAAATATGCCACATGAAAATAAAGTTAGGTTGTATATTTTCCTTCTCTTTAGTTTTTTCTACCCTTATTTTTATTTTGTTGAGGTAAAATTAAGGGTAGTGAAATATAAGTATGAGGGAGTGTTAACTTTCTTAGTTATCTATTTTGTGTTGTTTTATTTATTTTTATTTTCATATTTTTAGGATCCTTGAGTTGAAATGAATATTTTTATCATTTTTTCACACATAAATTTATTTTGAGGTAATTAACGTGTTTTAAAAAAAAAATATTTTAAATGATTATTGATGTGATTTTTTTTACTTGACTTGGATTTTCAAAAAAAAATTATGAGTTTTCTTGATTTTTTAAATCCATTTCCTTGAAAAAATGACACAAATATTTTTCTATTCCTGTGAGGTATTCTGAACCATTTTGAAATATTCTTTCTAATATCCACACTTTCTTGAGAGAAACTTGGATTTTGTGTGAGAACCAAAATTTGCGCTTTTTCTCCCTAAAAGATTTGGATTTCATTAAATATTTTTTATATGATTAAGGAATGAATTTGGATAGAAACATTTTATCCTGATTCCCACCCTTACATCTATCCTTTATTTTCCCTTATATTTTATGAGTTTTCTTATTGGTTTAAGCCACATTAGAAGTTGGTTTTTCCTTATATACCCACACTCTTGGTATTTTTTTCATAGATATTTCAAGTTTGAGTGTGGGAGAGGGGCCATTCATGTATATTATTTGGAATTTGTTTCATTTATGGGTGTGTAAGGTGTGTGTAATCATTTTGGGTAGTGGATAATGAAATAATTGGGCATGAGTTGTCATTTTATTATGCTTCATTGGTTTCATTCAGTTCTCCATAAAAAATGAAAAAATGGAGATAATATTGAATTCATCATTGTACATTATTTTATGACTCATTTACCTCTCTTAAATAAAGGGATTTATTTTTTATTCATTCATTAAATTAAATTTTCAACTCATCCTCCATTAGAAAAAAAAAAGAAAATAGAATTTCTCCTTTCAAGAACATTAAAAAAATTAAAAATAGGGGATAACATGGATGATATAATTATTTGCAATAATTTATTATATCATGTTCCAGGTCATAAAAAGGGATTTTGTGTTGTGATTAAAATTCTATAAGGGATTTTAGTGAGGTATGTACTATGTTTTTACTTGATTATTCATGCATTGTACTTAAGAGTCAAACCTCATATTTCTGGACTTATATTTTATAATCATTTACCACCAACCTAATACATAAAATTCACCTATAAAATTCCTCATGATTAAATTAATTTTCATGTTTCATGCTATGGAGAAATTTGTATTGCCACAATCTTATAGAGATACATGCAATTTCAAAGTATTACCATTACACAATATTTAATTTCTCTTGAGTGATGTGTGACATAAATTTAATTGTGAATTTGGTTGTGATTGGGGAATGGATGGATTTATGAGTTTAAAAATTTTAATTATGAGGAATGAAAATTAAAGTTAATTGTTTTTCATATAATAGAAATTATGGAATTCTTGTTTGGAAAATATCATTGATATTTTTTTTTCATTTTTCATTATTTTGTGGATTTTGATTTGAATATATGATGAATTACCAAGACTGCAATGGTTATGTGTGGGGGAGTGATGAAGCTAATATTTTAATATATTTTCTTATGTAATTTATTTTTTATAATCCCACCATAGTGTTATTTTATTAGAAATTGGTATTTTTTTGTTTTTGAAGTAGTTTGATCATAAATGAAAAAATGGCGTACTTTTGGAATTTTAATAGATTTTAATCACAAGGTTATTTTGGGAATAACTTTAAAAATATTATTCCAATTTGAGGGATTATTATTTTTAGGATTCCTGGATTTGTGGTTTTCAAACTTTTCATCTATAATAAGAGATTATTCAAATATATGGATTCCTGAAAAAAAATCAATCATTTTCAACAATTCTTTGGGAGGACAATGTGGAAACATACTCTATAATAGAATAATAATTAGTGTTAATCACCTCTAATTGAGGTGATTCAAAATGGATTTTAAATAGGAAACATATAATCACTTCTTGAATAAATTTTATGGAGGGTTTTATTCATTAATAGGGCCATTGGACATTATATATTGGAAGAATATTTCTGGAATTCTCAGCCAAAAAAAGTCATCCTCAGTATTTATTTAATAATTTCATCATATGGTGGCCAATGATGCAAAAATTACTAGGGTTAACTGAAGAGACATTATGGAATAACTATAATGAATAAAACTGTTATAAACTCTACAATTTAATGGAAAATCCATGTCGAAACTTTTGGAGATCAAATTTTGAGCGATATTTCTTCAGCCCTTCTCTCTTTAAATATTTATCTCTTCTTACATTTCATATATAGCCATTTTAGGGTCTAAAGTGGAGTTTAATTTATATATTAGTTTTTAATATTTTCAATATATGTTAGTGTATCTTTTCTTATTCTTATTCTTTTCATTTCTCTTCTTCTGCTATTTCATTTATTTTACATGTTTCTCCCACTCTGCTTCTTTCAACTCCATGATTGTGGAGAGCTAACACACACCATTGTTTAAGGGGGGAAGTGGTGGTATTTGAGTTTATTTTGATTTCATGTTTTATCATGTGTTATTATAAGAATTAAATAGTGGTTAAAATTATTGTGGTGAGAAGTCACCCACTTTCTCTACTATTATCTTTTTCCTCCTCATTCACTCATTTTCCTTCTTGTTGATATCTAATTCATTAAAATAGTGGAGTTTTAATTGAGTATTTATATGGAAGAGATCACTCTTACATGTAGAGGTCTCAGTGTAGGGTAATACCATTATAACGAGAGGGTGTGGAGTGATATGTATTGATCTCCCCATTTAATAGTACATCGATTGATATTTTGAATAACAATTATAATATCACCATGAAACCCCAACAATAATGGTTTTCTTCTGCTGACTTTTGTGTGTGTCTTTTCTCCCTTTTTGTTTTTTTCATATATTTATATATTTATATTTCATTAATTTTAAATCCCCCCAATATATAATAGTTTTTTACTTTTATATTTGATAAATTATAATAGTGACAATATACTTTTAGTTTGTTGTAAGCAGCCTCCCCGAGAGATTGACCATGGGTGTGCACATTATACTACATACATAGGTAAAGAAAATATTGAATAGGGTAAAACAACCAAAACCATATCATGAATTTGAAATTTATGATATGTATTTTATTCATTTGACCCTGTTTAATTAAATTCTTATTACCCTAATAATGACCCATAGTGGAACACCCTAGGGTCAATAACAAGGAGTCTGCTTACAACGCACAATTATTTTATCAAACTATTATAAACTAACTATTATAAAACAATAATGCTAATATAAATGGAGGAGATTAAAATTAATAAAATATAAATAATATATATATAATTTAATACCAAATTATATTCTTAAGAAATAAATATTCAATTATTTTTTGAGTTTATAGTGGTTGAAATCATTATTTAAAATAATTCCCAATATTCAATTCAATGTAGTGGTCAAGACCTGTCACACTACTGCTTATTATTTTAAATATCATCACCGCATACCAAGACCAAATCATACAATTTAATTCACTTCCTTAATACAACTAGGATACCTCTTTATTGAAAATCAAAATCAATGTCATGCTCCACTGTATTCATGACACAAATATTGAAGGGAAGGATAATGATAAATGCGAAGAAGAACTCAGTGGTAAAGAAAATGGGGTGACCACTCACCACAATAAATTTAACCACCTCTAAAAATCGTATTATCAACTAAATAGATAATAAAATGAATCACAATAAACTTATTCAAAACAAAATTTACTCCCTCAAATAATTGATGAGGTTACTTCTCTATTTTTGGTGGTGTTGATAAGGGAACAACGGTGGGATAAACAAATAAAATAAAATAAATATGAGAATAAGATAAATGAATAGAATAAGAAGAAAATATATACTAATATATATTGAAAATATTACAAAACTATTACAAAAATTAAACTCCACCTTAGACCCTAAAAATGGATATCTCTTGAAATGGGAGAAGAGATACATATTTATAGAGGGAGGGAGGTGAAAGAATTATCTCCAAAATAATCCAATTTTTTTGTATGTGTATTGTCCCAATAAATTGACTAATTTTTAATAACTCTCTGCATGAATATTTTTTTATAATGTCTCCTCTATTCATCATCAAAATTTCAGCATTATTTACCACCAGAAGAAGGAGTTATGGTTGTTTTACTACGAGACATTTAATCTGTCCATGTGACTCATAAAATTCCAATTATTTAATGTACCATGAAATAATCACCTTTAATCCACTATATTCATACATTTCCTTCATTAAAAAATATTTTCACATATTTCTTTCATTCCCCTCCATAATTTCATACATTTTGGACACTTTTTCAAAAGATATGAATTAATTATTGAATAGAACCATTTCTTCCCAAAGAGACCTTTCATATTCCACTGGTTTGGAATGTTTAAATAATGTAATAATGAAAATATTTTTAATTTAAACTCCTCAATAACGAGAATTATTGAATCATATTTCATATCCAGCTATAATTAAGGAATTTGGATGCATTTATCCAGAGTTATGCCTCAGTTATAGAGGTGGGGTCCACTCTACTGGATAGAACAACCTTCCATAAATAATTATTTATTTGGACCTCTATATTCCTGAATCAAGACATGTACAAGTTAAAAAATATTTATCAAAATTTCATTGGAAGTCTAAAAAAAGATCACTCTATTTGGATTAATATAGTAAGAGATATGACCAATATACATAAGTGATTAAAAGCAGTTAAAATTCCAGAATTGACCATTTTTTGCATTTCAGCTCAAAATACCCCTAAAATATAAAAATGTGAAAATTAACTATAAAATAATACTATGGTGGGATTATAAACATTTAATTATAGAATAAATTATATGAACATGTTGGATTTATCAATATCATTCCATGATTTTCTATATAAGAGTAAATATCAATCAATGGGTGTAATGCTATGTATTGTAGGAAAAATATAATATCACAAATAGAGGACATAAAATTTATGTTTATCCATGATGAGTTTGGTTACACTATATTGTTGTGGTCAGAAATATTTTCAGATGTTTAGTCATGATATAAAATTACAAGTTTGAGGTGGACGACCGAATAATTTTAGAAGGACTTTAGATTTTCATAGGCATTGTTTTGTGATGGTTTATATTATTCCACAATAATTTTAAGATATAATACTTTATTAAATTTTAATTTACTATCTAAATTATTTTGATTTTATATTCAAATTTTGATATTTTTACTTAAAAATTTAAAGATAAAATTTGAGAAATTTTCCCAGGATTTCTGAAGAGAAGTGAATTCTTTAATGAAGGGTAACATGGAAATTTCTCTTGAATTAAAGGAATAACTTGTCACGTGGAGAAGGATGTAAGTGGAAGGGAGTTAAATATTTGATCATATTTGGGAGAGAATTATATATAGTGTTCTTATTGTAATTATTAGTGGAGTATGGTTATGATTGCTACATCAAACCAAAGGAAGAAGGAAGAGATCATCATATTGATGAATATGGAGAATATTACTACTCTAATAAAGGTGTAATATCTCATTTTGATTCATGAAGATCAAATTTATTTTATTTATGGACTAATTTGTTCTTATCGTGTGATAGGGTGGTGATTTATTATTCTTATGAGAGGTAGTTAACTTAGGGGGATGGTGAGCCTTCTTTAAACATGTAAATAAGCAGTGAACTAGGGAATTTTGGTACATTGAAATATCACCAAGTATATATTACTTATATTTCTCTTAGTGAAAATAAACAAAGTAAAATCATTTTTTTATTTTTTCAGTATAACATTAATTATTTGTAAGGGAAAGAGATATATTTTTTAATATAATCATAGAAAAAGATCATCAGAATGAGATATTTTAAGTTCAAATACCCCAATTAACCCATTTCGTAGGGTTTCCTTTATAGTTATGGACTAATAAAAGTGAACTATGTACACATATTTTTATTTAAAACATTAAAGGACTAATGTTTCTTAAAAAATATTGAAATATTCAGAATGATCATCCCTAATTTAGTTGATAATTTCTTCCTTAATCCTTATATTTAGTTGGGGAAGTGGTTTTTTTATAAATCATATGTTTGTATTAAAATTGAGTGATCATAAAAATTATGACTATATTAGTATCCTAAGATATAAATTATACCCATAGGAATATTTTAAAACTTTTATTTAATAATATTATATAATATATATTAAAAAGGAGCATCCATTTCAAAAATGGTTTTATGTGTATTTTACTCATGGAGAGTATAAAATGTAATGTTACAATATAATAAAATAAAAATACTACTACATGAAAGTGAATATAGTTAGAAAAGTTATAAAATAGAAGCAAGGATCCATGACTGCTTATTTTTATCATAATAATCTCCTCCTCCTCCCATGACCTCATTATAATTAATAAGAGGATTATCTCTTGAGATATTTTTCATGAACTGCAAATAAATATCATCTATTATAACATGAAACTCATGTTCTAGATGAGTTTTTGGAAAAGGAAATATCTTAGTTATTTTTTCCGGGTTTTAGATAGATATATTAATAGATCATAGATATGATGTTCTATAAATGAAACCAATAGTGGGTTTTTAGTCAAAACCGCATGTCTATTTCCCATCCTCCACTATTTCAATTCCCTTATATTATCCTACACTAATGAGTACACTACCCAAAAAGAATATTTTAGAAATTACACTTTGGGCCACCAATAATGTAGGTATAATATGTTTGAGAATAGATAACTTATGTACATGAGGGATATAATTTGGAGCAGTGGTGGCTTGAGGTGTTGTAGGAAAGATATCCTTTGTGGGAATAATTATGTTAGGTTCAATATATGGGGTGGAAAGTGGTGATGGTGTCAGATTGTTTGGCAGAATCAGGTTGGGATTATCTTGAATGTCTAGATTCTCATAAATATTGTATAATGTCTCCATTATGTAATCTTTAAAGGCTATGAGATATTCTAACTTTTCATTATAATACTTGTTAATTCAAGAAGATCCTTTAGGTGCTTTTAGTGGTCTATCAAAGTGTAGGGGTGATATTGGGTGGGATGGAGTCTTATATTTATCCTCATTATAATTATACTATTTAATAATATAATCTTTCTAAAAATATATATTTTTTCTATAGAAACCTCATACCCCTATAAAAAATGTCATTTTCTAATTTTATATGCTCGTCAAAGATAAATCCCCCGATATTTCCATACACAATGAAATTGAACTATGTAAAGTAACCTATATCCCCAAGCCTCATTATAGAGGATGTGTACGTCACACATGGCATAATAATGATCCACTAAACTATGGGTGGGGGTTATACTTGACATCCTAACCCTAACCACTTTACCACCAACTATGGTTGTGCGAATAAAGTTACTTAATCTTGTGACCTCAGCATGACTCTTCAGAGATAAAATAACAAGGCTATAATCCTGGGGGGATATTTATAAATATATATATTTCCCCTAATTTTGAATCAATCCCACATCTAGTATTGTGTTTAATTTCAAAAAAATTGACCGTGTTAAAGGAATTCATTAGAGTTATAATCCCACACTATCAATTTCTTGGACAAGTATGTGATAAAATTACCTCCCATCACAGTCACTTTGGTTATATTTTTTATTCCTTCAAAATAGTGTAATAATTTATTTTATAGGATTATGGGGAAACCTTTTATAGTAATATATAAAATTTTCACATCTAATTGGTCGATAATCCCTAATGATATCACCTATAGAAACAAAGAAATGATCAATGATTAGTGTAAACTATATTATGTGGGGGTTTCAAAATTAAGACATTTGATTTTAGTTTGGTTATTCAGTATAATTGTTTCTTTATCTAAACCACTTATCATAATAAAATTCTTTATAAGAGTCTAACATCAATAAACCATACTTAATCTATTTTTTAAAATCAATAGAATACTCCTCTATTCCCACACTAATGTATTTCATCATAATATTTTATTACTTACAAACTAATCTAAAATCAACTTCATTATGACCATTAAAAAAATTAGTGAGGAACTATAATGTGAGTTCTTGATAAAACTCATCTTTCATACCCTAAATTTTATCGATATTAAATGTTTTCTATGTATTCAAAATGGAATAATATATATGATCCTAGATAAAATACTAATTTCTTAGACCTTTTACATCAACAATCTTTTGATTTTCAAATATATATATATACAAATATTATGGTAAATTATTTTGAATACAATGTAATTATAAAGTGTTTTAATATATTATATAGGGAATGTGTTTGTGTTTGGATATTGGTAGTTGAGAAATTTAGTATGGTTATATGATAAGACTTTGATTTTGGAAAGTTTTTATCATTTGATTTGGAAGAAGGGAAACATGGGTGAGTGTTGGTAATATGATTTAATATTTTAGAATGAATTGGCTTGGTTTTTAGTTCCATGTGAATTATATGTTTTTAATGGTAGATTCAATGGGATGGGGTTTTAAATTTAAAGTATTTGTGATTATTTTAAAGAGAGAAATGGTTTGTGATGGGTTATAGAAAATGAGGGTTTAGGGAAATGGATATAGTGGGATAGTTAGGGATTCATGGGTGGTTAGTGAATGTGACCATCCATTAAAGAGTTGAAAAATTGATCATATGACACTTGTGATCTATTGAAATATACATATTGGATTGGATGATAAATGATCCAACCTCTCTTTATATTTGAGACATATCATTGTTAGGGTTTAGGAGATAGAATTTTTAAAGGATATGAAGTGACATAGAATTATTTTCTTTGACATGTCATGGTTTTGAGGATTTAAAAATCATATTTTTGGAGAAAAAATTTATGATGGGTTGGATTTGAGCACATTTTAGCTATATGGAATAAATATTCTGAACAATGGATTTTAGAAATTAGATATACGAAATAGAAAATGACCACCATGTGAATTAATATTGGCATTTATTTTATAATATTTTGATATTGATACCAAAAAAATTGATATTTCTACATTTTGTATGTCTAGGAATTATTCGAGTAAAAATATTGGGGTCACTATAGGTAAATATGATATTATTTCATGGGGCATGTCTTTTAGAAATGATTTGTCATGGAAATATTTTAGGGTTATTATTGTGAATCACCGATTAGTTAAACACTATATTTTTTCCCATGGGTTGAGTAAGAAAGACGAGGATACCCTTGGGTAACACAATTTAGGTCACTTTGATGTGTTCAATATCTTAGTTATATTTGATAAAACCTAATTCAGATACCATCCAACACACTATATGTTATAGAACATGGAAAAAGGCATGGGTTGAGATAATAAAAATGGGTTGGACATGGTTAATTGAGGGAATGTAATACAATGTGTTGGTTTATAGGCATGTATTGGCTTGGTATTAAGATGATAAGATAAAAATTCAAAATAGTGTGTTTAAAAAAGTCACATCATGGGTTTTGAATTATTTTGATATTTTTATCCTATTCTTCATTCACCCATTTTTTTTTATAATAATTGATTTATTTTTTATCATTAAATAAGTGATTTATAGGGATTTGGATGACATTTAAATACTTCACCTAAGGAGTCACTATAAACACTGAATTCCAATTCTAGAAAAACCTACCTTGATTTTCCAAATAAAAAAATGTAAATATCTTTGATTCTTACAAGGTTACCAACCAATTATTATTTCATTTAAAATATAAATCTTGATATAAATTTTTATATTGAATCAAAGTCAAGGACAATAATCACCTGATCTATGTGTTCTCTATATATATATTTAACCATTATTCATTCACAATGAATGATAGTTCTTTCTACATTTGAATCTCCACCACTCTAAGAGGATAGAATTGTATCACATTGAAGGGACTAATAGGATATAGGATTACCTAGGTGAAAACATAATCATGAATTAAAAAAATATTTTATCCCTTGATGGTTGATAATTACAATAGATGTTTCAGTCATGTCACTTATTTATCTTCTCCTTATTAATGGCGGCATTGGTATGTGAATCTCTACATATTTATTCTAACTCAAAAAGTTTTTATAATATACTCTTACCAAAATCATATTATTTCTTATTTATAGATTTAAATTCCTAATACAATATGTGTGCTAACTCAATCAAAATTTAATATGGTTTCCCATACACCAAAAATAATTGTGATATTATAGTTGGTGTCATGTTGGTTATCTAGTATTCCTATAATTCATCATCCAACTTCATTGACAAATCTTTATGGATTGAATTCATAGTCTTATATAATTTTTATTGATTCATTATTAGAGATTTATACTTAACCAAACTTTTTTAGAAGTTATGAAGTGATAATTTATGTATCATATTTTATATTTTTCAACCATTTCTCTTAGTAAATTATTATTAAATTGGGTGTCTTGATCATTGATTATTATATATGAAACTAAAAATCGATGAAATATTTTCCTTTTTGAAAAATAATTTCACCACCTTTACAATTTCCTATAAGCTCTTTATCTTTGACCCACTTAGACACACAATTAATATTCCCCAAGATGTATGTGTTCCAAAAGGGATTCATAAAAAGTTCCATAAAGTCTATCCCCGCACATTGAGTACCTTCACCTCAAGTATGGAATATTTCAATATCTTATTCCTCATAATTATAGCAATGTTTTATTGGAAATAGTCAAAAGCTATCGAAAAATACCTGGCATCTGACTAGAGTATAGGCTAAAACAATCCACTCTAAAGAATATTGACCATTATTTTTGTCTAGGGCATCGTGTTATCATGTTAGTGGTGACCGAAATAATTTGATAATTCCCATAAAGTCATATTTAGGAATACATCAACGAATCATTATATATCCCCATTGTTTGAATAATAGAGAATCATCCTAAATGTGGTTCTACACTTAATCTAATAATCAATTCCTTAGTTTATAAGTAAATTGGGGGTGAATTATCTTAGTGTATAAGTAATTTTCAACATCCATTATCCATGTTCTAGTGGATAAATTCACCATAAAAAATATTCACCCATAAACTTATCCTTGTTTTCAATCTATTGGTACTTACTTATATGAGGTAGATCTGAACTTCATATATGTATGGAGACTTAGTTATATGATCCTTCTTATACTCAATCTCTACATCAAGATATTTGAGTTAATGGATCAACGAGATCAATTATAGTTTTACATCATTAATTTTAAGAAAACATTTCAAAGCTGTGTGTTTTATATTGTCTTCCAATTTGGAAAGAACATTATAGGGTCTAATAATTTCAAAATCATTATCCAGTGTGAGTAATTCATTTTTAGGGTATTATATATCCATGTATTCATAGTATTCCAAATCACCTAGTAGAAAATAATAAATAAATAGTCAAGAAAAACTATCCAAGAGTTTATCCCTTGATATAATCACTTAGAATAAACTAATGTATTTATATTTACTCCCAATTAGGTGGTACCATAATCGGGGCTATCAAAAAAATTATCTCTATGGTGACCCAATCATGAAATACATACATATACCATCATTTTATATGATTATTAATTACATATATCAAACAATACACACACCATAACCATAAATTTTTAGTGTCTTTGGACATTAAATATATAATCAACTTAATTCATAAAATATCTTAATCATCTCCCACATAGTTCTTCTCATATAGTACCCTTTTTCGATATATCTTACTTAATTGCTTTCCTTATAACCCAGGTAAATTAAAACATAACAAAGGTTGATATCAACTACTTAGTGAGGGTAAACACAATAGATACAAATCGACGTCACAACTGAGCAAAATATAAGAATAAGGGTATGAGAACATGATCATAACTTACAAAAACGTACCCAATAAGTCACATACAATAAATAATGATACATTACATAAGGATTTATCACAATAAATGATATAAGTCATACAAGTGTGGGATTAGAAATAAAAAATAATGATACATGGGAGCATATAATAAAAATAGTCTATAATTTCAAAGCATAAAATTAGGCATAGAAATAATATGTAAACACTTTCCATCCAAGAAATTTATCACATAATATGTTTGTGATAATCATTCATGTACCTTATTGAGCTAGGGTTAAACTCCAATGTAGCCTCTTGGGCTTGGGATAATAGATCATGTACACTCAAGGGCTTAGGATAACTACATATTCTCTCTTTGGGATCATGAGATATAAAACATTACCCAATTCATTAGAGGACAATAGTGAAACCACTCATTAAATAATAACAAAATATACATATACATGCAATAAGATCACCAAAACATTCGTAATTTCATCATAGCTTAATTACCCCATGGGAATGAAATGAGTTTAATTAAACATCCTTTAAAAAATCATCATAAGATATCTATAAAAAGAAAGTAGATTGTTTCATAAGTGAATACAACCAGTGAAGCATCATAATCATCAAAGTATGTCAATATATATGAACAATATTTTTATAAAATATATATATATATAAGATTGGAAAATAATATGAAATATCATTTTCTATTTTTAACTTTAAAAAACTGAATATTCTAAGAACACCAAGGTATATAAATTTATTGAAAAACCATAGAAAATTTTAAAAGAATATTCATATTTATGAGTGTATATAATGAAGGGAAAATTCATTCATTCCATAAACGTTAAAAAACATTATTTTTTCACTTTTAAAATGAAATTAAAAAAACCACTTTAGAAAATGATAAGAATATATATTTAAAATGATTGTAAATAAAGACAAATATAGTATAAAAATACCTTTAAAATAATTTAAAAATAAATAAGAACTAAAAAACAATTTTTATAAATTTTTATATAGATAAAAAATATTCATGAATAATAATAAAAATAATGCCAACTTTTCTTAAAATCATTCTTCTAGTGTTTTTGAGTACAAAAGAGGGGAAAATAGAAGTAATAACTAAAAATCCATTAAATTACTAGAGTGGAAGGAAATAGATGAGTTTTAAAAAATAAATAACATAAAATTTATTTAATTATAAATTTAAACATAAATAATCCTAATAAAAATGGGGATTGTAATATAAACCCTTATATCTTCGGTAATGTTTGAATTAAAACCTAATGAAATAGAAAAAATTTGATGGATAGTAAGTCCCCATAATTTTCATGATAGTATCATAAAATAAATTCTTTTTTTACATAAAACACAAAATATAAATAAGGTGGTGAATATATAATATATCTCAATAAAGGGGAATTGATATGAGGAAACCCTTACCTTAAGTACCAAATTTCTCCATATGTTCTCAAACCTCGTCTTCCTTAAGAATCCTCATTTTTGTTAAACCTTAAGCCTTATTAGGTTTTTATTTTTATGATAGTCAAACATCTAGGATGTGTGGATGAAATTTGGGAATTAATTCGGGCAGATCTTGGTCGAGCTAAGGTGATGAAGGTGTGTGGATAAGTGAGGAGAGGAGATGCTAATTTATAAGTTAGGGGAGTGTAACCCTTGTAATTATCCTCAACTTTAAAATAATATAAAGTTATTTTCATGGAAAAATAGAATTGGATAAGCCCAAGTTTGATGATATGGTGAGGGGAGGGAAAAATTCACTCAGCTAAAAAAATAAAGATATAATTTTGAGATATTTAAATCCATATTCTTTGGTTTTAGACCTTTTTAACCATTTAACCGTTACCATAATACGCTAACCTTTTTTTTACCATGGTAACATGTTTTGATAACCACAGATGAAATGAATCTTATTACAAAATTTTAATATTTTAATTCCAAATATGGAATCCATTTTAAAATATTTAATTTCTAAAGGTGGTAAAAATTATATTTAATATAAATAGTAAAAACACAACAGAATCAATATTTTTGAAAAATTCCTTATTAAAAATTTAAATGAATTTACATGAAAATCATGCATAAAATTTATTCCAATGGAATATATTGGTTCAAGGATATACAAATAAGAGTTTTATGAATTTATAATCAAGCCAAAAACAAATAGAGAGTTGTGAATAATTAATCAAATGAAAAGAAACAAAAACGTTTTTATTAGAATAAAATACAACTTAGGTTCCAAAAAGTTAATCAGGGTTTTCCAAATTCCACATAATGTTTTAATGTTTTATTTTAATCCGTAAATACATATTTGGTTAATATAAAGGTTTTATATATTTTTGTTCATTCTTATATCTTAATGATGTCATAATAGTTACAGTATTTGTAAAAACTATATTTTTCACTATTCACTAAGAAATAAACCATTTCAGAAAAATAAAAAAAAATCACCCTAAGATAATTTTGAGATTATAAATTCATTAATTAATTTCATTTTATAAAATTAATATTTTAAATTTTGAGAAATAAAAAAAATGTATAATAAAAACAATATTTTTAAATTAAACATTTCTATTTAGGCGTGAATAATTAGAGTAATACTTCTTATAATTATTTAATTGATTTTACTAATTATATGTAATTTAATAATATTGAAATATATTTTATTTTATATTATAATAAATAATTAGTCACTTTATTTTGGTGCTCCATACATCGCAATCTATCAAATGTAATGAATTTAGTAATAGAAATATATTATAAAATATTAGGGTGTAACATTCTACCCTCTTGTAATAATTTCAACCTTGAAATTCAATTTTTAAAATATAAATTTATGAGGATACTTACACCTCATTACATCACTGGGTTCCCATGTAGCTTTCTCAAAATTATGGGTTTTCTATAAAATATTGACAATTTGTGTGGTCTTGTTTGGAAACACTTTGTCCCTTTGATCCAAAATCTCAATAAGATATTCCTTATAAGAAAGATCATGATCTAGTTGTAAAACCTCTAGGTTCAACACATGATAAGGATCTAGTATGTAATTCTTTAAAAGTGATACCTAGAACACATCATGAACTTAGAAGAGGTTTAGTGGAAGTGACATGGAATAAACTACCATCATGATATAATTAAAAATATTATATGGATGGATATATATATGGATAAACTTCATATTCATTCTAAATATCATAACTTTATTCCAAGTATATATTCATAAGAATATCGTGTCACTAAATTCAAACTCTATATCTCATCGATGATTGTCAGCTTAACATTTTTATCCACTCTGAGATGATCTAATGTGATACTGAATGAATCTAACTTTATCTTATTTTTACTCATCTATCTCAGGTCCCAATATCTTCTGTTATCCAACATAATTCAAATATATTTTAATTATATGCTTATTTCTATAGAGATCTTCATAATGATTATTCTTAATTCTCCAGTGAATTCCATCACTGCATGAAAATTCAACCAGAGGAGTGCATTGATTCCAACCACATTTGATATCCATAGATAAGTCTCTAAAGATATCTTATAGGGTTTGAATAGTCCTCTCAGATTGGCCATATATTTGAGGATGATATATTATGTGAAAGATAAACTCTTTATTAAATGATTTATGAAGTCTTCTATAAAACTATTAAGTAAATATTAGATCTTGATTAGAAACAATTTAGAGTGGTAATCAATGAATCCTTACCACTTAATTAAGGTATATTCTGGAAAGTTGGTCAAGTGTGAAATATTCTCTTATAGTAATGAAATGTGCTTACTCAATAAGGTGATTGAATACAACCCAAATGGAATTATGGATTTTATATATCTTGAAGATTCATATGAGGAAATCCAAAGTGTTTTTTTCCCATTTTCATACCGGTGTGTGTAATAATTACATCAACCCCTTATACTTTTTACATTAGAAATTAAATTTCCAACATACCAAACATCAAGATACAGACTTTATAATATTAATTTTTAGTTATAATATTGGAAATTATCTTTGGGATATTTATACATCTTTGTACATCCATGATTAATAGTAAATTATGAGCTATTTTCTTCATCAAAAAGTTTATTATTAAATTCTTGTATTGGAGGGACACATATTGGGTTCTTGAGTCTTCTCATTATATCATGGTCAAGGTTGAACTTTGGAACAATTATCACCTTCTTTTTTCAGTTCTAAATCCTTCTTCTTCTCCTTTTTAATCTTCACATGGATGGATGGTTGAATATTTATTTTTGGAATATAATATTTCTCCCATTTTATCATGATTTCACGGTCTATATTCTTTAAATCCATAATGATTAAATCACTTAAAACCCTTATCATGGATATGATAACATAATACTTATGACTAAGAGAATTTTCCACTTTTCTCACCTTCCAAAGGTGGTTATATATTGAGAAACCACAATATTTAATCATATCCAACCATATACTTTAGAATATATTTGATTATTTATGGGTGAATATATACTTAAAATTTTTATTACCAGTATATATATATCATACCATTCACCATAAAGATAATTCCACCATACTCTCAATGCAAAAATTACCACTACCAGCTTAAAATCACGATTTCTGTAATTTTTATTATAAACCATCAATTATAGCGAGTCATATGATACTAATCTATCATTTGACATGATAAAACATCTAATAGTTTCTCTGATGCATCATTATATATCAGAAAACATTATTCACTACTTGCTACTGTGAGCACAAGTGAACATACCAACCTTCTCTCCAACTACTTGAAATCTTGTTCACATTTATATGTTTAAAGGATCTTGGATCCCTTAAACATAAACATATCTATTTGATTTGATATCCATGAGAAATTTATCACAAAGCATTGATAGTATCCATTAATTCAATGATAACTATGAATATCAGTTATAATGTATGGTCTGAGTCAATTTTTAATAACCTCTATCTTTGAATGATCTATCGATATACCCTTACTTGTAATTATGTGACCCAATAATGATACTCAATACATCCAAAATTCATATATTCTAAATATAGAATATAACTTATCCTTTCTCATATTCTTCCACAAAATCATGAATTGATCATTATGATATTCCCTTCTAATGGAATATATGAGAATATCATCTACAATGACAACAAAAAACTGATCGAGGTAATCTTGAGATATTCTATTCATTAGATCCATGAAGATAACATGTGAATTGATATATTTGAATGAAATCATTAAAAATTAATAGTGTTCATACCTCACAGGGAAGGTTGTATTTGGTGTGTCATTTTTTTATCCTTAATTTACGATATCAAAAATCAATTGTTAGCTATTGAAAACCATTGAGAACCACGCAGTTGATCAAAAAATTCATCTATATGGGGTAGAAGATACATTTTTCTAGATAGTTATCTTTATTAAGTTCCCAATAATTAATGAAACGATGCATTGAACTGTATTTATTATTAACAAAAAATAATAGGTGAAACCCATGGTGATGCACAAGGGTATTCTAAACCCTTTTCTAAAATTTTTGGGAGATTTGTATTCAATTCCTATAACTCAATTAGGTCCATTACGTAAAGATCCTTTGAAATAGGTGTATCCCTAGGTATAAGTTCTATTGAAATATTAACATCAAAATTCAGGGTAAGACTAGGATACTCTTAAATAAATATATTGGTATATTCCCACAAAATAGGAATATCATCTATGTAGAGTTTCTCCCCAACTTTCTAAGATAAATATCCCTCATGAGTAGGTATTAATACCGATATAATGGAAGTAATTTCTATTGGAAGTTCATATTCAACCTTCCATCAATGGTTGATTATAGGTTTATTTAGGATATAAAATGAAACATACCTTCCTCAATAATTGATATAGTCTCTATATAGTGAGAGCCGATGCATGCCCAAAATAACATCAAATTAGACTATAGAGAGAATAATAAGACTTGAGAAAAAACACATTGCATAAAACATTAATCAGATTGGGATTATATACATGATACACATTCATCATACCATAATATTTTTTCCTCAATAGTTAAATATCTAATCATTGAGGTGGTGATGTGATACCCTTATAAAATTTCCTAGATATAAAAATATGGGTATAACCATATGTAAGATTTTGAGTGCTGATGATGGAATAATAAACACACCTTTCCCTATTTTATTCATGTTCTCATCAATTACTTACACCAAAAAAGGTTAGAGTGAGTATCAATAAATATTAACTAGAGTAATAAATTATATGATAATGAAAATCATTCCTAATATGTCATAAATTATGACACTTTTTTTAAAACTTGGAATTCTAGGTTTAACTTATATAACATTCACTATAAACTATTTTAGGTTCTTATCTCTTATTATTTATAATTATTTATAAAGAAAATTTAAATTATCCAAATAATATCCCTTGAGAGTTTTAAACCAAGGGTACAATTAGGAATATTTATCATAAAACATGTAAATATTTAGTTACTACCTTCCATCATTTTTCAAGGATATCACCCCTAGGTGAATATGAACTAGTGCTTGTATCCACGTTTTCATATCAATATAGAGATTTCAATTATAAGAAACCACACACTCAATAATCTACCAAAATTTTAGGACATTTCCTATATTTAGACTAATCGTTGTGGTTCTCACTAAGGTTTATAATCCTAATCCAAAAAAACTAAACAGTACTTTGATACAAACTAAGGAAACCTAAAAATTAAGTAGATATGTATATGAGCATTTTAGATGATTATTCATTACATATATCAAATAATAAACACCCAAGAACTATAAAGGTTAAGTGTTTTTGGAGAAATATACCTAATCAACTAATTTCATGCAATATATTCAATATTTACCATAAATTTATTCTCACATAGTGCCCTTTAAAGACGTATCCTACTTACTACCTTCCTTTATAACCTAGGGAAATAAAAATATAAGAATGGGTGAGATCATATCCATTGTTAGGGTAAAAATGAGAGTTAAAATTCAATTATCCAATGGATAATAGGATAAGAATAAGTGTAAAATAGCTTGATCATAACTTACAAAAGCATACCCAACAACCCATAGACCATAAATCATGAGTCATGATCACTAGATCATTAGAAAAACTAAAGAAAAAAGAGGCAATGGTTGGGCTAGTTGCATTAACACTTAAAGAAGGTGTTATTAATGAGATATTAATGTAAGGAGAGTAAGTTAGAATTCATTATGATGGGGATAATAAGGATTGAGGTGGAAAGAAGGTGGACCCAGTATAGTTGTAGGGAAGGGAGTAAAATAATTTTTTTGGAGAGGATACAAGAAGGGTGGATGTTTAAAAATAAAATGTCTTAGTGATTTTATTAAATTATAATGAATAGACATTGGAGGATTTCATTAAAATAAATGTTTTAAAGGATTATTTAGATAGAATTTTTGGTTATGAATATCTTAGTTTATCTCAATGATGAGAAAAAAATCTTGGATCCGAAAACAAGATTGGATATTGGCATGTTGAATTAATGAGAGGAGAATAAATATGTAGAATTATATTCATACTTGGGACAAGATTTCCTTTCCCTTCAAGGATCTCATAAAGGATGATCTATTAATGGAGGTAACCTTTATCGATTGGAGCTTATACATGGTTATGGATTCATCCTCCTTCAAATTTTTCAATAATGGTATTGTTATTTCTTATATGGTTTGAGTTTAGAGATTGTTGATTTTTTATAGGGTTCTCACATACCCCTTAAAAGTGTTTTTTGAAATAAAAATTTAAATTATTAGTAATGAATCATCAATAGTAAATCATGATCAATGATAGAATATCATAAGAATAATACATTTTCTGTGGAATACACTTAAGAATAAAAAGAATATGTTAAGGATATCCACCAAGAAATTCATTACAAAGTAGGGTTGGCCTAATAACCTAGGTTATTATAAACCCCTCCCCTAAAGGTACCCATCCTAGGCCATCAATAAGAAAAATAGGATAGTGAATGGCCAAATCCCACCTTTAATAGGTCATGGGTTAGTGATAAGCATTGAGGGTGTATCATACATACAAATGGGAGGTATTAAACTCTAAGAGTACTTGAAGAATAGAGATATAAGACGATACACCAATCAACTCCTACTCAGATATATATAAATAAAAATCAATTACAAACATGTAATTTTATACAAAACTAATAAAACAAAAAAGGAACTATAATTAATAAAATATATAATTGGCAGTGTCCATGAATCCCAAAACCTTTTGCAAAATCATAAGCTACAAATATCCACCCTGATATAAAAAATGATCCTACTGACCTTAAAATTTGTTTAAATATACATGGGGTGATAATAAATGTGTACTCAGTAGGATCCTACCTATATCCTCTCATACTAATGATAAAGAAAGAATAATAAATCTTGGTGGAAAAACAAGAGAAAATAACTCATCACCAAAATAAGTATATTGTGTTCCCATTATCACCTTGGATTTCTCACAATAAGTAATGATCAAAATGGATTATTTATTATAGTAATGAAATAATGGTACCCCAATACCGCCTCCCCACTGGTTTTCCACCCTTCCCCAACATCATAAATCAAAATCCATCTCTATCCAAAAGTAATCTATCATAAAGACACCTAGGATAAAGTTTCAAAACATGTATCTAGTGTATCACATCTTCTCATAATTACATATCAACTCTCCATATATTATCCAAGTAGTTTTTTTCATCTACCAAAAATTGTATATTGTGTATCATACATTAGGTTTTATACCACCAAATATCACAACCCATACATCAATTATGTGCCTCAAGACATCACAACCCATGCATATAATACCTATAATATCTATTTAGATACTATATCTATAGATACATGTGTTTCAAATAACCAAAATCCATTATAAAACTCTAAAAACATATAATGGGAAACTTACCACCCTGTATACCAGCACATAATAAAACTAGGAGAAGAGAGCAGAGCTAGAGGGGGTAGTTTTACATCTATCGCTTACCAACCTAGATGTTGGGGAAAACCCCCTCCCAAAGTCCATTGATTTCTAGTTTCCCTAACGAACCTAGGTGGGGTAGTGTATTAAATCCAAGAACATCTAGGTTATAATATATCTCAAAACCAAACTCTTTATATAACCTAGTCTTAGGATCAAATTCAGCCATTGTCACTAAAACACCTGATAACCACTACTATGAACTTAAAATCCTCTAATGACAGAAAATATTAAGAAGGATTTAATTAAATCAATTAATTCCTTTTAATACCCACCTTATGATAATTAATTTATTATTATTTGGTTAACATTATTATGATTAATTTTTTATTAACCATCAATTATCATTTATTAAATCACACTTTATTCTCTTCAAGTGAAGTCCATGCCCTCCTGGCATAATACAACCGAGTCCATGGTTTCTTAGGATTTAACATTAATATTTCATTACATAAAACCAACCAAATGGGTTGAAAATTTTATTAATCATTTACTATTATATAATTATAATTCCTCTAGGAAACATCCTATGCTATCATCAAAAGATTTACAAAACCAAGAATATCTGGCTACCTGAAGTAGCAGGGAAAAGAATGAAGATAAAAAATAAAATACACCATCCAATACTATAAATTAATTAAAAAAGAAAGTATCCTCACTTTTAGAATCATAATGGTTAAGCCCAACTTCAACCCATTCTATCTCTTGGTGACAACCCCAACACCACCACACATATCATCATGCATTTCATTATCATAGGTTTCAACTGATGATAAAAACGTAGGCATCCACACCCATATCTCATCATCTATCCATGAATAACATGACATTACACGTAAAGGTTCAAATATAGAGATACAAAAAATAATGAATAAAACCAAAAAGGTTAGTATGGAATCATGGTCCTAAAATAAGGCATTTATAATTTATAAGATAATCATCTTACATAGCCCCAAACTCCTGGAATTAAACTTTCATGAGAAAATGATCACTCTAAACACCCAAAAATTTTCTTGATCAAACAACTGGTTTTTAATCCATCTAGAATTAACCAATTGATTTTTCACAGGTTCCAACTATGTGTAAAATAAGGCATTAAATATAAAAAGATATTAAATTAATTAAACATTCCCTATACCATTTTCCTATTTCAACAATCTGTGCAAGGGAAAATTTATAATTAACATTATTTTATAATTATTATCATAAAAAGAATTCTAACTTCACCCTCTTATCCGATTTTATTAAAACATGGAAGAAAAAAATAAGTAATTAAATATGATCCATGCATCAATTTTCTCACTATAAAATTGTAAGAATCTATGGATTCATTAACCTACATATTTATATTTAATTATTTAACCAACTAAATTAATAAAAAACTTTATGTTATTTAAAAATATTCCTTTAAACATGCTAAAAAAAACATAGATATTACACTCTTTAAAAAATATAGAGGAAAACCGTTATCATGGTGGAAATAAAAAACATGTGATCCCTATAACCATAATGAAATTTTTTTCTTTATTACTATTTAATTGTTATTAGTTTAATTATTCTTTCATCTAGAGGGATAAAATATTTTCAATTCATGATTCCATGTAAATAGAAAATAAGACCAATGAATCTCCTACCTTAAAGATTATACACTCTTTAAACAGAAATATAACTTCAACTTGGATCTCTAATCACCTATCCCATAAAGAAAAAAATGATATCCTAAAAACTTCATTCCATGAATGTACAAAAAAACAAAAAATTAACTTTATTATAATGATAAATATAGTACCCCATTGAATGGAAAGATAAAAAAAAGGAATTGAGATAAAAAAGAATAGAAACCACAAGAAAAACAAAACCGACTCACATAATATCACCAAGAATTGATCTCTAGAAACCTAGCATTAATCCTATTCAAAAGGGGCTTTAAAGTCTTTGAAAAGAACTTGTATATGAATATGGTTTGAGAGGAAAGATTGAGAGAAAATTGGGTTCATATTGGGGTTGGGAATTTGTTGGACAACCTAAAAACTAAAGACCATGTCATTTCCTCCTATACCACACCATAGAACCACATGGTATAAGGATTACTATGGAACAATATAGAAGACCATGATGTAACCCCTTGGTCAAAGAACATATGATATCCATGACTAGATCAATGGTGTAGATCTTATATATTGTTGGGAGAGGGACAAAAGTGATGCCTATAACCTATGGGTTGACTACTTCTAATTTGGAACCTCCTCAAAGTGCTATGCCATAACTGATACCTCCACAACACAAAATCCATCTAACCAATGTCGCAGCCCCACTACCTGGAACATCAACCCATCCTAAAAATTCCTTAGACCACCTCTATCATTTATAAATTTTAATCATTTCAGTGGCTCTGATTTTCCTCTTCAAGACCTCCTATACCATAACATAAACCTCCATGACACAATAACCATGCTTGTCTTATTGACCAAGGCTCCATGATGAATCCCTAACAAGGATAGAAATAGAACCCCCTTTCCCTATTTACCCTAAAAACTCATTGGGACCACCTATAGGTCCAAAAAAATGATAAAATTACTAAGGTATGAAATAACTGGATTTTGTCCATTATATCATGTAACTCTCAAAACATTCTCATCCTTGATAATTAAAAACCATACCCAGAGAGAGAAAGAAAAAGGGTCATTTGAATAGCCACCCCATGAGATAACTGTCAAGGATCTCACCATCATAGGAGATAAACAACCTCACATAGAGAAACAATGCGAAATTCCATGAAACAATAATAATAATCCCCAAAACACTATACTAGGGGTGATAAATATAAAATGATATAGAAGTAATTGAAAAAAGGTACCTAGAGAAAACCATCTTATAAACTAGAAAATCTAAACGTCTATAAATTGAGAAATCTTACAAGATAAGAGCTAAAAAATATTAATCTCAGGTTACTGTGCACATATCTACAACTCACTTTCCAAGGATATCTCCTCCACACCACTGTGTCACCACAAAACATGAACCAAGGTAATAAAACACCCACAAAACACCTTCTCCTAGAAGTCCAAGATCTCTATAGGCTACTCCTTGAAGGTCACATCATTATTAATATTGATCTTTCCCCAATTGATTATAGAGATATATCATAAAGTTATTGAAAAATCGTTGACACATGAAAAAAAATGTGTACCTAGATCATTTACCAAGGAATTGATATATGATATTCCAAATATCCAACATGATATAACACCTCAAAAGGCCCAACAAACTTGGATGAAATCTTACTCATAGAAACATACTTTCACTTCCCATGATGTGGATTCACCTTTTAAATACATGATTTCCAACATTGAACTCTATAAGTCTCCTTCTATGACCAACAAAATTTTTATAATGATCTTTTGTTTCCTTAATCTTTTTATGAATCACCTAAATCATCTCTGTTTTATTCTATACTAATTCTTTCCTAAGAATTTTTAACTCTCTGACCCGAGTCCATCATAATGATGAATAGTAAGGTTATCGATACAAATATTCAAATGGTGAAATACCAATACTGTAGGGAAAAATATTGTGGTATGAAAAATAACCCAAGGTTAGATGACTCATACACAGACCTCTAAAATCTAGTATACAAGAACACAACATGTTTTCAAGAGTCAGGATGGTATGATCTGTATGAATGTCTATTTGCAAAAAAAATTTAGTGATAAGAAATAAATGAGAGAAAAAATCATGTTGAAGACCTCTCCAAACCCTAGAGCTAAAATGAGGATCATGATAAGAGATGATTATCTTCAAGACTTTTTGGTGTTTCACTTTCTCCTCAAGATAATTCCTCAAAAAACCTCTATTAAGATCCAGTCACTAATTTCTATAAAGTGGGATTACTTCATCAAAAAATATTAATCACTCATATTGAATCATATCCTCCCTAATATCTATGTGAATTGGTAATGAAGTTAATCAATATGTCCCCCACTTCCATTGAGGAACATTTAATGGCTATAGAAAAGCACTAGGAATACGGTGCTCGACCTTCACCATTGTAGAAAACCGACCCCAGATAGCCTTGAGTCGGTGTCTACTACTATTAAAATGGCATTATTACAAGGAATCAAATCCGGAAGTAATGAAGAGTTTAATATAATTGGTAAAATAGATACATACATTAGACTTTAATTATAAAATAATACAATAATTACAACATAATATTTTTATTCTTTATAAATAAATAACATTAATAATAACTTTATTACATCTAGTATATTCCTACATATATTTTATAGTATACTTATCGAATTCCAGTGGAAATAATGATTATAAGGGTGAGATAAAATTCTTAGTAAGGGTAAAGTATAGAAAAAATAATGAATCAATGAGAATAATAATTATGGCATGGAAAATAATAAAACACACATACCATATAATCAAAAAACTGAGAAGAAAGTGCATAAACAATATTGAAAGGTAATAAATGGAAACACATTACATTAAAAAAACTAGATAAGAAAAAATAAATATAGAAATGTAAGAAATTGGAAACAAATTCCATTTAACCAATAAACTTATAAAGAAATGCATCCATGGATTTTATCATGTTAAATCTCAAGGATAATAAATAATGAATAAAAATGAAGGAAATACTTAACTATTGGATGTCATGTCTCAGGCACATGAAAACCTCTAATTTCAAGATACATCCTTAAAAAAGTTTAAAACTATGGATAGAAACCTATTTAATCAATGAAATTAATTTTTCTCAGGAGAACCTGCTGATGTATTAAGGAGCAATATAATGTCCGGGCTCCACCTACCATTTCATGTCCAAATCATTCTTCATATTGAGTTACTAATTTAATTAATAAACCATATGCCTCATCAAATATTCATATTGAATAAAAGATACATTTTTTTTTAATAATGAATCAGTTAATAAAATAATTGTCAATGTAGGCACTGTATGTAAAATGTTATATTGTTTAGGAAATAGTAATATACATGAAATATGGAATGGATAATTTAGGGGAAATACAATTTCAAATAATGATTAGAAATTTAATATTTAATGGGAATTAAAAGAAATCAAGGAAGCTAATGTGAATAATATCCTTGGTCAAATCAATCATAAAACATCCAGGGGAATAATAAGTATGGTATCAATACAACATATCCCAGTTGAAGTAAAAATAAAGGTCTATTGTCATGGATGAATATAAATACTATGAAAATATCTTTAAAAAAAATATTTGATGAAAATATCCTTTTGTTTTGAAAAAAATTTTATTTGAAAATCAATTTTACTCTTTTTTTAAAAATTAAACTTTTAAATATGAAAAAAAATATTTAAAGGTATGATGGTGGGTAAATATATAAAATCTATACAAGGTAAAAATAACATTCCTTTTTTCATGGTTAAAGGTTAGAGAAATGCCTTGTTCGGAAAGAGATAAGAATATTCCATTGAAAAATTTTGTAAAATAAAAAGGGTAAAAATGTATTCATGAAGTCATTTTAAAAATATTTTTAAAACATTTAAAAAAAATATAGTTTTTAAAGAAAACATGTTCCCTTACGAAAGAGAGAAATTAAGTTGGGTTTTCTGAAATACATTTTATAAAACATTTGGACTACCAAATAGTGGAAAAAATAATACTAATACTTGAAAATGGTCATGAATAACCAGAGTAGATAAAATTAAATGTTTTATTGAAAAAAATGGTCATATAATTTCCTCTAATGGAAATACCATTTAAAGTCCATTAAAGTTATTATTGAGGAAAATAATCTTTAAACATTCCAAAGTGTCCCACACCACTTTGAAACATTTTGAATCATAATCCTCATGAAGTGATAACATTAAATGAAAGCTGAAAACACCATGAAGATAAAATAATAAATTATATTATATAAAAAAACAGGTATTAGATACACTACATAGTATAAGTAAGTGATGAACATGACATTTATCTCACAGATGTAAAAAGTGAGATGAAAATCCCTTACCTTGTGTCTGATTTATATCACATGTCTTTATATTCATGAATAATAGACTTATGTTAATTATTTAATTTTATGATAATTTTTTAATGTTTATAATTAATTTTATTTCACTTTTTACTATGTTGTATACAACTACTTAAACAATTATGTTTACGTTAGTTGTTTTTACCAATTTCAGATTACGTGTCAAAAACAACTTTGGCTGGTCAACTATGGTCAAAGGGGTCATTATATAACATCTCCAAAATAAAAATAATTAAATAATTATCATATTTATAAATCAATTATATTTTTAAAATCAATAAATAAATTTAGTTATGAAAAATTAACCAATATTACAGTAATGGAGATGGTAGGTCATACGTACACATGAGTAACGTTCCCATTTTTCAATGACTGTTATGGAAAGAAGGTAAGTAAGTTAAATATTTCTAGAATAATAATTATATCATAAATAAAATATTATTTAATCATATATACTTATATTTATAATTATTGTGATGTAAAATGAATCACATCGTGTCGAGGAGGTGGTAGTCCACACGTCCACAAATGACGTTATCACTTTTTAAGTGTGTGAATGGGTAATAAAGAAAATGATATATATTATATTTATAGAAAGGTAATTATGTCATAAATATTATATAGAGTTATTTATGTCACATATATTTAATTAAAAACATCCTTCATATGATAGATGTATAATGTGAACGAATCACATCACATTGAGGGGGCAGTAGTCGATATTTTCTCAAACGATGTTATCATATTAATGAAAAATGGAATGTATTAATGATATGTGCAATAAAAGGATTAAAAAAGTATAAATACATAATATATATAATATATATAATATATATAATATATATAATATATAAACATAATTTTAATCATAATTTACACCAATATTGGCGGTAAAGGAAACATGAACAATCATTATTTCGTGAGGTAGTAGTTCACCGTACAAAGAAACAATATTTTCATTACCCATTAGATGTAAGTGTGTGAAAGAGTAGGTAAAAATATTAATATAACAAAATTAAAGTATATTTTGGATAATTTTTTTATTATATTAACATGTTAGAATAATATTTGAGGTATTTTAAAAGTAAATTAAAGAAAAGAGATCGTTGGAAAGTGTTACCTTAAAATTTGAGTAACTTATTTTAGTTCATACCAAAGGAATTCCTTGGAAGGATTTCATACCAAAGGGATGCTTCAAAGTATAGGGGAGGGATGTTGGGAAGATATTTGGGTAGATTTTTTCTGAACCTAAGTGGTTTTAGTGGTATGAGTAATGGGGATAAGTGGTGACCTTTTATAGTGAAGGAAGAGTGAAACTCTGGTAATATTTTGACAATGGAATTCTTCCCTTCTTTTTTATGTTGAAATTGGATCCAATAATGGTAAAATTTATATATAATAGAGGTTATGGTATAAATATGTGAATTCAATAGGTATTGGGAAAGTTTATAGGTCTCTTTTGGCCTTAATGTTAAGGTTTCGTCTTAATCTTAATTTAACCTTAATCGTGGTAATTAATTTTAATCACTTTCACTAATATTTTTGTTTAAAAAAGATGGAATTATTAGAAATTAAAAATTATGATAATTAAAAATATGAAATCAAAATTTCCAAATTCTAATCATATAATTTATAGAAATTTATTTTAATTTCACCATACAGGTGGGACGACAATGTAGGTTTTTAAAGTAAAAACATCTAAAAGTTTGCTAGGTTTTATTGTCAATTTCAAAGTGAAATTTATTCCAATGATCTAAATTGGATTAATTGATAAAAATATAAAATTATTTAACTTTAAAACAAAATTAAAATATTATTCAACCTTATAAATAAATTATATTAAAAAGTAATTTTGAACTAAAATTCAGTATTTTAAAATATTCATTAAAAAATGACATATTTCAAAAAAATATAAAACATTCACCCTAAAATAATTAATTTTTGTTTCTCTTTCAAATATTTATTTTATTTTGACATATTAAATTAATTAAAGTGACATAATTCAAATTTAAAATGGGTTCTCCATTAAATGGCAGTAAAATTTCATTTATAACAATGTAGGTTTTATGTGTGAAATTAACTTTTTTCTTGTCTTATACTTATCAAAACTAATGGATGAATATTAAAAATATTTTATTGAATATATATCATATATATTTCATCAAAATCATTAATGAATTTCAATTAATTATGTCTATTAAGGTAAAACTACTTTGAAAGCATAAAAATAATAATATGTCTTTTATATTTAATTGGTTATTATTTTTATTTCTCATTAATTGGAAACTAATGAATTAATTTTATATTTATATAAACCATAAATTTTTATAATTTAGGTAACACTATTCATAACCTCTAACATAACAGGTAAGTTATATCATATTATATTAAATAATAATATTTTAAAAATATATTTTTATTTTGTGAAACTCGATCTTCCGTGTAACATAAGATATCAAGGAAGGTATCTCTTGTGTGTAATGCAAGTTAACTCAGTGTTGCGTGAATTAAAAGTGATAGAATATATTATATTTATTTAAAATTGTAATGTATTAGTTAAATATATTCCCTTTTTTACACTTATTGTGTGTTAAAAAATCTATTGAATAAAAAGTTGTACTGTAGAATTTCAGGGTGTGATAACCAATTGAAAAAATAAACATCAAGACACAAACTTGGAAATTTCATGCTTCAGCCTAGTCTAAAAAAAACCCTCAGAGCTTGATATATGTTTTTCATACCAGGATATTCTACCAAGGGTGATCTATGGAATTGACGGAGAACCATCTCATGCATTTCCAAATGGATGAAAAGACCCACCAGAACAACACATGGAGCTATTCATCATCAGACCAACTATCGGGGATGTCACTAAAAACAACTCAGTCTCTCTAGACCTCTACCTAAGAATACCCCAATTGTGAAACCTCTACAAAATACATCAAATACAACTACACCATCACCTAAAAATACAAGATCAGCCACCAACCTCTCCCATATCAATATGTATCACTAGGGGCTCTTCCATTTCTCTCTATGAATCTCCAGATTCAAGCCCGACATCACTACAAAACTTCTTAATTAGTGAATTAACAATAAAATTTCCTTTTCCAGAGGTATATGAAATCCTAATGTTTTAATCCTATAATAATTCAATCCACTAGAACCAATTTATGTTCTATTAATGCTAGGATAAGACATACCTTAGACTCCTATAATTTGTAAATACCAAAAAACACTCACTGGTGTGGTGATGTTTCCACAACTTGAAGGAAAACACAACTACTGCCAATTAAATAATATGAGTGGAATAGTAATTATGATGAGAATTTAATTTTTGAGACCCATAAAAAATTTATCTCCAATTAATAAAAACACAAACCAACATAAAATGTGATTAATCATAGAAAAAATCAAACCAGACTCCTTCTTGTAGATAGAGATCAAAACCACTGGAAAAGTTTTCCTTTAGGTAACCAAAAGATACCAGACGCTATTCTATCTATAAGAATGCCTGGAAATTCCTATTCAAGGATTTTAGATGAGTCTCAAATTGAGAGAAGTCAGATATGAATCTCTTGTAATAGCTTATAAGATTAAAGAAACTCCACAAAAATGCAGATGTCTTGGGGGATGTCCCAGAAATGACTACCTCAGTCTTTGAATTATCCAAAAATACTCTTTTCTAAGACATTTCATTCCCCAAGAAAAAAACATTACGATACCAAATCTCACACTTAGATACATTCATGAATAACTACAAATGAGGAAGAAATATCAAAATGATATGTAAATTATCTAACAACCATGAAGTTATCCATTAACTCCCTGAACACTACATTCATCGAAACCATGAACATAGCTAGAGAATTAATCATTTTGAATGACATCACAATAAACCTATAATGCCCATGATGATCTCAGAGTGTAGATTTTAGAATATCCTCATTCTTCACCCCCATATGAGAATATCCTAACTGTAGAAATATCTTTGAGAACCAACTTTATCATTTCAGATGACCAAATAATTCATCAATTCATGTAAGAGGATAACAGTTCTTCACTAGAACCTGTTTCAAGTGACGTTAATCAATACAGACATGGAAACATACATTATCCTTTTTTATGAACAAAACTAGTGCTCCCTAATGTGACACACTCATCTAAATAAAAACTCACTGTAATAGATCACTAAGTTGTACTCACAACTGTCATAACTTATAAATACCTAACCTATATGAAGACATCAAGATTGGAGAAGCACTTAGTTATAGCTCTATCCAAAACTCTATCTTCCATTGAGGAGTTTCCACTATAACCACCTTAGAAAAAACTTCTATGTACTATTCCGCAACCCTAGGAAACATTGACGACTAAACCTATGATGAACTCAACATCATCTTGGACAACAAGGAAGAAAATAATGAAACATGCCTAAAACCTATACAAGGGTCTCATTCCCCAAAAACAATAAAATTCATCTATCAACATCATTTAACACAACCTACCTCATGAAGAAATACAAAAAATCTTTCACAGAATATAGGAAATATATCCTAAGGATGATGTCATATGGATGTATCTGTAAACATATGATGTATCCCAAATAGTTTTGCTACCCCAAAAATAGATTGTAGTCTCTATATACCCGATATAGGTAAACTCAAACTCCAACTGGAATAATAGATTACATGGAAAATAGAATAATCTCTACCTAAAGTCCAAATTAATGGACTAGGGAAGGAGATATGATAGAGTGTGTATCTCAAAAATAAATAAAAAGATAACACCCAAGTAAAAAATAAGAAAAGGGTACCTTGAATGATGTTCAGATTGCCCAACATTGGAAACACTACGGCATGAAGATCACCACAACCTTCTCCATGACCTTTCTAATCCTGATGAATACTATATCCATGGTAGTAATATACTCATTGATGATGATAAATATCTCAAGGTTTTAATCTTTCTTACCCATATCCTCTTCGATGCTCCCATTTTAGAGTATCCCAATGCTGATACCTTAGCTGAAACTACCTTAATGGTGGAACCTGAAGAGAAACACTTGATGCATACTACTTTCCTAGAATTTTTAGTCTATACTATCATGGATGACCTCAGCCTCCATGTGAGAAAAATGAATATGATCCTTTTCTAAAGGACCAAGTGCTACCACCCATAGAGAAATAAGATGATGAGGGTCGATACATACCCATGGATATCTTAAACATCTTATTTCCTAGAAACTAGTAACCCCATACCACAATTCTATATCAGGAGGAACCTTGATGAATCCTCTATCACGATGATTCTTTTCTGGTAAGTTTCACCTCAAGAACCCCTACACTCACAAGCACCTTGTGATTTTTTGACAATACAAATGGGGTTACATGACACTGGATATAGGGATACAAGTCCTCCTTGAAATTGTTGTCCTATAATCCTAATCTAACAACAGGTATAATTCATATCAGATAAGGGTCCGAAAGTAAATTTTGAAGTCCCACTTGCTGGAACTCCCTTGTTAAAGGGGAAGGATATCCTAGTGATTGGCTACTTTTATCGTTGATGAAACAAACTATTCATAGAACAAGAGCCTGAAATTATACCATGAGACCATTGAATCCTCACAACCCCGAAGGAATAATCTCCACCACTACCTCACTACTACTTGAAGACTTTTCAGAACCAACAAAACCCAATAATCCTTCTAAGAACAATTTTATCAGAAATCTATCTCAATATATTCATAACAGTATTATCTCATTTAGTCTGAAATAGATACCTCATACTTTTGTAGACTCTAGAAAAAAAATTGATGTTTCCACATCCAAGTGTTATCTCTAAAAACCTATACACTGTATCAATATCCTTTCATAACTTGTTGAAAATATTCTACACGAACCTGATGAGGATGTCTATCTAGATCTATACCTAAAAAATAATAAATTATTAGAGACACCTACATAAAAAATATGGAATATTTTACATTAATTAATTATTTTATTCATGTATGGGTTTAACCTAATCCCAAGGTAAACCCATTACCAAAATAGGCACAAAAAGAATGATGCATGATCTTTTATTAGGCCTCTACCACGAAACAAATATAACTTTGTTTAAGAGGATAGAGAAACTTAAAATGTCTATGCATAAAATCATAAGGGCCCTAAATATCCATGTCTCAACCAGTCTCCATTATTTATGTCACTTATTAGACTTATCTATCACTATTTCCCTAACAACACATGTATTATCACTTATGATTGACTAAAAAATCCATATTATCCCTCAACATAAACCTTTGATACCACTCTATCTTGACCCCTCTCCCAAAAGGTACCCCAGCTAGGATGAAAATGAGAGAAGGAGGATAGTGAATACCTAAATCCTATCTCCAATATGCCATAGGTTGGAAACAAGAACTAAGGTTTTATTATACATAAAAATGGGAGGCATTACCCCATAAGAGAATATAAAAATGAGAGAGATAAAATAGTAAACCAATAAACTACTACTCAGATATAGTTAAAGAAAACCCAAGTAAATACATATAATGACATACAAAACTAATACAACAGAAAAAACTATAAGTAGTAAAATATAAAATAGAAGGTGAATATGAATCCCAAACAAATCCTACAAAACCATGAACTAGAAATATTCATCATGATCTACAACCTTCTCCAATGGACATGAAAAATAGTTTACATATAAATAGGGTAAGCATGATAGTACAATCAGTTGGATCCTCCTCATAACCTGTCATACAAAAATAAAGGAGGCATTGTATAGCCTATTGAACAACAAGTGAAACTAACTCATCACTTAAATACCTATAAAATGTTCCTTGCCTCACTATGGATATCTATCAAAAATAAATGCATAAAGAAGGAAAAATATTATGGTAATGAAACACGGGTACCCTGATACTTCTTCCCCACTAGCTTGCCACTCTACCGCAACATATTACGTCCCAATCTATCTCTATCCAAAAGTATGCCAACCAGATGACAACTAGGCTGAAGTATCACAACATGTATCTCGTGTATCACATCATCTCATAATCTCGTATCACAAATCAATATAGTAACAATGAAATTTAAGATATCCCCCACAACCAATATGTCATATATTGTAAATTAGGTATTATACCTCAAGACATCACAATCCATACACTGAGTATATACCTCGAGTCATCATAGCCCATTTACACCATATCTATAATAACCATTTTGATACTATATCTATAGATACAATTTTTTGAAATAACCACAAGACTTTACAAACCTTTACACAGATATAAGTGGAAACTAACCATCATGCACACCAACCCTTAATACTACCAGGAGAAGAGAGTGGGGCCAAAGGGGTAGTCGACCATCTGTTTCTTTCCAACCTAGATGTTGGGGAAAACATGGGTTTTGTATCTTATGAAATTAGAAAACACATAGAATATAAAATATCTCACAACCACACTATGGGCATAACCAATTCCTATGCTCAACTGAAACCATCATCACTCGAACACTCATGTGTTACTACTTGGGACTAAACATCCTATAAGATAAAAAGTATTTAAGAAGGATTTCATTAAATTAATTATTTCCATATAATATTGAACTTATGATAATTAATTCATTATATATTAATTAACATTATTCTTATTACATTTCATTAAATACCAATTAACGTTAATTAAACTACACTTTATTATCCACAAGAGAAGTTCATTCCTTCCAGGCATAATTCAATAGGGTCCATAGTTTCTTAAGATTTAACATTAATATTTTATTTACAAGAAAACCAAACCCATGGGTTAAAACATTTATTAATCATTTACTATTCCATAATTTATAGGAGTCTAGGAGACATCCTATGTTACCATCAAAAGAGATGCATAACAAAGAACATACACCTACCTCAAGCAGTGGGGAAAGGAATGCAGATAAACAAAAAAATCAACCATAAAAACCTATAAATATATTCCATAAAAAGTATCATTGATTTCTATTCTAAAAATGGTAATCCTGGCTTCAACCCATTCCATCATCCAAGTTCCATCCCCAACATCATCATACATATCATCATGAATCTCACCATCATAAGCATCAACTACTACCAAAACCTTTAGCCTCCTCACCCATATCTCATCAACCATCCAAGGATCATATCACATCTCATAGTAAGGCTCACATCCAAGTCAAAATAAAAAGAAAAAAACTAATAAGGTTAACAAGGAAACTTGGCCCTAAAACAAGGCAATTATCATTTATATTCAAACGGGCACACTTGGCCCCAAAATCAAGGCATTTAGCCTTCATGAGAAAACAAAAACTCTCAGACCTAAACAATTATCTTTATTCAAATAATTATTTGTTATCTCATATTGAATTAATTTATTCATTTATCATAGGTTACAAAGGCATAAACATAACATGATATCAAATGCATTAAACATGATATCTTTAATTTTCCAATTTTAACAATTCACAAGAGGAACCGTTATCAATTAACATTCTTTCTTAATTATTATCATCATTAATAAGCATTACATCTTTAGGTTCTTATCAAATTACATTAAAACATAAAATAAAAACATAAACAATTAAATATGCATCATGAATCAATTTGATCACCATCAAATTGTATAACTCTATCGAAATTAAACATGTATCTTTATATTTAATTCTGTATCCCAAAAAATTGATACTGGATTTAAATTGATTAACCAATTCCAATAAAACATGTTAAACATCATAACATAGATAACACAATATCTATAAAATCAAGAGGCAAACCATCATCATGGTGAAGAGAAACAACATTCGATCACTACAACCATAAATCAAATTCATTAGTTAATCTAGTTTAATATTTATTAGGTTAATTAAAATTCCATCCAAATGGATAAACCATTTTCAATTTATAATTTCACATTAATAAAAAATAGATGGAACTAAGCCCTTATCTCAAAGGTTTGATGTTCTTTAAATGGATATGGAACGTCAATATGGATCTCTCATCACCTATCACATATGGAAACTACGATTTCCCAAAGAAATATTCCATGAAAACTTCGAAAAACAACACAAGAAAAATACATTATAATTATATAGATCATCCTCCATAATAAGAAAAAAGAAAAAATATGAAAAAATATTGAATGTATTAGAAACCACAAGAAAAACAAGAGTAACTCACCTTATATCACCAAAGATTGATCACTAGAAGCACGGGGTTAATCCATAATGAAATGGGATTCAAAACCATTGAAAATAACTAAGGGGTTCTTGTGGTTTGAGATGAAGGAGAGGGATAAAATTGAGTTTAGATGGGGGCTTGGGTATTTATAGTCTGACATAAAAACTAAGGACCATGAAATAATCTCCTGAACCATGCCACATAACTTCTTGGCATAAGGCATACTATGATGTAATATAGAAGACCATGCCAAAATCCCATTGGAAAAGTCACATCAAAGATAAATGGATATATAAATGATGAAGATCCGAGGGACTATGGTGCATCCTACAAACCATAGTGTAGCTACCCTCAAATTGGGAGATTCTCATCGAAGCACTATGCTTTGGCCGATACCTCTATTACATGGAAGCCATTCAGCCTATGATATAGCCCCACTCTATGAAAAAACAAACCAACTTAGCCACACTATAACCTACCACCACAGAGAAACCACACTGATGTTTTCAGTGACTATTATTTTGCTCCACGTGCCCTCCCACATTGTAGGACGAAGCTCTACACTACAATAGTTAGGCTTGTAGTGTAACCCAAGGATTTATGATGCAACTCTACCAAGAGTATAAGTGGGACCAACCTTTCCCCATAATTATCATCCAAAATACATAGATCATATTCTAGGTTACTATAAAACCCAAAAATCCAAAAGTAAAATGCTATAAGGATATGTTTCTTTATATGTGTACTTCAAAGTGCTTAGGATAACACCCCATATATACCCTCTTAATCTTGGGCTAACCACCTATGTACCCTCATGGGATTGAGATAATTACCTACATACCCTTTAATCTCATGAGATATAAAAAAATACCCGATTAATTGGAGGGATATAATGGACCAACTTATAACAAAATTATAAAACATACATATGTATTCTATAAGATCACAAAAACATTCACTATTTCATCATAGATTAGTTAACCTATGGGAAATAAATTGGTTTCATGAAAACAACCTCAAAACACAATAATCATAATAAATATTGGTAAACAGAGTGGATGGTATCATAAGATTATATCCCAAGTGAATCATAAAATTATTTAATGGTTATTGACATAGATGAAAAATACCTTCATAAAAGAATTTGAAATATTCTATGAAAAAAATATTAAACAACCTTCAATATTTGTAACCTTTAAAAAATTCCAAAAATAATAAGAAAAATATTTTATTAAAAAACCCCAGAAAATTTTAAAGTAAGCTTCATGAGGAATAAATGACATGATAGTGGGAAAAGCCATTCATGCTGTAAACATTAAAAAAAATTATTTTTTAACTTTTGCAAAGGAAGTAAAAGATGAACTATTCAAAAAAACAAGAAGATTTATTTAAAATATCTATAAAGAAATTAAAAGAATATATAAATATAGATATATCAATAATTTAAATGTAAATAAGATATCTATAAAACAATTTTTATGAATTCAGATATGTAGGAAGTAAATTCCTGAATAAAAAGGGAAATATGGAGGACTTTTCCTAAAAACATTCATTCTGTATTTTTGGGTAACAAAGAGAGTTAAACATGAAATTATATATAAAAAACTCATAAATGAACAATAGAGAATAAAATAGTTTAATTTTAAGAGATAATGGTTATAAAATTTCCCATAACAAAAATTAAAAAATAAATAATCATTTTATAATTTGAGATCATGACATAAACCCTCACAAATTTTGTAACCCTTGAATTTAAATATCATGAAAGAGATAAAATAAAATGGATTAGTAAATACACATAATTTTCATGAAGAGTATTATAAAATAAATTATTGGTCAGTATATACACCCCAAAAAATAAAGAAGGTGGTCCATATAAAACATATCTTAATGAATGGAAATTGAGACGAGGAAACCATCACCTCAAGACATTACTTGCTTTTTATGTTTTCTAACATCCTATTCTTCATTTATCCTTCTTTATAATACACCTTATTCCTTATTAAGTCAATATATTTTTGAAAATAGAACCTATTGGACATGGAGATGATATTTGGGAAAATCTAGGATGAGTTATGGTGCTTAACGTGCATGGAGAAGTGAAGAGTGGATGCACTCTTTTATATGTGAGGGGAGAGTCACTATTTTAAATACCCTTAAATTTAAGATAACATAAATTAATTTTCATTGTAAAGGGGAACAAAATATGTATAATTTCCAAGATAAGGTGATAGTGGGTCTATATACACTCAACCAATCAAATAAAGATAAGGTTTTGATATATTTAAATCCTTATCATTTAGTTTTCACTATTTATAACCATTTTATTCTTTATTGTGATAACTTTAGATTTTTACCATGGTAACTAACTTTCATGATAAAAAACTGAAATCAAAATTATTAAAAAATTAAATATTTTTATTCCAAATATAACATCCATTTTAAAATCTTTAATTGCTAGAGGTGGTAAATATTAGTTTTAACATAAATTACAAATACCCAATGAAAAATGTTTTTAGAAAAAATTCTTTATTATATATAAAAATAAATTTACACCAAAATCATTTATGAAATTTATTTCCATGGTTTTTATTGGTTTATGGAAATAAATTAATATATATATATATATATATATTTGAAGTAAATCCAAAACCAAATCAATAATTATGAATACTGAATTAAATAAAAAGGATCAAAATATTTTCTTATTAGTAAAATATTTATCTTTGGTTTAAAAAATTCATGCATGAGTTTCCAAATTCAAAATAATAGTTTTAATGATTTATTTTAATTCATAAAAATAGATTTATTTAAGGAAAATGTTTTATATATTATTAAGTCATTCTTATATCATAATAATTTCATTAAAGTAATGTTATTTATAAAAACTATATTTTATCTATTCACCCATAACATAAACCATTTCAGAAAAATCCAAAAAAATTACCCTAATATAATTTTTAGATGTTGAATTAAAAAATGAGGTTCATTTTGTAAAATTAAAATTTTATGATTTGAGAAATAAAATATATATAAAATATCCGAATTTGTTTTAAACAAAATAATTCTATTTATCCATGAATAATTAATGTAATACTTACTATAATTTATTAATTGATTAAAATAGTTATGTTTAATTTAATTTTTTTAATATAATTCATTTGTTATTATAGAAAATCATTATATATTTATGATCATTTTTTTGCATCACAATCTATTAAATGAAATGAATTTAGTGAGTGAAACATATCCTAAAATAATGGGGTGTTACATTTTACCCCCTATATAAATTTTACCCTACAAATTCCATTATTATAATGGAAACATATGAGGATAATTTTACCTCATTACACTCTAGTGTTCCCAAATAGCTTCCTAAAACTTATGGTTTATCTAAAATACATTAACTAGTGGGGTTGTCTTATTCCACAACAATTTATCCCTTAAATCTAATATCTCTACTAGTTATTCCTCATAAGAAAGATAATTCTCAAGATATGAGACATAAAAGTTCAATACATGTGAAGTATCATGTATATACTTCCACAAATGAGATACATGGAACACATCTTGAACTTAGTAGTGATTCCTTAGAAGTTCCAAGTGATAAGCAACCATCTTGATATGATCAATAATCTTATAGGGACTGATATATATATGAATCTGCCTCACCTAATTTTTTGTAAGTTTCTATTCACTGTAATTGTATCACTAAGAGGGGGATAGGGTGAATCAGAAATAATTTTTGTTTTATGTTTTCTTGAAAAAACCTTCGCCTCCTATTAACGATTTCAATCCCTACTGAAAAAATTCAAACACACATCCAGAGAATGTCACGACCCGTCCTCGGGGCCCGTGCCGTGACTACCCAAAGCCCGCCTTCTATAGGCCAGGGGCTGGCGACTAGAACCAAGGCGTAAATCTCGGAAAAAGGGAAGGCATTGACTTTGAAAAGTAAACAAGCACCACAGAGTAAGCAAGCGGAAAAGTAAACACTAAGTAACAACTATAACAAGCTGTGATGAAAGTAAAAAGGGACCGGAAATACAAGCCCAACTGTAAAGTACAACTGAAGGGAAAAACAGAAACTGAAAAGAAAAGCCGCAGCGTCGAGTCGTCCTCTGGAAGTCCCACCTGAAGGGTGGGTACAAATAGCCTCCACTGCTACACGGGTCCACCTAACCGCTCCGAGTATGTCTCACCCAGTGGTCCACCTCCAGGTACCGTCCTGCTCCGCACGCCTCCACCACGATCAGCGCTGTCCGTCGTCTGCAACCAACACCACGAAGTGCGGGCAAAGCCCGTGCAGGGATGAGTATAAGCTACTCAGTAGGGACCCCGAGACCCCCGAAGGTCTCCCGAAATCCACAAAGGATAACCACAACGGAAGACACAATCACGAAGTAACAACCGACACTGCTTAGGTATATCCCCATACATATACCTAAGTCATCGATTCCCGTTCGGCTCCAACATCCAAGCCCAAGCACAACCCAGTCCACACAGGAAAGAAAAACGTATACCCACACATTATAGCACAACACAATCCACAAAGGAGAGTAAATAGTAAATCCACATAGGATAGTTCAACACAATCCACAAAGGAGAGTAACACAAGATTCAGCTCACACAGGTATACTTCTTCAAATGACGATAGAGATGATCAGATGTAGCCACTGATTCATCTAATCCGTCGGACCCATAAAGGATCCGAAGGTACTAACCCCCCACAATGACCCACATAGGATCTATCATGAAGTTGGACCCAAAGCTGTTGGGAAACTCCTTCTCCATCAAGTATAGTGGTTATGCCGCTACAACCAAGCGCTCCTCCGTCGTGGGTCTGCCGCTACAACCAAGCGCTCCCATGTGCCGCTACAACCAAGCGTACCTCTATCGTGGGTCTGCCGCTACAACCAAGCGCTCCCCTGTGCTGCTACAACCAAACGCTCCCATGTGCCGCTATAACCAAGCGCTCCCCTGTGCCGCTACAACCAAGCGCTCCCCTGTGCCGCTAGAACCAAGCGCACCTCTGTCGTGGGTCTGCCGCTACAACCAAGCGCTCCCCTGTGCCGCTACAACCAAGCGCTCCCCTGTGCCGCTACAACCAAGCGCACCTCTGTCGTGGGTCTACCACTACAACCAAGCGCTCCCCACTGGGCTATCCGTAACACACCGAGTCATTCGATCAGCAGTCGTCAAATCTCAACCGGCTCTAGGGTTCCGCACACAGCATGCTCGTTCCGGGAGGGTCCACTCCATGAGCTAAAAGGTCAATGCATCAACTGACATGCAGTCCGGAGTTGATGTATCCCAAGGTGTACCGTAGTGTTCACTGCCGAAAACACAGAGGATTCCTGTACTGTTCTCATCATCGTCGCAGTCGAATCCACCGAGGATCTCTGTATAGTCGTCGTCGTCGAAGTCGCAGCCAGCACTAGGGTTCCCGCACACAGCAAGCTCCTTCGGAAGGGTCTGCTCCACGAGCCGAGAGGCTGATACATCAACTGACACAAAGTCAGAATTTGATGTATCCAAAAGTTCCGTATCGCTAACAGGAACTCAACGTCGCAGACAGCACGTCAATCGGACGCCCGGTCTGAGAGTTATTGGCTTTTTCGTTCCTGGGGCCCGGTTAGTTTTTAAGGCAAAACCAACCCGACCGTACTCCACCTGCGTCCAAACCTCGGGCGGAGTGAGCCAAAAGATGCGTCTCACTTAGAGGAATCCACCAAAGCTGACGGCACGTCAATCGGACGTCCGTAGCTCAAGATATGAGCGTTTCCGCTCCGAGGGCCCGGTTGGTTTCGTGTACGAACCAACCCGGCTGAACCCAAAGTATTCCGAAACCTTGAGTGCGATATACCGAAATGACCATCTCGATCCAAGGATCGTGTTGCCGCTGATGACGCGTCGTTCGGAGGCCCGTAGCTCAAGATACGTGCAAAAGAACGTCGTGGGAGAGGAAACGTCGGTGTCGCGGCACACGACGTCACGTCGTCGATTTCCGCGGGTTCGGCGTTCTTCGTTGGAGGCCGGCGTTCTTCGCATTCTTCGTGTTCTTCGCGTTCTTCGCGAAGGAGGATGAAGGCTCAAGAATTCTGTCAAAGCCTCTCAACGTGTAATCCTCCAAATGTCGTGTTGGTCTTATTTTATTATTACGCCAACAAACGAAAAAGAGGTAAGTAACGACCCATTAATTCGTAGAATTAATTCAAAAAAAGAAACTGCCCATTTAATTCACGAAATAAACCGCCCAATTAAATGGTGCGTTAAGAATTTAAGAAAACGCATCAGTTGACTTTCATAATGACGGGTTTTCGCGGGTGTGTTACTTAGCGGAAAAGAAACGGTGAGGCTCGTGCGGGGCCCACCTCACAAATATCCTACCAAGAGGGTAGGATATTTTTGGATAGAATCCTATCCGGATCAACTCAGCTTAAGCCGCTTTTAAGTGGCTTCAAGTGGCTTCCATGTGGCTTATGTGAAATAAAATAAAGTTTTTCGTACAATTATTTTTTTTCTTAACTTTAAGACAGAAAATTAAAAACCACACCTGAGCAAACGCAACTCCGGAAGAGGCGTTTTTAAGAAAGTACCGGTGCTGCGATTTCATCGGTGCCCTCAGAATTTGATTCCGGGCACCGGTTCAAAAGTTAGAAAAAACCCGCTCGTCCGTTCACTGAACGTAACCAAGCCAAACTTCGGAAATTAATTCCAAGCACACCGGGCCTCAGAATCAGGCGCCGTCAGAAACTGCGTTCTTGTAAAATTTCAAGAAAAATTAAGAAAAAATTTTCCTTGAAATTTACGGGTCTTTACATTACTCCCACCACATGGCTTTACGTCCCCGTAAAGATTCACCATATACATAGGGATACAAAGGCGGTACTGAGCACGCATCTGAGCCTCCCGCTCCCAAGTGCTCTCCCAGAGGTTCCCGAGCTACCATCTGAAGTGCACTAGAGGAATCGATCATCCACGTAGAACCCGCTCCTGTCGATCCCCGATCTCCACTGGGACCTCCGCAAAAGTCACCCCATCACCAAAGACCAGCTCTTCATGGTCAAAGATTGACGTTGGGTCGTGCACGTATCTCCTCTGCTGAGATACGTGGAAGACATCGTGCACCCAGTGCAACTGTGGTGGTAGAGCCAGGCGATAAGCCACCTTGAAAATCCTGCTGAGGACCTGGCAGGGTCCGATGAAGTGTGGAGACAACTCGCTGCTTCGGCCAAACCTCCGTAATCCATTTCGAGGTGAGACCCACAAGAAGACGTGGTCACCATCCTCGAACTCTAGTGGCCTCCGCCTCTTGTCAGTAAAAGACTTATGTTGGTTCTGAGCTGTCCTCATCCGCTCCTGGATGACCTGGACCTTCTCTGTCATGGCCTCGACCACCTCTGGTCCCACAAGAGCTGCTATGATTTCTTCCTTGCCGATAAGAGAAATCCGGTCTCATCCCCTGGATGAACCACGTTCTTTGCCTAATACAGTCAATCACGACATGGATGATACTAACCCATACCAGGTATGACGTCGTAAGGCCTCGATGCTACTACCAAGAGATCCAACCGTTACTCTCGCCTCTAAGGGTCGAGTCACACTGTCGGAATCAGTGTGTGGTAACTGGGTCTCCTCCAGTAGGTACCTCTCAAGTGAGGGTCAAGTCAACAGTCTAAACCGGAACCTCTTAGTAACAACAGAAGAGAGGACAGGGAAGTAAATGCCACAAGAAAAGGTGTCTTTTATTACTGTAGCTCAAGTACAAAGACACAAAGCATCTAAAAACATACATCAACAAAAGTAGAAGCAACATGAACAAAGGTCACCAGGTCTAGAGCTAGTCCCGCTCTTGTCCATCTGATCCCGGAGCTCTATGATCGTAGGCCCCAGCTGCCTGAAGATGAGCTCTCCCATGTCCTCCTGTCCCCTGCGGTCGGGGTGGACCTCCTGGTGGTGGTGGTGGAAACACCCGAAGCGTCTTCCACCTCCAGCTGCACGACCAGCTCCCCTGCCATGGCCGCCTGCTCCTTGAGGCCCGCCCTGATCGAACCTCTGAATCTGCCTGGGGGGCCCTTCGTCCATCTGCTGGTCATCCGTATGGCGGGTCAGACAGTCATGAGCCATGTAACCAATCTCGCCGCATGAGTAACACTGCCCTCTCATGGAAAGTCATTGCCCACCCCGAGTGCCTCGCGCAAACGATCCAGAGTCATGCTGTCGACCACCTGTAGGTCTAGTCCTCTTGGACCCCTGCGTCATCTATCTACTGCCCGCTGTAAAAGACTCTGCCGCATGCCGGCAAGTGGTGGGTCCTGCTGCTGGAGACTGCTCATCAAGGAAACTCTCCACTAAGAGGGATCGCTCCAACACACTTGCCTGAGTCAGAATGTTGAGGGAGATCATCGAAGCCCTGATCTCGTGCCTCAGTCCCTGCTCGAAGGTCCGGGACCAAAAGAACGGGTCCCGTACCATATCTGTGGAGTAGCACGAGAGATCAGTAAATCTCGCCGAGTACTAGGCCATTGTCATGCTGCCCTGCCGCAGCTGTAGTAGCTCCTGGATGCGCACCGCTCGGAGGGTGGCTGGGACGAACTCAGAGCAGAAGATGCTCTCAAAGTTCGTCCAGAGGAGAGATGTCTCGTCGTGCACCTGGAGCATCAAGCTCCACCATCTTCCTGCTTCCGCGTGCAGGAGGCTCGCTGCGAGGATCACCATGAGGTCTGCTGGTGTCCTCACTAATCTGAAAACCCGTACAACTGCCTCCAGCCAGTCCTCGGCGGCCTGAGGGTCCGTCTCCCCGCGGATCCTGGGCGGTAGTTGGCACTGGAACTCATGAAGTGCACTAAGGCGACGTGCATCGTCAGCGGCTGGGGCTGGTAGCATCAGTGGCTCGGTGGGTATAGGTACCTCCGATGCCTCAGCTGTCAAAGGGCCCTGTACCGAGTCCCCGATGCTCGGTGGGCTCTCGCCACACACATCTCTCGGAACCCTAGCTGGTTGCCGTCGTGGGGCCATCTTGAAAAGGAAACAGGTGCGCCACGGTCAGAACAGTATACCTGGTGAGCTGACATAATGTAATCACAAAGAAAACTTGAAACACACATGCAATCAATGTTTTCGTGCATTAAGTCGGAAATCAGAAGTCAGGGTCCTGGTGTATGGATACGTCGGCCACCACACCAACACTGGACTCCCTGGACTGATAAACACACTCAATACGCTAAACACTATTGCTTCACATAGAAGAAAGATCAGAGTCTGCCGTAGAACCGACCACCTCTGATACCAATTTGTCACGACCCGTCCTCGGGGCCCGTGCCGTGACTACCCCAAGCCCGCCTTCCATAGGCCAGGGGCTGGCGACTAGCACCAAGGCGTAAATCTCGGAAAAAGGGAAGACATTGCCTTTGAAAAGTAAACAAGCACCACATAGTAAGCAAGCGGAAAAGTAAACACTATGTAAAAACTGTAACAAGCTGTGCTGAAAGTAAAAAAGGGGCCAGAAATACAAGCCCAACTGTAAAGTACAACTAAAGGGAAAAATAAAAACTGAAAAGAAAAGCCGCAGTGTTGAGCCGTCCTCTGGAAGTCCCACCTGAAGGGTGGGTACAGATAGCCTCCACTGCTCCTCGGGTCCACCTGACCGCTCCGAGTACGTCCCGCCCAGTGGCCCACCTCCAGGTACCGTCCTGCTCCGCACGCCTCCACCATGATCAGCGTTGTCCGTCTTCTGCAACCAACACCACGAAGTGCAGGAAAAGCTCGTGCAGGGGTGAGTATAAGCTACTCAGTAGGGACCCCGAGACCCCCAAAGGCCTCCCGAAATCCACAAAGGATAACAACAACGGAAGACACAATCACGAAGTAACAACCAACACTACTTGGGTATATGCCCATACATATACCTAAGTCATCGATTCCCGTTCGGCTCCAACATCTGAGCCCAATCACAACCCAGTCCACACAGGAAAGCAAAACGTATACCCACACAAGATAGCACAACACAATCCACAAAAGAGAGTAAACAGTAAATCCACACAGGATAGTTCAACACAATCCACAAAGGAGAGTAACACAAGATTCAGCTCATACAGGTATACTTCTTCAAATGACGATAGAGATGATCAGGTGTAGCCACTGATTCATCTAATCCGTCGGACCCATAAAGGATCGGAAGGTACAAACCCCCCGTAATGACCCACATAGGATCGATCATGAAGTTGGACCCAAAGCTGTTGGGAAACTCCTTCTCCATCAAGTACAGTGGTTATGCCGCTACAACCAAGCGCTCCTCCGTCGTGGGTCTGCCGCTATAACCAAGCGCTCCCATGTGCCGCTACAACCAAGCGCACCTCTGTCGTGGGTCTGCCGCTACAACCAAGTGCTCCCCTGTGCCGCTACAACCAAGCGCTCCCATGTGCCTCTACAACCAAGTGCTCCCCTGTGCCGCTACAACCAAGCGCTCCCCTGTGACGCTACAACCAAGCGCACCTCTGTCGTGGGTCTGCTACTACAACCAAGCGCTCCCTTGTGCCGCTACAACCAAGCGCTCCCCTGTGCCCCTACAACCAAGCGCACCTCTGTCGTGGGTCTGCCGCTACAACCAAGCGATCCCCACTGGGCTATCTGTAACAAACTGAGTCATTCGATCAGCAGTCGTCAAATCTTAACCGGCTCTAGGGTTCCGCACACAGCATGCTCGTTCGGGGAGGGTCCACTCCACGAGCTAAAAGGTCAATGCATCAACTGACATGCAGTCCGGAGTTGATGTATCCCAAGGTGTACCGTAGTGGTCACTGACGAAAACACGGAGGATTACCATACTGTTCTCATCATCGTCGCAGTCGAATCCACCGAGGATCTCTGTATAGTCGTCATCGTCGAAGTCGCAGCCAGCACTAGGGTTCCCGCACACAGCAAGCTCGTTTGGGAGGGTCCGATCCACGAGCCGAGAGGCTGATACATCAGCTGACACAAAGTCCGAAGTTGATGTATCCAAAACTTTTGTATCGCCAACAGGAACTCAACGTCGCAGACGACACGTCAATCGAACGCCCGGTCTGAGAGTTATTGGCTTTTTCGTTCCAGGGGCCCGGTTGGTTTTTAAGGAAAAACCAACCTGACCATTCTCCACCAGCATCCAAACCTCGGGCGGAGTAAGACAAAAGATCCGTCTCACTTAGAGGAATCCACCAAAGCTGACGGCACGTCAATCGGACGTCCGTAGCTCAAGATATGAGCGTTTCTGCTCCGAGGGCCCGGTTGGTTTCGTGTACGAACCAACCCGGCCGAACCCAAATTATTCCGAAACCTTGAGTGCGATATACCGAAACGACCATCTCGATCCAAGGATTGTGTTGCCGCTGACGACGCATTGTTCGGAGGCCCGTAGCTCAAGTTACGGGCAAAAGACCAAAAATGGTCCGAAGACGGTGGGTCTGGGCCCGGGGCGACCCGGCCCGACCCCCCCTGGGTCGGCCGAACCGGGTCGACCCGACCCGGTCCGGTCCGGCCAGGGCACGGCCGAGCAGCTGGACGCCGCCCCCACGGTTTGGAGGTGTCGCAGCCCCGCGTGGGGCTGTGTTGATTGAACGGACGCGGCTTCTGCCGCGTCCCGTGCGGGAGAGCTGGACCCGCGCGGCCGCGGGTCCGCTGGCCGCTGCCACCGCGACTTCAGCCACGGCGGTCCCATCCGGCGGCGCTCCGGGGCGCCGCCGCGCCGCCGGCAGCTTCCACGGGCCACCAGAGTTGCTCTGGTGGTCCGTTTTCCTTCCTGTCTGCGCCGTTAATCCTCCCGGGACCCGTTCTTCACTGCGCAATCAACAAATCTCCCTTGCGTCGCATTTTTCCGTCGCCCGCCAAATCCGCACAACCACGAAGAACTACAGAGGGTTGTCGGGCCGTGTTTGTTTGGCCCGCACCCTCCGCGTTAGATAATAACAACGGGAGAATTTTATTCAACACATGAAACAACAATTTTAATAAATTAAAATTGTTCATATGAATCCGGTTCTTTAAATTTTAAAGAAACGTTCACGGGAATATAAAAAAAGGGGTATTTCCAAAATAAAATCCCTACTTGTCAAGTCGTCGCACGCGCGTTCTTTGCGGAACTTGATCGCCGCGAAAGGAGGCGATCGTCGTGTCGCGGAAGGCATCACGTCGTCGCGGAAGGGTGTCGCGTCGACGAACTCCATGGTTCAAGAACAAAAAGATTTAATTAATAATAATTAAATCCTTCTTGAGTTAAAAACCAAAAGGAAATTTAAAAGAAATACAAAACTCTCACCTCAACGGATGATCGAAGGTTTTTGTTGCAGATTAAGGAACGTCGCCGAAGAACGTCACGGGAGAGGAAACATCGGCGTCGCGGCACACGGCGTCGCGTCGTCGATTTCCGCGGGTTCGGCGTTTTTCTTCGGAGGTCGGCTTTCTTCGCGTTCTTCGCATTATTCGCGAAGGAGGATGAAGGCTCAAGAATTCTGTCAAAGCCTCTCAACGTGTAATCCTCCAAATGTCGTGTTGGTCTTATTTTATTATTATGCCAACAAATGAAAAAGAGGTAAGTAACGACCCATTAATTCCTAGAATTAATTCAACGAAAGAAACTGCCCATTTAATTCACGAAATAGACCGCCCAATTAAATGGTGCGTTAAGGATTTAAGAAAACACGTCAGTTGACTTTCATAATGACGGGTTTTCACGGGTGCGTTACTTAGCGGAAAAGAAACGAAGGGGCTCGTGCGGGCCCCACCTCACAAATATCCTACCAAGAGGTTAGGATATTTTTGGATAGCATCCTATCCGGATCAACTCATCTTAAGCTTCTTTTGAGTGGCTTCAAGTAGCTTCCAAGTGGCTTAAGTGAAATAAAATAAAGTTTGTCGTACAATTATTTTATTTCTTAACTTTAAGCCCGAAAATTAAAAACCACACCTGAGAAAACGCAACTCCGGAAGAGGCGTTTCTAAGCAAGTACCGGCGCTGTGATTTCATCGGTGCCCTCAGAATTCGATTCCAGGCACCAGTTCAAAAGTTAGAAAAAACCCGCTCGTCCGTTCACTGAACGTACCCAAGGCAAGCTTCAGAAATTAATTCCGGGTACACCGGGCCTCAGAAACAGGCGCCGTCAGAAACTGCGTTCTTGTAAAATTCCAAGAACAATTAAGAAAAAAATTTCCTTGAAATTTACGGGTCTTTATAGAGAAACACAAGAATTTACATGATTCACTATTCAATAAGAGTAGATATGTCCTTGTTATGGTTTGGAAATGATACAATACCACATAGTACACTAGAAAGAAATCATTATAATAAAAGAGTAGGATATACCCTTTCACTTATGTAGAACTTTGAATACAATCCAAAAGTGTGTGCGCACCCTCTTACCAGAAATAGGGGGAAATGATGTTTGTGTAATTACTCCTGTTAACTATTATTATTTTCAACTTCCAAAAATGTATTATTTTGAAAAAAATTATTCAATTTCCTACCCAAAATATGGAAAGAACTTCATGGAATTTGATATAGAATTCAAGTTCGATTATCCAGTCTGATATTCTCTCTATGATTATCCAAATATGATCTCCCAATATCATTTTCTTACTCTAATCTTCAAATCCGATTTCACAATATGATAGATATAACTCTATTAGAATATGATTGAGAAAATCCAGAACACTTCTTTCCTTAGTCCAAAAATCCTAATACAAAAAACCCCAATCAGATTAATTCATCCTGATAAGGTGATCATCCGAATATGATGAAAATACAAATACGATAGAAAATTTAATATGATGATTACAGAATACGATGGACATGTGAGTAATGTTGTGATATTTTCTATTATCTTTCACTTCACTTTGTCAAATATTCTTCAAAAATGTCTCAATACAAAAAAATATTTATCTCCCAAGAAATTCGTAGCTTCCCTCTCATATATAAACAATACATCCATGTTAGTCCTTTAAAAATTATGATTTACTTCTCCCCTTTTATAGGTGAAAGATGGATGGATTTGGTGGGAATCCAAAAAACTTTCCCGCTCAAAAAAATTCACCAAAATATCAGTTTCCATTGAATTTTATGAGAATATTGACTCCGTCAACTCTTCTCAAATCATCTTGAGTCTTCTCCAAACTTTATCTCTTCTTTAGAATTTCTTCTTCAACTTCCATTCCAGATATAATTTCTGGAAATATTATTTTTCTGAATCTTATTTGTTCATTATGACACTCTTTAGAAATAGAAATATAAATGACGAAAATCTATCTCCCCCTTGAAAACACATCCATCTATTTTTTTCTCTTATCTTTGCCCACTTGATAATCAGACAATGTATTTACAGCTCTTTGAAATGGTTGACTACATTATTGATCAATTTTATTTTAATTCATCAGTCCCAAACAATTATTTCCCTGAGTAAGATGGAAATATGAATCTGATCAGTAGATTATTTCACTTATGAATTTCATTCCACTTGAGAAACTTCTTTCAATTTTCCATTAACATTATTCCCCGAAGATTTGTTTCTTTTGGATTTTGGTATGACTGAAATCCAGCACCCTCGGGTTTTCACATTTTCCACGAATTCTCTTGGATTTTTTGAATTTTATGATCTCAATAAAGTGGCTTCATCAACTTTCTTCTTCTTTAATCTTATGCTTTTATAATGAATTTCTTCATGAATTTGAATGAATTGGAGTTCAGCTTCAGTATTGTCCGATTTTCATTGAAAATTATTATAACTTCCCTTTAGTTCAAAAACAGATAACCTTCCTACTTCAGCCTAATTACGATTTTTATTAATCCTATTCTTTTAAATACTATCATAGCTCAATATGATGAGGAAAAATATGATCTCGACCTCCCTTTTTTCTTTCCATCCAAATCCGATTAATCTGAATATGATCAGCAACATCTCTTTCACCCCCCTTTATCTTATCAAGCTTGCATCATAAGTTTCACAAATTACTTATGATTTATCAGAATTCCAATATCAGCAAAGCATCATCACATTTGATTTATCATAGCCATGCAGCCACCAATCATGCAGACTCTGATTCTTCAACAACTAGATTTATAGTGAATTCGATGACCATTTTCTTCCAGCAAGATTCTTCTTTAATACAATTGATTTATCACTCACTACTAAAAAACCTGCATTTAATAGCGTTGGTATTTATTAGCATTACAAAAAAGATCTAATAAATGGAATTTTTATCAGAACTTTATTTTTAGCTCCAATAAAGGTTACCATATATTAGTGCTTTATTTTTAGCATTGTTAAAGGGAACCCTTTATCAACAATTTATTTTTAGCACCCATAAAGGGTACCCTTCATCAGCATTATATTTTTGGAACTCATAAAAGGAGTCCTTTATCAGTGTTTTTAGTGCTGATAAAGGACTGAATAAATCAAATGAAATAATTAAACAAATAAAACATAAAAAATGAGTTCATTAAAAAATATTAAATTTTTTATTAATTAAATAATTATGGATAAAAATGAATAAATTGATTATATTACATATAAATTATAAATACTAATAATTAGTATGTATTAAATATATAGATATGAAAAATGAAAATTAAAAAAATTAAAAATAAAAATAAGTAAATTGAGGAAAATATTAAACATTTTATTAATTATTTGATTATTGATAATCTTAAAAAATAATATATATTAAATATAAATATATTTATATATATATTAATGTATATAAATATGATTTATATATTACAAAATATTTATATGATATATTTGGTGAATTATGGTATATAATTAAAAATCAATATGAATTAAAAATACTGATTAATTGCATAGAGTAATCGACTTATAGTTGAATGTATTTTGATTTTTCAATTTTACATAGATAAAATGTGTGTTATATTGATTTCATATATATATATATATATATAATTAATGCATTTTTATATACAATGTACAAACACAAAATTTATCAATTTTTTCAATACTATTAAAGTGTACTTATTTTTAATTTTTTCAGTTTCACTTATTTTTAACAGGCATGCACTTAAGAATAGATATTCATTAATAATGTTAAAAAAATATCTATAAAAAAAATATTTTTTTAAAAATATATTTAAAAATATAAATTCCATATTTATAAAATTATATATCTATAATTATAAACAAACTAAATATTTTTTTAAAAGTATTTATATAATTATAAATTAATAATTATATATATTTAAATAATTATAAATAAATAAATATATATATTTAAATATTTTTTAAATTTATAATAATTTTCTTACATAATGAATATATTTGATATATTTATATTTATATATATTTATTAAATATATATATATATATATATAATAATATAAATAAAAATAAAGATATAAATATTCATTTCTAAAAATAATTATATAATTTTAAATAAATAATTTTATATTTATATATATTTATTATGTATATATATATATATTTATAGTTTTTATATTTATAATTATAATTATAAATCCTTTATTAGTACTTAAATAATAAGTTCTCATAAAAGAAATCATTATCAGTGCTTTTTTTAGTGTTGATAAAGATGAGGCTTTATCAGTGCAAAAAAAGCGGTGTTAAAACTAAAATTTGTAACCCCCAAGAATTTAAAAATATAATTAATACAGAATTCATGAAACCCTAAGTCTCTATAAAAAACACTTTATTATAACCTAACCAATAAACATAATTTTTCCACTTCTGTAATTTGAATTTTGAAAAACTGAGATACAGGGTTGTGTTCAATAAGATATTTAGAGTTTATTAAGACAAATATATTTTTTATGAATATTAACATACACTTAGGAATAATAACATACCCTTATAAATAGTAATAAATAGTAATGAATAGTAAATCAACCAATAAATAGAATCTTCACCTATGAATGTATAAATACAATTTAGACATCTTATAAGTAAAAAACGATCATAGTATAAGTATTAGTATTCCTGTATGTCATAAATATTTTAATTATAATTTTATGATAAATTTAATAATTTAAAATGGATGTTTATTTTCATAAAATGGAATAATAAATTTTTACTTTACTGCCTTATGGGTATAAGACAATTTTATGGGACCTTGATTAATTTCTCAAGGTGTTGTAAAACGAGTTATAGTTTTAATGTTGTTTTTTGGACTAAATTAATATTTTACTTAAAAATTAAATTAAAAATATTTAGAAAATTATATTCGAAAAATGGATTTCATTTTTGAATTCTACACATCAAAAAATGCTAAGGGTTATTTTTTGGTATTTTTCTAGAATACTTGAATTTTTCGTGAATAATAAAAATAAAGTTTTAAGTTTTCGGTAATTTTAATGAAATCATAATGATGTAATAATTAATATAAATTTCTAGCAACTTTTATAAAATAAAATATGACATGAGGTCTCCCAAGTTGTTAATACCATGAGCAAATACCATTGTCAAGCCCAAGGTTTTTCAAAAACCACTAATGAGGTGTTCTTTGAAATTAATAAAAAACTCCCTCTCATTTACTATAAATACCGACTCATTCTTCCATTTTATTTAATTAAAAACTCATAATCCTCTATTATCTAATATTTTTACCTCCCTGGGAATCCTTCCAAATTTTCCTCAATCCCCCAAGGTCCCAACCATCATGTTTTAGGAGTTACACAACTAGGTAAGGGAATCTACCACCCATCTCCTTTTCAGCTTTCATTTTATATTATTATTTTTAATTTATTTTGGATTATGAAGGTATATTTTAATAAATATCCCCCATTACATTCAATATTATGTATGAATGATGAGATACACCATTTTATCTCATCAACTTATTTTATGAATTTTTAAGCAACACCGTTAGGCTGCCGAATTTTTTGTAAGGGATTTCTTAACTTTTCTTTTATTTTGGGTTCCTTTATTTTTCATTCCTCAACTCCTTTCATCCAAATTTTTTGATCAATACATTATATTAAATTTACTAGTACTTTTTCATGATATGTTAATAATTCTTCTTCATCTCTCCCTTCAAATTATTTTATACAAAAAGTGAAAACACCACTCGAGATGTTCTAATTTACCACATTCAAAGACGATGGGTTTTCAATTTCTATTACCATCTTAAATTATAGTCATTAAACCATTAATATGGTTTAACAAGACAATAATATATGTATTATGTCTCATATATGGTTCTGTAATCTTATTTTACACATGGTTTTGATTAATACAGCAAAATGAGTTCGTGGTGTTCAAAAAATGCCAATTAACCAAAATGGTTAACATTAAAAAATTTATCTAATGAATCATCTTAATTACAAGTAAACAAATGAAAATTACAAAAAAATAACCTTATATATTTTCCATAATAACATATAACTTAAATTCTATACCACAATCCTCATTTTACATGATGCTATGTTCATGTATATAAGTATACATGTGATGAAACAAACAGACCAAAATAATGAAATTGAACCTCTTAACCCATAAAAAAGGCCATGAATGAACATAATAAGGTTATAATAAATCAATTAAATTTATAATAGGTTCTTTAAATATTAGTTAATAAATTTAATTTGGTTATCTAGGACACTAACACCAAGTGAAGAACACTATCAGACTTAAGGTAAGGGGTTTCATCATCTCACTCCCATTTTTGTGAGATATTCTGTATTCATTACTACTACATGTGTATGGTTTATGTATACTGACCATTAATTTTTAATATCATGAATATATTTATTTTCTGTACAAAAAAATTATCATTGATGATTATTAATTTTGGGGCATAAGATTCAATTGATTACAATGTTTTAAGTATTTTCTACCCGAGCCTCCATTTTCATTTGGATTGCTCTTATTCTCTACTCACCTCAATTATATTCTTATTTATTATTATTTAACACTAAAAAAATTGTATGTGAATTTTATTTATATGTTTACCAATAATAATCATACTTTCATTTATGGGGAGTTATATTTCTAAAAGGATCATTAAAAAATTATTCCCGAAATACAAGTTCGATTCAAGGAACTTCTCGGATTTTTTCCGATTTTGAAGTTCACTCTATAATCAGTTTTAATCCATATTTATCTTTATAAAATCAAACATTTTAAAGTGAAAAATATATTTTGGTTCATTTCTTTTTTTATTAAATCTAACACGCCTTTGCGCTTTAAAATCACTTTAAAGAATTCCTTAAACCACACAAAAACGTTTTATTTCTAAAGCTTCTTTAAAAATACCTTTTAAATGATTTCACCTCAATATGTCTTTATTTAAGCCTAAAATATAATTTCAATGAAAATACCTTTTATTTTATTGGATATACATGTTTATAATCTAATTTCATGATAATTACAAATGCTTTTTCAAAAGAACTCTTCTTTCCAAAGTAAGAAAGATTTTTCTCATCTCACTTTATCTTTTAAAAGATATATTCCTTGTTCACCACTTACTTATTAATTTTGGTTTATGTAATTTACTTTTTTATATCATATCAAGAGTATCCTTATTCTCATGATATTATAATAGATAATGATTTGAATGTTTATGCTGGTATGGGACACTTCAGAATGTTTAAAGATTATTTCTTTAACAATTTTTCCATGGTTTCATTTAAAAGTATCTTCATTTATGTCAACATCATTTGATGAATCTTTTATTTCATATAGATTTATATCCTATGATATAATCTACAAAATATGTTGTTGAAGGGTTTCTGATTAGTTTGAATATGGATTCACCATATTACTCTGAATGGTTAGTGTTTATGTTTAATGATTAGGGAAAGTTATTTAAATTTCATATCTTAGTTTCAATATGAATGTATATGTTATTTATGTTTATCACAATTTCTAATAGGAATTAATTGGACTTATTATGTTATGGTGGGGCCATCGGTAGCCCCTTGATGCATTGATAGGTCTCATGAGGCAAACTTGGTCATGACACGAGGCCTTGGAAAAATGGTTATTTATGGTCTTGGAACGAGGACTTGATAGTATGGTAATGATGTCCAGTGTATGAATTTCCCTCAATATAAAGGTAGTATTGACAGTTCATTTGGTTATTATACAAGTAGAATACCCATGATTATGTTTTATTAGGGAATTATTTATTCAGCTCTTATTCCTGCCATAATGTGTTTAAGTTTATTTTTAAAGGCTTGTGTTTTAGTCATTCACCATGCCAAATTTTTATGTTTATGTCATCTTCCATAGAATTGATTACCCTTACTGAGAATCTAAGATCACTCTTTTCTTATATTTCATTTTCTAAGGACCTGAAGAATTTTATTATGACTGAACTATAGGGATAAACTTATAGTTGTGGAAGTGGTCAATAAAACTTATATGATGTATTTATTTTTAATGTTGAACTGATGTATGTATCTGGTTTTCCAGAACTACTAAACTACTTAGTCCTTTGGGATTTGATTCCTTGTAATCATGCCAAAGTATTAAAATAATTCACTAACTTTTGGATTCTAGGGTTGGGGCATTACAGTTCATATCAGAGGAAGTTTAGTATAAAACTTGGAAGCTAGATTTAAAAAACATAGATTAGGGAACAATACCCTAAGATAGACTTGATGATACCCATAAAAGATCATCATGGTATTTTGGTAGGGAATATATTATGTGGATATTTCATGAAAATAAATCTCTTTCAGGACACTACAAGTAGACGTGGTTCTGGAAGAAATGTACCTAGGAGTGAAAACATTGACAAGTAGTTTCAGGATTGACCCGGGGTATCCTAGTACATGAAAACAGGCTATATGTGTACCTAGTTTGACACTCCTAGGGGATATTCTTAATATAATTCACATTTGTTTTCTTAAAAACTATTATGAAGGATTTATTCTTCTAAAGTAACCAAAGTATATGTTTCTAGTATTTATGATGCATAAAGTTATGATATATTCTATACCATGTTTAGAGTTATAGAAAGTTTATAATTTGTTGAGCTAATATATAATATGGAATTGATTAGAAATGGAGCCTAGTAGAAGGAATGAAAACATCACTGATGAACATGATATAAATAGTAATAAGGACCATATATCTCATGGTCTTAAGCCATCATTTCAAAGGAAGATAGTCTCCCAAGTTTCCTCATCATATTAGTAAATAGTATCATGTGTTAACAATATATATAAACAATTCTTTGAGTCAAATGGATTTTAAGAGAAGAAAGAAAAAAAATGATGGCTGAGAAAAATATAGACAATGGGAAGGAGGGAAAGAATGGGTTTCCCACATGTGATAACTATGGAAAGAATCACCCAGGTATGTTCTTGAAGGGAATTAGTGTTTTTTATAAGTGTGGAGAAAACGGACACCAAGTTCATGATTTCAAGGGTATGAAAAAGGTTTCCAATGTATAATTCTTCAACTGCAAGGAGATGAGACACTAAGCGAATCAATGTCCCAAGCGTCAACAAAATATACCCCAAATGATTATTCTAGATAATGATCATGTTATGATGCTTCCACAGATAAATTAGAATGATTAATATGCCTAGTCATGAATCATGTAATTTGAATATTTTGTCAGTAATGTATTGGTTATAAGATTTATGGAACATTTGAGGATTGTAATGAAATACTATTTCATTAAGTATTTGAAACCATAAGATGAATGGTACCAAGAAAATATATTCAGGGAAAGTTAAACTTTTTTGGAAAACACATCATTAAAGGAAGTAAGACCCTTAATATATTTATAAAGATGAAGATAATGATTAATAAATGATTGATTTGAATAAGAAATGACTACCTCCAAACTGATTTTTGACTTTTTAACAAGTGGATTATGCTATCGTAGATGGAGTTTACAAAATTTTTGGATATAAAGAATATATCTAATAGCATGTGTAGGGATGAATCAGTGTTTCCAATTAGGTTTTATGGAAATTTGAGTTATTACCATATTTTAAGAGGACAAATGATGAAGATATTCACATTTGAATATTTAGAGTTATTTCATGTTGATTAATGGTTAATGAGAAGTTCATCTTGGAAATTCAGAGAATTTCATTCTAAAGTGTTGAATCATTATTTTTAACCATTTAGGAAATGATTTAAGTTGATCATTGTATAAGTTTTCATAGGTTAATGTATTACTTCATTATATGATGTAACATGTTCTAAGTGATAAAGTATATATAGTTCAAGGTGAAATAAAAGGATAATTTTGTAAATAGAAAAGTATATTTATACTCTTATAGAGTGGAAGAATACCTTAACAAAAGGGAAAGGGTCTTAAATAAATTTTATTCCTATTATCATAATCATTGATAATATCAATGATTTTTTTACAATAGTTTAAATTTTTGTAGTTATCAAAATTCATCTGAACATGTTCACTATCACGTTCCATTAGAACTTCATAGTTAGATTTTTCTTCCATATCCAGTTTTTTTACTTCCAACTAATGTCACCCCATTCAAAAGAATAAATTTTATGGTGACCACCTCATTTACCATAACCTCTTTTTTGGAGGATATTTTACTAACCCTATTTCTGATGTTGGTTTCCCATAAGGGAATTTTTATGCATCAACCATTAACTTTTGAATTGCGGGGAATCAATTCTGTTGAGGGTATAATAATGTAACACCCAATGAATTTATAAATAGATTTAATATAAAATGCATGAAACACTAATTCTCTATAAAACAAAACTTTATTATAACCTAACCAATAAATATTATTTTTCCACATATCTAATTTGAATTTTTAAAAACTGACATATACAGTTACATTTATTAAGATATTTAGAGTCTAATAAGAAAAACTTATTTTTTGATGAATAGTAACACACCCTTATGAATAGTAACATACTATTATGAATAGTAACACACCCTTATGAATCGTAATGAAAGGTAAATCATCCAAAAAAAATAGAAACATCACCCATGGATGTATGAATATAATTTAAATGTCTTATATGTAAAAAATGATCGTAGTTTAAGTATTAGTATTTTTGTATGCCATATATATTTTAATTACAATTTTATGATTAATTTAATAATTTAAAATGGAAATCAATTTTCATAAAATTTAATAAAACTATTTTAATTTGTATTCTTATAGTTGTATGATAATTTTATGGTACCTTGATTAATTTTCAAGCTGTTATAAAATGTGTTATAGTTTTAAAGTTGTTTTTTTGCAATAAATTATGATTTTATTTAAAAATTAAATTAAAAATAATTATAAATTTATTTCCAAAATATGGATTTCATTTTTTAATTCTACACATCAAAAAATTTTTGGGGTGAATTTTTGGAATTTTCCTAAAATACTTGATTTTTTGTGAATAGTAAAAAAACAGTTTTCAGTTTTCGGTATGTTTAATGACATAAAAATGATGTAATAATTAATATAAAATTCTTGTAGAATTATATACAATATAATATGTCAAGAGGTGTCCCAAGTGGCTATTACCATGGTCAAATACCATGGTCAATCCCTTGGTTTTTCAAAAACCACTAATGATGTGTCTTATCAATTAAATAAAAAACTCTCTCTCATTTATTATAAATACTCACTAATTTATTTGTTTTATTTTATTATAAACTCTTAATTCTATAATATATGGTAGTTTTACATCCCTAGGACTCCTCCCAAAGTGCCCTCATGCCCCCAAGGTCTCAACTATCAAGTTTTAGGAGTTACTCTACAAGGTAAAACAATCTACCACCCTTCTCTTTTTCAAGATTTCATTTTACGTTATTATTTTTAATTTATTTTTTATTATGATGGGATATTTCATTACTTATCCACCCTTACTATCAATATTATTTAATAATGATGAGATTTCTCAATTTTTATTTTATTTTGGGTTCCTTTATTTTTCATTCCTCACCTCCTTTCATCCAATTGTTGTAATTATTCTAGCGTCATACATTTACTAGAATTTTTTCATGATAAAGGAAAAATTCGTCACCATTTCTCCTTTCTCGTTCTTTTATACTAAAAATAAATAAACTATTCGAGATGTGATAATTTACCACATTCAATGACAATGAGTTTTTAATTTCTATTACCATCTTAAATTCTTGTCATTAAAGCATTCATATAGTTGAAATAGAATATAATATATGTATTATGTATCATATATGGTTCAGAAATCTTTTTGAACACACGGTTTTTATTTATAAAGTAAAATTATTTTGTGGTGTTCAAAAACCGCCAATTAACCTAAACAGTTATCATTAAATAATTTATATAATGATTCAACTTCCATCCAAGTAACCAAATAAAATTTACAACCATGTAACCTTATGTATGTTTACTAATAACATACAACTTTAATTCAGGACAATAATCCTCATTTTACATGATTCTCTATTCATGTATATTCGTATACCGATCATGAAACAAATGAACCTGAAAAAATGAAATTAAATCACTTAACCCATCAAAAAGGCCAGGAATGAACCTATTAGGGTAATAATAAATCAATTAAATGTATAAGGGGTTCTGAAAATATTAATTAATGACTTTAATTTGGTTATCTAGGACACTAAGACCAAGTGAAAAACACCATCAGACTTAAGGTAAGGGGTTTTTCTTCATCTCACTCCCATTTTTGTGATATATTTCATATTTACTACTACTACATGTGTATGGTGTATTTATACTTCCAATTTATGTTTCATATCATTAATATATTTATTTTAATTATAATAAATTTATCATTGATGATTATTAATTTTTGGGCATAAGATTCAATTTATTAGAAATTTTAAAGTATTTTCTACCCGAACTTCCATTTTCATTTGGATTGCTCTTATTATCTATTCACCTTAATAGTATTATTATTAATTCTTATGTAATCCCAATAAATTATGTGTGAATGTTATATATATGTATACCAACCCGAAACCTACTTTAATTTATGGGGAGTTATATATTTTAAAAGGATCTTTCAAAAATTCTTCCTGAAATACAAGCTCGATTAAAGGAACTTCTCAAATTATAAACTATTTTAAAGATCACTCTTTAATATATTTTAAGGCATATTTATCCTTAAAAAATCAAAAAATTTAAAGTTAAATATCTATTTTGGTCCATTTCTTATTTTATGAAATCATACATGCCTTTTCTCTTTAAAATATCTTTAAAGAATTCCTTAAACCGCACTAAAATGTTTTATTTCTAAAGATTCTTTAAAACTATTTTTAAATTAATACTCTTGAATAATAATTTATTTAAGTCTAAAATATAATTTCAATGACTGTCCCTTTTATTTTATAGGATATACATGTTTACAATCTTATTTCATGACAATTATAAATGATTTTTCAAAAGAAATCTTCTTTCCAAAGTAAATAACGCGTTTTCTCATCTCAATTTATCTTTTATGAGATATATTTCTTGTCAAGCAATTACTTATTACTTTTTGTGTATGTACTTAACTTTGGTATACCATATCAAGAGTATCCTTATTCTCATGGTATTCTAAAGGATTATGATTTGAATGTTTCAAGGCAGTATGGGACAATTTGGAATGTTTATGGATTATTTCCTCAATAATTTTTCAATGGACTCATTTAAAAGTATCTTTGTTTATGTAAACACACTTTTAAGAATATTTTGTTTAATAGAGATTTATCTTCTATTATATCATCTAAAAAATATGTTGTTGAAGGGTTTGTGATTTTTTTTAATGTGGATTCACCAAATTACACTGAATGGTTAGTGTTTATGTTTAATGACTGGGGAAAGTTATTTAAATTTCATATGTTAGTTTCAATATGAATGTATATGTTGTTTATATTTATCCACATTCATAAGAAAAATTCATTATACTTATTATGTGATGGTTGGGTCCTGCTATAGTCTCTCAATATATCATTAGGTCTCATGAGACAAACTAGGTCATGCCACAAGGCCTAAAAAAAATTATTTATGGTCTTTGAATGAGGCCTTGACGGTATGGTTATAATGTATGGAATAAACATTTACATCATTATGAAAGTGTTATTGTTAGTTTAGGTGGTTCTTCGACTAGTAGAATACCTATGGTTAGGTTTATTATGGAATTATTTATTCATCTCTTATTCCCGCTATAATGTGTTCATGTAAATTTTTAAAGGCATGTGTATTAGTTATTCACCATTCCTAATGTTTATATTTATGTTATCATTCCCTATATTTCTTACCCTTACTAATCGTCTAATATAACCCCTTTCTTATTTTTTCCTTTTTCATAGGACATGAAGAAGTTTATTATGAATGACATACAGGGATAAACATAGATTTTTGGATGTTCCCAATAAAACTTATATGTTGTAATTCAATTCAATTTGTAATGTTGAACCTATGTATGTATATAGTTTTACAAAACTACAAAACTGCTCATTCCTTTGGGATTTGATTCTTTTTTATTATGTCAATGTATTAAAATAATTCACCGGCTAAAGGCTTGTAGTGTTGCGGCGTTACAATATTTATCATTGCTAATGGTTTAGTGCTGAAAAAGACCTACCATTATTAGTGCTAAAAAATCATTAATAAATATGCCTTTTATCAATTCTTAAATAATAGTAACTGTCAATAGTTTTTAAAAGCACATATAAAAGTGTCCTGATTTAATTAAAAAAACATAACTTGTTGTGAACCTGTTTCGATATCATAAAAACTCGTTGAAAACCCTTAGGGAGTTCTTCTCATTAATTCTCCCCTTTCATGAACACTTATTTTCTCCCACCTTTCCCAAAATCTCTTCCCCATAAGGTTTTAGATCTTTTCAATGGCATTAATAATCTTTCAATCTTGACCTCAGAGTACAACATGACATCGACTCTTCTCGATTGGTCTATCTTTCAGTCTTGGGGGTTGTATGATTGAACAATGTTAGGTCTGCTCGATAAAAGGAACATCATGATTCGGTTTTCTTCGAAGGAAAATCTGGTCAGGGCTTGGTCTAGTGCCCCCCTCATAGCTGCAATGAATTCCAGTTCTATCTCTTTAGGTGGTCATATGACTTCTATATTAAGAGTGAAATTCCAAAAAAGAAATTTTTGTTAGTTTCCCCAAGCTATCTTTACCTATTCAAAATCCAGCGATTATACACATGCTAGGGAATCTCATTGTAAGATATTTATGTTCTGATTGTAGAACCTGTTCAGTTTATCACCCTATTTCTCCTCATATTTTCATGGATGTTGACATCTCAATAGTGCCTATAGATTATATTTGGATTACAGTGGGGGAGAATTTTGAAGTAAGTAGGTTGTGTGGTTTGAATCACAGGTCAATTTTTGCGATTCTTGTAAGAAATTGGGTCATTATATATATTCCTATAGGCAAGGGACCAAGAACCAAAAAAAAGTAGGTTATAGTTTCTAGAAATAATGACAAGGGCTTCAAGCCTGGTGTTGGTGAAGGGATGATGGGGAAAAGGTAGTTGGACATTTCTACTGACCCATGCAATGCAAAGGCAGTTGAATGCAAGCCTCATGGGGGCACATCTCCTCGGTGAAAGGAAGTTTTCAAATTTTGTATATTAGAAATTATATTTAGGTATTCATCATTTTAGGTATATATATACTTTTTAGGTCTATATATACATTTAATTTATAGTAATATAATTTTTACTTAACTAAATAGTAAAATATTATAAAATTATGTTACATTCAAAATAATAAAATTTGGCAACAATATATACATTTTTTTTGAAATAATTAATCTTTCCAAAATTAAATAATTATATTTTATAAACAATTACACAGAATAATATTTATTTAAAATTAATATAATTTTAAAGTTATTATTAATAGTATTTTTTTGTTTCATTAGAAAAAATTGTATTATATATATTTATATCGAATAATATATTATATATTTAAATAAGTTTAATTATGATAAATAATACACACACACATATATATATATATAATTATATTCAAATAATGATAATAAAATAATTCTTATATATATAACATACTTATACAAAATATGTAGGTAGACTCACTTTATTTATCTATGTATCGAATGATGAGTGAACTCTATTTTATAGTTTTTGATGTTCGAAGGCATTAATCCCATTCAGGTATATTGATTATCGAGGTAAGTGTGAAAGAATTACACACCTACATCAACATTTTTTTTACAATCATATAAAACCCTATCATTTTTAATAAAATAAAACCAATTAAAAAGGCTATTTTTATCGATTTTTTTTAAATCCTCAACCAATTATTTTATTAAATTATTATTCAGATCCTTATTGATAATTTTGATAATAAAAATGAAAGTAATTCGTTATTAAATCTACCTACACATCAAATTAAATAAATTAATTTCATTAAAATAGACTCATCAGCTGAAATTTCACTATATCAACCCAAGACCCCCAGGATACACCACACTAGAGTTGCGTATTCTAATTCTTCAGTTTCCACCCAATCCATTTCTTTATAACTCTTAACTCTATCATTTTTTGGTTCTTTGGAGGATTTATCTGAATGGAGTAAGTTTTAATGGAGGTGTCGATTTAATAACTAATTTCAATGGTGTATTTCTCCCAAATGGGATGAATTACCCCTTTTAGAGAACACAATGAAGTATAATTGTCATCCTCATTAGTTTCATCTCCCGAATAGTCCTCATTGCATTTTTTCCCTTGAGAATCATCCCCCATCTCTCGTGGACATGAACATAAGTTCTTATACTACTCTGAGCATTACTAATCCCATGGATGACTACTACTTAGAGTATTTTAAGATACATAGGTGGATATCCACAAGATATGGAGAACGTGTGTCAAACAACAAAATGCAATGATAACTGTCCAGAAGATGAGCTGATGAGGATGAATATTATACTTCATTGTGTTATATAAAAGGGTAATGAATCCCATTTTTGAGAATTACACCATTGAAACTATTTATTAACTCAATGCTTCCATTTCCACTAACCCTTTCCAGAACAAAGCTCTACACAACCATAGAAATGGAAGAGTGAAGGGTGGGAAAGAAATGGAGGGGGTGGAGGCTGAAGAATTCTAATACAAAACTGGAGTTCTATGTAGCCTATGGGTCTTATATTATAATAGTGTAATTTCAGATTATGAGTGTATGTTATTGAAATTAATTTATTTGATTTGATGTGAAGGTAGAGTTAATGATGAATTATATACATTTTTATCCTCGAAATTATCTACTAGGATCCAAATAAAACTTAAATAAAATAATTGGTTGAGTATTTTTTAAATTTTTTTTATAAAACTTGGACTTTTTTAATAGGTATTATTTTATTAAAAAAATTATAGGGTTTTATATGATTGGAAAAAGTGGTCGATGGAGGCGTGTACTTCGTTCACACTTACCTCGATAGGCAATAAACCTAAAAGTGGTTCACGCCTTCCACTATCAGAAACTATAAAATGGAGGTCAATCCTTATTCAATACATAAATAAATAAAGTGAATAAACCTACATATTATATATATATAGATATATATATGTTATATATATGTATTATATTAGTAACTTAATTTGAATATTATATATATATATATTATTTATCATATTTAAATTTATTTAAATATAAAATATATTATTCGATATATATATTTATAATACTATTTTTTCTAATGAGACTAAAAAAATACTAATAATAATAATTTTTAAATTATGTTATTTATAAATAATTATCATTCTGGGTAATTATGTCCCTTATCAGTTTAAAGTTGACAGTTTAGTTCAAAAAATGTCATTAACTTAAAACTAAGAAAAAATTATTGGATTGTGTTGATAATTTATGACATCAATTCATAAGCCCTTTGTGACATGTAAGAATCGGTCTCACATAAAATTGATACATAATGTGATCAGTATAGGTCAAAGTTTGTGTTTCCAGTTTAGAATGTCATTTTTGTAAAAATAAACAAGTGAGTTACTCAAAACTAAGAAAACATATTCGAATTATTTTGATACTTTAGGAAAATGATCCATAAGTCATTTTAGATGTGTAATAATTATTTGTATCTCAACCCGATGCACGGTGAGACCGGTATGACTCAATGTGAATATTTTTATCTAAAAATGACATCAATTTTAATTAAAAGGGAAATTGACATACTCAAAACTAAGAAAACAGATACATATTTTTTTTTTGATAATTTACAATAATGATCCATAAGTCATTTTTGTTGTTTAGGAATCAGCTTCCCCTCAATCTGATGTATGGTGTTTTTGGTATGATCCAATGTGTCTGTTATCAGTTTAAAATCGACAGTTTAGTTCAAAAAATGTCACTCAATGAAAAAATTAAAATGCTCTCTGATTTTATTTATATTTTAGAAAATTGATTTATAAGTCATTTTTTATGTGTAGGAATCAGTCTCATGTCAAACCGATACATGATGTAATCAGTATGAGTCAAAGTGATTGTTTCCAGTTTAAAATGACATTTTTGTAAAAAAGATATGTGATATACTCAAAACTAAGTAAAAATATTCACATTGTTTTGATAAATAATAAAAACAATCCATAATACATTTGGGATATGTAAGAATTATGTACACCTCAATTAGATGCATGGTGTGACCAATATGACCCAAAGTGCATCTTTTTATTTAAAATCGACATAAATTTTAGTAAAAAGGACAACTTGCCTACTCAAAACTGAGAAAACACATTCAGATTATTTTGATACATTATTAAAACGATCCACAAGTCATTTTATAGACGTTGGAATCAGATGTACCTCAATATAATGTATAGTCTGACCAATATGACTCCAAGTGCGTCTTTTTATTTAAAAATGGAATTAATTTTAATAAAAAGGACAACTGACCTACTCAAAATTGAGTAAAAAACATTCAGATTATTTTTGATACTTTAGGTAAACAATCCATTATTCATTTTTGATGTTTATTAATTATCTTCACCTCAATATGACACACAATGTTCTGGTATGACTTAATGTGTTTGTTATCCATTTAAAATTGATAGTTTACTTCAAAAAATACTACTCACTGAAATAAAAGAAAATGAGCTTGGATTTTATTGATAATTTAGTACACTAATTCATAAGTTATTTTTCATGTGTAGAAATCAATCTCACATCAAATCGATACACGATGTGACCTGTATGATTCAAATTGTGTGTTTCCTGTTTAAAAATACATTTTAGTGAAAAAAGATACGTGGAATACTTAAAACTAAGTAAACACATTAATATTATTTTTTTACTTTAGAAAAATAATCCATAAGCCATTTGGGATGTGTAATCATTATCCTACACTTAATCCAATGCACAGTGTGACTGATATGACTCAAAGTGTCACTTTTTATTTTAAATTGACATCAATTTTAGTAAAAAGGACAACTCACCTACTAAAAAATGAGAAAACAAACATTCATTTTTTTTGATACTTTAGGAAAATGATCCATAAGTCATTTGTGACCTAAATGAATTAGACGTACCTCAATCTGACACTCTATGTGTCTAGTATGACTCCAAGCATGTCTTTTTATTTAAAAATGTCATCAATTTTAGTAAAAATGACCACCAGACTACCCAAAACCATGTATACACATTGAGATTTTTTTATACTTTAGGGAAATGTTCATTAAGTCAGTTTTTATGTGTTGGATTCATATTCACCTCAATTTAATGCATTATGAGATCAATAGGACTCAATGTATCTATTATCATTTTAAAATAGACAGTTTAGTTCAAAAAATGTCACTCACTAAAAACTGAGAAATGCACTCATATTTTCTTGATAATTTAGGAAATTGATTCAAAAGTCATTTTTGATGTGTAGGAATCCATCTCACATGAAACTGATACACTATGTGATTGGTATGAGTTAAAGTGTGTGTTTCTAGTTTAAAATAACATTTTAGTAAAAAAGAGATGTGATGTACTCAAAACAATGTAAATGCATTAATATTATAATGATAATTTATGAAAACAATCCATAATCCATTTGGGATGGGTAATAATTAACCTCACCTTAATTTGAATCACTGTGTGACCGATATGACTCAAAGTGCATCTTTTTATTTAAAATCAACATCAATTTTAGTAAAAGGACAACTCACCAACTCAAAACTGAGAAAATACATTCAGACTATTTTGATACATTAGTATAAAAATACATAAGTCATTTTTGACATGTAGGAATCAGATGAAACTAATCCGATGCATGGTGTTTTTGATATGACTTAATGTGTCCGTTATCAATTTAAAATCAACATTTTAGTTCTAAAAGTGTCAATCATAGAAAACTAGGAAAACTCACTCGGATTTTCTTTATAATTCAGAACTATCATGAAATGACCTAATGGGGCTTTAGCCACGAATCCCCAATCCTGCCTCTATACTATTGGGGCTAGCGTTCAACACTGAGTAGGCTATCACACACAAGGAGGCCTTAGCCAATGCTACCTACACACACACACACCCATTACACCTCCATGAAATAGTGCAAAGATAAATAAAAAAATTGAAAAATAAAATGCATGCATGAATCTATCCTAAAATAATGTACAATAGAATTACAAAAAGGGTGAATATATGGCCCACCAAAAGAAAACTGAAAAAGCTTCCATCCTGCTCTGAAGGAGGGGATCAATGTCAAACACACATTGGTAAGATCCTTGGCCAAGATCTGGTGAAAACCATTTTCAGTCCTTCTACTATGACCTGCCTGCTCTGGGTCCAACTAGGAATCCATATAAGCACCTGCACATGACACACGACATGTGTCAGCAAAGCCCATTCATGGGTGAGTATAATAATACTCAGTAAGTGCCCAAAAATCTCAAACCAAAAAGGTAGAAACTGATAGGAATTGGTTACCTCGTCCCAGACAGAGAGAACCCAAAAAATAGAGAAGATCCATATCGAGACCATCCTCGATTAGTTAGATCGAAGTACAAGACATTTCAAAACAACTACACATTCCTCAGGGACACCCAGATCATACCCAAATATACTCATCTCTATGTCTCAAAGTCTCGACCGTAGACTATCCATGGTAAAAGACATGAGGTTCAAACGCAACAATCCCAACTGTCTCATGAGGTACCAACCTCATATACAACAATAAGAGCCAATACATCCATAATATCTCACAAAATGAATAAGGGAAATCATATATAGCTTGAATTTGATGATCCAACCTCAACATCCCAGCCGACACTCAACTATGTGATGCCACCAACACTAATATGTGACCTCCGTAGGGTCAAAATAATTGCACAAAGTCCTGCTCCTCACCACTGCCCCATAGTCGAGGGAGTAATAGCTCTTAAACCAAACCATGAAACCTATATCGCTTTTGTATGGAGGGGCCCACACCTCAGTTCATCGAGGGAGTGCTAACTCCAAACCAGGAATCACGTGTAATAGGTGGAGGGGCCCACTCTGCACTGCAACTCAAGAACATGGGAGCACTGCTCGATAGGAGTGAACATGTGCCCTATTATGTTAGGGGAGTACCACCCTATGAAACATGAGCACACACCCTAACATCGAACTAGAGCATCACTTCGTAAAATGTGATTCCACAACCACAGTAGGGTAGAATCACTGCGAGAGATGTGAGCCCGCACCCATGGTAGGGGAGAACCACATTGAGGAACATGAGCTCGCACCCACGGTTGGGGAGCACCACCACAAGAAACATGGGACCACACACTAACAATATTGGGGAGCACGATTTAAAGAAATGTTTTCCTACACCCTAAGATGGTAGGGGATTTCCACTCAGAAGAAACAAGGGCCTACACCCGAACCCAATAAGGGAGCTCTACTACGAGAATAGAGGACCTTCACCCTAGTACGACAGGGGTGTACTAACTCTACCATCCAATGCAATTGAATATCCCATGCCCTGGAATGATAGTGGAGTAGTCCAACTTTACAATTGCCATGGGGAACCCACATCCTAGTCCATCAAGGGAGTAACAACCCTGTAGAAAATCACCCAACGGTAAAGAACCCACACCCATGATGTGGGGTGTCCCATCTATACCTAAGTATAGAGGTAATATAAATCCGCACCCCAGTACCACAGGGGAGTACCTAACCAAACTTCTCTCTTCATGAAACAAAGATCTCCAACATTGGACTAGCATCGTTCCATAAGCATATAGATCTATTCATGCCACCATGTTTCTTGCAAGCCATAAAAGACTCCACCATCACATTCTATATAGAAAAATAAATAGGATAGACTAATTACTCACCCAAAATGGAAAATAGGTGAGTAGGGTACTATTCATCAAAACACGACCAACTAGGGCCCACACCTCTATCCCATAAGACATAAAATGGATCATGCCACTACGATCCTCTTGAAAAAAATGGGATCAACTACTCCTTCATCCAAAATGGACACCTGGTAAAAATGTAACATTTCACCACAAACACTCAAACTAGGCCTCACAGGGCCCACACTACAATTATGGTTTAAGCACCGAAAATCAGTCATGAAACATCCACCTTAATGTTAGGGTCATAATGCCACTGAAGATGCATCAAATGGACATCGAATGATGAATATACATCTAATTCATAGAGCTTCAAATAATAATAATAATAATATTATTACTATTAATGGACATTCCATCCCACCAAGCATCGAGCTAGACTTAAAAAGTCCTCAAAGTGGCCTCAAAATGTCCGCCTTGAAGCAAGTGTTGTGTCACCATTGAGGGAATGCAAAACGGACCCCCAGATTGCAAGATATGAGGATTTAAATAAATACAACGGCCTGCTATCCCTACCAGAGCCGCCATGCCACCCTGCTAGAGCCTCTATGACATCCTACAGCCACCACTACCTCACCAGAAACTGCTGCACCACACCGAAAACTGTTGTGCCACATCGGAATTTTCTACCGAATCATTGACAGACCATTGAGAACACCCCAGTTGTCAAAAAAATGATTTGACATGTTTCAGAAAGATCAAGATGTGATCTTCATCACCATGGTGACGAATTAAAGAAAATTGATGCATAAATAGGGGACGCGATCAAAGATCAAACCACCAACATCTTGAGAAAAACACCAACACTTCTAGGCTAGATCCCCCCTCTGTAGCTACTGATGCATGATCTAGGAGCATTCACCATCAAGATCTGATACTGTTAACTCCTTATTTCATCAAATTGGTGGTTCATCGATGGAGAGGGGACGGGAGGGGGCTGCTGCTACCTCTTGCACACCAAAGAGAAGGGTGGAGGGGATGATTGTTTTTAATTTAATTTTTTTATTAAATCAATTTCCCATTTTACTCCCTATCAATACACCTCCATCCAAAACACTTGGCACAAATAACTTTATGCCACACCTAGGGTAAACAAAACAATCCAGACTCGATCAAAGTCTCAGAAATTCGATTTGAGACTCCATTTATAAGTTATTCAAGCCAACGTCCAAAATAAATAAATTTAATTTATTTACAGAAACTCCCTCGATAAATTTTTCTACATCAGGCCCAGGTCAACAAAACTTATACCCCACCTAAGGTAACCGACACACTCCAGATGCAATCATGGCAAAAAATTTCTACTCCTTTCTACCATTTGAGAGATAAATCATTTTAGCCACATGCATAATATAAAAATAAATAGTATTTTTATAAAAATTATTCTAGGAATATTGGGACTTGGAATCGAATTCCATCTTAGCCTCTAGATATGGAAATATATGTATAAATATTCCAAATTATGATAGGTCCAAATCCATGTCGCTATATCCTCCCCACTATAAGCCATTTCTTCCCTAAAGGACCTGAGCTCTCCACTAAGACTCTCACACTAGAAAGCTCACCAATGTTTCCAGTGATGTACCAAACCCACATGAGGAAGAACCACAACACCAACAATGAAAGAGAGGGGTGAAAAACCTCATAGGTAGCCTGATGCTCTAGCTAACACTTTGAAACCTTGACGAGATATAACCTAACACAATACCACATCACCGAGAACCCATGGAAACCCTCATGGGTCTTAAACCTCCAAGAATGAGGCCTAATAGACCACAAACAGCTACATATGGTTTGTTCAAACACCAACATGACCCTAAGGAAAAGACCACCTCAATACCCTGTCTATCCATGTGACTGGTTCCAATGCCAAACATCAAAAGGTTGATGCACTCCCCACTTTTAGGAAACTCAATAAAAAACACACCCACTGGATACCCCATAACCTGATACCTCACAACAAAAACTCAACACCTCATGGGAAACATCTACTCTACTTGGATAATGAACAGGGTTGCACAATTCTATGCACTGGATCTTACAATCCCTTATAAAACCAACAAAAATGAATGAAACCAACCTTGAACTCACAGGTCAAAGGAACTCATCCACCGTATCTAGATGCTATTCACATTTGGGGACACTGACTCATCCACAGGGTTTTGGATCATGCCTCAAGGGCTCATCTTAGTGGGGGAATTTTCCATCCTTCCTGTGAATTCGAAGCCCCAATGAACCACACCACCACACTCCCGAGCATCCTATGTACTAGATGACACCAAGAACATGAGGGAATTAACAAACAAAAAAGGCCTACCAAAATGCTCATAATGGGTCTTACCAAGCCCTCGACTACCAACACGTTTCCAAGACTCATGCACATAAGTCAAAGGGACTCAACCACTACACCTAGAAACTGTCTTCTTTGGGTGGCATAGACTCTCCTGCTTGGTTTTTATCACATCACAAAAACGTGACTCGATGGGGGGGAAGGATCCATATTTCTCATGTAGTAGAATCTATTTCTAACAACACCAACACCAAAAGATCCATACATGGTTCGGTCTAATAGGATGTATCCACCAAAACCCTCATAGGTGAGTCAATGCGCCTCTCGATGGGTGGTGGCTCCACCAGGTGCACAACTAGGAGAGAACCTACCTCATGACCTGGGCCCTGTAAGGAGACCTCATCACTCATCAGGTAAAATTTAACAACCATCTATGTAACCCTCTAATTATATCATTGTTGAAAAATCATGAAACAATTCCTTATGCACCACGATCAAAGAGTATATCTAGGGAGCTAACTCAGGAAGGACTAGGAAATCCAAATCCCAGTCCTATATGATGCATGTACCATTATTACCCTACGAAGAATGTCCTAATATACTGAGTCGAAAGGTAGGTTATTAGAGTCTTGGTGTATGTATACATCGGCCACCCGTACCAATATTAGATTCCTTGGCTTGAAAGCTGAACTCGAAACATCCTAACACTTACGCTATGCAACCCAAACCAAGCTCACGACTGTGGTCCCAATGTGGAACCCACTCTGATACCACTCTGTCATGACCCGACCCAATGAGGCTAGAGCCGCAACTCCCCAATCCTACCTCCATAGAACAGGGGCTAGAATCCAGTGCTGAGTGGGATATCACATAGAAGGGGGCCTTATTTCAAGTTACAGGTATGCACGTAGCCACAAACACCTCCATGAAACAGTGCAGAGATATATACAACAACTGAAAACTAAAATTCATGCATGCATCTATCCCAAACTAGAGTACAAAAAAATTAAAAAAATGGTGAAAATAGGTCCCAATAAAAGAAAACTAAAAAAGCATCCAACCTTATCTAATGGATGGGATCACTATCAAACTCCCACCAGTAAGGTCCTTGGCCATGCTTAGGTGAAAACCTTGGTTAGTCGAGCTAATACACTCGGCCAGCTCCGGGTCCAACTGGGACTCCGTCGAAGGACCTTTGATCTAAAGAGGACACAAGACATGTGTGGGAAAAGCCTGTGCATGTGTGAGTATAATAATACTCAGTAGGTACCACAAAATATCAAAATAAAAAAGTGATTTACTAATAAGCATAAATTAACTCGACCCAACTTGAGGGAACCCAAATAAGAGAGAATCTCTATCTTGAGAGCATCCTCGATAATATAGGACTAGTCAGGTCGACATCCCAGACAGGTCAACAAAATGACACATGCCTCAGGGACACCCAGATCATATCCAGATATACTCAACTCCAAGTCTCATGGTCCTTCACATGATGTACCAAACTCATAGACAACAATAAGAGCCAAGTCATCCCTGATAGCTTACAAAACAAAAGGGGGGGAATCATCAACAACTTGAAGTTGATGATCCAACCTCAACATCCCATCTGACACTCAACTGAGTGGTGCCACCAACACTGACCTTCACCCTATACAGAGAAAAAATAAAGGTGAATAGTCCCACTCCTCACCACTTCCCCACATTCCTGGGAGTACTAGCTCCTAAACCAATCAATGAAACCTCTATCATTCATGTCTGGAGGGGCCTATACCTTATTACATCAAGGGAACACTAACTCCTAACTAGGAATCACATGTAATATGTGTAGGGGCCTGCTCCCCACTACAAATTAAGAATGGGGGAGCACTAATCCATATGAGTGAACCCACACCATGGTAAGTCAGGGGAGTACCACCTTGTGAAATGTGAGCCCATACCCTAACATGGTAGGAGATCACCAATTAGTAAAATGTGAGCCTACATCCATGGTAGGGGACCATCATTGCGAGGGTCGTGAGCCCACACCCATGGTAGGGGAGTACCAATGCAAGAAAAATAGACTCACACCCTAACATAATAGAGGAGTCCCATTCCAAGAAATGTGGGCCCACACCCAAACATGATAGGGAAGTGACACTCTGATGAAACATGGGACCACACTCTAACCTAGTAGGGGAACACCACTCTGAGATTAGAGGACCGTCACCCTGGTACTACAGGGGAGTACCAACTCTACCATCCTACGTGATTGAAGAGCCCGTACTCTAGAACGATATGGGAGCAGTCTAATTTTACCATTTCCATGGGGAACCCACACCCTAGTCCATCCGAGGAGTTAAAACCCTTGAGAAAACCAACCAAATGTAACAAACCCACACCCATAATGTGGGGATTCCTATCTATACCTAATAAGAGAGGTAAGGGAAACCCTCACCCTGATACCATAGGGGAGCACCTACCCCAACATCTCTCTTCACGAAAAACTAATATCCAAAATCAATCTAGCACCACTCCTCAAGATTCTAGCTTGATTCATACCACCTTGTGTCCTATAAGATATAAAAGAGTCCACCAGCACTTTTTACATGAATAAACACACAGGTTAGACTACTTACTTTTTAAAAATAGAAAACATGTGAACAAGGTACTATTAAACACAATAAGCCCAATTAGGGCCCACGACTCGATCCCAGAAAACCTCAAATTGATCATGCCACAATGATACTCTTGAAAAAACACACGGGTTCTACTACTCATTCGTCCAAAATGGACTACCAATGAAAATGTAACATTTCACAGCAAATTCTGAAACCGGGCCTTATAGGGCCCGCACCACGATTTTGGTTCAATCACTCAAAATTATTCATGAAACATATACCTTAAATTCAGGGTCACAAGGATGTTGATAGTGCGTCAAATAGACAACAGATGCAGAAGATACACCCGATTCTAGGAGCTCTAAATAATAATAATTATATTATTATTATTATTAATGGATGTTCTGTGCCACTAAGCCTTGTTCCCAGCTCAAACAGTCCCCAAAGTGGCCTCAAAAGGTTCACCTCAAATTAAGGGTCACATAGACATAGACGACATGAAAAATGGACCCCACGAATTGCAAGATACAAGGTTTAAAAAAAACCCCCAGCTCGTCGGCCCTACCAGAGCCATCACACCACCCTAATGAAGCCGCCGCGCTACCCAGCGGAAACCTCAACATCATTGGAAACCACCATGGCATTCCAACATTCACTGTTGGATCTTCCGAGGACCACTGGGAACACACAGGTGGTAAAAATACGAATCCAAGACATGTTTTGAAAATCCTAGGATGCAATATTCATTTCTACAGTGATGAATGAAAGAGAAAAGATACATAAATAGGGAGGAACTGGATAAAAGCTCAAACTTCCTACCTCACAACCGAAAAAAAGACGCTTCTAAGCCAGATCTGCGCTCTAGAGCAGTTGCGGCACATACGGGTGTCCAGACCCAGCCCGAACCGACCAACCCTACCCGACACGAGTAGGTAGGGTCGTTTTAGCTCAGGTTCATGATTTAATATTCACAAGTCAGGTCATTTTGGGTTGAACCATGACCAGGTTGGGTCAATTAATGGGTTGGGAGAACATTTACCCAACCTAACCCCACCATCTCATCACCACCCCTATACATCTCGTGGACATGCACCCTGCCTTGCTCCACCACCCATCATCATCAACACTATTATTTCATCCTCCTTCCTTAAACCTCCATGCCACACAATTCCTCTTCAACTACCTCCACTACACGGTGCAACCACTATAGACCCACACGTTTCCTTCACCACCACCTTTATCTCCACCACAACCACTGTCCATGACCCCATATCCACTATAGAAAACCTACACATGAAAAAATAGGCATCCCATCCCACTATTGATCCAATAGCCGACTACCTCATTTTGTGGTCGATTCATTCTTCATTGAGGTCCTTGTATGGTGAGGAAGAAAAAGCACTAAAGCCTATGAACCCAGCAATGTTTCCCCATGTCACTGCTTGAATGAAATCTTGAATTGAATGTTTGAATCCGCTTGAGGTTAATGAAGGGAAAAATAGAGCGCCACCTTAAGGAGTAGATTCATTGATGTGCACCTCCTCCCCAATGAAGCCGTCCGAACTATCATTGATGAAAAACAAGGGTGGAGACCTGATATTAAAATTTCATGGGCAGCGTCCTGAGATCAAAATAAAATTTTCAGGAGGAGATCAGGACTGGCCAAGCATGCTGATGAACAAGATCACGATTATCCTGGGATGTAGGAGATCACCCATCTCAAACCCTTGATGTCTGCTAAGTGAAGAAGAGATCCTGCCATGAGGAGGAGAATGTAAAGGTGGCATGAGTTGAGATAATAATATGGGGTGCCATGTTTTTTTTTACATAACCTAATCGACCCATTGACCCGATCAACCCAACCTGATGTGATACGGGTTAGGTCAGGTTAGGTCCAAAAAATTACTATAACCCGACCCGACCTATTTTTGGTTAGATTAGGTCCAAAAAATCATCAAACCCGACCCGACCCGACCCATGGACACCCCAAGCTTCATGATTTAGAAGAATATTCCATCAAGATATGAGACTGATGACGCTTCATTTCATCAATTTGGTGGTTCGTTGATGAAGAGGATAGGGGAGGGGGCTTCAACCATTGCCTACTCACTAAAGAGGAGGGAGAAGGGGATGATTGATATTCATTTAATTTTTTTTATTAAATCAATTTCCCCATTTAACTCACCATCAGAATGCCTCTTTCCAAACACTCGGCGAGGACAACTTTATGTCATACTAAGGTTAAAAAAGATGTTCTGGACTGAACTGTGGTATTAGAAATTCAATCTAAGACACTATTTAGAAGTTATTTGAGCTGACATGAAAATAAATAAATTTAATTTATTTATAGAAACACCCTCAATAACGTTTTCTATAGAAAGACCCAACAAAAAAACTTATACTGCGCCTAGGGTAAATGGAACACTCTAGACGCAACCATGTCCTCATATTTCTAATCCAACCAACATTTTGAATGATAAATAATTTTCACTACATTCATTATATAAAAATAATTAATATTATTATAAAATTTATTCTGAACACACTGAGCATTGGAATCTCATAGTGTCTTAGAGCCTATCTCTAAAAATATGTTTAGAAATATTCCAATGTTTGACTGGGCCAAATACAAGTCTCTACAAGCACAACAATTAATAAGTAATTTGTGATGTGTAGGAATCAGTATCACGTCAAACCGACACACAATATAACTAGTATGAATCCAAGTGTGTGTTTATAGATTTAAATGAAACTCTAGTAAAGAAGACAAGAGATGTACTGAAAACCAAATAAACACATTCAAATTATTTTGATACTTTCAAAAAACAATCCATATGTAATTTGAGATGTGTATAGATCATACTCTCCTCAAACTGATGAACATTGTGACCGGTATGACTCCAAGTACATTTCTTCAACATATAAGTATCATTATAGTTTAAAATGCACATCATATCACCAAAAGCAAGAAAACAAGCATATATTGTTATATATTCATTTAAATGATCTATTAATACTATTTTGTTTATTTTGTGGTGTTTTTTGTGCAGTGGTGTGCTATTACAACACACTGCACTGGGGGGTAGTGTGCTAAACAACACACTGCAGTATTCCCTTTTATAAGATTTTTTATATTCACTAATAAATAGTCCTTTATCAGTTCTTGAGAAATTATTGATAAATGTTTTTGGTTTTTAACCTCTCTCTAGTAGGCAGATCTTCTCAAGCATAGGTAAAGGCCATTTTTTGCACTGTTAAAGGCCTATTTTATAGTAGGGACCACAGATTCAGAATGAATCTAATGAGACTTTTCTTCCTGTATCACCTAAATATGATTGACCTTTTAATGCATTATAAGTATAATTATTTGAATATAATTTCCAAAACAAATTCAACCAAATACAAAGTGAGGTGAATTTCTTTTCTTCTTAAACTTCATTGAAAACAAAATAAAACACTTGAAGACAATCACTGTCATTATCAACTTTTTCTTAAATATACCCCCATTTAGATTTTGTTTTCGAACAAGTTTCATAACTCACTAAAATTTTTATCCTCAAGAAATTTATCACTTATGAACAATTCTAATTCTACATGACCCAACTCATTATAGGAAATAAGAATCATTGAAAACAAAACCATGCTGTCTAAAAGTAGTGGTTATTACAACCTTATTAACCTCTTCTTCAATATTCCAATAGTAAAAAACAATTTCTTTCCTACAACCACTCAAAAAAAATTAAAATAGTTAACTAACAATATAATGCTGAATTAGTATCTTACCCACAACTCCATCTTTTTAAATTCATACAAAATGATAGATTTATGAAAGAATAAAATTTGTCTCCACTAGAAAATATAATCCAATGGTAAGATGAGATAGGGGATAGAAACACATAACTCAAACTTGATGAGAAAGTGGTTTGACACCAATATTCAACCTCAAATTAGAAAATGATTCCTTTAGTAAAGGTTTTGTGAAAATGTCATAATCTTGTTCTGTTGTTGGAACATATTCTATCATCAATTATTTTTTATCCACACACTCTTTGATGAAATGATATTTCATATATATATATATATGTTTTGAATGATAACTTTGAACCATATTCCTGGTGAGATTGATTATAATTTGAGTATCACAATGAAAGAGTAAGGGAAAATTCACTTGAACAAGAAAGTATTCCAATTTAGTTTTCAACCACATAAGTTGAGTAGTGGCTTGAGTGGAAGAAACATACTCAGCTTCATCTATATAGAGATTTAATAAATTATGTTTTATTGAATGCCAACTAACACAATTATTTTCGAGAAAGAAAAATCCACAAGATGTGGATCTTCTATCATTAACATTTCCTGCTCAATCAGCTTCTAAATACCCAAAAAAATCAATACTATTTGAGATGCCATACCTGATTTTGAATTTTATTGTGCCTTTTATGTATTTGATAATAATTTTTCTAGTAGGTAAATGTGATTATTTTAGAGCACTATAAAATATTTCACATAAGGTAATAACATAAACAAAGTCAGATATTGAGGTAGTGAAATAAAAAAACATCCAATTAGCTTCCGAAACTATTTTTAATTCAGTTATTTTCCTTCTCCACATTTACTCATCTTTGTTCCCACTATAATCAGTGTCGAATTCAATTTTGAGTTTTCCATACTGAACCTCTTGAGAAGTTCCATTGAATACTTTTCTTGAGAAAGGAAAATGTATTCCTCCTTCTGCCAATTTGTAACCCAAGAATGTATTTCATTTTCCCTATCATAGAAATTTAAAATACCTTTTTTATCTCTTCATCAAATCTTTCACAACTTCTTAATCATTCCCAAAAAATATAATTTCATCAACATAAACAATTTCAATTATGGAACAATCTTAATTTTCTATTATATAAGTATTTCTATCAAATATTCATTTATTGAACCTCGTCTTCCTTAATGAAGCATCCAATTTAGAATACCATGCTCTCAGAGCTTGTTTTAGCCCATACAAAGCATTTTTTAATCTGTATACACACCATTAATTTTTACTAACAACAAATCTACCAGGTTGTTCAATATAGACTTCATCTTCAAGTTCACTATTTAGGAATGTGGATTTAACATCCATATGAAAGATCTTGTAAATTCATTGTGACGAAATAGTAATAAAAATTATGATTATTTATAATATTTCCACTGAATCAAAGGTTTAATCAAAATCTATACATTTAATTTTTTAATACCCTTTACATAATGATATTTCTTTTTTCTTATCACATAACCTTATTCATTCATCTTATTCTAGAAAAACCGCGTTGTGTTGAAAATGTTTTTATTTTATGGATCGGGAATGAGTTCCCATGTATCATTATTTTCAATTTGACCCAACTCTTAATTCATGGCCTAAACCCATTCCATACACTAAAAATATTCTTTTACATCATTCAGATCTACTTTTCAGTACAAATAATTATGGCTAATATCATTTTTTTCTTCTTGTTTGAACCTTCTAATGTTTATCAATAATTATTTTATGAGATTCCACTTTCTTCCTCATCCTAGGATGATACTTTTGAGTATATTACTCATTCCTATAAATAACTGAGTTTGATTATTCTTTTTGAGTAGGATTACAATTTTTGGTATCCTTATCAGAATTGTTTTCTTTAACTTACTCAACATCCATTATTGCTAGAGTATGTTTATCTTAATAAAATATTTCAATAACTTTCACATCAATAGAATCAACAATTATTCTAGTTTCATTATTAAAAAAAATCTATATCCTCCTCCTTCTGGAGCATAGCCCTCAATGATTCCATCTTCACCTTTCTACTAAAACTTTCAAAAATTTCCATCTTTTTTAATTATAAAACATGGACTCCCAAAAACTCTTCAGTGTTTCAAACATGGATTTTTGTCATGAAAATATTCAAATATTGTTATATGTGAACCATAAATTTTGATAAATTAATTTCGAATATAAAAATCAATACTCATGGCTTTCAACCAAAAGGGGTGATAAATACCATTTTTAAGTAAGTTAGTTCTTCCAATTTCCACAAAACTTTTATTATTTCTTTAAATATCCTCATTTTGATGATAAGTGTATGGGGAAATATAATCATTCCAAATTCCAGGATCCTCAAGATAACTTTTGAACTGTCCACTTTTATATTCACCACCATTATATATTCTCAACTTCTTCAATAAATACTCACATTCCTTCTCACCGTTCCTTCTAAAATTTGTAAACATTTTCAAAGAATCTGATTTATGTTTCACATGAATAACATAAGTAATATGAGTGAAATCATCAATGAAGGTGATAAAGTAAATATCACCATTTTTTATTATTTTATCATTGTCCCACAAATATCAGAATGAATTAGCCCCTAGGGTTGTCTTGATCCAATATTAACCATCTTATACACAACATTTGTAATATTTCATTTCTAGACAACAGTGCACCACCAATATCTTCTTTATGTTAAATAAGGAATGTCTCCAACACTATCTATTTTTGATAAATTGATCATGTTTCTTTTACACATGTATTCCAAAATTTTATGGTATAATTGGTTCTCTTCCACCATACTCATGTAATAAGAGTTTTTTATTTCACCAACCTGAAACACGTTAAATTTTGTATATTGGCCTCTTGTAACAATCTTACCATATTCTTCACTTTTCAAAACAAATCCATATTTTCTTAAGATAAATTTTTTACCCTCATCACACAATTGCAAAATAGTTAGAAAATTGTCTTTCAACCCATCAACATATAAGGTTTTCTTGTATATCATCTTTTCTTCCCCAATGATGGATAACCCAACACCTTTTATTTTAAAAGATTCATCATTTCCAAATGTCACCATTACTTCTTTAGAATCATTCAAATTATACAAAAATTTAAAATTTCTATTTATATGAGAAGAACACCTGCAATCCAGAACCCAAGGTCCTTCTCCTTTTATAGCTTTCAATGCGGTTTCAACAACAAGAGCTTTTTATTATTCCATTTATTTATTTATCTTCAGCTTCTAAGAATTGTTAGGAATATTTTTTGTTCTGTTAACAAAACAAGACAGATTTTTTAAAATTTTCTAGGTTGTTCACATCGTTCAAAAAACATTTCCAGGGGTAGAAACCTGTTTAAAATCATTACTTCAACCATTTTAGGTTTCTTTAAAACAACCTTTTCTGAATTATTTCTTTGTAATTGACTCCCCACAAACCTTTTCCCCATATAAGATGTGGGATATTATAAATGTCATTCTTTTATCCAAAACATATTTTACATGTGTCCAAATCCACTAAAATACCAGAAATAGCCAAAAAATAATATTTTTCTCTAAAACATCTATACTGAGTGGAATTGTGAATATGTTTCTCAGAAACTTTCTTTTCTTTATTTTCTTAGCCACCAACCATTCTGGTATCAACCATATTCTTCTTATCATTCATACCTTTATCATATTTAAAAGTATTTTAATCTTTTATTAATCCAAATAAAATTTTTTTAGACCCATGATACATTGAAACTTCTAAAATTTTTACTTTTTCATTTCTGGACACATACATAGCTTTCCCAGCTTTCTTATTTTGAGAAAGAATTCCATATTTCTTATCACCCTTGAAGGTAACATTTGTTTAACCTTCTAAGGTTTCTCATTTCAAGAGCATTTACCAAATTTAGTAATAGAGTCCGTAAAACTTGTATTTCTCATATTGGCTTGAGATAGATTTTGTTGGATAAGTTTCAATTCTTCTTATTTTGCTTTCAAATTCACTAATATATGAACATTAGGATTCTTTTATTCTTTATGATATTTATATAAATCATCAATTTATTTTTTAAACTTCACCTTCTCATTACCATAACATTCTTTATTTCTTGTTGATAAACATTCAACTTTCAGATATTTGTTTTTCTTTTCAATCCTTCTGATCTTTTTCATACATTCTTTCAACTCTTCTTTCAAATGAAATTAATGTTGAGTTTATTATTCTCTATAACTAATGCTTTCAAATTTTTCATTTTTTACTGTTTCAATAAAAGTATTATCAATACCATGATCAATTGAATTTTGGATTCAGTATCACAATCTTCTTCTTCTTCATCTATAGATATAAAAATTATTAGTTTGGATTTAAATAATTGTCTTTATTTCCCTATGGAATACATTTTCCCTTTATCTTTCTATTTCTTCAAAAATCATCTTGGAGTTATTTATTCTTCATCACTATCCTCTTCTTCTCTTATTTGACGAAAATTAATCTAAAAGTGTCCAATGGCTCCACATTCAAAGCATTTCAAGGGAATTTTCCCTCTGTATTTCCCAGTACATCGTTTCACATTTTTAGAAAACAAGGATAACATATCATCAATATTTTTACATACCTAATTTTTGGAATCATAATCACAAGCTTACTCTTAAATAAGAATATTATTTTAGTTCCCTTTCTATGAATCCTACAAAGACATTTCTCAATCATTTTTTTTATTTTAATTGCTTTCTAGCTTCTCATTACATAAGTGATGAGAGTGCTATGAAAATAATCTAGAGATAATATTTCAGGATCTCAATATTCAAAAAATAAATTTTTTGCATCAAATATATCAGGAAGGATTCTCAAGAAATTCTCAATGGATATAGATTCATCTAATTTTTCACCAAGACATCTGATAGTGATGACAATGTCATTTACCCCGGTAAAGAAGTTCCCAATAGATTCATATTCACCCATCTCCAAATTTTTATACTTCAATAGAGATATTTTTAAATTTACCTTCTTTAATTTTGTATTTCGTTTATATATATATATATATTCAATTTATCCCGTATACCTTTGGATGTAGAAACACCTTTCACCATTAAGAATTCACATTCAAAAAGTGAATATTGTAAAGCATTCTCAGCTCATCCATCATCCTCAAGATTCTTATTATCAACATAGTTTAGAGAAAATTCGCCATCAATTGGAAGAAAGCTAATTGTTTTATCTTCAATAACATCACAACTAATAAAAATGAGATAGGGAAACATTCTATATTTCCATATATTGTAATTCTTACCATCAAACAGTAGAATACCTTTACCGTTCACATAATTCAAATTCTCCAACAAAAAAGAATAATTGAAGGAATCCTTCATCTATAATACCACTTATAAGTTCCCAGTCAGTGTAATTATATAACTAATAGAGTAAGGGGTGAATTTGTGATAATTTTTATTTTATGTTTTCTTGAAACAACCTTCACATCCTATAAAATCCTTCAATATTGGGTAAAACAATTCAAACACGCATCCACATGAATACAAGAATTTACAAGGATCACTAGTGAATAAGAATAGATATATCATTGGTATGGTTTTGAAATAATCTAATAGCACACAATCCAGTAGAAATAAATCCTTAGAATATAATGAGTAGGATATACCCTTTCACTCATGTTTCACTTTGAAGACAATACAAAAGTTCCTGTGCACCCTCTTAGAAAAAATAGGGTAAAAAATGTTTTGTCTAAAAACTCATGTTACCTGTGATTCTTTTCAACTTACACAAATGTATTCTTTTGAAAAAAATTCTTCAATTTATTACCCAAAATATGGTAAGAACTTTAAGGAATTTTATATAGAATCCAATTCTGATTGTCCTATCAGATCTGCTCACTCTGATTCTCTAGATAAGATCTCCCAGTCCGACCTTCCTACTTTGATCTTTAAATCCGATTTCTGAATACGATAGATATATATTTCTCACAATATGATCGAGAAAATTTAGAACACTTCTTTCATCAGCATAAAAATACCAATACAGAAATCATTGTTTCAACTAATTAATCATGATATGATGATAAGTCGAATATGATGAGAAGCTAAATACGATAAACTAAATACAATAATTAAAGAATACAGTGTATAGTCAAGTAACTTTGTGAACTTGTATCTTCTATTTTACCTCTATTTATCAAAACTTATTCAAAAAAGCCTCAATATGAAAACTTTATTCTATATTTAAAAAGTCAGAGCTTCTTTCTCTTATATAAATAGTATATATGTGTCAGTCCTCTAAAAATGAAAATGTTCTTCTCCCCTTTTATAGGTGACCCTTAAATGATTTTGGAGGGAAACCAAAAATCTTTCCCACTCAATAAAATTCACAAAAAATCTCAATTTCCCTTGATTTTTTAGTTAATAATGATGTTTTCAACTCTTCTTAAATCTTCTCAATGCTTCTCCAAACTTTTCTCTTCTTTGGACTTTATTTTTCAATTTCCAGTCTGGATCCAATTTTTGAATCCTATATCTCTCAATCAAATTTTCTCATTATGATGTTCTATACCAATTTAATGTATAAGTGATGAAATTATTATTTCCCCTTGACAAAACATCCATATATTTTCTTCATATCTTCTCTTGGCCCCCTCGACAATCAAACAATGTAATTCCACCCCTTTGAAATGGTTGACTACATTGTTGATCACTTTTATTTTCATTCATCATTCCCAAAAAATTATTTCCTTGAATATGATGGTATTCTTAATTTGATCAACATATTATTTATCTTATGCATATGATTCCATTTGATTAATATGTTTCTATCTTCCATTAACTTCATTCCCCAAATATTTGTTTCTTTTGTTTTTTGGTTTGACTAAAAACTAGCACCTTCAGTTTCTCACATTGCCACAAATGTAAATGAGCTTTATAAATTTGATGATCTCAATATAATGGATATATAAAATTTTATCTTTTTCAATATTATACTTGTATCATGACTTCCTTCATGACTTTTAATGCATTTTAGTTCATCTTTAGCATGGTCTAATTTTCATTTAAAATATTATAACTTTACTTTATTTCAACAAAACTTATATTTCCCACACTATCCTTGTTAAAATTTCCATGAATCTTATTAGTGTGAATATGATCCTAGAAAAATACAATGTCGTAGAATATGATCTTCATATCCCTTTTTTTCTTTCCTTTCAGATCCAATAAATTTGAATATTATCAAAAAATATATTTCACTCCCCCTTTCTTTCAGAAAGCATGCATTATTTATTTCACAAGTTACTTATGATTTATGAGACCTCCAAGATTATAAAAGAATCATCATATTTGATTTATCATAGTAATTAAGTCTCTGATCATGTAGAATATGATTATTCATCATCCAGATTCAGAGTGAATTCTATGACCATTTACTTACATCAATATTCTTCCTTAATAAAATCTATTTCTCACTCTGGATTCAGAATGAATATGATGAGCCTTTTCTTCTTAAATCAGCTAAATACAATGAACCATTACAAAAATTGTATGCCGAGTTCTCAGAATACAATAGCCAGACTAAATTTCACCAAATAAATAGTGAGTTAAAATTCCTTTCTTTTTAAACTTCTATGAAAATGAAAGAAAACACTTGAAAAAAAAATTCACCTTCATCATCATCTTGGCGCTAACATTTTTAAATACCATAACATTACTATTGGATTAAATTTATACGAATACCTTATCACCAAATTTGAACTATATATCTCATTAATGATAGTTAGTATAACTTTTCTATTGACTTTGAGCTACTTTGATGTGATACTAAATAGATTTAACTTTCTCTACAATTTATTTAGCTAGATCAGGTCCCAATACCTTATTTTCTCTAGCACAATCCCAATATATTATAGTTATAAACATCATTACATATAGATATTCCTAAAAATAAATCCTAATTATTGAGTTAAAGGTATTTCTATTAGAAAATTATGTTATATTAAGGTATTGATCCCAATATCCTTTAAAATACATAGATAAATATCTCAACATATCATCCAGGGTTGGAATGATCTTATCAAATTTTATATTTATATGTGGATGCTAGGGAGTGATAAATTTTAACTCTATATTCAATTATTTGTAAGGATTTATCTAGAAAATTGAGGTACACCAAATATATTGATCAGATATAATTGAGATTGGAACTTAACCATAGGCCAGTAGGTGGAGACACCTTGGGAGCTCTTGCGATTAGGGTTTCCAATGTTTTCTTCACCATAAATCCTTTTTCTTCCTCTCCTAGAATGTGTTTGAGGGTTGGGTTGCATGATGATGGTGTGAGGGTGTATATTTCCCCATGGTTTCATGGATCCAGAGCTCTGTGTTCAGCCTCCTCTAACGAACTGGTTTGCATGTCTCCACTCTCTCTCCCGCGATGGATTCACCTCCCTTTCCTCTATGTGAGCCCCCATGTTATTTTTCTTCCTCCTGATTCACCATGGGGTTGTAGAGGGAAACCATAGGAATGCTCAAGGCATGCAACAATTCCTTTTTCGATTTCATGTTCTTGTTTGGTGTGACTTGTTTTTTAGGGGTTGGATTCATAAGGGCTTTGTCATATTTTCAAGTTAATACATGGTCTTAGGAGGTGTCCTCATGGAATCATAGAGTCAGGGACATCCCATTACCAGTCCTCTCACTTGATATGCGGTTCTGGTGTGCTACTGACGAATATATCTTTATTGGTCAGCCCTAATCGTGGATCTGGTGTGGGTTTGTATTTTCATTAGGTGCCGATTTGGTGCAGATTATTCTAGTTCACTGGATCTCTCTTAGTGATTTTCCATGGACAATGAAGGTACTGATGATGAATATGGGGTTTCTATGGGTTTTCATCTTGATCTGGATCGAGGCGATATGAAAGTCTCTCCTAGTGGAAATAGTGTTGGTTACAGAAAAATATTGGGGTAGTGGCATTGTCCCATGGTGGCGGTTTGTTCGTGACGTCATGGGTGTGTGGCTGTGTTTTGGGTGGGTCAGTCTGGACTAGGTTTCATGACCATACCATTGATGGTTTTTTCTTTTGGGTCTGTCGTTTTTTGTTTTTTGGGTGGTTTTGGTCCGGGATTACCTTCCTTGGATGGCCCCTTATTTCTCTTCATGGGCGGTGTTTTTTGGTTCTCAGTTCTCTTTAATGTGATTTTTATAAAATAAAAAATGTTATTTAGGTAGATTGGCACTTCATGAAAGCTTAAAAATTTCATAATGTATATCCCAGAATGTTAGTTAAGTTTTAAATCTCCTATGATGGAAATGAAATTTATTGAATTCATAGGGAAGTTAACTACAACCCAAACATAATTATGGAATTTATATGTCTTGGAGAGTTCTATGATGAAATACATGGTGTTTTTTTCCTATAACCATATAGGTAATGATAATGGTTTCATAATCCCATCCAACTTATGATATTAAAAATCAACTTACTAACATACCAAGAATCGAGATACATATTCTACAAAACGATTTTCATGACGTCCTATGATAAATTATCCTTGATATATTTTTATATCTTTGTGCTTCTAGGATAGTTAGAGAATGATAAGATAGGTGATTAATAGAATAGTTCCTTATTAAATTATATTATTAATGGGAAATATATTTGTTTCCCGAATCTTATCATATTATCATGCTCAAGGATGAACATAAAACTAACACATACATTAATTTTCAATTATGAATCCACCTTTTATAAAACTTTAATCGTCAAATGGATGGATAATTGAAAATTTATTTAAGAATGATAGGAGTTTTCCATTTCCTCATTAATTCAAGGTATATATTTAGAAAATCCCTAAGTATTGGATCTCTTTCATTCCTTATCATGGTAAAGATAACATGATCCATTCGACTCCTATAATTAACCACCATCTTCATCTTCTCAAGATGGTAATGTATTGATATTTCATGATGTTTAATAGACTTGGACCATATCATTTATAATATATTGGAATATATATATATATATATATTTATACTTAAATATTTTATGAACAATATATATATCACACTTTTCAATATAAAGATAATGCATCCATATTTTCAAATAAAAAATTACTGATGCCATCTCAAAATCATGAGTCAGGAAATTTTTATCCCGAACCATCCATTTTCATGAAAAATATGACACAACCATGTAATTTTCTTAAAACACAACCGATAATTTATTTGATGTATCATTATATATCATAAAACCTTATCCATTATATGGTAGTGTGAGTACAAGTGCACTAACCAGCCTTCTATTTAGATTTATGAAATTTTATTCACATTCATCTTTCAAAAGTAACATGGATCCCTACAATATAAACATTGTTAGTGGATTTGATATACACGAGAAGTTTCTCATAAAGAATCAATTGTATCAGAGAAATACAAGAAAACTATAGATATCAATCACAATGGTTTGTTTAGGACAATTTTAAATAAATTATTTCTTTAAAAGATCAAGCAATATGACTTAATTTGTAATCACGTGACCTAATAATGATACTTTATATACTCAAAATCCATATTTTCAAAATTTATCATATAAATTTTCCATTCTTAAGGTCTTGAAAAAAAATGTCAAATCATTTCCATGATCCTCTTTTCTATTGTAATATATATGAATATAATTTATAAATATTTCCACAAACTGATTAAGGATATTTCTAAATAATTTATTCATTAAATCCATGAGGATAAAGAAGGAAATGGTATGTATGAATGACATTACTATAAATCCATAGTGTTTATAGATAGTATGAGAAGATTTATTAGGTTTATCCAACTTAAGGAACCTTAATTGATGATATATATATCAAATATATATCATTGAAAATTATTGAGCTTCATGTAATTGTTCATAGAATTCATCATTATAGGGTAATGGATACTTATTTTTAATAGTGATATTATTAGGTTCCAAAAAATAAATGAAAATAAATATTGAATAATATTTCTTATTAAAAAAATTAATAGGTTCACCCCATGGGGATACATTAGGGAATATGAATATGTTTCCTAGATTCCCATATATCTACTTTAATAATTATTCCAACTCAACTGGGTATATTCTGTAAGAAATATTTGAAATAATTATAGAACAAAGCATGAATTCTATAAAAAATAAAATTCATGATTAAGGGGATACTATTAAATTCTTTAGGAAATGCATTAATATATTCCCACAAAATAGGCATATCGTCTATGTTGAGTTACTCCTCAACCATTTGATCTAAATATCCATCAAGAGTATGTATTAAGACGTATATACTAGACAAAATTTCCATTTGAACCTCATATTCATTCTTGAACTGATAAGAGATAATAAGTTGATTTATGACATCAAATGCGACATACCTTAATTGAAAATTGATATGGGATAAATATAAAGAGTTTCAATCCCTAAGGAAAATGAAATTAAATCCAACTATAAGGAGAATAATAATAATTTTTGGAAGTACATTCACAAAACATTAAATCAGAGTGGAATCATAGGCTTTACATGCAATCATCATACCATTAGGAGTCTTCAATGATAATTTAATATCTAACATTTTAGGTGGTGATCTGATACCCATAAAGAATTCCCCACATGTAAAAGAGTGTGTGGAAACATATATATGACATTTAAAGTTCACGTTGGTATAGTGAGTGCACATTTCTACATTTGACTATGGTTCTCATCATTTACTCACAACAGAAGGACAATTTAATTATTAATCAACTTTAATTAAAGTAAGAAATCATATGATATTTAAAATCATTCCTATGATATCCAAAATTATGATATCTCTTTTTAGCCTATTAAATTCTTGGTTCACCCTATATCGCTCTCACCATAATTTTTTAGGTTATAATATCTTATTATTCCTAATGGTTCATAAAGAGAATGTGAATTTATAAAACTATATCCATCGAGAGTTTCAAACCAGGTGTGAAATTACATCTCTTTATCATGGACCAATTAAAGACCATGTTAATAACCAACCAACTATTTTCATAATTATTACCCCTTGGTGGATCTGTTCCATAGACTATTTCTATTTTTCTGTATGTAGATAAGAATTTTATTATTAAGAAACCAAAAAATATTTACCTTAAAAACATTTAGAATATTTATAATATTTATACTTATACATAGGGTTCTATTAAAGTATTCTGAATCCTCATCCCCAATAATAACTAATCCTTTCTCTAATACATACTTGATTAACTCTAGAATAACATACATATGTATATCATCATTTTAGACAATTATTCATTACATATATCAAATAATAGACACCCCAAAACCATAAAGGTTTAGTGACTCTAGATAAAAGATATATAATAAGAATATTTGAGGAATGATCTTCAACATCCCCCATAAATCTATTCTCATATAGTACCCTTCTTAGACATATCCTACTTAATACCATTATAACCTATTGAAATAGAAACATAATAAAGGATGAGATCAGATTCTTAGTATGTGTAAACATGGGAGATAAATAATTTTGAATACAAGTGAGCATAAGATAATAATAAGGTTATGATAGAATAATTATAATGTACAAAAACATACCCAAAATGTTAGAGACCATAAATCATGATTCATGATATAAGGCTTTGTCACAAAAATAACATTATTCATAAGAGTGTAGAATCATCAATAATAAAACAAGATCCATGAGATCATATAATAACCATATATCATAGGTTTGTAGCATGCATATAGGCATTGAAATCATATGTCAAGGCCACCCACAAAAACATTCATTACATTGTAGAATTGTCCTAACCACCAGTGCACTATCTTAGGCTTGGGCTAACTACCTGTGTACCATCTTAGTCTTGGGATAACCTCCCACATACCCTCATACACTTAGCCCAACCACCCATGTATATTTTGAGATCACGATATATGAAATCTTTCCCAATGAATTAGAGGTCTATAACAGACCCACTCATCACAAAATTATAAATCATACATATTTATTCCATAATATCACAACAAAATTCATGATTTCATTATAGATTAATTAACCCATGGGAAAAACATGTTTTAGGAATAATACGAAAAATATAATTATCATAATATATCGATAAAAATAATCTGTATAGTATCATAAGAGAATATCTTAGGTGATGTAAAACAATAATTAAAGGTTATTGATAGATAATGAAAATATTTTTATAAAACATTATAAATATGATTTGAAAATCAACATGAAATATACTTTTATCTTTGTAAATTTTGAAAACAAATAACTATGTGAAAAATGAGTATATTATTTTCTTAAAAAAGCATGGAAACCTATAAAGTATGCTTCATGAATAAGAAAGGATATGATAGTGAGAAAATACATTCATTAAAAAATAATTAAATAATATTCCTTTCTCAATTTTGTAATGGAAATAAAAAATAACCCATTAAAAAAATGATAAGAATATTCTTTTATGTTTTTTAAATAATGTAAAAGGTAGAAGAAAAATACCTTTGAAATCATTTAAATGTAAATAAGAACATTTATAAAACAATTTTAAGTAACTTGTATATAGAGGTAAATGGTTTCCAACCAAAAATAGAAATATGGTTATCTTTTCTTAAAAACATTATTTTAGTCTTTTTGAGTGCCAAAAAAATAAAAAATTGAAAGAAAACTAAAAAAATACAAATAACTTGAGAAGAAGGAAATAATTGAGGTTGAAGGGATACATAAAAAATAATTTCCTGAAATTTAAATTGGGTCATAAATAATCCTAATAAAAAGGTGGGATTTTAACATTAACCTTTATAGATCTGGTAACCTTTGAATCAAAACCTCATAAAAGAGAGAACATTTGATGAATTAGTAAATCCTAAACATTATGAAAGAAGAAATTCATGGAAAGTTTTTACATCATATAAAATAAATATGGTGATGAATATAGAACATATATAAATGAAGGGAAAATTAGATAAGGAAACCTTTACCTCAAGTCCTAAATTTCTTTTTATGTGTTCTAACTTTCTCTTCCCCAGAGGTCATCATTTTTATTAAACCTTATGCCTTCTCAGGATAGTCTATTTGTGAGATTGGAACCTCAAGGAAATTGGGAGTAGATTTTGGAAGTGATTTGTATAGATATTAGTTATACTAAGGTGGTTAAATATTGTGGAGAAGTGAGGAGATAAGGTTCCCTTTTATAAGTTAGGGGAGTAAAACTCATATAAATACCCTTAACTTTAATATAAAAAAACAAATTTTTTGGGGAAAGTGTAACTAAATAATATAAATTTAAAGGATAAGGTGAATGAAGGTATAAATTCACTCATAAAATCAAATAGAGATATGGTTCTAATATATTTAAAGTTTTATCTATTAATTTTAACCCGTTTAACCTTTTTAAACATTTTAACCATTTTAACCTTTACTATGATAACTTAACATTGTTACCATGTAAAATTATTTTTATGAAAAAAATAATATGGAACATATTACCAAATTTTACTATTATTATTGGAAATATGGAATCCATTTTAAAATATTCAATATTCAGAGGAGGTAAAAATTAATTTCAATATAAATATTCAAAATGAAACAATAATATTTTTCAGAAAACAATTCTGGATTAAACATGCAATTGAATTTACACAAAAATAATGCATATAATTAAATTATTTGGAATTTATTAATTTATTTATAAAAAAATAATTATTTTATTACTTTTAGAGGAATCAAAAAACGAATGTATCATTATAAACACTTAATTAAAGGAAAATTAACAAAATAGTTTTTTTATTAGAAAAAAATAACAGATAGGTTCAAAAAAGTAAAGCATAGGTTCCCAAATTCAATATAATAGTTCAAAAAATTTATTTTACTCCTTAAAAAAACTTTATTCCACCAAAATGTTTTATATATTTTTACATTATGATTATAATATAAATATATCATAAATTTTATGGTATTGGTAAAAATTATATTTTCACTATTCACCTAAAAATGAACAATTTCTTAAATATCCCAAAACTTTTCCCTTATATAATTTTAAAATTATAAGTTCATATATAATGTAAATTTTTTCAAATTCAAATTCTAAAATTTTATAAATAAAACATATATAATATATAATAAAATTGATTCTTTTAAACAAAACATTTTTTTAGCCGTGAATAAATAAAGTAGTGTTTTTCATTATTACTTAATGGATCTTACAAATTAAATTTTAGTTAATTTTATTATAATACATTTCATTTTTTATTATAAAAAATCATTATTCTGTTTTATTTTTTGTGTGCATACCAATCTATAAAATACAACGAATTTATTAAGAGAAATATATTCTAAAATATCAGGGTGTTACAGTATCCAAGATGATAAATGTATCTGTACAATTCTCATTGAATGATAATTAATTTTTTAAGAAAGGGAGGGTAAATTCACGGGAAATAGAAAAAAAATCCTTGATAAATCTTTTTGAAAAACTGACATGTCTAGAAAACTTTATATCTACCTTTTTGAAGAGGGAATAAAAATATCGTTGATCAATTTGATCATTATAGGATCAAACTCAATTTTACATTTGGATATTTATTGTCTTACCACAATACCATATCACACCATGAAATAACACTTCTACCAATTTAGTACTACACATGTCAATTCATAAATTTCCAAAAAAACATGTTACAGTTATTTTTATATAATTTAAATTATTTGGAATATATGAAAAATAAATCCATGAACACCTCTAAAAATTCATTTTCCATACCATGAAATAAATGTGTTATACATGAATGAAAATTAGTAGGTTCAATAAAAACAACAAAAGACATAAATAATTATGTAAAGTTTCCATATGGGTATGTAAAATTCTTCTTTATTTAATCATTTGTTTCCCCTAGAACATTGTTATATCAGGATTATCCATCTTGAAAACAAAATATTCATGTCCAAATAGACTTTTAAACATCCAATAAATGAATTATAGATGGAAGTAATCACTTTATATAATATCATTTAGTTTATAGTAACTAAGGAAAACTCACCACCCCTTCACTATGTGAGTGGAAATTAAATCATAATATTTATTCAATGTTATTATCGCTCCTTTATTTGTAAAAACATAATGTGTGATCACTTAGTCAATATCTGGTTTAGGATAAATTATTATTGCATCCAACAAATTAAAGAAGTAATTATACATGACCTCTTTCACGGGAGGTGCAAACCTTTTTTGTGTATGTCAATTCAGTTGTCTTCATTTGTTAAAGAATAGCTTGTGAGAATATATTATTAATATAATAATGTTCATATCATCTATACTATATGAAATATTATTATTTCTTATGATCTATATTTAATTAGTGTATTTTTTATTATTTTGTGAGTTATATATTTTAATGACTGTTATTCCTTTATATTATCCCAATAATGAGTATCTCAACCTGATCAAAATTCATTTGAACACTAGATTTTTTGGACTTATGATTAAAGGTATTAAATTTGAAAAGGAATCCCTAATTTTTTTTCACCATCTTGAGATTTAACTTCTTTATAACTCAATAAGATATTGTATCCATATCCTTATCTAATTTTTCATCAACAATATCTATCATTATTTACTCATATTCTTTAAGGATTTATTTTATTATAGAATATTTCTTTTAAGAAATTATAGAATAAAAGTATTAAAATTCCTTTCCATTAATTTACTAAATTCATCAAGTCAGAAGTTACTTTTTCTTTACTTTCCTAGGTGATTAATACTTTTTCCACTTCAACACACACTTTACCCATAGAAAAGAAGAATTTTACAAGTATAATCAGCACTTCATCCTCTTCCAACATCTTAAGAATTATAAAATTAGTGGAAAAAATTAATATACACACTTTAAAAAGAACATATTTGATAATGAGAGATTCCTACAAGTTAAAGTAAATTTCTCCTGGGATTCAGGTTCTTTTAATCAAGCTTATTGAAGTTTTTGAGTGAAACTCGATGAACACTCACCCATAAATCAAAAAATGTATTTTTAAAAGTGAAATTTCCTATGATTCATGAAATAGAGAATCTTATTGATGAAAATTTTTCTTGGGGTTGTCAATCATAATTATAAAACCTAAGTAAAATGTACTATAGAGTAATATAAATTTGACTCTCAAGGAGGATAATCGACCAATTATTAGTTTTTTCTATTATTGTTATTCATATTTATGTGTAATATATTCAACTTTTTATATTTTATGATGATTTTTTTAATGGAACAAGTGAGTAGGAAAAACAAGATTGAAATATTATATTAGAAAATCATTAATCAATTCCAAGAAAGATCACATAGTATATTATATCAAAACATCTTAAAATTTTAAATATAGTCACTTACACTTGTTTAGAAGGAGTACCAATAATCATAGACTAATCACCTTGAGTTGAGTTGAAATAAAATTCCTAATCTCCTTTTAATCATAATGAGTTACTTTAACATCCTATGTGGATTAAAGGGACTATAAAAAAAATCACCAGATCATTTAACAATGGACTCATATCTAATTTCTTAAAAAGATCCAAATCTAGATAATTATAATTTAAGAAAATAATAATGGTAAAATTATTTTTCTATCCACATAATAGTAATTACTGGATAGTCACCATTTTATCCACCCCATTACATCATATAAGAGATCATCTAAGTAGAGTGAAGTAAATATAAATACAAATCATGATTTTAGCAGGATGAAGGAAGATTAAAATTAAAATGATAATTAATTATTTCAATCATTTAACACTTTTTAAAATTATATTAAAATATAAGAGAATAATTATAAGTGTAGGTAATTAAGAACAACATTGGCCTCTAGAATTGACCACTAATTTTTTTTATCCCTCCATATGAGATCCAAATAATGGAATAAAAATTTCACTCAACATAAAATAGTGAAAGTTTTCCCCCAATCCATCTATAAAGAGATATTTTATACTGTTTTACATCTCCCTTTCAATAATATTTGATATATCCTCCACATTCAGTGATGTGCACATGTATAAAACGTGTTATTTAATTCCTACATGTGTGGATTAAAATATTCCAGTCTCTCAGCTCATCTTCTCCTTTGCTACCCAGCAACTCTACTATCCATGATCACTTATAAACTTGATTTTATTTTGATTAAAGGAAACTTGTCTAACTCACTAGGAAAATTCCTAATATTTTTATAAAAGGTTTATAAAATTTATTTTCTAAGGTTCATTTCTTCATGTGTAGTGATCATTTCATCCATAGATAAAAATGACCTAGATCACATTCCCTTCATTTATAATTTCATTTTTAGGTGACATTATTCAATAAAGACATAGACAATTAATTTTTCATCTCCCACCTGTATAGCTTATATTCATTCTCATATAGTCAACATCTATATATATTAAAGATGTTTTTCTCAAAGTTTTTACTAATATGGAATTTTTCTCATGTAATATATGAATCTCAAATACATAGACTATAATCAAATATTATATAAATTTTAGAATTTTCTTTTCATTATTACATGGAAGGATGATTTTTTTGTTTCACATATTCATCCTTTAGAGTTTTTAATCTCATTTATTTACCTATTTACTCTCAACTATGAAACAGAATTTCAATATTATATCTATGGAGTTTCTTATTACATTGGAAGTTAAATTTATAGATCCAACTTAAAAAAATAAAAATATCATAAAAATTTAAGGTTTTACCATTTTAAATTATTATAAAAATATTTAAGCCAATAAATTAAATATTTTATTAATATATATTTTCTAAAACAATAAAATATTTTAATAATTTCAAACCCTACAATGTGAACAATATTAAAAAACTTGAAGGAATAACATAAATTAATGTAATACATAAAGACATATAATAAATTACATTTATTGATTCAGACACATTTATTTATTTTCACTTTTGGGAATAATCAATAGTGAACTCATAAAATAATACCCAAATTAAGTACAAAACCATAAGACATGAATGAGAAAATTTTTTCAATTTTATTTATTAAAAAAATATCAAATAATATTTATAAACTCAAATCCATAATTTCTATTCATTCCATATAAATTTATTTTATCCTTTTACTTCAACACATGAATGCTTGTACTAACCTTCTTGGAATTGTTTCTCTCTTAAATCAAAGAAATAATTTTAATTTTTTTATCTTATCATGTTCTAGTTTATGTTTCCATGTGTTTTATATGAATTATAAATCACTACTCACATATTTAAGGTATTTTTCAAATCATAAATAATTATAGGTTTTATCTAAGGGTGAAGGTTGATAGGTAACTCTTTGGAAAGAAAATGACAAAATGAGTAATTTGTGGCTCTTTTTACTATAATTCTTGATTTATAGTTATGTAAAATAATAATAATTTCTTTAATCATATAAATTTATATAATTTACCCACAAAACACTTACCTTTCATATATATAGATGTTTACACATCATTTTTTTCAAATAATAATTATCACTTACAATTATCTCCATATTATTTCTTTTATTGTTTACGTTTTCCCTCAATTTTTTTAAAATATGATTTTATTTCTCTTCAATAAAAAGCGGTATTGTTTTATTTTTATTATAGTTTTTGTGAACTATTCTTCCCAAGTTAATAAAAACACCACATATCCTTCTCATAATGTAACTTCCTTCTACAAATCCCTTGAAATATCACACCCCCATAATAGTTTTTTATTTTTAACATGTAATTCCCTCAAGAGTTGTGAATGTAAGCAATTTTCTTTGTAATGTGGTGGAATATATGGTTAATTATAGAAACCAAGATAAAAATAGGTATTGTTTTATTTTTATTATATTTTGTGTGAACTCTCTATAATTATTTACGTTTACCCTCCATTCCCACCTATTTTCACCGATTTGGAAACCTAGTTATGTTTTATTACATATGAAATTTTTTATTCCCTTTCTCTTTTATTAATAAGATTTTTTGTTAACCCTTTTTATGATATTGGTTTACAATAAATGTATTTTCAAATGTCCATCCTCTGAAAACATAGATAAATGTAACGTCTTGACCCCAGTTACCCAGAGTCGGTCCATTATTACATAACATTGTCATGCTCACAAGATATCAAGTCTTAAAATACCAATTAGTTTAGTAGCCTTGGATGTACTAGATATATACATAAGTTTTACATTGCCTTTTGAAATAAAAATACAACATTGTGTCCCATTTGAAAACACTCATATCCCATAGCCTATCCCTACAGGTCAATCATAATATACATATTCACATCCTAGGAAAAAAGAAAACATAAGAAAGGGGTGAGCTCAGATGCTTAGTAAGGATAAAAATATAGAAGAAAATATCATAAATAAGTATATCCATTTAACGAAATGTATAAGACTAAAAAAATGCCTTTTAAAATTAAACTCGAGTATAATATGGAAAATATAATTCAAATAATGCAATTTACTTATTCATATGGATATTATACTTGTTGAAAAATCACATGTAATATAAATATCTAATTTTATAATGATGGAATGCATAATGCCGGACATCATAACCACATAATCAAGACATAATTCCAAGATTAAAAATAAGATTATATCAAATCCTTATTCTAAGACACTAGTTTGTCTCACGAGACCTACCGATGCATCAAGGAGCTATAGCGGGCTCCACCCATCACTTACTAAGTCCAATGCATTACTCAAATGTAAAGGTTGAAACATAACATAAATATTAATATTAAAACTATCATAAAAAATGTCAATACTTCAACCATAAACCATGAATGGTATAAAAATAGCACATCCATAGTCAAACATATTATAATTCATTAAATAAAATATAAAACAGGGTATTATAATAAATAAACCTCAATCATGAATAATATATAGTAAAGGATTTTTAAATAGTTTAAAATGACCAGAAAAGTAATTTGAGAGAAATATCAATTTTTTCATGAAATCATTTAAAATTCCACAATTTATAAAGGATGAAATTTAATAGAAATTTTTGAATCAAATTTTCCCATACTACTTTGAAACATTTTAAAGAAATAAACATTTTAAAATGTTCGTGTCCATATAAATAAATCCTTAAAACCATTTTGAAAACATGGACTTTAACGAGAATGAATTCGAAGAATAAATATTTAAACCATATAAAACGATGTTTTAGTTAAATATTCCATTAAAAATAATCCTTTTGAAATGTATTTTATGAAACATGGACTTGGATAATAAATATGTCTAGTAAAAAAACATACAAATAAACAATATCAGATAATAATGAGATTGAGGAATTAACCTTTACCTTATAATTTTCATTAGTCTAGGGTACGTTAACCACCTGTATAATAGTTAAATCAATGTTTTTAAATTATAAAATAACAACATACTTAAATATGATATCATATATGATCTTTTAATATTGTTTTGTCAATAATATTTTAGTAGTAGCATTGTTTCGGTTGTAAACTGATTCATTTTCCTTTATTTTTTTGTTTCATAAGTCATGTTTGTTATGGATATGATGTATTTGATTCATATTCCTAATTATATTAAGTTCTTCAACATTATTTTTAATCATAAAATTAAAATTATTCTTGAATGGTTATGATGGGGAATGTATCTCATCGTGTTCGTGGAGACGATAATCCGTACGTATATATGAGTGATGATATCATTCTATTGATGGTGAAATAATATGTAATTGGATGGTATATCATATATAAAGAATCTTTAACATGTTATATTTATTATTCACATCAATTATACTTATTATTATACGCATACAAATAATGAAGTGTTGAATAACAAACTACACCACGACGTGGAGACGGTAAGCCGTATATACATATGTATGTTGACTTTGTCATTTATAGAATGGATAAAATAATGAACATGGTTTTAAAATATTTATAATAAAATAATAGTATGTAGAAGGTACTAGAGTTATTATTTTTTTATGAAAACAACAAATAAACAGTAAGAGGAAGAAGAAAAGAACTTTGAAATAGGTGATGAAATTATTACCTCTTCCTCAGGAGCTTCCTTTTGATTTGATCACATGGGCTCCATAGGTTTCTTTTCTGATCAAATTAAGGCCTCTTGGTTGAAGTGGGGTAAGTTTAGAGGATATTGTAATAGGGTATATCTGATATAAATGGATTTGTAGGTGTGAAATTAAGATAAGGGGAAGTAACCATTTTTAAGAGAGGTGATGGACACTTTAGAAAAAGCTAGAAATATTATTTAATTATAAAATACTTTTTAGTGAATAATGGTTCCAAATGGATTTATTTCAAGGAAAATGTGGTTATGGGTATAAATAATCTCAAAAAATGGGATTTAGGTAAGTTTAGTTCACCATATTATCCTATCATTTAGATTTAACTCTTAGTTAAATAGTTTAGCTTTTACCATGTCTTTTTTTATTTTTATATTACATGGTTAATAAAATTACTATAAAATTACAAAATAACCCCAAGTGTTTCATTTATGTAATATATATAATTATATAAGTATTTTTTTTCTGAGCCTTAAATTTTTAGGAATATTATATTATTTAATAACATAGTATTTATTTTAAAAACTCATTTATGTCAATATCGACACTATTTATTATTAGGTTTTTGTGAAAGTAATAACAACTTTATCACTTAGAATAAACTTTATTTAATTTACCATAACATGTCATATTAACCTATAAAATTTGTTTAATGCAACAAAAGTCTAAATTTTTATTTATTTTAAAATTTATAAAATCAATTATTTTAATATTATACTAATACGATAATTATCGCATCATCATTATATCATAAATAAATTTAATTATTTAATGTCTAAAACTTATAAATAAAACACCATGATGTAGGAAATATTTTTATCTTTCTAATGAATATTTATAGTCTAATTTATCTTATGCATAACCCTATATTCAAAATGGTTTAGCTATTAAAATCTGAATTTAACACTTTTAACTCTTTTTTAAATAAAATAATAACAAATGTCCTAATCAAATCATAGTGGATCAAAAAGGATCAAATTTTATTCCTAAGGTTTATTTAGGTCTAAATACACTTATCAAATAGAATTAGGACATGTGTTAGGGTAATTATAATATTATTTTTATCTTTGATCACCATATTTACTTTTAACTATGGTAAATAAAATTAAAAAGTTACTATTCACACAAAATTATTTTCATCATATTGAATCAAATTTTACTTACTAATTTCAGCCGTGTCTCTCATATTTTTTAAATTCAACTCACATAAGTAGTAAAATTACTTTTTATGCAAATTTGGAAATGTGCCTAGAAGGTGGGTAAAAGACCTTAAAAAGTTCAATAAAATTTTATATATCAAATATTATTATAAAATGAATACAATGAATTAAATTTTACTAATATATTTATTATGTATATATTCTGAATTTAAAATAAATTTATGTAAAAATAATAATTATTTAAATAAAATTCGATTTTAAAAAATAACACAACGTTTTTCATAATTAATCAAAAATTGAAAGTTTTTAGAAAAATAAAAAATTTCACCCAAAGCTAATTTTTATATTCCAAATTCAAAAATTATGTCTATTTTAACAAATTAAAAACATAGGAGTTTCATTAATTAATTTAAAATTAATTCTCGTTGTTAAAACCAGAAAGCTGGTTTTTGATAAGTAAAAACTATCAAAAGATTGATATGTGTTTATGTCCAATTTAAATGTGAAATTACTTCCAATGACCAATATTATACTAAATAATAAAAATATAATATAATAGTACTTAAAAACCATTAAAATTTATAATTTAACACTATAAATTATTTTGATTTAAATAGTTTTTTTCAATTAAAATTTAGTATCTTTCACTATTCATCAAAATATGAAAGTTATCAGAAAAAAATAATCCAAACTAATTTTTTTTGTCCCACTTCTAAAAAATTTTATTTTGTCAAATTTAATATATAAAAGTGTCAAATAGTGGATTTAAAAAGGGTTCATATTAAAAGGTGGTAAAATTTCATTTTAAAAAAATACATATTTTGTCAAAAAAATTGAATTTGTTCTTATATTATGTCTAAGAAACACATAAAATGGCTTTTAAAATTATATGAAGTATATAAAATATAAAATTAAGTTAATAATATTCATAACTTCTTTTTTAACGACTTGTTTGGTATGTTAAGGTGCGCTTGAAATCGGTATTGCGTGTAGCTCAAGATATTGAATTACTTTGAAGTTATAATGTACTATAAAATCTTGGGGTGTTACATTCTACCCTCATTCAATAAATTTAATCCTCGCAATTTGAAATTGTTCTTAGAAAATGAATGGTTAAAAATAGAAAATACCTTTGTTGAAAAACGAAAACGGAAATAGGGTTAATAAAATTTAGTCGTAATAAGAGGTAAAGGGAAATGAAAAATTCACCACCAAATTAGGACTTAGAATAGGAGAACATTTGTGGAAATTTGAGACACATAATTGGAGGAAAAATGTAAATATTTATAGGGAGTTATTGAGGTTATCAATCACAAACAAGTAAAAAATAAATAGAAAATTGAGGGCCTCAATGCTATAAATCTATAATGAATTAAAATATTATTGGTTCATCAAAACATAAGGTATTAAGATAATTTTTTTTGGGTTTAAGATCATTTCTCTAAAGTTTAAGAATTGATTTCTTCATTGAATAAGAAAAAAAATACTTTACAAGTAGAGTTTCATCCTTTAACTAATTTCTAACACAATCTCTCCAAAAGATAATAGAAATAAAAAATATTCTATTTATCCTAACCTATAATGTTTCAAAATAAAATGAATTTCTAATTCATCTATCAGATCATTTAAAAAAACTACATTATAAAAACTAGGACATCATGTAGGGAAGTGGTTGGTGATGCACCCTTGTCGCCCTTTGGTTGTGGGTTCATGTCATGCGGCCTTGCTGGACACAACAGGTTGTAGTCCATCCTTTGGGTTTCCCTTTTTGTAAAAAAATCCAAAGCAAATTTTAAGAAATGTTTTAACCTTAAACCATAGTATCCATTTCCCAAATTAATCCATTCCCACCTTTAGAATAATCCAAAATATTTGTGTCCAAACTCAGAGTCCAAAAATTTATAAGGAAGGTCAAAATAACATAATGAAGATCTATTTTTTTCCACATAATAACATGTGATTACCTTCATCATGTATTCTCTTAAAACATGGTAACACCCTGAATTACCATAAAACCTTTTTAATTATATTCATGCTCCTCTATTCATTATATAATAATAGATATATTCCTTATATTCAAAAATTTTGAATACTCCAACAATGATGGAATAAACAAACCATTAATCAGGTCATAGGTTGTCAACAATATCCAATATAATTTATTCAAACCAACCATCTCTTTTTCCAAAATCCATACCTCAGTATTAGGACCATATTAATGTTTATCTTTCCTTTAAACATGTATTTTCCAAAAAAATTAACTTGTTGTTGAATCAATTTTCTTATTACCATATGATCTCAAATCCTAAATGAAACTATACTTCAATAAAATCCTTATTTATTTCCATAATTAATATAACCAATACATCATTGATACAACACTCAAATGACATAATTCACTAATAAAAATATAATAACACCTATTATTCATCTTCATATGCAGTAGTATCATAACTTTATTATTATCCAATAACATCATTTTGGGTATACTCTAATGATTGGGACATTGATTCACGTAGTGTCCCAACTCATTGCAGATGAATCATTTTACATTTGAAAACTTTTTCTTACCCTTGAAATAACATAATTAGTGTCCTTTTTATCCACACATATAAAAAACTGTCATTCCCTTCGATCATTTACCAAGGTGATTCTTTCTACAGATATCACATATGAGAAAAATCCTTCTTTCCCTTATCCGCTTTATCCATATATTCTCTACCATCTTTTTCTTCTCAGGCTTCCCTTTAAATCCATAGGACTTAGAGAAATATTTACTTATCATATGAACACATGATATTATTTCTCCATATGATGAGAATACGTGGGAGACTATTTCCCTTATAAATGTTGGCTTAAAACCATGAAATATATGATCCTTCTTACTCTTAGGATCATGCGTATTGATGGAGTTCTCATTCCTTCTACCGAGTACCATTTCTAAACAATGGAATACACTAGGTTAGTTTGGGAATCACAATGCATAATTCAAAACTTGTAAAATACCTCAAGTAGATTGAAAAGTTTATACATATAATCCATAATCTTAAAAATGTTTTCTCTGAGGAAGTATTTACTCATAAATCCTCCAAAATATTTTGTAAAGAAAATATGAATTATCCTAAACATATCCCCCAGGAGAGTCAATACCAAGAGTGCAGAAAGGCCTATTGTCGTGTACTAGGATTCCCTAGGTCAAGCCCAAAACTCCTGGTCAAAGTTTTCAATACTAGGTACATCTATTCCAGATCCACCTCTACATGTTTGTATCTAGACAGGGATGCATTTTCTTGAAAAAACTACATTATATTTACACTACCAAAATTTTTGGTTGTTCTTTTATACTAATCCTCAAAGTCTAAATTAGGGTAATGTTCTCTAAACAGAGTTTATCTAAATCTATTTTCCAAGGGTAGTACTAAACATCCTCTGATTCCAACTGTAATGCCTGACCCCAGTTACCTAGAGTTGGTGCATTATTACTTAACATTGGTATGATCACAAGAGATCAAGTCTTAAAAGAACGATTAGATTAGTATCCTTATAAGTAATAGATACATACATATGTTTTACATTACATCATGAAATAAAAAACAACAACAACATTGTGTCCCCTTTGAATACAGTCATATCCCTTGGACTATCCCTATTGGTCAATCATAATATACTTATTCACATCATGGGAAAATGAAATCATAAGAAAGAGTTGAGCTTAGATGCTCAGTAGGGAAAAAATATAGCAGAGAAAATTATAAATAAGAATAAACATTTAAGGCAATATATAAGACTAAAAGAAAGACTTTTAAACTTAAACTTCAGCAAAATATGGCAATGATTAATAAAATAATTCCATTTACTTATTCACATGGATATTCTACTAGTAAAATAATCAAATGTAATATCAATAGCTAATTTTATAATGATGGAATGAAAAATACCAGAAATCATAACTACATAATCAAGGCCTTGTGCGAAGACTACAAATAAGATTTTTTCAAGGCCTTGTTTTAGGACACTAGTTTTTCTCACGAGACATACCGATGCATCGAGGAGCTATAACGGGCTCCACCCGTCACTTACTAATTCCAATGCAGTCCTCATACAAAAAGCTTGGAACATGACATAAACATTCATATTAAAACTAGAATATGAAATGTAAATACTTAAACTGTAAACCATGAATGGTATAAAAACAACATATCCATAGTCAAACATATCTTAATTCATTCAATAGAATATAGAACACTGTATTATAATAAGTAAACCTAAATCATGAATAATATCTATTAAAGGATGTTGAAATAGTTGAAAATGATAAGTAAAAATCTTTGAAAGAAATATCCCTTTTTCAGGAAATCATTTGAAAGTCACACAATTTATAAACGAAGGCATTTAAAATAAATTTTTGAATCAAATTTTCCCATACCACTTTGAAACTTTTGAAAGGAATTAACTTTTTAAAATATTCATGTCTATATAGATAAATCCTTAAAACCATTTTGAAAACATGGAAATTAATGAGAATGATTTAGAAGAATAAATTTTTAATCCATTTAAAATGATGTTTTAGTTAATGAATCCCTTAAAAAGAATCATTTTGAAAAAATTTTTATGAAACATGGACATTGAAAATAAATATGTACGAGTAAAAAAAACTTACACATAAACAATCTCGGATGATAATGAGATTGAGGAATTAACCCTTACCTGGTACTTTTACTTAGTCAAGGGTATGTTAAAATCCTGAATAATAGTTAAATAATTCTTATTAAATTATACAATAACCACATACTAAAATTTTATATCATTTATGATCTTCTAATATTGATTTGTTAATAATATTTCAATAGCATAATTGTTTCAGGCATTAAATAATTCATTTTCCTTCATAGGTTTTGTTATATAAGTCATGATTGTTATGGATAGGATGTATTTGATTCATATACTTAATTATATTAACTTCATAAACAATATTTTTAATCATAAAATGAAAATTATTCTTTAATGGTTACGATGGGGAATGAATCTCATCACGTTTGTGGAGATAGTAATCCGTACGTACGCAAGAGCGACAATATCATTTTATTGATGGTGAAATCATATGTAATTGGATGGTATATAATATATAAATAATCATTAACATGTTATATTTATTATATAAATCAATTATAATCATTATTATAGCCATCCAAATAGTAGAGTGTCGAATAAAAAACTACACCACGACGCGGAGATGGTAAGCCGTACGTACGCACGCATGGTGACTTTGTGATTCATAGGATGGATAGAATAATGAATATGGTTATACCATATTTATAATAAAATCATATTATTTAAAAGGTACTAGAGTTATTATTTTTGTATGGAAACAACAAAGAAAGCATATGTGGAAGAACATAAGAACTTTGAAAGAGGTGATGAAATTTTTACCTGTTATTCGGGTGCTTCCTTTTGATTTGACCAAAAAGGATCCTCAAGTTGGATTTATGATCAAATTAATGCCTCTAGGTTGAATTTAGGATAGTTTAGATGATATTGGATAATGTTTTGGCTGATCCAAACGACTATGGAGGGGTGAAATTAAGATAAGGGGAAGTAACCTTTTATAAGAGAGGTGAGGGGCACTCTAAGAAAAACATGAAATATTATATTATTATAATTTTTTTTTGGGTTTATAATGGCTTCAAATGGATTTATTTATAGTCTAAGGTGGTAAAGGGTCTAAATACTAGAATTAAATAGATTTTAGACACTTTTAGGTCACCATATTAACCTTATCTTTTAGATTTAACACTCGGTTAAATAGTTTAGCTTTTACCATGTCTTCTTGTATTTTTATATTACATGGTTAATAAACATACTATAAAATTCCAAGAGAGCATAAAGTGGTATGTTAATGACATATATATCATTAAATATGTTCTTTTTAAGAACATTTTATTTTTAGGAATATTATATCATTTAATAATATAGTATTTTAAAAAAAACTCATTTATGTCAATTTGAACACTATTTTGTATTTGGTTTTTTTGAAAGTCATAAAAACTTTATCACTTAGAAAAAATTTATTTAATCAACCCTAACATGTCATATTAACCTATAAAGTTCATGGAATGCATAAAAAGTCTCAATTTACATTTAGTTTAATATTTATAATATCAATTATTTTAATCTTTCATTAATAAGGTAATTACTGCATCATCAATGTGTCATAAATAAATTTAATTACTTAATGTATACAAATTATAAATAAAATACCATTATGTAGGAAATAATTTTATATTTATAAGGAATATTTATAGTAAAATTCATCTTATTTATAATACTATATTAAAAATTGTTTATTTTTTAATATTTGAATTTAACACTTTTAACTATTCCTTAAATAAAAGACTAATAAATTTTCTAATCTAATACAAGTGGATAAAAACGGATAAAATTTTATTCCTAAGGTTGATTTAGGTCGAAATAAACTTATACAAAATAATTAGTATATGTGTTAAGGTAATTATAAGATCATTTTTACCTTTAATTACCCAATTTACTTCTAACCATGGTAAATAAAATTCAAAAGTTACTATTCACAAAAAATTATTTTCATTCTATTGAACCAAATTTTACCTACTGATGTAAATTGTGTCTCCCAGATTTATGAAATTTAATTCACATTAGTTGTAAAATTACATTTTATACAAATTTTCCAATGTGCCTAGAAGTTGGGTAAAAGACGTTAAAAGTTCAATAAAATTTTATATATCTAATATTATTATAAAATAAATCCAATGAATTACATTGTAATAATATTGGTACTATGTATATATTTTGAATTTAGAATAAATTTACTTAAAGATAATAATTATTTAAATAAAATTTGGTTTTAAACAATAACATTTTGCTTTTCACTATTCATCAAAAATTGAATATTTTCAGAAAAATACCAAAAATTCACCCAAAGAGAATATTGATATTAAAAATTCAAAAATGACGTCTATTTTACCAAATTCAAAACATAGGAGTTTCATTAATTAATTTAAAATTAATTCCTGTTGTAAAAACCAAAAAGCGGGTTTTTGAGAAGTAAAAACTATCAAAAGATTGATATGTATTTATGTCCTATTTAAATGTGAAATTACTTCCAATGGACAATATTGGATTAAATGATAAAAATATAATCTAATTATACATCCATACCATTAAAATTTTTAGTTTAACACTATAAATTATTTTGATTAAAAAAGTTGTTTTTTGTTAAAATTTATTATCTTTCACTATTCATCAAAATATGAATGTTATCAGAAAACACCAAAAATTTATGAAAACTAAATTTTTATATCCTCCTAATAAATAAGAAGTTTATTTTGTAAAATTTATATATAAAACTGTCAAATATTGGATTTAAAAAGGGTTCTTTATTAAAATGTGGTTAAATTGCATTTTTTTGAAAAATTCTTATTTTATCTGAAAAATTAAATTTGTTCTTATATTAGGTCTAAGAAACACATAACATGGATGTTAAAATTATATGGAGTTTATAAAATTCAAAATAAAGTTAATATTATTCATAACTCTTTTTTGAACGGCAGGTTTGTTAAGTCGTGGTCTGCTCGAACTCGGTGTTGCATATAACACAAGCTATTGAATTACATTAAAGAGATAATGCACTATTAAATCCTAGGGTATCACATTCTTCACTTTTTCTATAAATTAAGACCTCAAAAATTAAATTTTTTCCTCAAAAATAAATTGTTAAAAATAAAAAATACCTTTGTGTAAAACCCACATCAGTAATAGGGTTGATAAAATTTATTCTTAAAAAGAAGTAAAGGGAAATGAAAAATTCGCCAAAAAAATTGGATTTTGAGTAGGAGAACAATGGTGGTAATTTGAGACATATAATTGGAGGGAAAATGTATATATTTATAGGGACTTATTGAGGTCATCAATCACAAACAAGTGAAAAAAAAGATAATTGAGGGCCTCCAATCCATAAATCTATGATGGCTTAAAATATTATTGGTTAATCAAAACATAAGGTATTAGGATAACAAAATTTTGGTTTTATGATCCTTTACCTAAAGTTTAAGAGATAATTTAGTTATATAATAAGAAAAGAAATACCTAACAAGTAAAGTTCCATCCTTTAACTAATTTCTACCACAAACTCATCTTTAACTCCAAAAGATAATAGAACTAAAAAATATTCTATTTATCCTAATAGTAATGGGTTTAAAAAATGAATTCATAATTCATATACTAGATCATTTACATAAAAATACATTATAAAAGCCATAAAATCACGTAGGCTAGTGGTTGGTGATGCACCCTTGTTGCCCATCAGTTGTGGGTTCTTGTCTCGCAACTTTGCCAAACATGACATGTTGTCGCCCGACCTTCAGGTTGTCCTTTTTATAAAAAAAATACAAAACAAATATTAAGAAATGTTTTAACCTTAAACCATAGTATCCAATGTAAAAATTAATAAATTACAACCATTATACGTATCCAAAATACTTGTGTCTAAACTCATAGTCCAAAAATTTTCAAGGTCAACCTAACATAATGAAGATCTCTTTTTGCTACATAATAACATGTGATTACCTTCATCATGTATTCTCTTAAAACATGGTAACAACTTAAATTACCATAAAACCTTATTAATTACATTCATGATCCTTTATTCATTATATAATACTAGATATATTCTTTATATCCAAAAATTTTGAATACTCTAACAATGATGGAATAAACAAACCATTAATTAGATCCAAGGTAGTCAAGAATATCTAATATAATTTATCCAAATCATCCATCTCTTATTTATAAATCACTAAAATAGTATCAGTACCATATTAAGGTTTATCTTTCCTTAAATCATGTATTTTACAAAAAGTTTAACTTGTTGTTGAGTCACTTTTCTTAGTACCATATAATCTCAAATTCTCAATGAAATAGTACTGCAAAACAATCCTTATTTATTTCCATAATTTTTATAACCAGTACATCATTGATAAAACACTAAAATGAAATAATTCATTAATAAAAATATAAGACCACTAATTATTCCTCTTCATTTGTGGTAGTATCAAAACTTTATTATTATCCAACAACATCATTTGGGGTTTACTCTGATGATTGGGACATTGATTCACGTAGTTTCCTAACTCCTTGCAGATGAATCATTGTACATTTGAAACCTTTTTCTTGCCCTTTAGATCACATAATTGGTTTCCTTTTTCTCTCACTTATAATAAACTCACATTACCTTCAAGCATTTACCAAGGTGATTCTTTCCATAGTTATCACATATGAGAAAATCCTTCTTTCCCTTCTTCCCTTTAGCCATCTTTCTCTCTACCATCCTTTTATTCTCTGGCATCACTTCAAATCCAAAAGGCTTAGAGAAATTTTTAATTTCCTTATTAACACATGATACTATTTCTCCATATGATGAGAATACATGGAGACTTTTTCCCTTATAAAGTTTGTCTTAAGACCATGAAATATATGATCCTTCTTACTCTTTAGATCAGGCGTATAGCCGGAGTTATCATTCCTTCAACTGGGAACCATTTCTAAACAATAGAATACACTAGCTCAGTTAATAAATCACAATGCATAATTTGAAACTATTAAAATACCTAACATAAATTGAAAAGTTTACGCATATAGTCTATAATCATAAAAGGGTTTTCTTTCAAGAAGCATTTACTCATAAATCTTCCATAATGGATTGCAAAGAAAATATGAATTATCCTAAGAATATTCCCTAGGTGTGTCAATACCAAGAGTGAAACAGGGCCCATTGTCATGTACCATGATACCCCGAGTCAAGCCCAATACTCCTTCTCGGAGTTTTCACTCCTAGGTATATCTATACCAGAGCCACCTCTACCTATTTTTATCCAAACAGAGATGTATTTTCATGGAAAATCCACATAATATTTACACTACCAAATTTTTGGATGTTCTTATTTACTAATCCTCAAAGTCTATATTAGGGTAATTTTATCTAATCAAAGTTTATATATATCTAGTTTTCAAGGTTTGTAATAAAATTATTCTGAAACCAACTATAACGCCTCGAACCCAGTTACCTAGAGTCGGGATATTTTTACATAATATTAGCATGATTGCAAGAGACTAAGTCTCAAATGACCGATTAGTTTAGTATTATTGGAAGTACTAGATACATAAAAATGTTTTACATTGCATCATGAAATAAAAAAACCACATTTTTTCCCCTTTGAACATAGTCATATCCCTTAGCCTATCCCTGCAGGTCAATCATAATATGCTTCTTCAGATCCTAGGAAAAAGAAAACATAAAAAAGGGGTGAGCACATATGCTATGTGAGGATAACAATATAACGGAAAATATCATAAATAAGAACAAACATTTAAGGGAATGTAAAATAATAATAAAGAAGACTTTTAAACTTATACATCAGCATAATATAGAAAATATAAATAAAATAATTCCATTTACTTATTAACGTCGATATTCTACTAGTCTAATAATCACCTGTAATATCAATAGCTAATTTCATAAGGACGGAATGCATAATTAGAGACATCATAACCCCATATTCAAGGCCTTGTGCCAAGACAAAAAATAATATTTTGTCAAGGCCTTGTTCCAAGACACTAGTTTGTCTCATGAGACCTACCGATGCATCGAAGAGCTATACAGGTCTCCACTGGTCACTTACTAAGTCCAAAGCATTACTCATATGAAAAGGTTGAAACATAACATAAAAATTAGTATTAAAACATGCATTCAAAATGTCAATACTTCAACCATAAACCAATAATTGTATAAAAATATAACATCCATTGTCAGAAATATCATAATTCATTCAATACAATATATAAAATTGTGTTATAATAAATAAACCTCAATCATGATTAATATTTAGTAAAGGATGTTGAGATAGTTGAAAATTATCAGTAAAAAACTTTTAGATAAATATCCATTTTTTCATGAAATCATTTAAAAGAAACCCAATTTATAAAAGAAGAAATTTAAAATACATTTTTGAATCAAAGTTTCTCATACTACTTTGAAACTTTTTAAAGGAATTAACATTTGAAAACATTAATGTCTATATAAATAAATCCATAAAACTATTTTTGAAAACACGAACATTAATGAGAATGATTTATAAGAATAAATATTTAAACCATTTAAAATGATTTTTTAGTTAAAGTGTCCATTAAAAATAATGTTTTTGAAAACTCTTTTATGAAACATGGACTTGGATAATAAGTATGTCCCAGTATAAAAACATACACATAAACAATCTCGGATAAAAATGAGATTGAAGAATTAACCTTTACCTTGTACTTTTCCTTAGTAAAGGGTACGTTAACCTCCTATATAATAGATAAATAAATGTTATTAAATTATAAAATAACCACATAAATAAATATGAAATCTTATATGACCTTATAATATTATTTTCTTAATAATATTTCAGTAGTATCATTGTTTTGGGTGTAAACTGGTTCATTTTCCTTTATATGTTTTGTTTTGTAAGTCATGTTTGTTATGGATAGAATGTATTTGATTAATATCCAGAATTATATTATGTTCTTAAAAATCGTTTTTAGTCATAAAATGAAAATTATTCTAGAATGGTTATGATGGGGAATGTATCTCATCGCGTTCGTGGAGACAGTAAACCGTACGTACGCACAAACAATGATATCATTCTATTGATGGTGAAATTGTATGTAATTGGATGGTATATCATATATATAGATTCATTAAAAATATATATTTATTATTTACATCAATTATAATTATTATTATACCCATCCAAATAATGAAGTGTTGAATAACAAACCACACCACGGCGTGGAGATGGTAAGACGTACGTACACATGTATGGTGACTTTGTCATTTATAGGATGGATAGAATAATGAATATGGTTGTAAAATATTTATAATAAAATCACATAATGTATAAGGTAATAGAGTTATTATTTTTGTATGGAAACAACAAATAAATAGGAAGAGTAAGAAGAAAAGAACTTGGAAAGATGTGAAAAAATTATTACCTCTTCTTCGGGTTCTTCCTTTTGATTGGATCACAGGGGCTCCTTAAATTGGCTTTATTATCAAATTAAGGCCTCTTGGTTGAAGTGAGAGAAGTTTAGAGGATATTCCAGCTGGGTTTTGGGTGATCTAAATGGATTTGTAGGTGTGAAATTAAGAGAAGGGGAAGTACCCATTTATAAGAGAGGTGATGGGAACTTTAGGAAAAGCTTGAAATATTATTTTATTATAAAATAAATTTAGTGTATAATTGTTCCAAATAGATTTATTTTGAGGAAAAGGTGGTTATGGTTCTAAATACTCTCAACAAATAGGTTTTATACAAGTTTAGGTCACCATAGTTACCCATCATTTTGATTTAACGCTTAGTTAAATAGTTTAGCCTTTACCATATCGTCTTGTATTTTTATATTACATGGTTAATAAACATACAATAAAATTTCAATAGAACCCAAAGTGGTTCATTAATGACATATATATCATTATATAAGTCTTTTTTTAGAACCTTAATTTTTTATAAATATTATATTATTTAATAATATAGTATTTGTTTTAAAAACTCATTTATGTCAATATTGACACTATTTATTATTTGGTTTTTGTGAAAGTAATAAAAACGTTATAACTTAGAATAAAAATTATTTAATCAACCCTAACATATTATATTAACCTAGAAAATTATTGGAATGTATCTAAAGTCTCAATTTAGATTTATTTAAATATTTATAATATCAATTATGTTAATCATTCATTAATAAGATAATTAATGCATCATCATTATATCATAAATAAATTTAATTATTTAATTTCTAAAAATAATAATTAAAAAACCATGATTTAGTAAATATGTTTAGATTACTAATGAATATTTATAGTCAAATTTATCTTATGTATAACAATATATTAAAAATAGTTTAGTTATTAAAATTTTAATTTAACACTTTTAACTCTTTTTTAAATAAAATAATAATAAATGTCCTAATCTAATCCCAGTGGATCAAAAAGGATCATATTTTATTCCTAAGGTTTATTTAGGTCGAAATACACTTATCAAATAAAATTAGGACATGTGTTAGGGTAATTATAATATCATTTTTATCTTTAATCACCCTATTTACTTTTAACTGTGGTAAATAAAATTAAAAAGTTAATATTAAACAAAAATTATTTTCATCCTATTTAATCACATTTTACTTACCGATTTCAATCTTGTCTCTCATATTTTTTAAATTTAATTCACATAAGCGGTAAAATTACTTTTTTTGAAACTATTTAAATGTGCCTAGAAGGTGGGTAAAAGACGTTAAAAAGTTCAATAAAATTTTATATATCTAATATTATTATAAAATGACTACAATGAATTACATTTTACTAATATAGGTATTATGTATCTATTTTGAATTTAAAATAAATTTTTGTAAAAATAATAATTGTTTAAATAAAAGTCTGTTTTAAACAATAACGTCGTGTTTTTCACAATTAATCAAAAATTGAATGTTTTCATAAAAATAAAAAAAATCCCCCAAGTATAATTTTGATATCCCAAATTAAAAAATGATGTATATTTTACCAAATTAAAAACATATTAGTTTCATTAATTAATTTAAAATTAATTCTTGTTTTCAAAACCAGAAAATGGGTTTTTGAGAAGTAAAAACTATCAAAAGATTGATATGTATTTATGTCCAATTTAAATGTGAAGTTATTTCCAACTAAAAATATTGGACTAAATGATAAAAATATAATCTAATTATACTTAAATACCATTCAAATATATAATTTAACACAATAAATTATTTTGATCAAAAAAGTTTTTTTCAATTAAAATTTAGTATCTTTCACTATTCATCAAAATATGAAAGTTATCAGAAAAACAAAAAAAAATATCCAAACTAAATTTTTATGTCTCTCTTCTAAAAAAGTTTATTTTTTCAAATTGAATATATAAAAGTGTCAAATATTATATTTAAAAATGGTTCCTATTAAAAGGTGGTAAAATTGCATTTTTTTGAAAAATAATTTTTTTATCAAAAAAATTGAATTTGTTCTTATATTATATCTAAGAAACACATAACATGGATATTAGAATTATATGGAGTATATAAAATTCAAAATTTAGTTAATAATATTTATAACTTCTTTTTGAATGATTAGTTTGGTAAGTCAGGGTGCGCTCGAAATCGGTGCCGCCTGTAGCGCAAACTATTGAATTACTTTGAAGTGATAATGCACTTTGAAATCATGGGGTGTTACATTATCCCATACTTCAATAAATGTTATCCTCTCAATTTGAAATTTTTCTTCAAAAATAAAAGGTTAAAAATTGAAAATATATTTGTGGAAAACCAAAAATGGAAATAGGGTTAATAAAATTAAGTCTTTATAAGATGGAAAGGGAAATGAAAACATCACCAACAAATTAGGACTTCGAATAAGTGAACATTTTTGGAAATTTGAGACACATAATTGGATGGAAAATGTAAATATTTACAGGGAGTGATTGAGGTTATCAATCACAGGAAAGTTAACAATAAATAGAAAATTGAGTTCCTCAAAGATATAAATCTAAGATGACTTAAAATATTATTGGTTCATCAACACATAAGGTATTAAGATAACAATTTTTTTGGGTTTAAGGACATTTCAATAAAGCATAAGAATTAATTTCTTCATAGAATAAGAAAAAAAATACATGACAAGTAGAGTTCCATCCTTTAACTAATTTGTACCACAATCACTTCAAAAGATAATAAAACTCAAAAATATTTTATTCATCTTAATCTTATAACATTTAAAAAAATGAATTTATAATTCCTCTATCAAATCATTTTAAAAAACTAAATTATAAAAAATAGGATATAAAATATTCCAAAGGTAGGTGATGCACCTTTTTCACCCTTAGATTGCGGGTTCATGTCACGCGGCCTTGCCGGACGCGATAGGTTGTATCCCAACCTTTGGGTTCTCCTTTTTATAAAAAAATACAAAAAAAATCTTAAGAAATGTTTTAACCTTAAACTCTAGTATCCAATTCCCAACTTAATCCATTCCCACCTTTATAATAATACAAAATATTTGTGTCCAAACTCATAGTCCAAAAATTTATAAGGAATGTCAACATAACATAATCAAGATCTCTTTTTTCCACATAATAACATGTGATTACCTTCATCATGTATTATCTTAAAACATGGTAACACCCCGAATTACCATAAAACCTTATTAATTATATTCATTCTCCCTTATTCATTACTGAATACTAGATATATTCCTTATATCCAAAAATTTTGAATACTCCAACAATGATGGAATAAACAAACTATTAATCAGTTCCAAGGTAGTCAAGAATATCCAATATAATTTATCCAAACCAACCATCTCTTATTCCAAAACCACTACATCAGTATCAGGACTATATTAAGGATTATCTTTCCTTCAACCATGTATTTTCCAAAAAGTTTAACTTGTTGTTGAATCAATTTTCATAGCACAATATAATCTCAAATCTTCAATGAAATAGTACTGAAACAAAATCCTTATTTATTTCCATAATTAATATAACCAGAACATCATTGATAAAACACTCAAATGACACAATTCACTAATAAAAATATAAGAATACTAATTATGACTCTTCATATGAAATAGTATCATAACTTGATTATTATCCAATAACATCATTTGGGGTATACTATGATGATTGGGACAATGATTCGTGTAGTGTCCCAACTCCTTGTAGATGAAGCACTGTACATTTGAAACTTTTTCTTACCCTTTCAATCACATACTTGGTGTCCATTTTCTCCACACTAAGTCCAATGCATTACTCATATGAAAAGGTAGAAACATAACATAAAAATTCATATTAAATCTAGCATAAGAAATGTCAATAATTCAACTGTAAACCATAAATGGTATAAAAATAGAACATCCATATTCAAACATATCATAATCCATTCAGTACAATATAGAAAATTGTATTATAATAAATAAAGATCAATCATTATTAATATCCAGTAAAGGATGATGATATAGTTGAAAATGACCAGTAATACTCTTAGAGAGAAATATCCATTTTTCATTAAATCATTTAAAAGTCATACAATTTATAAAGGAAGGCATCTAAAATACATTTTTGATTCAAAGTGTTCTATAAAACTTTGTAACTTTTGAAAGGAATTAACATTTTAAAATATTAATTTCCATATAACTAAATCCTTAAAACCATTTTCAAAACATGGATATTAATGAGAATGATTTAGATGAATAAATATTTAAACCATTTAAAACGATGATTTAGTTAAATATTACCCTAAAAAAGAATCCTTTTGAAAACTCTTTTATGAAACATGGATATGTACAATAAATATATCATAGTAAAAAAATGTACACATAAAAAATCTCAGATAATAATGAGATTGAGGAATTAACCCTTATCTTGTACTTTTCCTTAGTTGAGGGTACATTAAACTCTTGTATAGTAGGTAAATAATTGTTATTAAATTATACAAGAACCAAATTCATAAATATGATATCATATATGATATTCTATTATTTCTTTGTTAATAATATTTCAGTAGTATCATTTTTTTGGGTGTTAAAATATTCATTTTCCTTTATATGTTTTATTACCAAAGTCATGTTTTTTATGAATAGGATGTATTTGATTCATATACAGAATTATCATAAGTTATTAAACATTATTTGTAATCATAAAATGAAAATTATTCTAGAATAGTTACAATGGGGAATAAATCTCATCGCGTTTGTGGAGACGGTAATCCGTACATATGCACGAGTGACAATGTCATTATATTGGTAGTGAAAGAATATTTAATTGGATTGTATATAATATATAAAGAATAATTAATATATTATATTTAGTATTTACATCAATTATACTCATTATTATACCGATCCAAATAATGAAGTGTTGAATAAAAATCTACACCACGACGTGATGACGGTAAGCCGTAGGTACACACATATAGCGACTTTGTCATTCATAGGATGGATAGAGTAATGAATATGTTTGTAAAACATTTATAATGACATAACAACATGTATGAGTTACTTTAGGTATTATTTTTTATGGAAATAAAAAAAAATAGGAAGCGGAAGAAGAAAAGAACTTTGAAAGAGGTGATGAAATTATTACCTCTTCCTCAGGTGGTACCTTTTGATTTGATCAAAGGGGCTCATTAGGTTGGTTTTATGATCAAAGTAAGGCCTCTAAGTTAATTTGAGAGTATTTTAGAGGATAGTTTATCAGGTTTTGTCCTTGAAAAATGGTTTGGAGGTGTGAAATTAAGAGAAGGGTAAGTACCCTTTCATAAGAGATGTGTGGGGAACTTTAGGAAAAGCTTGAAATATTATTTTATTATAAAATAATTTTCGATTTCTAATGGATCCAAATGGATTTATGTCAAGGATAAGGCAATTATGGGTCTAAATCATCTCAACTAATAGGTTTTAAAAAATCTTAAGACTCCATATTAACCATATATTTAAGATTTTACTCTAAGATAAATAGTTTTTCTTTTACCATGTCTTCTTGTATTTTTATACTATATGGTTTATAATCATACAATAAAAGCCAAGAGAACCCCCAAGTAGTTAATTAATGATATATATATCATTATATAAGTCCTTTGGATGAAACATATATTTTTAGGAATGTTATATCATTTAATAATATAGTATTTGTTTTAAAAACTCATTTATGTCAATTTTGACACTACTTAGTATTTGGTTTTTTGGAAAGTCATAACAACTTTATCACATAGAAAAATATTTATTTAATCATATATAATATGTAATATTAAACAATAAAATTTTTGGAATGCATAAAAACTCCCATTTTACATTTATTTTAATATTTATAATATTAATTATTTTAATCTTCCATTAATATGGTAATTACTGCATCATCATTGTGTCATAAATATTTTTAAATAGTTTATGTTTAAAAATTATAAATAAAATACCAGGTTTTATTCAATAATTTTACATTATAATGAATATTTATAGTCTAATTTATCATATGTATAACCCTATATTAAAAATGGTCTAGTTATTAAAATTTGAATTTAACACTTTTAACTCTTCCATAAATAAAATAATAATAAATGTTCTAATCTAATCAAAGAGGATAAAAAAGGATCATATTTTATCCTAAGGGTGATTTATATCTAAATACACTTATCCAATAGAATTTGGAAATGTGTTAGGGAAATTATAATATCAATTTTACCTTTAATTACCGTATTTACTTTTATCCGTGGTAAATAAAATTCAAAAGTTACTATTCACCAAAAATTATTTTCATCTTATTGAACAACATTTTACTTACTGATTTCATCTGAATTTCTTGTATTTATTAAATTCAATTAACATAAGTAGTAAAATTATGTTTTATACAAATTTCCAAATGTTCTTAGAAGATGGGTAAAAGACGTTAGCAAGTTCAATAAAATTTTATATATATAATCTTATTATAAAATGACTCTAATGAATTAAATTGGACTAATATAGGTATTATGTATCTATTTTTAATATAAAATAAATTTATGAAGAAATATTAATTATTTAAATAAAATTTGGTTTGAAACAATAATATAGTGTTTTTCACCATTCATCAAAAAAATTGAATGTTTTCATAAAAAGACCACAAATTTACCCAAATCTAATTTTGATATTTGGAATTCAAAAATGATGTCTATTTTATCAAATTCAAAACAGAGAAGTTTCATTAATTAATTTAAAAATAATTTCCATTTTCAAAACAAAAAAGTGAGTTTTTGAGAAGCAAAAACTATAAAAAGATTGATATGTGTTTATGTCCAGTTTAAATGTGAAATTACTTCTAATGACCAATATTGGATTAAATGATAAAAATATAATATAATATGCTTCAAAAACATTCAAATGTATAAATTAATACTATAAATTATTTTTATTAAAAAATTTATTTTCAATTAAAATTTAGTATCTTTCACTATTCATCAAAATATGAATGTTATTAGAAAAACACCAAAAATATTTCAAAACTAAATCTTTATGTCCAGATTATAAATAAGAAGTTTATTTTGTCAAATTAAATATATTAAAGTGTAAAATATTATTTTTAAAAAGGATTCTCAATTAAAAGGGGGTAAACTTTTATTTTTTAAAAACTAATGATTTTGTTTTATGAAAAATTGAATTTTTTCTTATATTATGTTGAAGAAACACATAACATGGATGTTAGAATTATATGGAGTATATAAAATTAAAAATGGATTTAATACTATTTATAACTTATTTTTGAACTCCTAGTTTGGTAAGTCGTGGTGCGCTCGAATTCGGTGTTGCGTGTAGCACAAGCTATTGAATTACTTTAAAGAGATATTGTACTATGATATACTGGGGTGTTATAGATAAAGTTGAAATTGAGAGGAAATAATTTTTTACGGTGGGGGGGGGGGGATGAGGATGTAACACCCTGATATTTTAAAAGAATAAAATAATATTCAATAGCATAAAGGAAATGAAACTCTATATTCATCTTGAGTTACACGCAACATTCAGTTTAGTTCATGTTACAAACAACCCCAATATTTTTATGTTTGATAGTGTATTCAACACGCATCACCAAACCTAAATGACCCATTATATATATTACCGCTATAACCTAACCATTGGAATTGAGGGTATAAATAAGACTAACTGAATTATGAAAATATTGTTTACACAAGTATATATAATGAATTAATTGGTGGCCATTTAATTATAAATGAAAATAAAATTCTTTTGAAAATAAAAGGAAATATTTTTCTAAAAGAAAGTTTTAATGCGCACAACTGTGTTTTAGACAAATAAATTAAACAAATCACCATTTATGGATTATACTAATGAAATTTATATGTAATATATTCAATATAATTCTTAAAATTCATCCTATGTGTTTTATAGACATGATAAATCCAATTTTACTGTTAAAACTGTATATTTTTTTCCAAAATATTGTTTTGTCACCATTTTATGGTGCACTTATTTTAAAAATAAATTTTTACAATTTTGTAATTTTTTTACAAAATAAACTGATTTTTTTAAATCAGAATATCAAAATTTACTTTGAGTGAAATTTTATAATTTTTTAAATAATATATATTTTTCACTGAATACTGAAAATACAGATTTTTTTTAAAAATCCATCTTAGTTAATAAATTAAGTAATTTAAAAGTCAAAATTTGTTTTAAATATATTTTCCAGAAACATAAGTATTATTTATTTATATTTATTATTAATCAATTTTGAATCTACATTATATTTCTTTTCAATATAAGTTTGTTTTTGGGTTTAATAACAGGTTTTTCTAAAAACTATTTTAAAATGCATACTGTTAATTATTTTTAATAAATTAAAATAATCTATAAGGGGGAATGTTATAAATAAAATTTTTACACTAAATATCATTAAATATTATTTTATTTTCATATGATGATGATTATTTTCCATAGAGTTAATATAGAATCATCTTTAAAAAAATAATCTTTTTAAAAACCTGTTATATCACCACGAATTCAGGATTAATATTCGATTAAAATTTTCCACTTCTATAAATTGAATCTTAAAAGAAAATTCCATATTTTTTATCATCATAATTTATAATATATAATAAGGTAAGGATGTTTTTTACCAATGTAATTAGTGAAAAAAATTAAAATTAGTCACAGAGACTAAGGTTTAAAAACGTGTTTACCAAGATACTAAACTTTAAACATAAGGCACCAAATGACCTAAAAAAGTCTAAAGTAACCATTTTATGGATTTATTTTTACCTAATAACTTATAGGATCTATTTTTTAATTATTTTATCCTATTTCAGGTAACAATTTGGCATTAACTAACTTTCTTTTGAAAAATACCAAGTGTTTCCCCTCCACCACTTATAAAAGGCCACCCCCTCTCCTCCACTCTTCACACCTTAAAAACAAATTAGTTCAAATAATACCTATCAAAATCACTTATAAAAATCCAAAATATCATCCTATAAGACTTATTTTGGAAATAAATTCAACAATGTAAGGAATTTGGTGTAAACAAAAAGGAGATACCTGAATAAGAGGCAACATTCATCAATGAACATTTTTAGTTTACTTCCCCTTACACCCCATTAAATTTTTATTATAACATGATTATATAATAACCTAAGTATCATAAATAAAATTATATATTTTTATATTAATGATATAACCCAAACCCACACATACTTCCATCAAATGGGTTAGGAAATCATTATTCATGTGTACGATGGACTATCTCCTAGTGAAACGATGTCATTCATTTTTCTGTTAACAAATATCGTGGTATAGAATAATGATGGGGATACTATTTATATATGATATTTATAACATTATAAAACATATAGATTAATTTTATCATAAAAATCTTTTTTAAATTCCATTCATAAAGGGATACGATAACATCTCTCAAGTGTATCGCGGACTACCTCTTCCGGAAGCGATGTAAAGAATTTTTCTCTAATATGATACATGGAAGGTAATAAGAGTATATATAATGAATATATATGATAAAAATAAATAAATTATGATATTTATGACATAATTTCATTTTGGTAAATATAATATATCATTTTTTCTTATAGTTTCACACACTAAAAAATTGATAACATCGTTCGTGGATGTGTGGACTACCGCCTCCTTGAAGTGATGTGATTTTTTTCATCAAAAAATAAAATGAATGATATATACAGATATATGTAATTAAATAATATTGTATTTTTGATAAAATTATCATTAATAAAATATAAGTGTTACTTACTTTCTTTCCATAATGATCATTTGAAAAATGCAAATGTTATTAATATAAATGTACGACCTACCGTCTCCATGATTACAAATTTAGTTCATTTTTAATAAACATATTTCTTAATTGGGTTTAAAATTATAATTTATTAATAAATATGATAATTATTTCAAGATTATTATTCTATATGTTATAAAATAATGGCCCATTAACCATAGTCGACCTACCAAAGATGTTTTTGGCCCGTAATAAAAATATAATCAAAACATCACATGTAAACTTAATTAATTAATTAATTATATATAACTTGTTTATAAGTGAAATAAAAGTATTAAAATAATTTTAAAAGGTTATAAATAAATTTGAATAGTTAAAATATATTTATTATTCAATAAGATAAGAAAAAAGCATGACAAATCAGACTCGAGGTAGGGGTTTCCTCGTCTCACTTTTATTTCTATAAGATATATGCCATTTTCACTGCTTATTTTTAAGGGGTTGTTTATATAATTCACATAAATTTATTTTATTATTATAATTAAATTTATTTTTATTTAAATATTCATTTTATGATCAATCTTTCACAGGGTTTACATTATCAAAGATACCTTAGCAGTAATAGACCTTGGTCACAATTATCCTTCTTTGAGACATTTGTTATGTTATAAAAATATAATATTTTAGGAGGTGTATATAATTCTCCTTTTACATGTAATATCATGAATATAAATATTTTTAAGATATTATATGTTTAATTTGATTTTATTCTTCCATGGGGAATACGATTCAATGTTACCAAAGTGGTAAGAGTCTTTTATTAAAATATCATCATTTTTATCAGGCTTGTGCATGATTATGTCACCACTATTAAGATATTATAATTATAATTACCTATATTACACTCCATTTATTAATGAAATTATAATGTGATATTACCATTTTTTCACTCGTTTTTACCGATAATAATTGTGAAAATGTTTTAAAGAAAATATGACTTCATTTCTCTCTTCGATTAGAAATATGTTTTCTTGAAAAAACATGTTTTTTTAAAATGTTTAAAAAAATATTTTTATCCTTTTTAAAATTATTTTTTAAATACATTTATACCCAATTTTTAATTGAAAAAATGGTTTTTAAAGGTATCTTATTGTTTCCTTCTGATCAAGTCACTTTTCTAACCTTATATAGGGAGAAAAGAATATTCTTTACAACATATTTGACATTACCCACCGACATGAACATCATTTCTTTATAGCGTACCTTTAAAATTTTCGTGGCTATTTTAAAATAAAATGTTTTATTAATATTCTAGAAATTATTTTTTAAATTATTTTCATATAAAATTATTTTCAAAATGTTTTATTTTTTAAAAAGTTATTTTCAAAATGAAAAGTATATTTTCTTCAAGATTGTTACTGAGGATTTTTAACGGTATTTCCAATCATAAAATTTGAAACACTTATTTTTACTTATCTTTCAATGAGGATATTTTTTATTAATTCCACCCTCATTCTTTCTCAAGATGGATTATGATTATTTAAAAGATATTTTTATACAACCTGTTTCTATTCTATAGGTTAATCTTGTTTCAAATAGATTATTACCAAACCCATTTCTTTTCCACATGATAATAAATTTATAAAAAGAATAACTTTTTTCAATGAGTTATTCTTAAATTAATTCTCTTTGTTATTTATTCATTATTGAGTTTTTTTAAATTATAAATGATGGATGCTCGTAGATATTACCTGGAGAGATTGTTATAGCTTATATGATGCATGCACGATAATGATTTTTTATCCCTATAATTATATTGCAAGTTTTCTATATATTAATTATAATTTTAATGGTTTTGTATGGGTTCTATGAGATGATGTTCCAAGATACCAAATTTTTTTATCTATGATTGATATAAGTTTATGATATTTCATTTGATCAAGATTGATATCACATGAATCATGATTACTAATTCTTATGATTATTTACTTTTTAAATCCTTATTCCATGATTTTTATTTATGAAGATCTTGGAGTTGATGGCCATGAATATAATTATGTTTTAAAAATGCACTTTGAATATGAAAACATACCCTTATACTCTTCTTATGATAATTATTAAAAATAAATTTATAATGCTTAGGTTTAACCATACTGATCATTTGATCCCAATATTCTTATGTTTTCATTTCCAATGGTTTCAAATAATGTGGTCGAATTAATTATATCAAGAAGGGATTTTATATAGATGGCGTTGATGGCCTAATGTGAAATAATAAAAGATGGGTATAATGGGAGATTATGTTCATATTTATGAAGTAGATGTTTATGAATCAAAATAGATATGAGTTGGTACTAATTCTCTAAAACTCTAAACCAAAAATGTCTATGGTTATGTAAGTGATCCAATATTTCATTTTAATGTTTTGTGTTTTGATTGGAGAAATTTTTTTCCCATTCTATGGCCCCAAATTTGGAAATTTAAAGTTTATGAATTTAGCATTGGATATAGGAGTGTGGGTCATGGGCTGTTATACTATCCATCACTTAAACATGTATAATCTATTTCTCATATATTTAAAAAACAATAATATTCACCATCAATATTTATTAATAATTAATAAATAACCATGTTTAATTGAGTATACAAAATATCAATATTTTCCTAGTCAATTAAATAAATTTATTATAAGTTTCATTAAATTAACACCACATATAATAATGAGTTCATTGTTTAATAAACATTGAAATGATGATAAATATATCCATAGTATAAAATAACATGGAAAGGATGGAGAAAAATATTGTCAATGTAATGACAGAGAGTGATAGAAAACTCAGAATAAATCCTTGAATATAAAATGATGTTTGAATAATAAATTGATAAGTGATTAAAGGAGACCATATATTCTTAAGAAAATATTTTTTAATTAAATTAATTTCCTATTAAAAATTAGAGAGGATAATAGAAGAAAAAATTTGAAAATAACTTTCTTAAAACATTTGTAACTTTGTTATAATAACTAAAGTTAAAGGTAAATTCCATAAATATTTACATGAGGTGTCGAGGGTAATTTTTTAAAAATTATATATAAAATAGTTTACAATAAATATATCATGAAAATAATTTATTATTAAGTAATAAAATGTAGAGTGTAAGATAAAAATATACATGAGTGAAATGAAATCCTATTCAAAACTTTTTATGAAAATAATATCCTTTTATTTTGGTTTAAAATAAAAAATACATATCATAAAGAGAAAAATATATTTTCTTTGATAAACTATGGAATAATGGAAATGAAGATAAATGATGAATAATATTCATTACATTGGGAAAATATGGTTAAGTGGTAAATGTTAAAAAAACATTCATTTCGTTTATTTTTAAAGAGAGCATGAAGGATCACATATTACAAATGTTGAAAAATCTCGTTTTATAAACCATTATAAAATTACATAGATAATTTAAAATTAACACAATTTTTTATTATATATAAGAGCATTTTTGAAACATTATGAGGAATATAGATGTGGAATAAATGATTGCCAACCAAAGGAATAATTTAGGATATATTTTCTTTGAAAATTTATTAAGGTATTTTTGAGTACCAAAAAGTGAAAATATGGAAAGAATTATTGAAAACCAAAAAAATAACCAAATTAAAAGAAAATAAATTGGTTTAAAGAGATAAATAACATATAATTACAAAAAATGATATTTAATTATAAACAGTCTTGATTAAAGGTGAGATGGAAACATAAACCCTTACATTGAATTCCCTCTTGGTCGAAAGAGTTCAAACCACCTATATAATAAATTTATATTTATTATTAATCTATATCATATATATATATATATATTATTCATAACATATATTTTTTTCATTTACACATTTATTTGTCAAAATAATTTTTTTAGGTGCAAAGTGTTCCATTCCTCAGGCATATTTTGTTTTATTTGTTTTGGTAATTTCATATTGGTCATTGTTTCATCACCTATAGAATTATAATCATGTCAAATTTATCATAATTATAAATTTATTACACTTTTATAACCATCCATTCATAGTGGTTATGAAAGATGAAATATGTTGTTCATGGAGGCAGTAGTCCATATAGAAATTTGCATGGCAATTTTGTTTTTCAACGGATGGATATAATGAAAATTAGATAATGATTTATCTTTAAATAACTCTAACTGTATTCTAAATTATATATATATATATATATATTAAATATTTATATATATCTATCAATGTTAGGTGGTGATGAATAATGAAATACGTCGCTTTATGGAGATGGTAGTGTGCATATATACACAAGCAAACTTTTATTTTTGATTGGATAAATCAAAGATAGAAAATTGTTTTACCATAAAAATAAAAACAATTAGTTATATTAATGACATTGGAGACATTATATTAGTATTTTTATAACATATATTAAGGATGTGTAAGAATAATATAACTTGAAAGAACTCAGTTAGGACCTTTATCTCTTCCTTGGATATCCTCCTTTGGCTTATACCTTAAGCATTCATATTTGGGTATTTTGGTGAGAAAAAAACCTATAAAACATGGATTGGGGAGTTATGAAGTTTTATGGGTTTACCTATGTTAAGATAATTTTCTCAAAGTGTGTTTATAAGTGAGGGGGTTAGGGTCTCCTTTTATAAGTGGGTGGAGTGTCACTCTTGTAAATATTATAAAATTTAAAATTATATATAGTCATTTTCATTTGAAAGTGACAAAAATGGAAATGTTTTCAAAAAAATAATAGTATATCTTCAAAACCCATGAATAAAATTGTATTTATAAAAGTTTTAGTGATATTTTAAGCCTTATCTATATGTTTAACCCCCTTATTAAATATTTTAACCCATTCCATGGTGATAAAATTAAACCATGGTAACTATTAATAATGAATAAAAATGAAATTGTAATTATAAAAAAACCAATCAAAATAATAATGTAATAATGTTATTACATAATTGAGGAAAATGATTAAAAATAGTTCTTTCATTATAATAAAACATCCCTTTGGTTCTAAAATATTAAAAAATGATTTATAAATTCAATATAATATTTTTAAATACATAATTTTACTTGATAAATATAAAAGTCTTCTATTATGAAGGTTTAAAAAACTTTAAAATCATCCCTATATCAAGATGATGTCCTAAAAGTAAAAATATTTTGTAAAATTGTATATTTCACTATTTAACAAAAAATCAACCATTTTAGAAAATATTATATATTTAACATAAGATAATTTTACATTATTAGTTAAAAATGATTTTATATCATAAAGTTGGAATTATAAAATTTATAAAAGTAAATTTTAATTGAAAATATTAAATGTAAATAAAAAGAACATTAATATAAAACAATCATTTTAAACATCAAGTGTTCTTAACCTTACCTCTTAACAATAACTAAATGATTAATTTTTATTATAATAGTTCATATATAAAAATATTTTAAATGTGATTAATTAATTAAAATACCAAACACTTCAGAACAATTGTTTAAAAAATGTCATTTTTAACATTAACTGATTTTATTCAAATCACATTAAATAATTATTTTCTAATCATTAAAGTTTATCACTAAATAAAATAATACAACATAAGCCTAAAAATTGATTACTATTTTTGTATTTTCTATAGTTTTATTCTTATTTTAATTTTAATATGCCCTGAACCATTTTATTAGGGAGTTGTGTGGCTCCAAGAAATTCAACATAGTAATTTTTTGAAGGAAAATATATAATAAAATATCGCGATGTTATATTATCACTCTTAGTTAAATTACTTCCATGTAATTTTTATTTTTTTTGTTACCATAATATATTTATCTTTATATATGAATAATCTCATATTTAGATTTTATATTGATAATTAATTCCTCTGTTACTACGATGAATGTTATTGTTGCTTAATTAAATATATTTAAAACAATGTATATACTATTATCAGACCCATATATGTGAATGATATTCCATAGGAATATCTTGACACGTAAGAGATTTTTCCAACACAATACTTGCTAAATTAATTTTCCAATCGTTGAAGTTTTGGGGAATTTTTTTACCATCAAGATAAATAATATGGGAAAATATTCTGACTTGATTTAATCCCTTTCTATAAACACAATTTGTTCTTCTAGTTGTATTTCATTCAGTTTTCCCCCTACGATTCATTTCAAATTATAAATTATGAATAAAAATGATAAATTTTTCATACCTAAAGCATGGTAATCAACTTTAATGGGATCATAATGTCTATAAAAGTATTTTTACTTATTCCTTCCATCACTATCAATTTACTAAAATAAAAATTCTTACTATGAGTAAAGACAACATCAAAAGAAATTTAAAATTTCAAATTATTTATTATGAAAACAACATTAATTCAGTATAAATTATTTTATACTTTATTTAATAATTCATTAATAATAAAAAATAATTAAACCCCAAAGAGTAGGATTATGTCCAATTCAATCATAGATATAACTACCATGTTTGCAACCAAGGAATAAATTTTCATCTTACCTGATATATTCTCATTGTAATATAATTCATATTGGGTGAGTTTATTGAAAAACCATTCCTTGAATTTTCAAGTCCTAATTAAGTATCCCTGAAAAATACAAAATATTTCATATATCCAGAATCAAATAAATCATGATTTTATGACCAAACTAATTGCTAGCATAACTTAAGAGAATTAAACTTCGGCTGTAGTAATTTCATAAGCATGGACTAACCCTCTTTAACACTTTGGAGGAAAATTACTCTGACGATTGTGGAATTGATTAGAATAGTTCCTCATCTATTGATGGTTTATAAATTGTATATTTTTGTCTTATTTATTCTCCATTCATTAATGATATATGTGTAAATTATATCCTCACTTGTACAAACTGAAAATTCTATTTTTATTTGATTTTGAAAACTAATTTTTGGGTGAGCGGGAACCATACACGAGAATAACAGATCATTGAAATCCAAAAACCGTGTAGAAGAAATTCACGTTTGATTCAAAATTCAAAAATGTGGCCAGAAAACTACCTCAAGACATAGATCCATGGTCTGCCTCCTTGAGCATCACCCCCGAAGCCATCATCACCGTCATACCATCAGCAGAACATAGAAAACATCATCACATTGAAAACCATTGTCGTCACCACCCATTGTCGGAGCCGGTGATTGGAACAAACAAACTATAGAAGAACATCCATCCTCTGTAAAATATCTTTATCATCATATCCCTTCCGCCAAACTCAGTCCCTCAGTAGCATCACACACCAACTACACAGCACACAGGCCATCAAACATAACCGCAAAAATGAACCTAGCATAAGGTATCACTAGAGCCAAGAGGAGATAAATAATCCCCAATACGACCTAGATTTCGATGAATCACCGCCGCTAAGTCAATGCATGAAGCGCAAACCCATAAGCAAAAACAGAACAAATCCATCCAAAAAAACAAATGAAAAAACAAATAACAAAATCAAAACATCACCAGAAATCTGAGATGAATCCCACCTGCAAACTAGATCGAAATCCCATCGCTTCCATCCAAGACCCCCGCAGAGGCCACGCTCAACCACCAGATTCGCATATTCGGAAATAAAGAGGTGACCACAACCGTGATAGCTAGACCTTGGCCTTTGCTTCTACACCGTGCCACCATGGTACCCTATCCCTCGAAGGGGAGTTGGGCGAGAGAAGACAACAATGGTGTGCGATCCCGAGATGGCTGAGCCCCAAAGTCGCACGAGACCACAACAGAAGAGGAGACACCACCATGAATAGTCATTCAAGAGGGAACCTGATCCGGTCTAGGATGAAGCAAGGAGAAGACAGTGAGAGGGAACCCTAGCACTGCAATTCCCCTTACGGGCTCATTCCCCCTCCACACTTATAATATAATCCATTTATCTTTAAGAAAGAACCAACATGTTTTCCTCCAAAATTTTCACAAATTGGAAATTACATCATTCAGTTCTTATCATTAACCTCATTTGTTTTTTCATGGTGAAAAACAACCATTTTATTCTGTTAATTAACTTTGAATATATGAGTCATAGATAATTATTTATCTGTCATAAAGGAACTTGACACCATGTCATCATAAGATGAATACATATGAGAGATTAGTTCCATTTAGAGCATTGGTTTAATCACATTGATGAAACAACCAATATTAATTTTAATAATACATATATATTATGTAGCATGCCTTGATAAACTCAGAACCATTTCCTAAAATTGATTTATAAATTCCTATTCATTTTATTGTAAAGTAAGTAATTTCCATTCCATATTAGCTTGTCTCTCTTAAGGAAAGATACTTCTCAAAGAGTAGTATCATAAAATAATTCTACTATATTCTCTATATCTCCTCCTATAGCAATTTATTTTGAATCAATCACCACTATTTATTATCATCTCTCATTAAATAATAAATTTCTAGAATAGCATTCCCCTTTTCATTACTTCCCAAACCTAGAAAGATATCTTCAAGGTACTTGATCTATTATTCACCTATCAATGGATTAATAGTTATATTAAAGGATGAAGGACTCTTCCACATGAAATAACCCAAAAAAATTTAAACATGTTTTGAATAAACAAGATTTTATGTAAATCCAATGTTATTAGTCAGAACTTTAAAGAAAATATATTTATAATATCCTCATATATAACTCCATCATTATTGGTAAACTTAGGAGTGAAATACTTATATAGATTCTAATATTGATAAATTTACCATTATTTCTACTAGGCTCCTATAAATAAAAACTTATACTAAATTAGATCAAGACATTATTAATAATAATACATAACATAAAAATTCCCTTATAGGTAAAAGTTATTTTGAATTCTAATGAATTATCATAATTCTTATACTAGATATGTTCTTGTAAAATATATTTCCCAAGAATCCTTCTAAAAAATATTTGATACCAGATATAACAACCCCAAATTTTGTAACCCGGATTCAGTTTATATTTTATTAAATTTTTACAATACATAATGGATTTCAACATAAAGGACTTGATAGTTTAATAGTATTATAATACTATATACATACATGATTTCTATATTACATAGTAAAAATAAATAATAGCTTATAAAAATCATAAAAACTATCTTATTCATTTTAATACTTACTTGAATTAATTCAAAGATACCTTCTTGATTAAATAGGGAAAATAAAACAAAATAAAAGGTGAGATTTGATTCTTATTAATGGATTATGTTCAAAGGAATCTATCATGAATACATAAGTAGTAAACATTATACAAGAGAAAATATTCAATAAATGTTCCATTTAATAAATAAATTTATAAAACACATTACTATTGATAAATATATAATATTCGCATGGAAAATAATGACTAATTTATTAATGATGGAATCCATAATGTCAGGTATCCTAATCCTTGAGAGAAGACATCATGATCATTCCATTAAGGCCTCAATCTAATACATTAGAATTATATGGTCATAAATATACTAGGATACATATTCTAATTTATATTACAAGATCTAATAGATTCCTAAAAGTACTATAATAGAATCCACCCATCACTTACACATGAATAATTCATTCCCCATATAGTGAAAGAATGGTACAATTCATCATCAACATGCCTTAACAATTAATATATAACACTATTTAATTGAGTATACAACTCATGAAAATTTCCCTAGTCAATGTAATATTTTTTTTAGTAATATTACTTTAATTCAAATAATATTTAATAATTAGTGTATATTTTATTCAACATTTAAATTATTTTAAATATATCTATTTTATAAAAGTAAAAGGACCTTAAGGAGAAAAATTATTTCAAAATAATGGGTAAGAGGGATAGAAAAATTTTCATAAATCCTTATGTGTAAAATGATGTATAAAACATAAATCAGTTATGGTTGAAATGATACCATACATTAATTAAAAAATAAGGTTTTATAGTAAAGTAATTATAATTTAAAAACAATATAAGAAAATTGAATTGATTCTTTGAAAATAGCATTATTAGAACTTTGGTAATAAAAATGAAGTCAAACGCCACTTCCAAGAAGATTTTCATGGGGTGATACTGAATTTTTACAACACTATTTTCAAAAAATTATTTTAAAGGAAAATTTGAAAGAAAATATTATTAATTTAGAAAATTTGGAATGTAAGATAAAAATATAAATAAGTTGAATGAAATCCCTTTTCCATATTTTTAAGAAAATAATGTCCTTTTCTTTTAATATAAAAAGAAAAATCCATAGAATAATAATAAAAGGATTTTTTATGAAAAACTATTAAAACTTGGAAAGTAATATTCATAATTAAAAATTATTATAATAAATAGAAAATACATTCAAACATTAAATGTTAAAAAACATTATATTTTTAATTTATCAAAGAGAGTCAAAACTATAAAGTATTGAAAACATTAAAAAGATTCTACTTAAACCTTTTTAAAAAGATCAAAAATATTTTAAAAAAACATAAACAATATTTGGAGTATATATAAAAACATTATTCAACCATTATAAATAATATATGTATTAAATAAAAATATGAATTAACTTAGAGAAGAAACGAGGTCTCCATTGCATAAAAACATTATTTAGGCCTTTTTGAGTAAAAAAGGAGGAATAATGTAAATAACACCTAAAAACCCCAAAAAATAACTATAATAGAAGAAAATATATTGGTTTTGAGGTATAAATAGGTTATAATTTTACCAAATTATATCAATTATAAACAACCCTGATTAAAAGTGACATTGGAACATAAACCCTTACCTTGGATTCCTGAATGGTTGGATGCATTCCAACCTACCATATAATATATTTATATTTATTATCTATATATATCTTATATATATATATTATTTATATAATTTATTCATAAATTATTTTTACCCATTTACTTATAATTCTTTGTCAATATCAGTTACTTATTTGTTAACAATTCTGTTTCTCAAGCATGTTTTGATTTAGCAGTTTTGGTCTTTTAACTTTGGACACGATATTTTCATATATATAATTTTAATCATGTCATATATATAATATTTTTAAATTTAATACATTAACTAAAATTTTAAAACCTTTCTTTTAAGGTAGTTATTAAAGATGATATATGTCGTTAATGGTGTCGATTGTCCGCACGTATACACAAGTGATGTTTTCATTTTTTAAATGATAGAAAGATAAGAAGGTGGATAATTTTTTATATTTATATAAATATAATTATTTAAAAAATATAATATATATTAATTTAATAAATCTATATAACTATCCATGTGAGGAAGTGATGAAAAATGAAATAAATTTCTTTATGAAGGAGATAGTCCACAAATTGTTACAAGTGACGTTTTTATTTTCTATTTGATAAAATGGGGATATAATGTCGTCATTCCATAAAAATAAAACTATTTTAGTATATTAAATATACTTATTTTAAATATATTTTTATTATTTTAATATATATTATGTAGGTGGATGGATAATTAAACTTTAATAAACTCAGTTAATACATTTACCTCTTCCTTGGATATCATTATTTTTATTTCACATTAAGAATTATTAGTTAAGTATTTTGGTGAGTCTATGAACTCAAGGACATTAGGAGGATGTTTTTGAAGTGTTTTTTCATCTTTATTCATCGAAGGTTCTATAAGTGTGTGAAAAGTTAGTGGTGAGGGAATCCATTTACATGTGAGAGTAGTGGCACTGTTGTTAACGCTCTAAGCTTTAAAATAATCAAGTCACTTTGAAGGAAAAGTGAAACTAAATGGTAAATGTTTCCAAATTTTGATATTCTAGGGTCAAATTACATTCATCAAATAATATTTAGATAATATTTACTGATATTTGAAGCCTTATATCTTAGTTTAATGACCTCATTAAACCTTTTAATCATTACTGTGGTGAAATGTTTTTACCATGTTATTCATTGTAATTAAAAATGAAATGGTACTTATTACATAATTTGAATATTTTCATATAAAATATGGAGTCAATTTTATAGGATTCAATTTCAATAAGTGGTAAAAATAAATATTAATATAACTGTGCAATGCGTAATGAAAAATCATTTTCTAGAAAAATACATTTCTAAGACTAAAAACAATATTATAAAAATAAATAATGTATTGAATATAATATTATGGAATTTATTAATTTATAAATAAAAAAGGATATTTATGTGAATTTAAAAACAATCAAAAAACACATGTCACCATGTAATTAATTAATCAAAGAAAAGGATAATATTTATTATTTTATTCGAATAAAACATCAATTTTGTTCTAAAATTTAAAACACGTGTTTCTAAATTAGAAATATTTTTTAAATGATTTATTTTATATATTAAATATAAATATGGTATATCAATAATATTTCAAGAACATTAAATTCATTCATATATCATGATGATGTCATCAAAGTTACAGTATTTTATAATTTTTTTTTCCATTATTCACCCTAAAAGAAACCAATTAAGAAAAAAATACAATGTAGGATAATTTTGGCATGTTGAATTCAAAAATCAAGTTCATTTCAGAAATTTCAATTTATAAATATGTAAATTTATTTTTTAAAATGAAAATATTAAATAAAAATAAAAATAAATTATATATATAAGTGACCTTTTTAAACTTCATGTGTTATTAATATTATAACATTTCAATTTATAAATAAAATAGTATCAATATATTAGTTCATACATTTAAATATTTTAAAATTTATCATTATAAAAAAATACATTACACTTAACAAATGGTTCTTTGGAAAATATCTCTTTTTTTCACTGAATGGTTTTAATCATATCATATTCAATATTTATTTTCTAATCAATAAATTTAATCAGTAAAAACATAATAGTACAATGTAGGAATCTTAATTGTTTACTATTTTTGTCTTCACAAATGGTTTATTCTTCTTAAAATAATAATATACAGTGACACATATTATTTTGGTGTTGTGTTTGTTACAAACTATTATTCATATATTTTTAAAGGAAAATATATATTAAATTTTGGAGTGCTATAAAGTAAGAGAAATATGATAAAAATGAAAATCCTTTATTTAGGTCTATTTAAAATTGACGTATTCCTTTTAATTCAATTCCATGTTTTATCACCCATATTCATCATTATTTAAAAATAAACTATAAGCTTCATCAGTACTTATATTGATTTTTAATTTATATACATTTAAAACATTTTTAATGTAAAAATTTGGTATTATATACACTTCAAAAACTGAATAATTGATTATTTGATCTGCATCATGAATAAAAATTAAAAATTAATAAATTGAAATATAAATAAGAGTACCTAAATCATAGTTAAATACATTTTATTCTCTTCAATATAATATGCTTGATTGAGATCACCTAGTGATATCCAATGAAATATTACATCCAAAGGTTGTAAACATACCATTAGAATTCTCATTCATTTTGAGAGGAATCTTTATCACCAATGGTGTGGTAGAACTTTCACTGTGAAGATAAATGGTGAACTGGGTTGTAGATAGTATCAACATTAGATTTTCAAAATCACACCACACACCTAACATGCGAGTCTCCAAAATTTATGCAGGATCTCCTCATCAATTGAAGGGAGTCTATCATAAAGAACAATCAAATGGAAGCTGATATATGTTATGTTAACACATGTTTATTGGGTTTTAATAATCTATAAACATTTCAAAGATTATATCACGTATGTATAACCATAACTACATCAACCTATTGATTCATAGTCAATGGAAAACCATGTGGAAGTTATGGAAATGGAAATGTAATTAATATCCCAAATCACTTATCTACAATACATTATGATATATAGAAATCATATACTAGATAGTGTCATATTCATTCTATATAAAAAATACAACCCATGGGATATCGTAGAATATGATACCCCTATTTGAGGGCATTTCAAAAAAATATCCCACTTATAATAAAACCCCATAAAGACTATTTTTATGATTCTTCAACTATATTGTGCATTTTGGGTTTTTTCAAGGGTACACGTGATTGATATGGTCATCATATCTTTATTCCATACATTTCTACTTTCTAAAGTAGGTTGACCTCTACCACTGTGGCTAATGATGTTAGCTCCTTAATCAAAATGAGATGATGATATAGAACATATCCATTACTTTGATTCCACCTTGGAATTAATTTCCTTATTCATGTCTCCTTTATATATTTAATAAATATTCATGAATCTCATTTCCCAAACTATCTTTTAGTGGAAACCCATTAATTAAACTGTTTGTTTTTATGATAGGGGCTACCTATGGTCAATGTTGTTAATGAAATTGGATATGTTTGGAATCTGTAAAAGTATTCTTCATTTGGTGTTGTGATGGATTCATATACTCATTATATAAGGTATATTAGGTGAAAAACCCAAGGAATATTATGATCCCCAGGAGTCAGATTATGCTCAGGGTGTAAGGCATTTGAGTCTCATTGACTCAGGCATCCTATGATCATCACACAAAGTTACTCATGTTCATTATGTGAGGCATCTTATTCTCATCACTCTTGGAAAAACTTATCCTTCTCATAAGTATTACTAATCTCATCACCTAGGTAATATTATGATCATAACATGAGTTATAAAATTAGGCTTACCACCTGAGTGGGAAAGAAGAGATCATATTCTCCTCACATATTCTTCTTACTCTTGACACCTATGGTGACATAGGATCAAAACCTTGGGATAGAATTATGTTTCATCGAGAGGGGTTATAATTTTAAAACTTTGTGAGGGAACATCGCATATTTATAATCCAGTGAGGAATGTCCCACATTCACTTAGCATGTAAGGGTTAATCCCATGTTTAATGTCTTGTCGGCTTCCCAAATATATAATTCATGTATATGTCTGAGTATAGGTTGGAATCCTTTGGTGATGAAAATTTTTAGTGGGGAACTCTTAATTTAATGATGAGAGGCCTGGAATACTCCTAAAAGGTGATAAAAATTTGGGGTTTCCTTTTTCAGAGGGTTAGATATATTTATAGGTAATGTTGGGATTGAACCTCATAGAGGCATCTTACTTACACTATTAGGAGACATGGATTGAAATCTGGGAATTTTGATTGCACAATCTAAGGTCTTGTGGTAGGAACACACCATGTCATTTAATGTTATGAGGTAAAGTTTCTTAGATCATGAAAAGATAATTGATTAGGGATGGTGTGGGGATTATGTGTAGAAGCTTCTCAGTGGATGGGGTAATCATCTAAAGCTCATTGCCCAAGCAATCTCATGCATGTCACATGAGGTGTCCAGTGATCATGAAATAGTGAATCCTATTCTTTTTACACATGTGAAAGCTACAATTTAATATCATGCGTTAATGATGTTGGTGCTTTGAATTTTAATCTCTCATATCTCGGACGTATTTGGGGATTACACATGAAGCTGTCCATGTACTGCTAAATAGAAATGATGGTGAGTTTGGGGCATCTATGAGTATGCTGATTGAGTGATGCTAATGACCCGGAAGGTATGTGTAGTGTTTATTTGAGTGTAATTCTTGGGTACTTCAAAGGAGTACTAATGGTATGATTGGTTCTTACATGAGTGGTATTATCGGGCACAGTTATCAAGTATAAATGGTATTAATGGGGATAATGTGAGTGTGCTACTCCATATGGTGGGGGAAAATCCCATGCACTCCACCTAAGTCATCTTATAAAAAGAATAACATATTTTTAACAAGGGGAATTATAGGATTAACACTCAAAGTATCATATGAACGTAACATATGGTAATATATAGTTTAACCTCATGCACTAAGGGTGTTATGTTTCATAGTTTATCATCATGAAGCTATGATGTTATGTGTGGGGGATTACTCATTAATCTTCTTATTCTTGGTTCCTCATGCTGAGTCATGAGCGTATCTAGACCTGCTGATGGGCTGAAGAATATGATTGGGGATTACACCCAAGGAGGTGGCCCATGGGGGATTCTTGGGAGTTCTAGGGATATATATAGGTATTGCAAACTAGGGAAACTAGTTTGTTCTTATATAAACCATAGTTTCAAGTAAGAAACCCTTTCTTTATACTTTTTATGTATTTAAAGTGTTTTAGTGATGTTTGGGAGGGTTCTTAAGACCTTTGGAATGTTTTGTGACCTTTCAAAATTTAAACGTTTAGTGAAAACTATGAAACTACTACAGGAAATTGTGAACAATGACACAAGGGTTAATGGGAAGGTTTACGTGTAGGAACATGGTTTTTCAAAACCATGTGGCCTCCTAAGAGAAACTGTGAAAATTGGGATTGAGAGCTTTTTCATGGTTGGCTCAAAATTTCTCTATCCATGTAGGCTAACTATGCGAGATTCTCCTTAAGACAGAGGCCGACACATAGTTAGTGCATGGTTTTCCTAACTGTGTGACTAACCATGCACAACATAAAAATTAGATCCCAAGAATGGGGATCTAGATCAAGATTAACTTTAAACCCTTATTATTCTCTCTTTTTTCCCTAACTCGAGTTTTCTTCCTTCCAATGGTTGTGGAGTCCTTCCATAATGATTCAAGGTAAATAAGACAAATTGTCTTGGTGCGTTGAAGCCTATTTCTTATGATAAATTCTTGTTTATGGTAGTTTTTCATAATTTTTCTTATGTCTACATTATTTTACTCTATAGAGATCCTAGATCTAGTCCACCATGTATAGATATACAATTTTATACTCCAATCATAATGATTTATAGTTGTGTAGATGATAGATAAAAAGATATAAGGTGAGTTTTTGGATATTCAACACAGTTTCGTTGGCGTTTTAGTGTTGATTTATATTTTCATCATAATTCCTTATGTAAGTGGATTCAATCTTGACTCCTATTATTATAAAAAGAAGTATTAGTTTAAAATTGAGTGTTTTAATATAAATTCATTACATTATTGTTGTCAAATTTATTTATGGAAACCCTCTTTGGTGTTAGTTTATGGAATTGTCTCCATTGGGTATTTTGGTAAAAAGTGAATTTGGTTACATGATTTTAAAACGATGATTTTAAAATGGTTGTTTGTTTTTGATTTATTGAAAATTATTTTCAATAAAAGTATGGTTTTATTGAAATGGTTTCGAAAATATGGATTGGAATGTGGTTGGATTAAATTGTTAAGTGGGAGTGGAATTTGATGGATAATGGTCGTGAAGTGGCACCATCAAAGGGGTGGGTTATAGATGTGAATTTACACCATCAATGGTAAAAATAAACTTGTTCGGTTGAACATGTTCATGTTTAATTCTGTGAAATTGAATAGGTTATTCCATCTTATATATTGAGAAAATGGTTAAATGAATTTTTTGTTTTATTTCTTTGGAAATTGTTTTTGTATGGGAAATTGTATTGGTGTGAAACTGCTTGGATTTTATATAAAATGGTTTAAATTATTTTATTTAAATTGTCTTAAATAAATGTGATAACATGTTCTATCTTATTGTCATGAGTTACGAATTCATTTGAGAAAATACTACAGAGTTTCATTACCCATGATTCTTTGGCACGTTGGTGCTTTTGAAGATATTGTCTATCAATATATAGGTAAGAGAAAGGTATCACATTTTTTAGTGGTGCTTCATGATATTTGGGCCGTTTTGTGGAGTTGGAGCATGGAGAAGGTTGGTAGAAGTAGAGTTATATCTTGGAGTCTTTGAGTTTTGTGAGTTTTTATTCTGTTGTGTACTTTGATGTTATTAATCTTCCGATGTAGTTTTATGTTATACTTTTTTTAATATCAATGGTATTACACTGAGTTGTTTTACATTGTTATCACACATAATGTTGTGATATTTTGTTATGGAATGTTTTATTGGGTTGTTTTATGCTCAAGAAAAAATCATCCCCCAATTTCATTAAAACCATTAGAATTTATTTCTAGCCCTTCGCGCCTGAGATATGTATCTTAAGGCCAAGTAGAAATTCATCCTCAACTCAATCCAATGAGTTGGTGTGGGATGTTACATGTTGTATCAGCTTGTCAAGTCCCTAACTTGAAAGTGGTATTAGTCTAATTGATTTTTGACATGGTAATCATTTTTCTCAGTCACATAGTTGAAATTAATTATAGTATATTCCTTGTGGTGGGTTGGTATAAATGAGTAGGATTGTGAGGACATGAAATGTTGAGAAAAAAAATACGTAGCTAACCTTTTTTATGCTGAACTTCAAGTTACTAGTAATTTGAGTATATAATTGTTTTGGAGACACTTATAGGAATTGGAATCTCATTTTCATGTGTTTATCCAATGATATGACCATGAAATGCATTAAAAAATTACTTCCCACTAGTACATATTTCATTTTGGGTAATGATATATGATTAGGTAAAAAAGTATTAATTTTTGAAAAATGATGAAATTATTTTTTAATGTGAAATTTTGAGAAGGGCATGGCTATGGTATTTGGAAAATTGGTTGATTTTCAAAATCATATTGACATTTTAAAAAATGTGATGAATTGGAAAATGTTGAATTTTGGAAAGAAAGGTTGTGCTAATTATGATGTGGTAGAATTGGAAATTGTTAAGTCTTCAGTTGATAGAGAGTGGGGCTTATGGAATTTATTGTGTTTTTTGAAAAAGAAACCCTATAGGCATCATAGAAACCAACCAGAAGAAGATGATGAGAATGTGATTTCACCAAAGCCATAGGTGAATCAATAGCTAGTTCAGAGTATAGTCCATATCTTTTAGGCTATAGATAGAGGGAACCGAAGGGATAGACCAAGGAAACTAGATCATTTTATTCAGTTCTAGAAGAAGAATCCACCAATATTTTTGGGTGATTCGGAACTAGAAAGGGCATAGGTATGGATAAATAAGATGAATCGAATCATTTATTTCCTTGGAACACCAATGGAGATAAATTCAAAGTGGTGATGTATATAATATATGATCTTTCACACCAATGGTGGGATTCAGCAGTTCGAACTAAATTAGACCAAGGCCATTATTGGGAGGATTTTGAAGAATTATTCAACAAAAAATTCAATCCACAGACATTAAGAATCATAATAATAATTAATTTTTTTTTCTTGATACGTGAGAGACTCACAATGAAATAATATGCAGATAAATTCTTGAATTCAATCCTTTTTGGACTAGATTGTGCTGCTAGTGCAACCTTGAAGGCACATATATTTTGAATCACGGTCATGGAAGGATATTTTATTGAATATTATTATACTTTAACAGATTATGAAGAGATGGTTAATAAAGAAAATGTTGTATAATAAGACATATCAGGCGGTATGGGTGGAGGTATTATGTTGACACCTATGGTAATCTATGATAAATCAAATGATGGGATTAAGAGGAAGAGGTAAAACTATTTCAAGGTAGTGGGATGACTCAAAATTATATGGTTGGATTGGTAAATCTTCCATTAAGACCAAAGAGAAGGACACGATATTTTCAAGGTGGTTATTTACACCACATTATGTGAGATAGTATAACACAACCTAGACCATTCTACAATTTAAACCAAATGTGTCATATTCAATGCTTTTATCATAGTGCTTCGAGGATGGGTGTATGAGACACTTCTCATGTGTCACATACATATTATACATTGATGAAATGAAAACAACATAATACTTTTTTTCAGTAGAATAGAGCCATCCACGGTGATTCTTGGAATAACGTGACTCATGAAAAAGATAAATTATAATAGATAAATAAGAAAAAAAAGTGCAGCGAGTAAGCACTTATATGGAGTTTAGAAAGTTATTATGGATGATTATTCTGGAACATCAATGGTGTGAGGTACAATTATTTTAAATTATACCCATATGATATATTTTTTGATATAGGTGAATCTTGTTCCTTTATTTATTCTCGTTCTACTGATTTTTTGAGTTTAAATGTTGAGTTGATTCATTCAGTGTTAAAACATCTAACTCCTCTTATTCAATAAGAATGGAAAGACATTATGTGTTGAGAATGTACTATATTGAATGATGGAGTTGAGTTGATATGGGATTTATATGTGATTGAGACTGATGTCTAGGACATCATCCTAGGCATAGATTTGATTACAATTTTCAGGAATCACATCAACTATTATACTTGATGAGTTAGTTTTACAACTGAGGATGGCATGGAGAATCTCTCTAGAGGAGACTATAATGTAATGGTTGGTGCAATATGCTTGTTAGCTCCAGCATCTGGGAAAATATTATACCAGTTGGAATCTTTTACTTGGGAATTAAAGAAGAAATCAATAATTTAATATTTATAGAATTTTTTATCAGTTTTAGTAAGTATTTCCTGATAATTTCTTGAGGTTTCCACCAAAAGAGAAGTGTAGTTTATGATTTATCTCCACCAAGGACCAATCCTATTTTCATTATGTTTTATTGGATGTCCCGAACATAATTAAATAAGGTTAAAGTGATGTTGGATTAACTAGAAAGAAAACGATTCATTTTTACAAGTATATATCTATGATAAACATTGGTCATATTTGTTAAAAAGGTGGATGGGCCTATTTAGTTATGTGTGGATTATCATAAGCTTTACCAAGTTATGATAAATAATAAATATCCACTTCCATGAATATATGATCTTTCTGATAAATTTTGTGGATTTTAGTGGTTCTAAAAAATTTAACTACAATTATGATATCACCAATTGCTGATTCATAAAGAGGATATCCCGAAAACAACTTTCAAAAGTAGATATGGACATTATGATTGTGTGATATTTACTTTCGGTCTTATGAGTGCACCCAAAATATATATGGAATTGATGTATTGGTTATTCTAATGATATCTTTTTCTTTTGTGGTGGTGTTTGTGGAAGACATTTTGGTGTATTCAAGGACAAGGGTTGTACATGAGAAATACTTAGTGAAAGTGATGGGAATCTTACGAGATCATTGTTTCTGTTCCAAATTATCAAAGTGTGATTTTTGGATAAAAGAGGTACGTTTTATTATCTATGTAATCTCTAAAAGAGGTTTTTCTATGGATTCGAAAATGTTAGAGGTTGTTATCTCTTGACAAACGCCATATAATTTCTTTGAGATATGCAGTTTCCTTGGTCTAACTAGTTATTAACAATGTTTTTATGATTTATCATGACTATTTTTACCTATGATAGCTTTTAAAAGGAAGAATAGTCCATTTAAATGGAATGGATAATGTCATAATAATTTTTAGGAGACCAAATTTCTCCTTACATCATCACCAATCTTTAATTTTCTAGAATCAAGATAGGGGTATATGATGTATTGCGATGCTTTGGGATCTAGGTTGGGATGTGTTCTTATGTAGGGAGATCATATAGTTTCTTATAACTCAAGAAAGTTATTTTTGAATGATAATAAATACCCAACACATGATTTAGATTTATATTTTTTAGTCCATGATTTGAAGACTTGGTATCATTACCTCTTTAATGAGAAATTTATGGTAATATGGATCATAAGATCTTGAAACATATTTTATCGCAATGGGACATGAATCTGAGACAAAGAAGATGAATAAAGAATCTCAAGATGTTTGAATTTGACATGATGAATACATCAGGTAATGAAAATTAGGTTTAAAATTCATTAATCAGAAAGTAATATGCTTAGTCAGAAAAAGAGGCTTCAGATCTATGGTAGTTGATGTCAATGACAACAGACAAGAACTTGGAATGTGAAGACTGAGGTGATGTTGTGATTTTCTTTCCAAATTCTTTTGTTCCTAATTTTGTTATGGAAATTAAATAGGAACAAACATCTGATTCATAATTTTTTATGATAATGTCAAAACTCAATGTTGGGGATACCATTAAGGGATGAATGATAGATGAAAATTCAGTGTTTTGGTTTAGAAATGGGATGGTCGTATATATGTATTTTCAAAAGAAAATTCTTCATTCTTACCACCATTTTAGATGGGTTGTTCATACAGGAATATAAAATATGTATAAGGTGTTTAAATCACAATTTTTGTGGGCTTGCATGAAAATGAGGGTGTATTAGTTTGTTTTAGGTTTCTTAACTTGTCAAAAGGTTAAGGTAGAACATCATTGACCAACAGGTATGTTTCAGTATTTTCCTATTCATGTTTGGAAATTAGAATAGATGGCCATGTATTTTGTAATAGGTCTCCCAATAAATATTTAGAAACATGATTCAATTTGGGTGATAGTGGATCATCTCATAAAGTATGGCCATTTCATCCCAATTCATGAATCACATATGGTGGAGAAATTTTCAAAAACCTATATCTAATAATTCATAAAGAGGAATGAAGTACCAATTTTGATAGAGATCCATGGTTTATTTATCATTTCTAGAAATCCTTACATAAATACATTGGGACTCATTTGACTATGAGTTTGGTATATCCCCCTCAAACAGATTGGAAATCTGAAAGGATGATACAAAGGTTGGAAGACATGTTGTAGGCTTATGAAATTGGTCTTGGTGGATCATAGGAGGAGCCCATACTATTAGTAGAGTTATATTATAAAAATAGTTACCAAGACTCGATACACATGGATCCTTTTGAAGCATTGTATGAGCATCCTTTTTGTTCTACAATTTTTTCAGCTGAAATAAGTGAGACTTCACTAGTTTGTATGATCCTTGTCCAAGAAACAATAAAGAAGATTCAGTTGATTAGGGAATGGATTGATACAACTCATAGTCATCATAAATCATATGTGGATCATCGTATAAGGTTGTTGTCATTTGAGGTTAGTTATCGTAAGTTTTGATGTTCACACTAAGGATTATACATCAATGTTTTGGGAAATAGGGAATGTTTTATTCTTGATACTTATGCCCTTTTGAGATACTTGAATGGGTTGGTGAGGTGGAAAATCGAAAGGAATTTATACCATAGTTTAGTGATGTACATAATACATCTCATATATCTCAGTTGAAAAGTGTTAGACTGATACAAAAAATGCGATTTGACGGGATCACATTGAATTAGATTCGGTTACTTTATTGATTCATATCCCAGTACAGATTGTGGATAGAAAAGTGAAAGTCTTTCATGGTGAAAGTATCGGTCTAGTGTGGGTTTTGTGGAAACATGGTCATATTAAGGAAGAGAAATGGGAATTGGATAACGAAATGGTCGAGAAATGGATTGAAATATTTCAAGGAAATGGTAGTTTTCTACTTTATGAGGTTGAAAATTCTAATGATGGGGAGAATGTAGCACCCCTGATTTCAAGTAATTAACCCTTTATTTATGATTTTAATATGCAAAGTTCTTGTGTGATGTTTAGGAGGGTTTTGGAGACTTTTTTAATTTTTTTGGGACCATTATAAAGGTTCGTTGTTGCTACACTATTTGTGAAAACTATTCAAATACTACAAGAAGTTGTACATAGTGAGACATGGGCTAATGGGATGGCACACGAGTAGGTTCATGGTTTTTTCAAATCATGCGGCCACCCAGGAGAAACCTTGCAAAGTGGGACATAGATATTTTTCATGGTTGGCACACACTTTTTCTAACTGTGTTGGACAACCACGTGAGGTGCCTCTGGAGGTAGAGGTTTTCACATGTTTATCACAGCATCAACTTAACCATATGAATAACTATTCACGATTTAAGAATTTGATCCTAAAAAAGTGGATCTGGGTCAGGATTAACATAAAAACATCTTTTCTTTCCTCTATTTCATACCTAAATAAATATTTCTTTCTCCAAAATGTTTGGAGTCTTTCCCCGTCAACCCAATATCGATCTGAAGGCTTTTCTTGGTGCATTGAAGCCCATTTAACAAGGTAAGTCTTTGTTTATGGTGGTTTTTTGTAGTTTTTTTAGATATACATTCCTTCCCTCTCTCGAAAACCTATATATTGTACTCTATGGATTGATATATGATTTTTTATTTCAATAATGATGATTTATTTTGTGTTGATGCTAGGAAAAGTGATATAAGGTGGGTTTTTGGAGATTAAACCAAGATTCAAATGGTGTTTACAACTTTTTTTCATTTTCATCATAATTCCCAAGGTAGTTTTCTTCATTATCGACTCCTCTACTTAGAATATTATGGATTAGTTTCAAATTTATATATTTTTTCTGGAAATTAGATGTGAAATTTTTATACAATTAATTGATGAACCAATCTTTGGTGATAGTTTATGAAATTATGAAATTTTTTTAAAATGTAAATTTGGAAACATGATTTTAAAAAGATGATTTTAAAATGTTTTTTTGTGTTTTAATGCATTGAAAAGCGTTTCAAATAAAAGTATAGATTTATTGAAATGGTTTGGGAAATATTTATTTTTATGGGGTTGGACTAAGTGGTTACACATGAGTTGAATGGGATGGATAATGGTCATGAAATACCACCATCAAAGGAATGAGTTATGGATATGAAGTTCCAATATTAATGGTTTCACTGAGAATGTGTGGTTGAAAGTGTTCATGTGTAATTTTGTGAAATTTAATGGGTTATACCTATATTGAAATTATGAAAATGGTTAAATGACTTGTTTGGTTTCTTTACTTGGAAAACTATTTTAGTATGGGAAACAATATTGGTGTGAAACTTCATGGATTTATTATAAACTGTTTTAAATTGTTTAATATAACTTATTATATAAATGTTCTAACATGTTCAATCATAGTGGCTCTAATGGGGAAGTCATTTGGGGATAGACTAATGAGTTTCATTACTCATCCCTACTTTGTCATGTTGGTTGTTTTGTAGATATTCTCTATTGAGATACTGGTAAATGGAAGGTGTCACATTTAACTACTAAAAATTAGCATTTTAATAGGACTAGAAATGTAATTTATTAGTGCTAGAGAAGTGCTGAGTACATGAGTGAGATTAAAATCCCCATAATTTTATCAGTTCTAAAAAAGATTTGATAAAGGGGACCTTTATTAGTGCTAAAAAATAATTGATAAATGGGTCCTTTATCATTGATTTTATTTAGTGCCACTAAAGGTCCAATTTATCAGCACTTATAGAAGAATTGATAAAGGTGTGTTTATTAGTACTTATTTAATAACTAATATAGGGTGCCTTTTTCATGCTTTTAAAGGCACTGATAATGGGTACCTATATCAGGTCTTTTAAAATTGCTGATAAAGTCCCATACTGTAGTGTGATGCAATAACACACTGAAACACTAGTGAAATGTGTGGGGACAAAAAACCGAAAAACCCGAAACATACTAGATATTAGAAAAATAAGTACTAATACATAATTTAAATTAAATGAAATTTACAACACAAATACAAGAAAAAGACGCTATATTATAGAGATTTCAAACATTGGTTAATATAGTTATATAAATACAAATTATTACATACATTCAAAAATATCAATGTTCATTTGCCTTTTAATCTTGACATTAAATCATGCTATTTCTCGACAAACCACCCATGCCCATGAAAAATAATGAACCTTTTTAAGAAAAAAATTCTTATGTTAGTAAAAATATAAATAAATAAATTAATAGAAAGTGTTAATTTTACTAAAATTGAAGTCAGTTTTAAATAAAAGGATCCACTTAGAGTCATACCGGTTATACTGTGTATTAGACTAAGTTTAGGCTAATTCCAACACATCTCAAATGACTTTTTGATCATTTTCCAAAATTATGAAAATAATATAAATGTGTTTCCATAATTTTGAGTACATCAGTTTACTTTTTTACTAAAACTCTATTTTAAATAGTAAAAACACACTTTGAATCATTATGATCACATCATATATTGGTTTGACATGCGATTGATTCATACACATCACAGATGACTTATGAATCATTTTCCAAAATTATCAAGAAAATCTGAGAGTGTTTCATCAGTTTTCATTGAGTGATATTTTTTGAACTAAAATATTTATTTTAAACTGATAACAACAAATTGGAGTCATACCAAGAACATTATGTATAAAATTGTGGTTAGGATTTTTTATACATGTAAAAAAATTAATTATGGATCATTTTCATAAATTATCATAACCATCTGAATGGGTTTTCTTGGTTTTTAGTAGGTCAGCTGTCCATTTTACTAAAATTGATGTAAATTTTAAATAACAATACGCATTTTGAGTCATACTGGTCACACTATGAGTTGGATTGTTGTGTGGATGATTCTTACACATCTCAAATGAATTATTTATCATTTTCCTAGAGTATCCAAACAATATGAATTCATTTTTTCAATTTTGAGTAAGCCCATTTTCTTTTTTACTAAAATGTCATTTTGGACTAGAAACACACACTTTGACTCATTATGATAAAATCATGTATTAGTTTAATGTGAGAACAATCTATATAAACCAAAATTGTCTTATTAATCATTTTACTAAATTATCAATAAAACCCAAATACGTTTGATTGGTTTTAGTGAGTTATGTGTTTTGAAGTAAAATCTCAATTTTATACTGATAATGGAGACTTTGAGTCATATTGAGTACATAATGTAACATATAGAGGTGGTTTTAATCCCTATATGTCAAAAATTACTTTTGGATTGTTTCTATAAAGTATCAAAAAAATATTAATATGTTTTCTTAGTTTTGAGTATTTCAATTGTCCATTTTATTAAAATTGATGTCAATTTTTTAAAAAAAAGATGCACTTGGAGTCATACCGGTCACACTGTACATCAGATTGTTGATTGGTTGATTTCTACATAGGATATTTTTAATCATGTATCAAAACAATATGAATTCATTTTCTAGGTTTTGAGTAGATTACATTCCTTTTTTACTAATATGTTGTTTTGAAATTGAAACACGCACATTGACTCATACTGATCACATCATGTATCAGTTTGACCTAAGAACAATTCATACACATCAAAAAAGACTTCTGAATCAATTAAGTAAATTATCAAGGAATGAAGATCATGTTTTCTTGGTTTTCAGTGTGTGATTTTTTAACTAAAATTTTTATTTTAAAATGATAATAGACACATTGATTCATACCAGGAACATCGTGTATCAGATTGAGGTGTAGAAAATTCATACACATCAAAAATCAGTTTTAGATCATTATAATAATCTATTTAAACAATATGAATGTGTTTTATCATTTTTTTAGGTTATTGGTCCTTTTTACTAAAATTGATGTCAAATCTAAATAAAAAGATGCACTTGGAGTCCTACTGGTCACACTGTGCGTCGTATTGATGTGTGAATGGTTCCTACATGCATCAAATGACATATGGATCATTTTTAAAAATTATAAAAACAATATGAATGTGTTTGTTTGATTTTGAGAAGTCAAGTTGTCCATTTTACTAAAATTGATGCTAATTTTAAACAAATACACACTTAGAGTCATACTGGTCGCACTGTGGATCATATTGAGGTGAGACTAATTACTACATGTCCCAAATGACTACTTATTATTGTCCTAAAGTATCAAAATAATCTGAATGTGTTTTCTTATTTTTGAATATGTCACTTTTCATTTTTACTAAAATGTAATTTTAAAATTAAAACATGCACTTTGAATCATACAAATCATATCGTATATCAGTTTGATGTGAGACCAATTCCTATACATCAAAAATGACTTATGAATTAACACCCTAAATTATCATGAAAATACAAGCGTGTTTTCTCAGTTTTTAGTGACTGACACTTTTTAAAGTAAAATGTCAATTTTAAACTAATTATAGACACATTGAGTCATAGCGGGCACTTTGTGTATCATATTGAGGTATAGATTGTTCCTACAAATCAAAAATTACTTATAGATCGTTGTATTAAAGTTTAAAAAAAATTTCAAATATATTTGATCTATTTTGAGTTTTTTCTTTGTATTATTTAATAAATTATTGTCAATTTTAAATATAAAGACGTACAAGGATTCAAATAAATCACACCTTGTGTTAGATTGAGGTGTGGAAAATTTCAACACAACCCAAAGTCTCAAAATAATACTAACTGTCCATGTTACCACGACTTCCATTGCCTTAATTTTTTTAATTTCCAACACTGCATGAGTAGCTTCGAACAATACACCTCATATAAAAAAAGATTCCAACTTAATAATAAAAAAAATTATTTTATGAGTAATATTAAAAATAAATAAATTAAACATAAATATGAATTAATACATTAGTTCTATGGAAAAAGATTTTATTATAGAAAAATCATGATTACATATGTGATTAAGCAGTATATGGAACTTGAATTAATGTGATAAATGTCAACATTGCACGGGTGAAAGGTTTTGAGGGAGAAGAATTCTGTGGATGTTTTGGTGAATAAATGCAAGAAATATGGATAGATAACCCAAAATCGAAAAAATAATCAACCTATAAAATAAAATATTAATATGTGAGTAATACTAAAAATAAATAAATTAAACATAAATATAAAACAATACATTAATTCTATCGACATTGATTTTACCATGAAAACATCAGGATTAGCTCTATGATTGAGTAGTGTAATCATTGTTACTCTTATTGCAAATTCATTAGAGAGAAATTGAAGGAAAGTGATAAATGAAACACTATAGGGGTAAAAGGGTTTTGATGGAGAAGTTGTATATGGAAGTTTCAGTGAAAGATGACATGAAATATGGATATACCACCCTAAATAGATCCAAAGAATCCACCTATATAAGAAAAAAATAAGTGTGTGATTAACACTAAAAAGAAATAAATTAAACATAAATATGAAATAATACATTAATTGAATTGATAACAATTTTATTGTGGAAAAATTAATATTTCCTCTATGATTAATTATAGGTAGCTTTATTTATCTTCCTACAAAGTTAGTGGAGAGAACATAAAGGAAAGTGATTAATGAAACACTTCAGGGGTGAAATGGTTTTGAGGGAGAAGAAGTCTGTGGATGTTTTGGTGGATAAAGGCATGAAAAATGGACATACCACCCAAAATAAAATAAAACAATCCGCTTGTATAAGAAAAAATATATAATGTGATTATTTATAAAAATAAATAAAGTAAACACAAATATTAAATAACACATTAATTCCATGGATAATGATTCTATTGTGCAATCATCACGATTACCTTTGTGATTATGTAGATACAACATGATTTCTCTTCCTACAAAGTCATGAGAGGTGGAAATAAATCCTAAAAAAGACCAAACTTTTCAAGGAATAATAAAAAATAAATCAATGTTACATTATATAATTTTTTTGGTTAAATTGAAAAAGTATATTATAAAATTACCTTTATATCTTCCTAATGGGTTTTCATCATTATAGTTTGTTCTTTGAGGGATGTTTAATATAATCATGTGTAGAATAAATTGTCTCATTAGTAGTCAGACACTTAATTTAGATTATGTTAATGTAGTAGAGAACATATAATATTATGAGAAAAATCATAGTATATTAAAAAACAATTTTACCTTATCATTAAACTATGAATCTTTTTTTAACGGTTTCGTGGACTTCATTCCTCTATCAAGAATCAAAATCCCATCTTTGTGGTCCCTTCTAATGTACAAGACATTATCTACATTGAGATTAACATGAACTTATTGGGATCTCCCAATGAAAGTGTCATCCTCGAGTCAATTTTCATCATACCCAACAGTTGTTTTAGTTTCCAGTAAGACAATTGGCCAATTATTATTTTTCGGACCAGATACATAAAATACTTTCCCCAGTTGTGATTCCATTATGAATGGCTCTTCTTTTCACCCATCCGCACTAAAATCCACCTTCACAAAGCCAATTTCCTCAAATTTCACTACAATTATGTTTTCAATGCATTTAAAATTTAAAACCATCACATGAATTGTTTTATAGTAAAACATGTATATCTATTTGATAATATCAAAAGTTGACATATTATCATAAATTATATTTCAATCCTTGGAACTGGATTTGTGCATCGCTTCAGCCACAAGAGTAAACCACTATTTTTCATCATACTGTAACCATCATATTCTTTTGTATATAACATATAACCATTGATTAAAAAACCAATGTAAAATATAACATTCTCATTCCATCCACTGGATAGACATTAAATTTGTTCAACAATTGATTGTTTTTTGGCTAAATCCTTATATATTTTATATAGAAACCATCCAATAAACTGTTGATTGTATGTTTTTTATATCTATACTTCAACCCTTAATTGACTAAAATATCTAAGAAATTTTTTATGGAATTAAATGTATGCATCAACATCTTTACCATTATGTAAAATGTAAAGGTGATCATTCTCTTGCTATATCAAGGTATGTTTAATAACATATCTTTAAGAAATCTCTTCTACCATAATGTGTTCACTGTGAAAAGACATTTTTTGGGACTAATGTTGTCAACATATGATAGGCAATCAATACAGAATTCAATAGATTATTCTACAATATATAATTATGAAATACAACCTTCTATGAACTTTGATTCTTGACATACAATTTCCAAATAATCATATACCATTCAATGGGGTATATCCGTCTATAGTTGGCATAACCACATAGTTGAACCTCTATAACCAAGTGAACCCTCAGGTGGACTGTTCTATCAATGAATAATGGTGGGACTAACATATATAATTCAAATAATATGACTGCAACCTCCTTATTCATGATGGGAAAATTTTAGAGTCTATATATTTACTACATATGGATTTGAAAAAGAAGAAGAGTCTGGTTAATTTATGTTGTACATTTCGAGAAATAATAAAAAAGAAATAAATAAACCTTAAATCTTGCATCAAAACATTACAGTCTTGTGATTTTAGTCATTGCAAGGTCAAATTAGTCATTGAAATAACATTCTTGATATCTGATAAATACAAATGGTAAAATTTTATACAATTAGGGTAAAGGAAAAATTATAAATTTTCCCTTTTGGATAGAGTGTAAGCTACTGGAGGAAGAAAAATTACACCTTTTACCCTTCACCAGTGCCAACTCTTCCCTTATCCCAATTTCAATAAAGTCCAACCTTTCCTTGATTCCATATTTCATTTTTGTAGGAAAAAATAGTTATATTCCAATAACACAGTAAAATACAATTTTTCTAAATGAATGACCAAAAAAAAATGCCTAACATACAAAAAATTACAATACGATAATTCAAAGAAAATTGATCTCTTCTTCCAACCTGATTTCTTATGGTTTTTCAAAAATGGTTTACTGAAAACAATGCTAATATATTTTACTTTATTGTACAGTTGATCACCCATTACTAGAGATGGTGTTGTACCATGTTTGATATTCTCACAGAATGTTGTCATCCAAGATCTGTATTTATGTTATCAAGAAAAAAATTTATGATGTCATAAAAAAACATTCTTCTAGGAATGTTTCAACTGAACTGAGTATGTGAATTTTTCATAAATGGGACACCCCAACATTCCTTTAATGCTATAGCCTAATAAATTTTCACAAGAAGGGAAGTCATTTATTATCCCATACAACACAGAACTCAATGTGAATTCTTCACTTCTATGAGCATCACACATTGTAACACCAGTATCCCACATCAATTTCAGATCTTCAATTAATGGATCCAAAGAGACATCAATATGATTACTGAGTTTCTTCGGTCTATATTTATGTAAAGACAAATAATGTATTTGATCTTCATTCTTAACAATGGAGGAAAGTTATAATTTACCAAAAAGAGTGCCCATTTACTATGAGTTCTACTATATACACGAAAATGATTTATTCTATCTGTAGATAATGGATGATGAATTTTTCGTGACTCATTTCCAAATTTAGGAAACTTGTAAGGAATCTTCTTCCACCAAGTAGAATATACTTGATGATATAGGTTCCCATATTTATTTTTTATATCTGCATGCCATGTCAATTGTATTATTGTTTCCTAACATCCATACAGTCTTCTAAATCATGGAATTATAGGAAAGTACCATAAAAATTTTGAAGGACAAGATTCAATTTTATTGTATCGATATGCAGCACACTAATGGAATTTTATGAGTGATTCATAATCCTTGTGAAAATATTTGTAATCATTTGGGAAAGCATGTATTTTTTAGAGATCATTCTCACATAATGTAACATTTATTTATAATTATATGTTTAGCATGGTAGTTCATTTTCCTTTGGTAGCATATCATTTAGGAGACCATGAAGTTCGGTAAAGCTGGTTTCACTCCATCCACTTCTAGCTTTTAAATTATATAACTTCAATATAACTTACAATGTTTTGTATTTAGTATAACCAATATAAAGTGGTTTCTTGGCCCAAATATTTAACCCATCAAACAACATTGGACAATCCGAAAGGTCATATTTAATTGATATTTTCATTTCTTCAATGTGATCTCCAACATTATTTACACAAGTATTCATATTAAATAATCTATAAAACGTAGTATCATCCCAATCGGTGTCCACATCCAATTTTCCCCCATTTAGTCCAACATTTATAACTTTAATATATTCCATTTCAAATAAAATGGTCTTCCAACTCTTTAAAACTACTTTTTTCTTGAATAAAAACAATGTAAACACAGATAAAGGATTTGAGAAGGGTCATATTCAATCTCCCTTACAAATTTGACGATCTATTTAACTCCATCTTCATAGTATTTTTTCAAATGATTAATGTGCATCCATTTTGGATTCATATCCATCATATTGGAATCATATAATATTAATTTTATATAATATATAAATAAATACACATAATATATTCATTATGCATGGTTAAAGTTATAAGAAATTATAATAAGGGAAATTCAACATTTGATTATATCAAAGAATTTCAGTATGTTGAAGAAAATGGGTAACTAGATTCAAGATAATTATTACTCAACTATGGAAGGTGTTATCCTATGAATTCATTCAAATGTGAATGTTATAGACAACTATCATTATCATCAACTCATCTCCCATACATTTATCATTTCATTTTTGTTGTTTGATGTACATCATCCATCTCTTTTGGACGTGAACCTCTGTCACTTGAAATAATCTAAGTAGTAGTCATACATAGAATAAATGATGCTAAAAATAGTACAAGAAACATAAAAGAGATGGGGGATTAATTTTAAGCAATAATTGTCAATAATAACAATTTGGGATATGTTGTTTTTGAGGATGAATATTGTCTTTATAATATATGGGGGATGAGTCTCAAGAAACAAATTAAAATATTAACTATTGATTGACACACGTCAAATATTTCATCAATCCACTAAAAAATGAAAATATAATATAGGAAATTAAAGAGGAGTAAGAAACCCAAATATGATAAACAAGATTAACAATCTCTCATTCAATCAACTAGAAGATATAAAATGTATTGGTAAAAAAAATCAATAAATAAAGAGTTATTTCATATACATGGATAATAACAAGAGATTACTAGGGGTGGAACCAATACATGAGGACATAAAACTATGAATACCAATAAATAATTTATAATATATAGAATTTGATAACTTCCATTCTATTTTTCCGAAACAAGTGATGTAGAAACCTAGTGAATTATTTCATTTAAAATTAATTTTATATAAAATATTTAATACATCTCAAGACTCTTGGGATGTCATATAACTACAATGACCCATAACAAGGATTCAAAGGAGGTCGTTACATCAGGTATATCCAATTGATATAATCTAAGGAGGCCATCTAATACACATTAACCCATCATTGAGATTATATGGAGGTACATAAAGAAGTTGGAATAAATTAATAATACACATCAATAATATATATCACAAACAAGGTTGAAAATAACACCAAACCTTGCAACGTATATCAAATTCTAAGAAGGAACACCCATGAGGTCATATTTTCAAAGTTTAATACCCTTACATTACTCAAAAATCTAAGTTGTATAAAAAAATTAATAGATATATGAAAAATCACTTCCCATATAAAGTGTCTAATACACAAATACTAAAATAACCAGTCATTTTAATATGCCAAGAAAAAGTCTAATAGGTTACCCAATAACCATTATAGAAATTGATACAAAAAAATTATATAGATGATAAAAATGGGATGAGAATTCAACCATATGGTTACTTCCTCTATTTATCCAATAAAAATAAAACATGATTCATCCACAAATTCATAGAAATAAAATATATTCTCACAAATACCCTAAATTAATTTATAACTACAATTGAGAAGGAGATGCTTGTATAGTATAGGAGAAAATATGGGAAGGCTTATAGTATAGGTGTTTCAAAGTCTAATAATTCCATGCATCAAAATGGTTGACCACTACTACCAAATCTCTAAAATGGATAACTCACCACACTCACAGTTGCTAAAAAGCCTTTGCTACAGCTAGAACCATTAATGTTTTACAACCCAAGTTCCCCAAGATAAAGTACAAAAAGACTTATATTCAAGAAGAAGTATATAAATACTTACATTCAAGCCTCGGATTCCTTCAATCCTTGAATTGTTCTGGCATGAAATTCAACCCTTTTATTTGTTTGAGCCTTAATTTGAGCATTGATTTGAGCTTTGATTTACCAAGGAGGAGCACCAATAGTGGGTGGCATCCACATAAAGCTTCTAATATCATGAAGGCTTCGCAAATTGTTAAGGTTTTTTAAATAGACTAGGCACTTTTATTAGGGCTTCCAAAAAAGAACTGATAAAGATGAATAATACCAGTACTTAAGTAATAAAGCTAATAAAAGGATTATTTATCAAAGTTATTTTATCACTGAAAAAGATATATATTTATCAGCGCTAGTGTTTTTATTGATGATAAATAATCCTTTTATCAGTGCTTATTACTTAAGATCTAAAAAAGGATTTATATTTATAATTCTAAATAAACATTATTGTAAATACTTATATATATATAGTTAATATATTCTTTATTTAAAAATATATATTTTAATTTTATAAATATTTAAATATATAATTATTTTTTATAATTATATAAATATTTCTAAAAAATATTTATACAATTATATATAATTATATAAATATAAATATAATTAATAAATAAAACTATAAATATAGTAAATATATTCATTATATAAGAAAATTTATTACAAATACAATAATTATTATAAATTTATTTATTTATAATTATATAAATAATTTTAAAAAATATTTATTTATTTATAATTATAAATATATAATCATATAAATATAGAAAACGTACATTTATAAATATATTTATTTATAAATATGTTTTTTATAATTACATTTCAAACACTATTAATGAATATATATGAATATCTAATTTTAAGTCCATGCATGTCAAAAATGAGTGAAATAGAATAAATTAAAAGTAAGTACAATTTAAAATATTGTAAAATGGATAATTTTTTATGTGCATTTTATATTAAAATGATTTAAATAGGAATATATGAAATCAATTTAAAAAAATTTGATCTATATTAAATTGAAAAAGGAAACGATATTTAATTCTATATCTATTACTCTATGCAATTAGTCAGTATTTTTAATTCATATTAATTTTTAATTATAAACCATTTTTCTCTAAATATATTACTATTTAATGTAAATAGAATAAATATTTTGTAATATATAAATCATATTTATATGCATTCAAATATATATATATATATAAATATTTAATATATTCTATTTATTAACATATTCAATAATTATCTAATTAATAAAATGTTTAATATTTTTCTCAATTTAGTTAGTTTTAATTTTTATTTGTTTAATTTTCATTTTGCATATATCTATATAATTAATACACACTATTTATTAATATTTATAATTTATATATAGTATAAGTAATTTTTTTATTTTTATTCATAATTATTTATTTAACAAAATATGTAAATTTTTTTCATAGACTCATTTTTTATTTTTTATTTATATAAATATTTAATTATTTCGATTTATTTATTTGAACCTTTTTCAGAAAAAAAAATGTTATAATAAAAGATTCTTTTATGAGCGCTGAAAATATAATACTCATAAAGGCTACCCTTAATCACCATTAAAAATGAAGTGCTCTTAAATGCTACCCTTTATCAGTGCTAAAAATAAAGCATTTGTAAAGGGTCCATTTATCAGTTCTAAAAAAGAGTTGATAAAGTGTACATTTTATCAATTCTAAAAAATTCCCTGATTAAAGGTTAAATTTATCAGTGTTTTCCTTAGCACTAATAAATATTCCATTTATCAATGCTTTTTTTAGTGCTGATAAATACTGACATTGTTAAAGGCCTTTTTGTAGTAGTGTTTCTTTAGTGGTGCTTCATGATAGTTGAACTATTTTGTGGAGTTGGATTATGGAGGATGTTGGGAGCTATGGGGTTATATCTTGTAGTCTTTAAAGTTTTTTTTGTCTTTCGCTTTGAAATTTGATGTTAGTAGTCTTCCACTATGGTAATCTGTTGTAGTTTGGATTTGATATCAGTGGTATTAATTTGAGTTGTTTTTGATTTTTATCATGCATCATGTAGTGGTATTTTGTAATGGATGTTTGGTTGGGTTGTTTTATTTTCAAGGGAAATCATCCCCAAATTATATTGAATCCCATCGAATTTATTTCCTTCCTTTTGTGCCTTGGGGATGTCTCTTAAGGCCAAGTAACAATTCCTCTTTGACTCAAGAAAATGAGCAGGGGTGAGATGTTATAGTTATTCCTCATGTTGGGCCATGAGGGTACCCTTACCCATTATGATTTATGGAATATTATTGGGCCTTACATATGAGGAGGAGAACCATAGGGTGGAAACATTGAATTCAACAACATCCAAAGATGTGGAAGGGGTTGTGTGATTTTGATTAGCCCCATGAATGGGGACTCTTACATATCCTTATTAAGGGAATCGGAACCCACATAGTTCGATGCCACTTAATAAGACATGTTGTACCTTTTTGGGTCATGTGACAAGGACCATTGTTGTGGCTTTTAAGGTTATGAATCCATGATCAGAAGATGGTCCTATTAAGGTCTAGTATCCATGACCCATATACTACACAGTTAAGAGTCATAAAGTAGGTATTAGGGTTTTCTTTCATGATCATCACATGAGGAATCACACACTCAACACACAAGGCATGTCATTATTTTCAAACAAGGCATCATATTATTTTCAAATAGGCTATGATGGAGTTTAACATCCTGTAGAATGGACTAATTGGCAAAAAATTACTATCAATAACTGGTGTGGGACTTACATCGAAGTAACCCTTTATGGTTCTAACATATCATATGGGATAGGTGATGAGAGTTTAAGAATACCTTGATAATAATTTTGAATAAATATATTTGTGGAAATAGAGAGGATTAATACATCCAATGGTGTGGGAAAGTGACTAATAGGAATATGTTGACTGAAGGTATTTTATGGAGTTGAGAGGAGTATGTCGGTTTATGGTACCATTGGTTATAGAGGTGGGTGTTGTATATATCACAACCAAAAATTTCATTGATCTAGCCTAAAAATCTCATATTGAGACACTTGTTTTTCATTTGGGTCAATGATAGTAGTGAAGTGATTACAATGGAGGCATGGGACCGCAACCCAAATTTAATTCCAAGAGGGGGTACTAGGATGCTTTACCCATGGTATGAACCGGTATACATAAATCTATAAAATACTATTTCACAAAACTTTTCACAATTTCATGAATCTTTTTTTTAGAAATGAAAAATTGCATTGTGTCGTGCAACTTTGTTTTTATGTGAAAAGGAGTTTGTGTGGGGCAAGGCATAAAAGTGATGATTTTGAAAAAAAATTGTGTCGTGGAAAATTAGAGTTTCACATTAATGAAATTACATGAAGGTTTATAATTTATATGAAACTCATTTCCCCATAGGGAAATATTCATGAAAACATCTAAATTAGAAGTCCATGTGTTGATGAAATTTATAAGGAAATTTCATGTAATTTTGGGATTTTGAGGTTTTCTAAAGTGCACAACCTCAAGATTAATGTGTGAGATATGAAGAACTCAAATACTGTATTTTTACTCTAAAATTGATGTTTGATTCAATAATTATAAAAAATTTATCTATTTCATGCAACTAGGGTCATGTCACACAACTATATGATGTGTTTCATCACTATGTATTTTCATGAAAATGCATTTATTTACTAGAGTGATGCTCATGTATGTGTGGAGATCCTATATTTTATGTAAAATTTTTCATGACACAGATGTTTTTGAATTTATATGAGTTTCACAAACAATTTTAATGTTTCATGAAATTCCATACTTTTCCCCACAATCATCACGGTTGCCTGTTTTCAGAAGTTGAATATTTAATGGCCATAACATTTTATTCGTAAGTACGTTTGGGATCTAAAAATAGTATAATCAATGCATAAAAAACAAAATATTCCCATTACTGAGAGTCTTCAGCACTGGGTCCATTAGGGATTCATTTATAAGAACAAATAAATTAATTTATGTAAAATTCGACAACTATTTATGAATCCATCCAAACTCCTTTAGAAATAGTTTCTTAAAGTATCATTATTTTGGAACCAAAAATTAGTCCAAAATTTAATAATTTATCTATATAATAACTTTGTGTCCCTATATAATTTTATATAATTTAAAAAAAATATAATTTTCTGATGTGATATATATAAGTACAATGTGGCCTCTTGAAAATTATCAGTGCTACTCAAGATATAATGGGGTCTTAGGTGATATCGATGAAAAAAATAATATCTCCATATGAATATGTTCAATAGAAGATATGTAACACCCTGAGACATTAATAATTATTTTAATTTAAATAAATTAAATCTCTTTGATATCTTGCGATTCATTAAGTACCATGTTTAAACAAAAATAATCTATTAAAATATTATTTAAACAAGACCATTATAAAATAGTTGTTATGTTGGAATGTATGAATAATAATAAATAAATTATGAAGATAATATGGTTTTTATGTGTATAAAATATATTATATGGATATATATGGATTAAAATTAGAAATAAGAATCATTCGACTGTAAAATAAATGTTTTATAAAAAATGGTATTTTTTCAAAGAGAACGACTTCATCTCTTCTTGTGCACTTATGATAAAATTATTTTCTTACACATTTAGAAAATTTATTATATAAAATTAAAATTATTTTTGAAATCATAATATAAAAATTATCTTAGGGTGTTTTTTTTGTATTTTTTTGAAGAGTTAATTTTTTTGATGAATATTTAAAAATATCAATTTTTATTGAAAACCTCCTTTTCATTTAAATTACATAAAAATAAAAATAAAAATAAAAAATTATTTTAAAGTAAAATTAGATAAATTATATTAACATTTAACTAATTTAGTTCATTTAGATCATGTTTAAGTACAATTTCAATATAAAAATAGATTATATTTATGATAATTTTCTCTTTAAAAAATCACTTTTTCATCACATCTATGGGTATAATTTTAAATTGGATATTACCATTTTTGTAAATTGAATTTGGAAAAATTATTCCTTATTTAAAATAAGAATAATTTAAATTATTTAATAAGTTAAACATAAAATTTTACCATTATAAATAGTAAAAGTAGTAAAAATTAATTAACTTGGTTAAGGTCAAAACTAATTTACTGAGGGTCTAAACTAATAATATCAATGTTAAAACGACCTATTGTTTTTTATAAAACTAATTTTGTATATATATTTCATCCTTATAACATATAATGGTCTATAAATACATATTTTGGTTGTTTTAGGCATGATAAAAACATTGGTTTAATTGATTCTTTTCAAAAATTTAATTTGTGTCCTCTACCCCACTTATAAAATACCAACCGCTATACTCCCATATTAAAACTTCTAAATCCATTTGTTTTGGCCAAAACCTACCTAAATAAAATTCCTAAACCCATAAAATCTTACTTTAATTATTTTTTTTAAGAGGCGACATGGATTGGAAACCCAATCCATGCCAAAAGAAATTTATTAAACCCAACCCAATCTTACTTCAATTATTTATTGTATCATAAATTCATCATTTGATGGATTTTATGTAAACCTAAGGCAGTCATCCAAAGAAGAGGTATTGTTCCTAAACGTAAGTTTTAATTTACTTTATTATTACAATATACATAAAATAATATTAAATATTTATGATTTAATAAAACTAGTATATCCCATATTATGATATGTTATTATTTTATCCTCTTTGATAAAATGAGAAATAATACCATTGATCGTGTGTAAGTAAGACTATCTCATCACGAACCGATGTAATTCGTTTTCCATTACCATCTCTCATGGTTTCATATAATGATGGGTTTAATATATATATATATATATATCTATATATATGTGATATTTTTAACATAATTATAATTATGTAATTATAATATCACAGATAATTTTTTTACTTTATATTACAGTTGAAATTTGATAATGTCGATTGGGTGTAGAAGAGACTGCCACCATGCAAATCAATGTGATTCATTTTTAACTTAAAATTCACATGGTAGGTAATAGGTATAAATTTAATTAATATATTTGATATATATTAAATTATATAGAAATTTTAAAATTAATATATCACCAAATTTCTTACCCTTTAAATTGTTAATGGAATGACATCATCGCTCGTGCATACTATGACCTACCATCTCCATGAAGCAATGAGATTTATTTTTCTTGAAAAAAATTCATAAATGGTTATAACTATGAATATATTGAGTAATTATGATATTTATAACATTAATATCATTATGGATATGATGGATAAATATCCAATTCACAAGAACCCGAACTTTCATGATAAAAAGAACATGATAAAACAAGGAAATTAACACCCAAAACAATGGAAATAATGAAATATTATTAACAAGTGAGTTGTAAAATTCAATACGAGGATTATATATTATATTTTATGTATTTATATTCTTTTTTATAAATTAATGAAAATATTAAAACCATTATATATGAGGATAAATCAACTTTATCTAAAGAAAAGTGTGAGGTAAGGGACTTAGACTTAATTTTCCTTCCTTGAGGCATATTATTTTTATGCTTATAATTACTTCTATATGGTGTAAATACTTCCCATTTAACATTTAATATCATTAATACTTAAGAAATCATGGTATTTAATGTTTTAATTTGAATTGTCTCAATTATGGGGGTCTGACTTGAAAATTATCAAGTTGTAAAGAATTTTAAAACTCAATTTCATTTCATTGAAATATAATATATCTTCATTATATTTGACATTATAATATTATTTCGATAATGTATTTTGAATATATTATGTTTTAATTCCAATTATTTTATTTTTATCTACATTTTATATACATAATCAATTCATTTATTCTCACTTCGACTATATGATCATTGTTAGGGATTTTGTCTCCATTTTGATTTCATTGAGACATATTTGTTAATTTGAAGCTATTATCTTTTATGAGAGGTATATACTACCCATTAAATGTACTTAACTTGAATACTTATCTATTTATAGGGGTTAATTTTTCAATTATATCCATATTCTTTTTATCATTAATATGAATATTTCCTAAACAATATACCATTCTTATATTCAATGATTACTTTGGAAGTTATTTAATTAATTGTAGAAATATTGGTAAATCCATATCCTTTACACAATGTCGATATTTTTTTATCATGGATATTATTCATGAATTAAATCAATTATTTGACATATGAGGAATTACTGGGACACATAGTGATGGATGTGGCATAGACCTATACATACCCACAATGCATTAATATGTCTAATGAGAAAAATCAATTGGACAAATTAAATGGGTTTTACCTATAGTTATAAATTGTCTTGTAAATTCTATTAAGGGTATAAATATCATGAATACTGAGATCATGATGTACAATAATTAAGAATTTCCTTAAGTGATAATTCAATTATTATTTTTATACATTAGATTTTCTCATTGATACTATCTATGGATTCATTTAATTATCAATATTTTAATTAAATGTAATGTGTTTTTAGTTAGTTACAGTCTAATATTGATTTATACTTTTCCTACCATGATATCCATGTTATTATTTAAATGGAATTTGTGTTCAATTATTTAAATTTCCATATTTATTATGCTTTATCAATTCATGAAATATTCTTTTGTATGTTAAACTTTGATAATTTTAGATTACCCTTATTTTGTTTCCTTTCCCTAGGATGTTAAGAGGAAATATTTGAATATTTTTTCTTGGTTGGAAATCACTTTTTTTATGTATTATTTTTTTCTATTCCCAATGTAAAATGGGTATCATGTATGTATTTGGTTCCCCAAAATAGGTAAATTGATCGATCCTTTTTTATTTTAACCTTTATATATATGGTAATTTAATCATGTTGACATTGGATCGGGCTGATAGATTTGGGGTTGTTACAGTTGGTACTATATGAAGATTATTAGAAACCTGGAGAACTAGATTACATAAAACGTAATTTAGGGAACATAACCTTATAACGGAATTTAATGATATGTATAGAATAAAATCATAATGTTTTGATAAGGTATAGATTATGTAGTTTTTTCCTTGAAATAAATCCCTATATGGATACTAATAGTGGGAGTGGTTCTTGAACAAATGTACCAAGGGGTAATAACTCTGAAAAAGGTATATCAGGCTTAAATGAAGAATTACCTTGTATATAAAAATGCACTTTACTACACACCTAGTGTAACACCAATATGGGATATTATTAGGATATTTCACATTATCTTTACCAAAAATTATGAAGGATTTGAAAAAACCTATATTATTTAATGATATTCCCATTGAAAACAAGTTTAATATGACAAGATTAAAGATTCCTAAATTTTTAATTTATGTTTTGTTCTATACAAAGATTTAGAATTATGGATTATGATTTAAAATTCCTAGTGTAGTGAAATAATTCTTTATATTTTATTATATAGAATTGGATCCTGGAATAAATAAGGGTATTAACACTCACAACCAATGTATATGTTTCCCCATTGAGCAAGGTAATACAGTAGGTATTGGAATAAAGCAGATCATGACAATATTAGGTAACTTAATCTAGTTATTAAAAATAACATTACAGGAATTGTGAAACATGTTGTTCTAAATTATTATTTTTCTATGTTAGATTGATTCATATGATAGAATACCCCACCATTTTGTGGGGCCAATAATCCTATGGTAGCATAGAAATGGATTAAGTCTCTTCAAGATTTATTTATGGAATTGGTATTTGATGAAAAGGAAAAGGTTACACTTGAACTGTGTTATCTCAAGGGTGATGCTAATCAATGGTCACCATTGATCACGAATACTAGGAATGAAGATGAAATATAACTCGTAGAATTGAAATATTTTAAGTTAAAATTATTCAAAAATTATTTAATTTGTGAGAAATGATCAGAAACAAAGAGAAATTTCCATATCCAGAAGAAAAAGGAAGAAGAAATTGTTTCAGAGTAAGAGGATTATTTTATGAGGCTGTCCATGTATGCTATATATTTCATTTTTAATATGGAATTTGAGATTTAATATTTCATTAATAGTCTTAAGCCAAGCCTCTGAAGGGAACTTATTTCTCTAAATTTTTCATCATATTATGTAATAGATTTATACGCCATCAAAATAGAGAAGGAATTATCTAGATCATACAAATTCAAGGGAAATAAAGAGAATAAGGGGTTATCCAAACACAATGAAAAAGGGAATGAAACCAAGAATAAGTGAACAAGGAAATTTCCACCTTGTGAGAAATGTATAAAGAATCGTCATAGGAAATTTTTGATGGGCATGGGGGTTTATTATAAGTGTATAGATATGGGTCATCTTGCCCATGAATTCTAGGGGAAGATGTAAATAAATGATTTCCAGTGTTTCAATTGTAAATAAATAGGGAAATATTCAAACCAATGTCATCAGAAAAAAGGGATTCTACCACATAATAGGCTATGGGGAGAAGGCCAAGCTTATGAAATCACTATAGTTTAGGTGTATGTTCCTAATTATGTGGTGTAAGGTAGATTAAATACATATTCAAATTCATCTAAACCATTATTTGATTCTAGATCCCCAAAATCATTTATATATACACAATTTTCAATGAAAATTATTCATTTCCTTTTACATTAAGAAGGGATTTTTTAATGAAAGTATCTATTTGATGTGACACTACAATAAGGATGCCTCATTAAGTTCCCATTATGACACAAAATGATCACTATTTATGGTATTTATTATTATACTAATGTTTGAATTTGATCAAATAGTTGGTATGAAATGAATTTAAAATATGACGAAAAAATTTATTATAAGGGGAAGAAAATTGAAATTTGTGATTAATATATGGAATTCATTATCATTAGAGAAGATACTTTATCATTTGATTCATGTTTATATCCAACCCTAGTAGCTTTTCTGAATAATATTCTCAGGGAATAATAGAAAACACAATCCTTGGATGGAGAAGGAAATACTCAAAATTTGGGATGTTCATATTATACAAGAATACAGTGATGTATTTCCGGGGGAATTACCTAGAAATACATCGTAGCATGAAGTTTAGTTTTCCACTAATTCAGTCCCTGATGTGAGACCAATATCAAAAACCCCTATAAAATAACTACTATAGTGTTAGTGGAGTCAAAGAAACAACTAACTCAGTTGTGTGGTAATGGATTTATATGAAATATTGTTTCCCCTTGGGGATCCAAGATTCGCTTCACTAGTAGAAATATGGATTAATGAGGCTATACATTGATTATAGAGTTATCAATTCTATTGTTATAAAGAAAAAGTATCATACGCCTCAAATTGATGAATTATTTGATTAATTTCATAGAGCTAAATATTTTTTAATGATTGAAATTTGATTTTGGTATTATAAATTATGAGTAAGGAAGGAAGAAATTTAGAAGAAAACTTTTCGAATGAGGTATGCACATTAGGATCTTACAGTAATGGAATTTTTATTAACTAATGAACCCTACATTTTTATGGATCTAATAAAAATTGTATTAAAGAAATATATTTATAATTTTTGTGTGGTATTCATTGATGATATCATGATTTATTCTAAAATCTATGGGGACCCTGAGAATCACTTGCATATTATTCTTAAGTCCCTTATAGGAAATGATCTATATGGGAAATTTAGTATGTGTGATTTTTTTCATCAAGACGTTTCTTTTCATATACTAATTTCCTCCAAGGATAGAATATTTGTCACATGAATAAAAATTTAGTAATATAATGGGCCACACTAAATAACATAATCGAGTTATGTAGTTTCATTGGAAAACCCATTAACTATGATTACATGTAAAGGGGTTAATTTTATTTGGAAAAAGAATTGGGAAGAATTTTGTTGATTAATGTACGAGGAGATTAATCAATGATTCAATTTGGACTTTACTATATAGAAATGATTGGGTTATTATATATAGTGATGTATCGAATAAAGTATTGGGTTATTTCCTTTTTAAAATATGATAAATTTATTGTATAACCATCAAGGTAGTTAAAGAATCTTGAGAAGAACTATCCAACCCATGATATTGGGTTGGAAGCTAAAATATATACTTTGATCATATAGATAAATTATATCTATTGTGAAAGACGCGAGATATACCCAGAACATAAAATCCTAAAATAAATCTTTTCATTGAAAGATCACAACATGGGACAATTACTCTGGGATTATGATTTGTCAATACATTTCCACACATGGAAATAAAATAAGGTATAAGATGAATTGATTAGGAAGGATCATGGAGTTATAATCCAAATGAGGATTAAGTGGGATCCCATGTTCATGGGTCTAGTAAATATGGATATAGTAATTATTAATATAGGGGATACATCACTCATTTTTAAAATGATTGAAAAAAATATTTCCAAATATAACTAAGCTTAAAAGGGAATTGTTTGATTATGATCATAGATAAAATTTCTATACACACCTTGTTGACACAAATATTTATAGGTTTATGAGGGAATATTTTTCATGGAATAACATGAAGGGGAAATTGTGAACTATGTATCAATATGCTTGGTCTATCAATAGGGTATGGATATTATATAATATCCTCGAGGAGTCATACAAACTCTTCCAAGTTCTATGTGGAAACGGTTTGACATTACTAGGGAATTTTTCATAGGACTATCAAATAATCCTATAAAGAATGATAAAATATGGGTTATTGCAGATCACTGAACCAAATATGCACATTTCCTAGATAAAAAAGAAGATTTATCTCTTGAGTTCCTCACAATGATCTATATTAGTGAAGTTTTAATACATTATGGTGAACCTATTTCAATAATTTTATTATTCTGATCATTGTTTTAAATCAAAATTCTAGAAGTGCCTTCAAAATGATCTGAATATTGAGCTTCATTAGAGCACCGCCTAACATCCTCAAACTGATAGACAATCTGAAAGTGCCATTCAAATAATGGAATAGATGATAAAGTTTTTATCTCTTGATTTTCAAGGTACCTGACATCTATATTTACCTTTTGTAGAATTTTATAATGAATATAGTTTCCATTGAAGTATTCAAATGTACCCATATGATTCATTATATAGAAATAGATTTTGTTCTGAAACTTATCAGGATTAATTCAGGGAAAGGGAACTTATAGGACTAGAAATTTTTGAAGAGACAACAAAAAAGGTAAATACTATCTCGATTCACATTAAATTAGCTCAAAGTAGAAAAAATATTTATGTCTATAATCAAAGGAAGGATTTGTAATTTCAAGTGGGAGATCATGTTTTCTTAAAAGTTTCTCCAATGAAGGTTGTCATAAGGTTTGGTTAGAAGGAAAACATGACACTCAAGTACATAAAAACTTTTGAAATATTTGAAATAATTTTAGGTGTGGATAATCATTTTAAAATTCCACAAAGTCTCTCAAAAGTACATGATGTGTTACATGTATCTCTGTTAAGGAAGAAAATGCTAGACCTAATGCATGTGCTCACCTATGATTAAATAGAATTAGAACCCAATCTATCTTACTATGAAGAACCCATATGGATTGTGGATACTATTGATAAAGTATTGATGAATGAGATGACTTGACAAGTAAATGTTTTCTTTATAAATCACAAAATGGAGGAAGCAACGTGGGTACTTGAGGATGTTATGAAGAAGAACATCCCTCATTTGTTTATAAGGTAATATCCAAGAAATTTTGAGGAAATTGTTTTATAGGAGGTAAGAATGTAACACCCTGAGAGTTTATGATTTATTTTCTTTTAAATAAATTTAATCACTTTGATTGCTTATGATTCATGATGCAACAGGTTAAAATGAATATTATCTATTAAAATATTCTTTAAACATGACCATTATAACCTAGTTGTTAAGTTGGTGGGTATGAATAGTAATAACTAAATTATTAATATTTTATGGTTTAAACATGATTAAAAAAAATTAATTGGATATCTATTTATTAGAAAAAAAAATAATAATTTGAAAGTAAAATAAAAGTTTTTTGAGACACTCTATTTTTTCAAAGAAATCTATTTCATCACTTCATTCTCACTTATTATAAAATAAATTTTTTGATAATATTAGAAAATTTATTTTATAAAATTAAATTAATATTTTTAAAACAACATATCTATATTATCTTAGGGCAAACATTTGATATTTATTTTTGAAAATTTTAATTTTCCATGAATAAGGAAAAAAAATTTATAAAGAAAAACCTTTTCATTTACATTATTTTCAAAGTTAATTTAAATTTTAAATTTGTTATAAATTAAAATAAGAACAATTATATTAAAATTTCAATAATTTAGGACATTTTTATCAATTTTACAATCAATCCCAAAATAAAAATTTTTCATACTTATGTATGTACCCTTTTTGGAAACCTATTTTTTAGTCACATATATAGTTATAATTTTAAATTATATTCTATAACTTATGTTAATATATTTTTTTAAAAATTGATTCAAAATATGGAATCAAAACAATTTATATTAAATAGTAAGGAATACTTAATTTTTTCCCATTATGAATATTAAAAGTAGTAAAAATTAATTGATGTTGTTATGGTAAAAACTAATTTATCAGGGGTTGAACTACGAAATAATGGTTAAAATTAATTTAAAACATACCCAAACCCATTTTATAACCATATTTAGACCTTATAACCTCTATTTTTTATTATAATGATCTAATTTAAAGTCTTGTGGCATTATAAAAATGAAGGTTCAATAGATTGTTTTCAAAAATTCCAAATGTGTCCTCTCTATCACTTATAAATAGCCAGACCATATCATCCCCTCTTCCCACAAATGAAGAAATATTTTTTCCAATAACTACAAAAAGAAACTACCTAATCCAAAAACCATAAAATATAATACATTTTTTAATAATAAATTTATCCTAGGATGGATTTGGGTGCAAACCTAAGGTGGTCATCTGAAGAAGAGGTAATGTTCCAAAATGAGCATTTTTATTTTATTTATTCTTCGACATCCTTAAAATCATACTCAATCCAGATGATGTAACAACATAATTTCTAATATATAATTTTTTTTAGTATTTTAATGGAATATCATATATTCATATCCTCCTACATCAAATAGGAAATGAAACCTTCTATCATACGTACGGAGGACTGCCATCTTGCGAACTAATATAATTCATTTTCCATAACTACCTCTCATGGTAGGATATAATGATGGATTTATTATATAAATATTTAAATATAAATAAATACATATACATATATATATTATTATATTTATAACATAATTATACTTCTTATGTTTTAATATTACATATACCTTCTTACTTTCCATTCCGTTTAAAATATGATAACGTCGCTCGTGTTTATGGAAGATTTCCACCTCGTTAAGCGATGTGATTAATTTTTCACTTAATCATTAAATAGAGGTTAATGAAGACAAATTTAATGAATATATTTTATGTATATGATTTGATAATAATTCTATACAATCAATATATCACCCAATTCCTTACCCTTTAACTTATTAAGTGATGTTATCATCACTCATGCGTATGAATGACCTATCATCTCCTTGAAGTGATGAGATTCATTTTACATGTTAAAATTTTATAAATGGTTTTAAAAATGTATTAATGGATTAAATTTTATATTTATTAAATTATTATAATTATTTATATTATTTATCTATATCATATACACAAGAACTATAACTTTCAAGACAAAAGGTGCATGAGAAAATAAGACAATTAACACATGAAACAAGTAAAATAATGAAATATTATGATGAATATGGTGGTAAAATGTACTAAGAAGTCTATATAAGATATTATAAGAATGAATATGGTTTTATTATAAATTTATAACAATATTTAAAACCTCATACATGATGTTAAAGCACGTTCAACTAAATAAATAAATGAGGTCAGGGGATTCACCTCAATTTCCCTTTATTTAGGAATATCATGTTATTGTCTTCCTAATTTATTTTATATAGTTTAAATACTTACCATTTTACATTTAATAACATTAATACTTTATAATTTATGTGATTTTAGTTTTTAATACTATTTATTTTATCTAAGGGGATTTTACATGAAAATTATCAAGTGTTAAAGAATTTCATAACTTAATTTCTTTTCATTGGTGTATATTACATCTTCACCATCTTTTAAGTTATGTGATTATGTGTGTGTATAATTTTGAATATGTTATGTTTTATTTCAAATAGTTTTATTGGAATTTATATTTGATAAATATAATAAATTCATTAATTCTCACTTCAACATTCTGATCTTTATAATGGATTTTGTCTCAATTTCCATTTTAGTGAGACATATTTGATAACATGAACCTATTCATTTTTATGGGGTTTATATGTTACCCCTTTTATTTATTTGACATGAATACATGTTTATTCATGATAGTTAATGTTTCAATTCTATTTTATGTATATTATTTTTATCATGGATATGATTATTCTCAAAACCACATACCATTCTTACATATGATCTTTAGATTTAAAGTTATTTAATTAACATGATAAATATAGATATATTCATGTTCTTTACTCAATGTTGATATTTTTTTTGATAATTACTTTTATCAATGAATTAAATCATTTATACAATTTATAAGGAATTATTTTGACAGGCAATGAAAGGTGGAGTCAGGGATATTATAGCCCCTTGATGCATTGATAAGTCTTATGAGACATATGAGTTGGCCAAATTAAAAGGGTATATACATGTAGTTTTAAACTATATTATGAATGGTAATGATGGTATAGGTTTCCTAATTCTTGAGATCATGAAATATAATAATCAACAATTTACTTTAGTGAGAACTCAAATATTATTTTTATACATGAGTTTTTAATAATGATATTATATAAGGATGCATCTCATTCTCTAATTTTAGATTAAATTCAACGTGTTTTCATTTACATACCAATTGATATTGAGTAAGACATATCTAATCATGATAGATAAGTTATTTATTAAATGAAATGTGTGTTTTATTATTTACCATTCCACATTGATTATTATTTATTGATTTAAGATAGCTTTTGCTGTACACAAACCTTATTGATCAATTTATGTCACCCTTATTTTGTTTCATTTCCCTAGGATATGACGAAGAAATATTTGAATGAATTTTCATGGATTATTATCATTTTATTTTTTTATTATAATATTTTATTCTCTATTCCAAATTTAAAATATGTATCGTGTATTTATTTGGTTCTCCAAAACTGCTAAAAAGATCGTTCATTTTGGAATTGACACTTTTTATCAATGCCAACTTAATAAAGCTGACACCGAATACCAGATACTAGAGTCCGATTTGTTACAAGATATATCATATTAATTATATGTATACTTACATAATACCTTATTTAATATAATAATGTAACCATTATACATGGAACATTTAATTCTAGTGTAGGAAATATCAAACATTTTTTATTCTCTAAAATATACGGACAAATTTGAATAAATACATCACATATCATTCATCCAAGAATTACATGATACTTAACTAAGAATGGCTATGTATTTTATTTTTTATAGTTGAATTATAGACCCAAAATTCTCTCACATATAATATGATCATAAAAAATTCATCTTGGTTGATCTCTAATTGACGACCTAATCATCAACATACCCAACCATACCTTAATTATTTAAGCCGCCATGATTACAGAAGAAATGAATCAAAGTATGAAGGTTCTAATGTTAGTAATATCAGCAACCATAGGAATTTGGGATTCATAATAAGTATACAACCCTATGTATATCAATGACCATAACACACTCTATGTGATATACTTTGGTAGGTTAATCTAAATAATAAGTCATGAATTTTTATCTCATAAGTATATTATTTTTATATCATATAAAACTCATTTGAATAATTACAAGATTATATATATTATAATCATATAATATCATCACAAAACATAATAATTCTTTATTATAACTTATTAAGGATAACTCAATATCATAATTTGAGGGGATAATTGTCATTTCCTTCATGAAAAATATACAACCAATGTGATATAATGATAAAATGGAGACAACCTTTTCTAAATTATGTCACATTTAATATTCTTAAACCTATTTAATATTATTTAAAAAAGAAATAACAAAGAAATAAATTAATATATCATATATGATATACTCCCAAATCAGTCTTATGTTTGTTATACTTTTAGGGGTTTTATTAAAATCCTTACATTTCTATGTAATCCCTACCAAATCTCTATATGGAACCATAAAACTATTTAGTGAGTAATATCGATGAATCTTGATAGTTTTAATAATAAGTATATTTAAGAATTATATACCTAATTTTTAACACCTAAAACATATTCAAACTTTTTTATTATACAATATAAAATATTATGATGTTAATAACTTATATTGTCTATATAAAAATATTTTTAATTTCATCATCACCATTCTTGGAACCCTTTCCATCAAATTTTATATTTGAAACCGATTAATAACTAATTTAACTATTTAATACAATCTCATACTAAAAAAACCTAATATTTTTGGAAAATAAAGTCACATTCACTCTTCATTTTTATGGGAGTACTATTTTATTTATTGACCTTTAACTTCTCCATGTCCAAATGTACTCCCACTGGCCTCTTAAACACTACATAGTCTCAAAAATGTAATTATAATATTTCCAAAAAAACTTTTTGTTTAATAAATAAATATTATTTACTATTTAGTTGTAAAATATAAATAATAAACTATTGTTTCCATATCATATATTATATTATATTTGTTTGAATAATTTTCTTCCAAGAGAAGTCTTTATTATTTAAAATATTCCACTGATTGATGATGGTAAGATCTATCATCATATTTTAACAAAAAACTGAATAAACATGTTTATAATGGATAAATGATTTTAACCTCTTATCCATTAGAAACATATTATAAAATTAAATGAATAATAAACCATGTGCATCAAATAATATTATTCATAAAATCTACTTATTAATAAAAAACTTCACTTATCATATAATAGAAATGATAAAACTGTAAAATAATTTTATTTAAATCCATATAATCTTGTTAAATTACATTATAGTAAAATATATTAGGTTTAAGATCCTTTCTTAATCAAATAAATGGAAATCAATAGCTGAATCTATACATCACTTGATGTTGAACTCCTGTACACTCAAAAAATTTATAAAGTATCAATTTGATATCACATAACCTTTAAAATAAAGTAATTAATTTCCATAAAACTGGTACTTTAAAGATAAATTCCATGGGGTTTCAAAACCTCCTTTAAGAAACTTGGGTAATTCAATAATATGGATTCATGGATCCTCCCTTTTGTTGGACACTGGCTTTTTATGACCTTAACCACCTATTAGAAGAAACATTGTTAGACTTTCCAACTCACTTTTTTTTTCGATTTAAGCCTTTTCCCACTAATGCTATTTGAAAAAAACTAGATCCTTGAAATCATATGTACAATTATATCTTTTCAAAAAACAATGAGAAAACAAGCTAATAATTTTTCAATCTCATTCTAAACATTTTAATACTTAAAACCAATTGAATTCACTTTCCAAAAAATCCTTAAAAAAACCCATGGCCTCTTAAGGTAATTATCATACCTAGTCATATTGATAATATGAATGAAGGTTAAAGTTTATTAGATGATTTTGTATCTAACACCTTTTAAACAATTGCTGAATAATTTTTTTTATTCTCATAAGCATCAATATTCCATGTTTTAAACAACATCAATTGTTTAGATACCTAGGAAGGTGATTCTTTAGGATATAAAAGCTGTCTTACTTAATAACTTTTAATAATTAACTAGTCCTAAAATTTTCTTAAATAATTATTCTCCTTCACTAGGTTTTATCTCAATTAAAAATTTGATGATGATAATTCTATTTATATATAGTAGAATAATTTATTAAAAGAATTTAATTGTTTACAATCATTTATTAAGTACTTTCACTGAATGTGCTCCATCTAAAAGGCTGAACCCTTGTTTAAAATTTTATCATACCTAATAGTGGTCCAAGAATCACATTTCACTCAACAATTAGTTTTATTTATAATTTCTCTAAACAATTATTTTTATAGGTAGGAAATTATACCAATCATATTAGCTATGATTCTTAGATAGTTGAGTGGACAACCCTTTTTTGAAATCTATTATGTGATTCCTCCAGTATCCTAACCATTAGGGTTTTAAAACTTAGTGTAAACCAATTAAAATAAAAAAAAATGGGTATATAATCTGAATACGGTCACCCTTTACTTTATTGTATTACATAATATAATCTAGATACTCCCAAAATTGCATGAAACTAACCAGTTAGATGATTGAGGTGTTAAAAATTTATGCTTTATATGGAATATAAAACATAGTATTTTAATGGGATTTAATTATCACTATCTTATCTAAATTCATTCCATTTTCATGTATTCATGATTATAATAATTTATTTTGGTATCATATTACATCCAATAAATTATTATTTTCAAAACATATTAATGTGTAACACCTTTCACAACACACAATTTGTTTTCTCAACTAAAAATAATAGCCAATAATATTTAAAAATATCCAAATTCATCATATGCATAAGACATAAGAAATTTTCATGTTAAGATTTAGAATTATATAAATTTTTTAATCAACATAAGAGTAAACCTAAAACCATATATAGATGCCCCCACCTTTAAATAACAAGGCATAAGGAACCTGGGCAATGGGAAGTTTAACCCAAAATCTATTAACCTAGTAATACATTATTTAGGATATATTCCAATTTAACAAAAATGTAATACATAATATATAAAAAATATTTTCAATAACTATATTTAATATAATAAATTAAAATACAAACTAAATTAAAGGTAGAAAAAATTAAATCAATTATCATACCTAGCATATAACTCTTTAGATGCATGTATGATAATATAGAACTAGTTTAGAAAAATTTAGCTAAATAATGTACATAATTATAATATAAAGAATTTATATCTATGAATAAATCAATGGATAAATTTTATATAAAAAAATTTATATTTAAACATTAGATAAACATTTATTAATAATTCATAAATAAATATAACATAACCACTTTATTATTGAACTATCCTTATGATAATTCTAAAATTTTGAATATAAACACATTATATTCACTTCCTAATTTTAACTCATTCATATCATACATTATATGACCTTTAATTTAAATATATTGTATTACATAAAATATAAACACGTTATATTTCAATTTCTATAATGTAAACTATTTATATATTCCAAATATCACATACTAATAATTATTTAAATCTTGATAAAATCAATTTCTAAAACTCCTATTGAGGTGGTTTGAATAATTTACTCAAATAAAGCCTTTAATTTGAATAAATAAATTTAAATATTTTGAACAATTAATAATACCAAATGTCAACTCTTTTATATTTGAATTTATTTATTTATTTTATAAACACTTTATAAATCACCCTTCAAATTTCAATATAAACACTATTTATCTAAAATAGGTCACTAAATATAAGTTTCACCAATTTAATATACATAATATGCATACTAAATCCATTATTATTTCAACCCATGCATTATTTGTTATCCAAGGTTTTATTACTCTATGCATTCTTAACAATATATAAGTACTAACTTATTTATTTAATTAATCCACACATAATATTTAAATTATATAGAAAATTTATATACATGAAAATTTAATAGGAATAAAAAATAAATAAAAAAATTTTATTTTCCAAACATGAGATATTGATATACACATTTCAATTGTAAATTATTTAATTAAACTCTCTTATAACAAGGCTTAACACAAAAAATTAATAAATAATTTATAAAATAGAATCATTTTTTCCAAAATATTAAAATTTAAAATTTTTGGTGTATGTCATATTTTATGATTGATAGAGGACGATTTACCTCTATTGGTGGTTCTAGGAGTGATGTTCATTTTTGGAAGGTTGGAATCTACGATGGTGGAGGCAATTGAAAATATTCATAATTAGAGGAAAAATTTATGGGATTGAGGTGATGAAATCATTTGAAAATAGTAACATTTATTAGATCTAGAATTCCTTTCCGTTCCATTTAATTCGTTATGGTGATTTTATTTTTTAAAATTAAATTTGATTATACAGATTTTTGGTTTTGAAAATGGAATTTTTGGGTTGTTTTGGAACCAATTATTTAATTATTAAAGTTCCCACTAAAATGATTATGATTGGTTATTATAGTAATAAATAAAAATAAAATTGGAGGAGTCGTAAAAAACCTCATGTTGGATTTCTATAGAAAAGACCAAAACCTTATGCATGGGGTAAAACATATATTATAGAGTCACTATATTTCTTATAGATTAAGAAATATTTCTATAGAAACGGTAGAAAACATGATTATATTGAATCCCATAAGTAAGAGTATTCCACTAGTAAAGTCAAAGAGAATTATATTATAAACTGAGTAATATATATGTGAGATCCACTTCAACAGTAAATGGAAAACTTATGTACCTAGAATTTTCTTATATATGGGATATAGTTGTGTAACCCTTATATATATAGTTTTATTTTGTGATATAATCTATATATCCATCATGACATGATCTTTAATTTCACGTAACCTGGGTTTCTATTATAGAAAATGATATTATCTATATCTTAGTTTATAGTATAGATCAAAACAACAAGTTATCAATGAATCATACATTAAGATATGTATCAGTTTTCACCAATATCTAAGAAAACTAGAAATACAAATTATGTTATCCTATATTGTAATTATAAGAAGGCTAATCAAATTATAGGAATTTTTCCATGATATATCAAACATTACTATATATCCTCAAAAAGATTACAATACAGATGTTCTTCATAAAATCAATAAAATAACATATTGATTCATTGATGATCATGGATATGTGACTATTGAGAAGTTTTAGAGGATCATTATATGATTAACATAGTTCATGAAACCACTAAAAGTTCATGATCTATCATTATGAATCAACATTACGTATACAGAACATGTAACATAAGCAGTCATACATAAATTTTATTAAACTCCATATTGTACTCATTGTTGAGGTAGCTTGATTTCTATTAACTAGAGACAAACAATGGATTTTAACCTCTATTAGAAATAAAAAATCCACTATAATCCTAGTTCATAATATGTGGAACTCTGAACACAAAGTGTGTTCCAGAACATTCTCCATAAAGATAAATAGTGAACTAGGATAATTAGAGTTTTAACTATATCTAGTCTGAATTACACCACACACCTAACAGGTGGGTCTTTACCCTATATATGGGCTCCTCTCATTCAGTTAAGTTAGTCAATAATTAATACTATCACATTGTAGTCTAAATACTTTACGGTCACATATTCCAGGTGGGGTTTAATAATTGCTGAAAATTTCAATAATTATATCATGTATGTATAGCTGAAAATGAATCAACCCATTGATTCATAACAAGATAAATCATTCGGAAGGTATGTAAGTGAAAATTTAATCAAAATAAAAATATCACATATCTATTATAAATTATTCTGGATACTGATTTTATGCTATGATAGTGGTGTATTCATACCACATAACATATTATAACTCTGGGTATATCATACAATATAGTATTCTTATTTTATAGAAATTATAACATATATACCCTTCAAAAAACACAGAATTTATTCTAAAACACTGATATCTATCATGGAATATCCATGGAGTTTTTTGAAACACAAAAATATAATCTAAAAATCATTTAAATAGAAATCCTTCATACCTTACCATTCCTTTAGAATTCAACTAATTTTATTTAGCTACTTGAAGAAACATTGTTCGCCTTTCCAATAATTTTTTCTTGTTAATGTTTAAATTATTTCACACTTATAATATCAATATATAACCCAAACATATACATCTGATTTCTAGTTCATACCCTCTTAACACTTTTAGAAAATCTAATAAACCATTTTAGAAAAAAATCACATTTTCAATACATTTATAATGATGATTATAGAAATAGTGTTATATCTATGATAAGTTATATAAGAAACCTCTAGTCTCTCCAAGTCATAAATGAACTAAATCATATTGAATACAAGAGGAGATAATAATCATTATTCAATAATATTGAATTTGAATAATTACTTTGGATCCATTAAGATAATATTATCTATGCTTATCATAAACCCTTATATCCTCTTAATGAATAAATTCAATATTTTTTACTCTATAAGGGGTTTCATTATTACATATAATTTTCCATTTTAGATAATAAAAATTATTAATTTCATATAAAATACTGTGAAATTATTTTCATTAAGATTCTATCATTAAAATATTAATCTCAAATTGATGTTCAATGATGGAGATTCTATTATATCTACAACAAAATAATTTATCAGATAAGTATCTTGTTATACATTTATTTAAAAAGGTTTTTTATTAAATGCACTGCCTCTAAAATTATGTCCCTAGTATAAAACCATTATATCAATTAGTTCCCCAAGATCCACATTTTACTAATTAATAAGTCCACTTTATTTTTCTTTTAATCACTTAACTATTTTTTTCGTCTTCATTCCAATCATATCATTTATGATTATTTATTGTTGAGTGAAAATATCATTTCCCAATCAATTATATAGATACAATCCTCACTATTATTTTAATATCCTTCCAAATTGTTTCTTAGATAATAATAATGAAAATTAAATTCCAAAAAAGGTAACTAATCGTATTAGGGTCATTTATTACATTCTTTCCTTACACATGATAGTTTGAGGGAACCCAAATTTAAAAGGAAACTACCTATTCAAATGATCATGGTCTAGATAAGAATTTGATTTATATAGTAACCAACACTTATTATTTCATAAATATGATTTACACTCATAATATTATCTCATATAATCCCATTTTGTATATGTATGATGCTAATGATTTAGTTTTGAATCTATATTCATTCCTAAATATCAACATATTCAAACCATATTTATGTATAAATATTTACACAACCCATAACTTATGTTACTAACCCAAATTAAAAGAAAACTATATTTACACATATCTAAGTTCATCATATAAATAAGTTACATGAAACCATTTCATGTAAAGGATTATAATCACATGAAACCAATAATCCCCATTAGAGTATGTAACGCCCCGACCCCAGTTACCGAGAGTAAGTGCATTATTACAGAACATTGACATGATCACAAAAGATCACATCTCGAAAGACCGATTATTTTAGTATCCTTGTAAGTACTATATACATTCATAAGGTTTACATTACATCATAAAATGAAAAACTACAACAACATTGTTTCCATAGAGCACACTCATATCCCCTCAGATTATCCTTACAGGTCAGTCATAAAATACTTCTTCACATCCAGGGAAAAATAAAACATAGAAAGGGGTGAGATTAGATGCTCAGTAAGGACAATAATATACTGAAAACATTCATAAATAAGCATAAACATTTATGGCAATGTATAACTAAAAAATGCCTTTTAAACTTGAAAATCAGAATAATATGGAAAAAATGAAATGAAATAATTCCATTTACTTATTCACATGGATATTATACTAGCCGAATAATCACATGAAATATCAATAACCACTTTTATGATGATGGAAAGCATAATTCCAGACCATCATAACCACATAGTCAAGGCCTTGTGCCAAGACTATGAATAAGGTTTTGTCAAGGCTTTGTTCCAACAAACTAGTTTGTCTCATGAGACCTACCAATTCATCAAGGAGCTATAGCGGGCTCCACCCGTCACTTACTAAGTCCAATTCATTCCTCATATGAAAATATTGAAACATAACACAAACATTCGTATTAAAACCAGCATTCGAAATTTCAGTACTTTATCCACAAACCATGAATGGTATAAAAATAGCACATCCGCAGTAAAAAATAACTCATTCAATACAATATGGAAGATTTTATTGTATCATATTAAACTCAATCGATAATAATGAAGGATATTTACATAGATGAAAATAATCATCAAAACTATTAGAGAGAAATATCCCCCTTTTTCTTGAAATCATTTAAAAGTCACACTATTTGTCAAGAAGCCATTTAAAAATAGATTTTTGAATCAATGTGTCCCATACCACTTTGAAAATTTTAAAAGGAATTTTTACTTTAAAACTTTAATGTCAATATAAATAAATCCTTAAAACCATTTTTAAAACATGGACATTAAAGAGAAATATTTAGAATAATAAATCTTTAAAAAATCTAAAATGATATTTTATATTTTAGTTAGAGTTCCTAACCAAAATAGAGACACTTGAAAACAAATAATTGAGGTAATAAAAACTTTTTAATATCATGAGAATAAAGGGATTCATGATATACCATGTCAAAGTACATTATATACACCATATAAAAGCTAATTGGTATATAACAACAAAGAAGTCTCGATGGAATGTAAATTGAGATGAAATCTCTTATAAAAGACGTATGCTTAGTTTAAGGATAAAAAAACCACATAATTATGTTTGAAAATATAAATACACTCAATATTATTGGATATTTAGTGTAAATAAATATGAGGACATTCACACACATTCTTATAAAAACAACACTAACGAATTGGATGTTTAACTAAATAAATAGAGATTGAGTTAAAATTACTCCTATCAAGTTCATATCGATGACTTGATAATTTATCAATAGAGTGATTATGTCTATCAATATTATATCCAAATAATGGGAAGTCTAAAGTACTACACAAATAATAAATAGTGATTCCACACATAATCGTGGAGTAAAATAATCAACGAAGTATGCGTAATGCCCAAAGAGTGGAAATTAAACTTTGAAGTTCCCTTACCGATTTGGTAACTTATGAAACATACACCCCAAGAAATAAGAATCATACAATGAAGATTTAAATACCCATACATTAAATTATATTACACAATGAATGCAATCATGGATAGTACATATTCCACACAAAAGGAAATAGTGGCCAATATAGCATGAATCTCACATGAATAAAAGTGAGATGAAAAACCCTTACTTCATTGGGATCAATCGAGTCGTATGAACAAAAGTTAATAACCACAAAATGAATCATAGAATACCATGAATATAAAGAGAATCATGATAATTTATATCAAATGTCAGTACACAATACACCACATCCAATAAATAAGTGGCAAATAATGGAAATCTCACAGTATTCAAAGTGAGATAAGAGACCCCTTACTTTGTTCTTTTTCCTTGGTCAAGGGTAGGTTTAACTCCTTTATAATGGTGAAATAATTGGTATTAAATTATAAAAGAATCATATAAATTAATATGATATCATATATGATCTTTTAACATTGCTTTGTTAATAATATCTTAGTATTATCATCGTTTCGGGTGTTAACAGATTCGTTTTACTTTATATTATTTGTTATGTGAGTCATATTTGTTATTTATGGGATGTATCTTATTCATATACAGAATTATATCAAGTCTCTAAACATTTTTTTAATCATAAAATGAAATTTAGTCTTGAATGGATATGATGGGGAATGAATCTCATCGCGTTCGTGGAGACGGTAATCCGTACGTACGCACGAGCGACTATATCATTATTTTAATATTAAAATAATATATAATTGGATGATATATCATATATAAAGAATAATTATCATGTTATATTTATTATATACATGAATTACACATCATTATTATACCCATCCAAATAATAATGTATTGAAAAACAATTACACCACGACGTGAAGACGGTAATCTGTAGGTACGCACGTATGGTGACATGTCATTCAAAGGATGGATAGAATAATGAATATGGATGTACCATATTTATAATAACATTAACTTATATATAATATAATGGATTTATTATTTTATAATGGAAATAACAAAGAAAGAAGAAGTGGAAGAAGAAAATAACTTGAAAGAGGGTGGTTAAATTATTACCTCTTCTTCGGGTTATTCCTTTTGATTTGATCAAAAGGACTCCTTAAGTTGGCTTTATGACCAAAGGATGGCCTCTAAGATGAATTGAGGGAATTATAGAGGATATTTGGGTAGGGTTCGGCTGAGCTAAAAGGCTTTGAAGGTGTGAATTTGAGAGAAGGGGAAGTGCCCTTTTATAAGAGGGGTGAGGGGCACCTTAGAAAAAACATAAAATATTATTTTATAATAAATTAATTTTTGTTTATAATGGATCCAAAGTATATTATTTAAAGTATAAGGTTGGTATGGGTCTAAAAACACTCAACCAATAGGTTTTAGATAGGTTTGGGTAACTATATTAACCTTAACCTTTAGATTTAACTCTTAGATAAATAGTTTGACATTTACCATGTCTTTTTGTATTTTTATATTATATGCTTAATAAACTTACTATATATCTCCAAGAGAACCCCAAGTGGTTCATTAATTATACACCAATATTTATATAAGTCTTTTTGTGGATCCTTATATTTTTTTTGAATATTATATAAATCAATAATATAATATTTGTTTTAAAAATTCCTTTATGTAAATTTTGACACTATTTAATAATTAATTTTTTTAAAGTCCTAAAAACTTTATTAATTAGAAATAAATTCATTTAATCAATCCTAACGTGTCATATTAACCTATAAAATTCTTGTATGGAATCAAAACCATGAAAATGTATTTATTGTAACATTTATAATACCATTTCTTTGATTTCTTCATTAATAAAGAAAATACTGCATCATTATTGTGTCATAAATAAATTTAATTATTCAACGTCTAAAAATTATAAATAAAATACAATTATATAGGAAATAATTTTATCTTTCTAATAAATATTTATATTCTAAAATATAACATACATAACCCTATTTAAATGGTTTTTTTCTAAAAGATATATGCTTATGTCATTTTTGTATTTACTTTAACTTAATTAATATAAAGTGTCAGTATCACTTACAAGTGGATCCATGGGGTACCAAAATCGAACCAAATATTACCATGGTTGGAAATGTATCAGAAAATAGGGTTAGGAAACATGTTAAGGTAATTTAATATTATTATAATATTATTTTTTTACCCTTATTAACCAGATTTACCCTTTAACCATGGTAAATAAAATATTTACCGAAGTAATTATTCCAAATGTCTAAAAATAAAAGTTACATATTTACACAATTTGGAACTCCTAATTATAAATATGGAATCCATTTTTTTAAATTCAAAATATAGAAGTGGGAGAAATTAATTTAAAATTATTTCTCTTTGTCAAAACAAAGAGCGTGTTTTTTAAGAAATAATAACTATCAAAAGATTGACACTTGTTTATGTCTAGTTTAAATGTCAAATTATGTCCAATTAACAATATTGTATTAAATGGTAAAAATATATTCTAATTATACTTTAAAACCACTCAATATTGTAATTTATCACTATAAATTATTTGGATTAAAAAAGTTGTTTTTAATTAATGTTTAATATTTTTCACTATTCATCAAAAATTGAATGTTTTCTAAAAAATACCAAAAATTCACCCTAGACTAATTTTGATATATAGAAAACAAAAATGAAGTCCATTTTGAATGATAAAATTTATAAAATTTAAAAAATGGATATTACTATTCATAACGGCTAGTTTGATTGGTTGTAGTGTTTGTTAGAACTTGAAGTTGAGTACAACAAACGCCATTGTATTATTCAAAGGGAAGTGTACCATGGAAGCATGGGGTGTTAAATTCTTCCCTCATTCAATAAATTTCATCCTCAAAATTTTTAAAATTGGGCTTGGGAATATAATGGAAAGCCCCACATCAGAAAAAGAGACAATAAAACTATGACTTTAAAAGAAAGAAAGAGAAGTACAAAGGTCACCCAAGATAAACCATACTAGGATTAAATGTATGAAAAATGGATATGGAAGATAAAATAAGTGACAAGTTCTGATGGAGAGGGATAGAAAACATGATCAGGAGAAAGTTAACAACAAGAAAACCATTAACTTATGATGGGACAAATGGTCAATAGTTTTGTAGTAGGAAAAGTAAACGGGAAACATTTTTTTGTTTTATGTTACATTACATAAAGATTATGAATTTATTTATGAGATTGACTAAGAACATAAAGAGATATACTTACTTTTTAAGTAGAGATTCATTATTTAATAGATTTCTACCACTAACTCATTTTTTTAAATGATGAGTATTCAAGAAGACATGGTCACACCGGAAGAGCTAGAATAAACTTCTAGAGAATCACATGATCCACAAAGGATAAACTATATATTTACCTTGTATTTAGAGATTAATCAAAACCAAAACGGTTAGCACAATATCTGATGATCCCCCAAAAGGATATTCCTTTAGAGAAAGAAACACTAATCTTAATTTCTAAACTTAAACCAACAATACCCCAACATTAAATAAACACCATTCAATAAAAAATTGTCTTTAAAATCCTTCAATATAATCCAAACTAATATTGAAACCCAAAACATAGAAGAATTTGGTTATGTAGTCTTCCACGTTAAATTGTATCTCCAAATGACATCAACTACTCTTAAAGTCACATACTTAAAAGTAATTAACCTAATCACATATTCTCTATTATAGGTTAATAATTTCCATAAATAACCCAAATAACTATAAACCCAAAATAAAAACAAAGATAAAAATCCACCATTAGTACTCAAATAAAATCCCATAGTATTCTATTTTTCTTGGGCATATAGTGTTCTTAACAAAGCGAACATCTTCCAAAATAACATTTATCACTTAATCACCAAATCATTTTTCTATACTAAGGGTATTCATTTGATAAGACATAAGATCCCAAATCAACTTATTATTGATCAATAAAATTATTTAACTAAAAATAATTAGTCACACTAACCAGGGACATCACGTAGTCCAGTGGTAGTTGATAAATCCCAATCACACTCTAGTTTTGGGTTCGATTACCACAACTTTTTCCAACGCAACGGGTTGTCACATGGTCGGCATGTTTTCCTTTTTAAAAAACTATATTTCATAACATTAACAAATTGAGATAAATTCTTCAAAATAACCATAACATAATTTAATCGCAAATGTTATCTCATTCCTTTTATTTTCATCCATAAATATAACAACATGTAATTGCCTCAAACCCAATGATCATATAAAACCAAATGGTTATTTATAACTACATCCACAAGAGAAAAGATAATTCTTCCTTAAATATCATTTTCACTTGACAAAATGTAGGGTTACAAATATAAGAGAAAGGTATTCCAAAGTAATCCCATCAACAAGGAGCACTAATACTTTTAAACATTTATCCAACCATTTATTTCCACATATCTTCTTCTTTAACGAAGAAAATATCCTATAGAATCAGGCATTCACTCGGGTAATGGCCAGGTCCCCTACATTTACAGCAAATGACTATAAATGGATTCTTGGGACCATTTTTATTTTCTTCCACAGTACTCTCCATTTTTCCTCGGCAATTCTTTACTTTATGTCCTTCTTTCCCACACGTAATGAATTTCTTTGATCCATTGAGAAACTTTCCTTGGTGTCTCCTTCCACATTTCCTGCATAATGGAAATTGAGGATTATTTTCTCCATGGTCTCCAGTACTGGAGATCTTATCATTCATCACATTTCTCTTCTTTTCTTGAGTCCGGGAGTTGGTTAATATATATGTTGTTGATAATATTTTTGGAAAACTGATTTGGTATGAAAATGATATCTTTTACACCTATCTAAATTCCATTTTGTTTCTAATTTCCACCACCATTACCACCTTGTACATTATTCTCAAAGTTACCATGGCTTCCTTAGAATCCAGCCATTGACTAAAACCAGAAAGCATTGTGTGAGTAACAGTAGTCATAAAATCATTTAGAGAATATCATGACATGATATTTTCAATTTGAAACACCATAGGATTAACCAAGGTCATTTAATCTCATCTTATATTAAAATACTTCAAATTTGTTGTACAGAAAATGTAAATTATCCTAAGCATATCCCCTAGGAGTGTCATAACCATGAGTGAAGCAAGGACCGTTGTCGTGAACGAGTTCCCATTCAAGTCTAGCTCAAAGTGGTGTTTTCGGGTTTTACCCCTAGGTACATTTGTGCTAGAGCCACCTCTACCTGCTCATATCCAGACAGAGATGTATTGCTTGGAAAACTCACAAAATCACTGCAATACCAAAATTTTAGGAAGTTCCTGTATACTAATCCTCAAATTCTATCTTAGGTCTATGTTCTCTAATTAGAGTTTATCTAAATCTAGTTTCCAAGGTTTTTAATAAACATCCTCTGATACCAACTATAACACCCCGACCCCAGTTACCCAGAGTCGGTGCATTATTATATAACATTGGCATGATAAAAAAAGATCAAGTCTCAAAAAAACCAATTAGTTTAGTATCCTTGGAAGTACTAGATACATTCATAGTGTTTACGTTAAATCATAAAATAAAAAACTACCACAACATTGTTTCCATAGACCACACTCATATCCCCTTAGACTATCCCTACAGGTCAGTCATAAAATACTTCTTAACATCCTGGGAAAAATAAAACATAGAAAGGGGTGAGCTCAGATGATCAATAAGGATAACAATATAGCAGAAACTTTCATAAGTAAGCATAAACATTTAAGGCAATGTATAACTAAAACAAAAGCCTTTTAAACATTAACTTCAACATAATATGGAAAAAATGAAATGAAATAATTCCATTTACTTATTCACATGGATATTATACTTTTTGAATAATCACATGCAACATCAATAACCACATTCATAATGATGGAATGCATAATTCTAGATTATCATAACCACATAGTCAAGGCATTGTGCGAAGACTATAAATAATATTTTGTTAGGGCCTTGTGCCAGGACACTAGTTGGTCTCATGAGAAATACTGATGCATCAAGGAACTATTGCGGGATCCACCCGTCACTTAATAAGTCCAATGCATTCCTCATATGAAAGGTTTGAAACATAACATAAACACTCATATTAAAACTAGCATACGAAATGTCAATACTTTATCCACAACCCATGAATGACATAAAAATAGCACATCCACAGTAAAACATAACTCATTCGATACAATATGGAAGATTTTATTGTATCAGATTAACCTCAATCGAGAATACCGAAGTATATTTACATAGATGAAAATAATCATAAAAAATATTAGAGAGAAATATCCCCCTTTTTCTTGAAATCATTTAAAAGTCACAATATTTGTCAAGAAGCCGTAAAACAATTGATTTTTGAATCAATGTGTCCCATACCACTTTGAAACTTTTAAACTGAATTTTAATTTTAAAACTTTAATGTACATATAAATAAATCCTTAAAACCATTTTTAAAACATGGACATTAAAGTGAATGATTTAAAATAATAAATCTTTAAAACATTTAAAATTATATTTTATATTTTAGTTAGAGTTCCTAACCAAAATAGATACACTTGAAAACAAATAATTTAGGTAATAAAAACTTTTTAATATCATGAGAATAAAGGGATTCATGATATACTATGTGAAAGTACATTATATAAACCATATAAAAGTGAATTGGTGTATGACAACAATGAAGTCTCAGTGGAATGTAAATTGAGATAAAATCTCTTATAAAGGCTATATCCTTAGGTTAAGGATAAACCAAGGACATAATTTTTTGTAAAAAATATAAATAAACTCAATATGACTGGATATTATGTGTAAATCAATCATAGGACATTCAAAAATATTCTTGTAAAAATAACACAAATGAATTGGATGTTTAACTCAATAAATAGAGATTGAGTTAAAATTACTCTTATCAAGTTCATATCAGTGACTTGATTATTTATCAATGGAGTGATTATGTTTATAAAAATTATATCTACAGAAATGGGAGTGGAAATTACTACACAAATAATAAATAGTGATTCCACACATAATCATGGAGTAAAATAATCAACAAAGTATGCGTAAGGCCCAATGAGTAGAAAATAAAATTTGAGATTACCTTACCGATTTGGTAACATATGCAACATACACCCCATGAAATAAGTATCATAAAATGAAGATTTAAATAATCATAAATTATATTATATTACACAATGTATACAATCATGGACAGTACATACGCCACACAAAAGGAAATAGTGGCCAATATAGCATGAATCTCACATGAATAAAAGTGAGATTAAAAACCCTTACATCATTGTGATCAATCGAGTCTTATGACCAAAAGTTAATAACCACAAAATGAATCACAGAATACCATGAATATAAAGATAATTATGATAATATATATCAAATTCCAGTACACAACACACCACATCCAATAAATAAGTGGTGAATAATGGAAATCTCACTGAATTCAAAGTGAGATAAGAGACCCCTTACTTTGTACTTTTTACATGGTAGAGGGTAGGTTAACCTATTGTATAGTGGTTAAATAATTTATATTAAATTATACATGAATTATATACATTAATATGATATCATATATGATCTTTTAACATTGCTTTGTTAATAATATCTTAGTATTATCCTCATTTCATGTGTTAATGGATTCATTTTCGTTTATATTATTTGTTATGTGTGACATATTTTTTATGGATGGGATGTATCTTATTCATATCCATAATTATATCATGTCTCTAAAAATTATTTTTAATCATCAAATGAAATTTAGTCTTTAATGGATACGATGGGGAATGAATCTCATTGCGTTCGTGGAGACGGTGATCCGTACGTATGCATGAGCGACCATATCATTCTTTTAATATTAAAATAATATATATTTGGATGGTATATCATATATAGAGAATAATTATCATGTAATATTTATTATTTACATGAATTACACATAATTATTTTACCCATCCAAATAATAATTTATTGAATAACAATTACACCACGACGTGGAGACGGTAATTCCTATGTATGAACGTATGGTGACATTTCATTCAAAGGATGGATATAATAATGAATATGGATTTACCAGATTTATAATAACATCAAATTATATAGTAGATACTGTAGTTATTATTTTATAATGGAAATATCAAATAAAGAAGATGTGGAAGAAGAAAAGAACTTGAAAGAGGGTGGTAGAATTATTACCTCTTCTTCAAGTTCTTCCTTTTGATTTGATCAAAAGGGCTCCTTAAGTTGGATTTATGACTAAATGAGGGCCACTAGGATGAATTGAGGGAAGTTTAAAGGATATTTGGCCAGGGGTTGGCCAAGCTAAAAGGCTTTGAAGGTGTGAATTTTAGATAAGGGGAAGTGCCCTTTTATAAGAGGGGTGAGGGGCACCTTAGAAAAAACATAAAATATTATTTTATAATAAAATCATTTTAAGTTTTTAATGGCTCCAAATTGGATTATTTAAAAGATAAAGTGGTTATGGGTCGCAAAACACTCAAATAATATTTTTTATATAGGTTTGGGTCACTATATTAACATAAAAGTTTAGATGTAACTCCTAGTTAAATAGTTTGACATTTATCATGTCTCTTTGTATTTTTATATTATATTGTGAATAAACTTACTATATAACTCCAAGAGAACCCCAAGTAGTTAATTAATGATACAACTATTTTTATATAAGTCTTTTGGATTAAACGTAGATTTTTTGGAATATCATATAAATCAATAATATAATATTTGTTTTAAAAATTCCTTTATGTCAATTTTAACACTATTTAATAATTAATTTTTGTTAGAGTCCTAAAAACATTATTAATTCGAAATAAATTCATTTAATCAATCCTAACATGTCATATAAACCTATTAAATTCTTGGATGGACTCAAAACTTTCAAATTGTATTTATTGAAACATTTATAATACCATTTATTTGATTCTTTTATTAATAAGGAAAATACTGAATCATTATTGTGTCATAAATAAATTTAATTATTCAATGTATTAAAATTATAAACAAAATAACATTATATATGAAATATTTTTATCTTTATAATGAATATTTATAGTTGAAAATATAACATATATAACTCTATGTCAATATTTTGTTTCTAAAAGATATATGCTTATGTCATTGTTGTATTTACTTTAACTTAATTAATATAAAGTGTCATTATCATTTACAAGTGGCTCTATGGGGTCCCAAAATCGACCGAAAGATGCCCATGGTCGGAAAAGTATCATCCAATAGGTCTAGGACACGTTTTAAGGTAATTTATTCTTATTATAATATTATTTGTTTACCCTTATTTACCGGATTTACCCTTTAACCATGGTAAATAAAATATTTACCGAAGTAATTATTCAAAATGTCTAAAAATAAAAGTTACCTATTTACAAAATTTGGAACTCCTGATTCTAAATATGGAATACATTTTTCTAAATTCAAAACATAGAAGTGGTAGAAATTAATTTAAAATTAATCCCCATTGTCAAAACAAAGAGCGTGTTTTTTAAGAAATAATAACTATCAAAAGATTGAAACTTAATAATGTCTAGTATAAATGTGAAATTACATCCAATTACCAGTATTGGATTAAATGGTAAAAATATATTATAATTATACTTTGAAACCACTCAATAGTATAATTTATCACTATTAATTATTTGGATTAAAAAATTTGTTTTTAATTAATGTTTAGTATTTTTCACTATTCATCAAAAATTAAATGTTTTCTAAAAAAACCAAAAATTCACACTAGGCTAATTTCTATATTCCGAATCAAAAAATTATGTCCATTTTGAAAGCTAAAATTTAAAAAATTTCAAAAAGTGGGTATTACTATTCATAACGGTTAGTTTGATTGGTTGGGGTGTGTGTAAGAACTTGAAGTTGCGTACAACACACACAACAATATTATTCAAAGGGAAGCATACCATGGAAGCTTGGGGTGTTATAGAGTAAGCATGGAATAACAGGTTGGAAACCCCAACTTTTCTAAATAAGACATAAACATCCTGGCTAGTGCGAAGTCTGACCTAAATTTTCTATACCCATGGTTCATTACATAGGATATACATCAATTATATCATAATTTTAACACCGAATATATTTAAATTATAAATAATTATTAATTGGATATTGTAATCTAATACAAGCCAAAATAAGGGTAGAAGAGAACTAAATCCACTATCAAACCATGAAATTAACTCTTTAATGGAATGTATAATAATATAAAAAAGAATTTCAAACACTTCTAACCAATATAATATATCATAATTAATAATATAACATTTATATTTATGAATAAAAAATATGTAATTATCTAAATAGACAAACAAATCAAAAATTTATGCATAATATAAATATTAATAACCGATTTATAAATAAATTATAAAAACATTATAATTTATGCCTGCAAAAACATTGAAAATTCTATTTTATTCAATATGATTTTTCATAATATCATTTACATGGTTTTAATATTAAATCCAAAAAATTAAAAAATATTGGATATTTTATGAATACATTTATTATAAAATAATCAATATATCATGATTTATGTAAAAAAATCTATATAAATTAAATATCATATATTTTATTTTATTTAAGCCATTTTTTCCATCATCTAAAAAAATTTTTGTAACAGTTTAAATATACATCCAAATTAGGTCCTTTAATATTAATATTTAATACACATTCATAAAAAATTCATAAATAGATATAAATATCTTTATATGTCACCTTATTTTAATTTATAAATTTTTTATTAATTAATCACCATGTTAATACAGTTTAAACCTAAATCACATCTACCCAAATGTTTCTGGTTTGGGTAAAAGTCCCCATGGGTCCACTTTATTGAAATTTTTTGAGAATATAAAACATATAATCTTATTTAAAATTATTTTTAAAATAGATTAGGAAACAACATGGAGTTCCTTTAATTAAACACTTTTAATGGGAAATTCCACACTTGTATTCCAAGATCATAATATATTTTGGTCATATAGCTATACTATAGACCATGAATGTTTTAGAAGACACTTCAAGTCACCATTATATTTTGGGTATAATTTTTTTTCCAAAATATTTATCTTTGAGAATTCATTTTTGGAAAAACATTTAGATACTCAAAAAGGATAATAAATCTCCAATGTATTGTTCTCTGTACTGATATTGAAGGCCAACATGATATAGTGCATGTCCAACCATATGATAAAGCATTAACTATGATTATATATTTTTAATTATTTTTATCACCACCCCATAATGTTTTTTTAGGTACACTGTGACATGATCAATCAAAAATAAAAACCAAAAATCCAGTTTTAAAAAAGATAATTCGATGATTTAACAAAACCAAGAACAAAAAAAGGCATTTTGGATTCAGTTATTGCATGACTCCTGGAAAATTATTTTTCCATATTTCATCATTTATTCAAAAATCAATCATAACATTTATATAAACATTTTTGACATGAGTGATGGGTTTTGGAGAGTTAAAATGTATCTTAAACACTGCATAATACATCTCTAAAAATTCATTAAACATAGAATCTATCATGATATTTTGATTTAATAATAAAATGGTTATAAGAATGACATAACTTGTACTAGTATATACAATATTTTAAATTTTATTTTGATGTAAATCACTAAGGAAAAACTTATGGGTTCCTACCACCTAGGGTATCTGTGTATTATAGGATTCTCCCACCGCTCAAGTTGGATATCACTATATCCATAGTTTATAATACCATTAATTAAATTATAGAGATAGTTGAGATATTGATAATAATTTTTAAAGATTTCTCATAATTCCATAACACAATTATTTCACACACCCATATGAGAATCAAACTACCTTTCTATAGGCCCCTATAGAACTTAAAAAATCAGTCTATTTATAAACTATTTCATAGAAATTCAATAAAATTTAAACTATTAAAATAATTTGTCCTCATTCTCAACTGAATTAATTTAACATTTAAATAAGTATATTAAGTTTTTAACTCCTCGTAATTATAACCTTACGAAAATTCTAATCAATTTTATATTTCTATTCATGAGAAGAAAAATAATCCTATGTGATATCACAAGTCATGAAGGATACTATACATAACGCCATGAAATTGTGAATCTTAGTATTCCATAGAGCATACACAAACCACGATATCGACTATGCCATAGAATAAGTAGTTTTTGTTCATATCTCCATCATGGTCTACAATTACTAGTGTATAAAAAAAATCCAAATTTCCTAGGAAATGTATTTACAATTTTAATTCTACACATAAAAAATCCTAAATTGATTTAGTTGTTTTTGATGAATTTTAAATGTTATTATAATGTTTCTAGTTGATTTTTTTGTAATGTATTTATATAATTCATGGGATTCATTAAAAATGGCTGGATAATATAATTCATAATATAATTATTTCATTTTTTCTGTTATTTTAGGGATGAAATTTTCTCCACTTCTTAGTATGTGAATGAAATTCAATATAGATTTTATTTCTTTTTTCATGTAGGTATTTTCATCATATTTGGTCAATGAAAGTTTTCCCTAAATATTGATAATCCCATAAATATTACGTTGAATCATGCTTAATTTTAAGGTTTTTTATTTATGATGGAAATTGGGAAGTAACAATAAATTTCACTAAACCAACAAACTAAGAGAGATTTATAGAAAAAGAGTAATGTTTATTACCTTTATTTTTTACATTTAAAGGAATCCCTTTTTTGGGGTCTCTATCTCAATTGTGTATAAAAATATACTTATGTGGTCAGTCATTAAATTATTTATCCATTTTTATATTTTATCATAACATAAAATTATTATAGTAAATATATTTATTTAATAAATCTTGGTATGTATTTATCTCTATTTAATACATATATATGGGATGTATTATTAGAGAAAATAATAAATTCAGTCCCATTCTAGATGTTCCAAATTATTATATACAAAATATATATATTCAAAAACTCTATTATTATTGTTGTGTAGTTGGTGGGAAACATCCAAATTCGTTGATGTATAATTTATGAAACAATTCACCCCATTTAATTTCTATAATAAATATCTCGAACAACAATATTTAATATATCAAATAGAAACTGAAAGTGAGTGTTCTAACTTGGTGGTTTAATTATGAGAGATATGGAAAACCAATTAATAATATCATAGAAGGATTTCTCATAAGATTCGTTAAAGATAATGTGAAAATCCTATATAAGTAAATTAGATAAGAGAAAAATTATTTTTCTAAAAAATTAGATGAACAACTTATAAATACTTGCATGTCTATGTAATGATAATATATGTTTAACATATGTGGGATAAGGTAGGTAAGTGGTAACTATTTTAGGATTATCTATCTCGATCCAATTATATTAAATCTCATTTCCCAGCACAATCCCTTTTTCAAAAATGAAATAACTTTTCTCAAAATTTAAAACATGGTTTTATTAATTCATGCTTTCAAAAAAAATTCATGTTCAAAAGGAGTAGATCAAAGTATGTTTTATATATTATGAAACCATCTAAAAATAATTCTAATTATTTTATAGTTAAATAAATAAATATAGACACAATGAATTTTTTGAATGTTACAAGAGTATTACACATTATAAATAGAATTATTCTATAAGAAAAGGTTCTATAGTGAATATTTGTTTCTCCTAGTATTCAGGTGAAATGGGAAATTAGAATAATTTAAAGAATCCATCAAGGAAACAACTATAATACACTTTAACTAATCTCTTTTGAAGATGATTGAACAAAGGGATTGGAAAATTAAACTTTTTAGTCATTTGGTTTAGTTTTTAACAATAAATATAGACCCTTCAACTATTTGGAAGTCTCATTGGCATTGAGTTATTTTTTTCATTTATTATGATTTTTATACCTATCTTCTATAACCATTTAACTATTTGGAACTCTCATTGGAAATATTTTATTCTTTCTCATTTTTTAATATTAAACCTATTTTATTTGGAACTATATGTACTAGACTTATACAATATGATTTATAAATTGAGAATATGATTACTTCCATAAAATAACTCATAAAATATTTTTTTTCACACTTCAATAATTATGATATTTAAACTTATGTAAAGTTATCTAGAATGTGTTGGTTATGTATTATATAAAATTATATATATAGAAATTCTAGATATGTGTCCTTGAATGTATCTTATATTCCATACAATTACCTTTAATTTTTTTTAAAATATTTATTATTTAGATTTCTTGACCAGGAAACATGTTATTGGAAATAATCACTAGAAACCTATCCTCACCAACTAAATAAAAATAATTTAAATCAGATATACAGGGTTAAGTACTTGTATTGGGGGGTTAATGAGAGAAATAAGTAACATGAGTTCACTTACTAGAGTTAATTTCTTTTCTTATTGCTAAAAAAGTATTAGAATGACTATTATTCGAAAATAAATTACCATGATTATTTTTAAAATATTTGAAAACATGAATTATCTTTTAATTTCAAAATCATTTTCAATAATTTTTTTATAGAAATTTATAGTTATGAGTTTATCCCCAAAATTCATGATTTATCTCCTAATATAATTAACCCTCTATGAATTGTGTTCCTTAGTTTGTAATACTGTGAAAACAATGTGTTATTTATATTGATACCTTATTGAATCCATAATGTTAATGTAAAATGTATCCACCATGAGGTCTATTTTCAGTACACCTTCATGTACATTAATTGTGTCCCATAGTTTTGAATAATAGTTTGTATAAAATTATTGGGGCATATAAACCTTTTATTTCTTTAAAAATATTTAAAACATAAGAATCAAAAATAAAAAATTGATTCTTAACTCTTACCAGCAAGTCTTTAAGCAAATATTTTTAGAATGTATTTACTAAAATCACTAGTTATACCATAACTAAATAAAATTATTTAATCTAGAATAAAGAATACATATAATGAGGCATAACATTTATAGATTCAAATAGATCACAAAGAGTATTAGTGAATATATACTTCCTTATAATAAATTGGTTTGTGATATTCCTAGGTCCTGAATGTCTATAGAATATTCTAATGTAATCAAGGTTTATACTTTTCTCCCTAGACTAATACTCTAATCATGTTTGATCATTATCTTATTTTTGAACTATATTGATCCCTAATATTTATACATAAACACCAATTCTATTTCGATGATTATTAAATACATAACTTTATGATCTATGCCCGAACCATATATTTTTTGTGCCTTTGTAAACTTGGATACATAAACAACTTATTTAGATGAGATCGACATCTTTTCCCACTATGTTCTTTAAAAAAAGCACCATTCTGAAAAATATCATACATAAAACCTTTCTTTATAACCCTAGGAAATGAAATATAAGAAAGGGTGAGATATGATACTCAGTAAGGGTAAACAGTTGATATATCAATGATCAATTAAATATAACATGAGTATGAGGGTTTGAGAACATGGGAATAAAATTTCAAAATGAAACCCTAAATATCATTGATCATAATATTAGTTCATGGTGTAAAGATTGGATGTTGACAATATACAAATAATAAAGGAATCAAATAATATTATCAATGAGAGAATAACATTGGAATAATACATAAGTTTTTATTATACAAATAAGTATGAAAACCCTTTTTCTTTAATCAAGGATCACTACCAAGACTCTCATAGTAGATCAGTTTAACTCCTCATCCCATCATATCCTTAGTCAATGTGTACTCCCAAGAGTATTATAGAGGACCTAGTCCCTTACTAAACCGAGTTCACTCCGAATTCTAATCCTTATTATCTCATGAGATATCCATCTTTACACAAGACATTAGAGGTTTATATAATTCTAGTCCCTTCCATCACATAATCATAATCCACTAGTATTTTTGAAACAGGATAAAAAAAAATTCATCATATCAAAATATCATAACCTTTGGAATGGAAAGTGGGTTCATAAACATTTAATCATAGCATAACCCAAGGAAAATAATTATCTTAATGGTTTAATCATAACATAATTAACCAATGGGAAGGAAATGAGTTTCATTGAATAATAATTAAAACATTATCATCATAAGTTATCTAAAAAATAAAAGTGTATGGTATCCTTATATCATATCAATGATAAATCACAATTAATTTTAAAGGATATTATCATAGATGGAAATTTAAATTTAAATATCCCTAAAAAATTTCTTGAGGAAAACTACATTTTCACTTTAAAATAACTTATTTGAAATCTAAAAATGTACTAAATATTAAGGAAAAAAATTATTTAAAAATAACCTTGTAAACATGTAAAGATATATATTCAAATCATTTATTGTTCATGATTGTTTAAAATTTCATTCATGTCATGTATGTTTAACAAATACTCCTTCACATTTTTAGTAAAAAGTTAGAAGAAACTTTTTTAGGAAAATAATAAAATGATTTAGTTAATTTAAAAAAAATGAAACATGAGTAAAAATAAAATTATAAAATCATTATATAATATAAAAAACATTTTTATACAACATGTACATGGAATAAAAACATTCTTTAACTAATATTAAAACATAGCATTTTTCCCAAAAAAATAGTCTTTCGGTCTATTATGTAATTAAAGAAAGGAAAATGAAAGTAAAACATGTAATCTCTAGAAATATCCATAGTATAATAATATTAATGATAATTATATAGAGGTAGATCATTAAATTTCATCATTTCAAACTTAATCATAATCAATCATTTTAAAAAATGAGATTGTAACATAAAACCCTTACCTCGAGTTCAAATTTAATTAAAAGTACTCAAAAAACCCATAAAATAAATTTAAATAAAGTATAATTCTATACTAAATGAATTTAAATAATTATAATATCATATATGATCCCCTTATAAAATTTCAATAAACATTTATTAATAATTCCATATTAAAATCATCATTTTTGGGTGTTAATTGTTTCTTTTTTCATGAGAATTTTATTTTGGTAATTCTGGAACTTGTACATTGATCATGGTTCCATATTCTCTGAATACCAATCATGATATAAATATAAAATTTATTAATTATATATATAAACATTTTTTTATTTATTGTATAGGGACCTAGGCTTCTAATACATGGATATTACATCTTTTTATATGAATATTCATTAAATTACACAAACACATGTCTAAGGACACTAATAGTTTAGTTCTATTGGAAACATGAAACAATATATTATAATATGTTGAATGATATTCAATGATTCCCACAAATATAATATTATTTAGTACACTTTATAGAAATCCCTTACATAAATTTTTTCTTCATAACTTGGGGAAAGGAAACAAAAGAATGGGTCAGCTCATATGATTAGCAAGGTTAAACATAATGATCATATGCAAGAATAAAATAAGAATAGGGTACATTATAATTAATATAAATTATGATGTATTTCCCCAACCTATCATAGATCATAAACATGATTCATGGTATAAATATTGGTAGTTCAGAAGACATGAATCCTAAGGGAATAAAAGACCATGAGCCATGTGGGATTAATATTGGCATAAGACATTGATTTTTAGTATTCTAATATGAATAGAAAATATTATTTCAATTATATCCACAATGAAATTCATAACATGTTATACCTGTGATATTTACTTGGGTACCTACTTCGTGCTTGGGATGACCTCCTGTGTACCCTCTTTCAAGATTGGGATAACCACTAGTGTTACCCCATTTTTGGGCTTGGGCTAACTAACTGTGATCCATCCTTTTTGGTATTGGGATAATCAATCATGTACCCTCCCTTTCATGCTTAGTCAAACCACTTGTGTACCCTCATTTTTAGGATTGGGATGACCACCCATGTTCTCTCCTTTATGGGACTAGGCTAACCACCTATGTACCCTCTTTTCTAGGCTTGGGATAAACAACTGTGAACCATTTGATCTCATAGAGAATTTATCATCACCCAATATATTAGAGGGATATATAGTTCACACCCATAATATAATGAAAACCATATTTATTTTTTCCACAATATCATTATCATTCATCATTTAATAACCCATTAAATTAAATGGGTATCATAAATATTTCACCAAATCATAACCTATAGAAAAGTGACAGGTTTCATAATGATTTCATCAGAGCATAGAACATAAAAAATAGGGTTCCATAGGAATTTCTTCATGGTATGACTCGTGGAAGAGAAAAGGCTTTCATAAACATCATCCCATCATAAATATAACCCATTCAGATAAATAAAAAGAATGGTACACTTGGATTGTATCCCCAATAAAGCATAATTAACATCAATGGATGACATCTCAGATGGAAACTAACTTTGAAAGATTACTTGGGAAATTTCATGAGGAAAATAGATTTTCATTAAAAAATAATTTTTCTAAAACATAATTTTTTTTTGAAAATCATTTTCTTTTAAAATGACCAAAAAAAATTATAAAGGAATCTTTAAAAATCATTTATAAAATTTCTTGAGGAAAATATCCTTTCCAATTTTTTTAAATCATAAAAAAATTTGAAATCATTTTATTTGAAAATAACCATAAAAATATATAAATAAGATTCGAATTAATGACTGTTAATTTAATAAAAAACATTCATTCATTCTTAAAGTTTAAAATAAATATTCCTTCCTTATTTTTGGTAAAATCCAAATGAGAATTATTTGGAAAAAGAAATAAAAATTAAATGTAATTTTTTTTAAAGAAATGTAAATTATGGGTTATAAATTATTTAATTAATAATTTAAAAATTTTAAAAAACATGTTTGAATTTTTTTATAAAACTTGGTTTTGAAAGAAAATGGGTTTTTTGACGAAAGGACGATTTTCATAAAAACATTATCTTCAAACTATTGAGTAAATAAAGAGATGAAATTGATGGGAAAAATTGTATATTCATGAAATAACGATAGGATAATAAAATTCACATGTTTTTAAGATATAGATAATAAGAATTAATCATTGGATGTATAACTATAAACAATCCCCATAAATGATGAGATTTGAACATAAAATCATTACCACTTGGTTAACATTGAATTGTAATCCCCAAGAAGGAATAAAATAAAATGGATGTTAATATTTCATGAGGGTAAATAAATTCATTATATTAAATGTCAAAGGGTCTATATATACACATCTTTAAAGAATATAGGTTCATAACATAACATATGTCACAAAAAAGGAAAATTGAGACAAAAATTCCTTACCTCTTGACTAAAATTTGAATAATAAACCCTATGAAAGGGAGATCCTAAAATGGATATGAAAATCCCAATAATTTTTAGTATAATTAAAATAAAATAAATTCATGGGTGGTATATAAACCACATAAAATAAATAGTTGGTGAATATGGCATGTGTCTCATAGTATTAACAGTGATGGATGATTAGTTATTTTTGATGGGTCATTGGCGACGAGCTCCCATAAAAAATGACCCATTGTAGAAAATCGTGTCGAAAATATGGTTTTTTGAAAAGGAACAATATAAAGAACCATATTAGCGATGAGAATTTCACCCATCGTAAATAGCTAACCCAGGGTATTTAAAAAATAATTATTTACGACTAGCCCATCACAAAAAACTTTAAAAAAATAAAAAAAATAAAAAAAATATTTAATAAAATATTATTACTAATAATAAAATAATATTAAAAAATAATAATAAAAAATAATAATAAGAAAATAATAATAATAATTATAACAAAATAATATTAATAACATAATAATAATAATAAAATAACAATAATTAAATAATATTTTTATAAATAATAATAATCAAATAATATTATTATAAATAATAATAATAATAATAATAATATAAATAATAATAATAATGATAATAATAATATTAATAAACAATATTAATAATATTAATAATAATATGAATAATGATAATAGTAAAATAATATAACATTATAAAATAATAAAAATCCCAAGATTTAAAAAAATATAAAACAAATAATAATAAACCAATAATAATAATAATAAAGTTAAATAAATAATAAAGTAATAAAATAATAAAAATAATAAAACACAATATTCACAACAATATAAAAAAACACACTATATAGAAATGTAAATATATAATACTAAAAAACAAAATGACATTCAAATTTTTTTATTACAAAATGTAAATATATCACTGGGGGGGGGTCTTTTGAAGAAGCTAACATCAATGGGGGGTCTTCTAGAGGAGCTAACATCACTCGAGGGGTCTTCTGGAGGAGATGGAGGAGCTAGATGAAATAGTGCAGGGAACTCCTCCCTAAACCATGAGTCAACCAACTCATGTATTCCATCATCTTCTCGTGTTGTTGCTGCTAGCATCGATGTGTATCCTCATACAGCTACTACTATCAATGGATATCTTCCTTCTCCCTATGAATACTCTCTATAAACTCACTCTAAGATCGCATTTTCTTATGATAATGTGCAATAGATAATAATGACTGCCCCCAAGATCCTCTTGAGCAGGATGATGACATCACAGTATTCCTATAATAACTCTCAAGCACCAATCAATACCAGATACCAACAACTCAACTGTTCTCGAAGCCACAATGGGTTGTCTGCATCCATGCTGCTTTATCAAATTGATGGGAACTGGTCTAATCCTCAGTCTCTGCCTGAATCTCAGTATGTGCCTGAGATTTCATGACATCATATGACACCTTCAATTACAATTTAAAATTTAAATAATTAAAATATTATTTATAGTTAATTTTAAATCTCAAAAAGAATTTACATTAACCATAATCTGACTCTGGTGATCATCTCTGATCTCTCTAGTGACCAAATCACTGTAAATCCTCTTATAAATGTTGAAATTTTTAATATCACGAAGTTTGAATGCCTATATAAATATAAAATAAACATTTTACATTTAAAGTTATAAAAATTACTTTTAAAAAAGCACTAACCATATGTTTCTTATGCATACTAAATATTCAACTACAAGCTGGATGTGTCACATCCTATATACCGTAGTTTTGTCGTCATATTGATGATCTCCTCTAAAAACCATTGTGAATATAATCCATAACAAAACTGAGATGAAATATAATCAGGTTGGTGAGTTAAACAAGACTCATCAAACTCTATCACTCTTGCATTATTCAATGCTTTCCTTCCCAAATTATGTAATAACTGATGCCAACACTCATGCATAAACCCCTCCCATTACATCCATATAGCACCGAAAATTCTTTCATTGATGGGATACCATAGATCATACAGATAAAATATAATATCAAGTTATTAATTAAATAAAATTTAAAATATATATTATTTATTTATGGACTAGCCAATGATCAAACATGTAGTGCTGAACATCAACCGGAATCTTATCCCATGTGATCCATGTTTCTAAAAAAAATTTCACAATACAATTTTCCCATATCCAACATATATATGAGAAAAGTTATGAAGAAAAATAAAAAATAATCAAACAATTTGTATATAAATAAATTATTGAAAACTAACTAAAATACACAGGTAAGCATACCTATTTATGCATGGATCAAAGCCAATATATGGATGTTACATTGGGATAGGGCTAGGAATCATCAATCAGGAAAGGCCACACCCTCTTTGAGTCCACCTTGAACCTCCAACAATTTTAGGGTTTAATGATCCAACATCCTACTCGTCCAATGGTTGATCAGCCTCCTGCAACTGACGAAATAGATCCAATGTCTATCTAAAAAATGGAACGACTATTGTAAGAAAATAATTAAAATAACTATTATAAATTGATATATATTATATATGATTATAACCTAAATTTAACCATGTTAATCTTCATTTTCATCTTCATCTTCATTTCTGATGATGTTAATGTCCTCATACTCACCCTTAGTATCACCTATTTTCATATGAGTTTCAGTTTCATAATCTCTTGTCATTTCCAATTCATTTGTAACATCATTAGCATCATCTTCACCATCTACCCTTAACATTGGGGTGTCATCATTGATATTTGTGTATCTTCATAAAAAATATAGATTTAGAGGAGTCTCTTAAAAAAAATTCAATTCCTTTCACATCAACAGAACCACCTTCACTTTGAATTAAATTATTTTCTCAAGATTTTATTTTTATTATGCTCCACCAATCACCCAATGCTATTCAAGTCACATAGTAATTTGGATAACAAATTTTATGTCCCCGATGATCCAATAAAAATGGTTCATTTACTATAATAAGAATGTTTTATTTAATAGCAATGATTTTATGGATTGGATGAAAATGCAAGCCTCTCTCAGTATGTAACCACTGAAATTTGAACATTGTTATGTAATTATATCTTAGATAAAATAATTTAAAATTTTCATCCAGTATTTCATAAAATTAAACTACATTTTCTCTATTATAAGATCCTCTCAAGAGAACACCACTACTCATTATTTTTTTGATTCCCCATATAAACCTGTATGAAATAGAAAACCATTCACCACATATGCATTATAAGATTTAACCATTATGGATAGTGTGTTACTCAATACACACAATCAATTATCAATTTTATTAGCTTGTTGATATACTTGAAATTTTTTAAAACAATTATCAGTATAAAAATTAATAAATTGATTTAATGTGTTAAACCATAAATAATCAATGTTCCCTATTTTTGAAACCATGGAAAAAAAATTGCCGACGTTATTCAATAGTAGTTACTATAATTTGTGAAATTTGTTTCTTGACATGGTTATCATATATCCTACAAATAAAAAATAATAATTTACTATAAAAATGATTTCTGAATAAGTAATTGGATAAATTATAGTATTAATGGTGTCATTTCTTCACATTTGAGTAGAAAAAATGTATGATCCCTATGATGATCATCATCTGAAATCCATCATTCATGAAAAACATCAAAACCATTTTGGGCTAATTAAAAACTGGTAACTGATAACTCACTTCATAATAAAAATTTATCTCATTATAGACCATGAGGTTTGGATTTTAGGTATATTTAGATTGACAATAACGAGAGTAGAAAAAAGAAAATTCTTATGTAATTAAGCTTCTGCAATTGAGCATTCATCCAATTATTTATTACATACTTTTTCCCTCAATTTCTGCATGCATCTATCGAATGGGAACATCCATTGAAATTTTACCAAAAGTCCAAATTTTTCTTCATGTGAAAATATAATATCAAATTTTCCATTCATTCAATGAAATCCAGTGGGACGATTTTTTCCAGTTTACATAAATTTCAATATTTTCTTAATGTTTTTTTTGTGAATCATAGTCTATTATCTCCATACCAATGTCCCAAAAAAATATGATATGTCTTTTATCACATCCCAAATCATAGAATTCAAAAAAACCTATTAATCAAATCTTCATAAGTGTTTCCATTATATCATGATATTCATGAATTTATAATCTGGTTATATAACCATTACAGACACATCTTCTCAAATTGAAGCATATCCATCGGGAAGTCTCAAATCTGAAATCCAATAAAAAGATAATAATCTATTTTCATTAGATAGTGTATAAGCTACTTTTGGCTTCATTAACTCATGTGATATAACATTTTCAAATAGTTCATGTTTAGGCCTTCTGTAAATTTGGACAAGATCTAATCATGCCTTTAAATTACCTTTGGTCTTACCAGGTGCATCCAAAACTGTATGAAAGAAATTATCAAAATATTACTTCTCAATATGCATGAAATTCGACATCTGATAGAACAAAAAACCATACCAATATGGAAGGTCCCCAAAATGCTCCATTTTATCCAATTGTGTTCTTTTAAAAAGTCATCAATTTTTTATTGGTTTATTATTGGTTGAAATGTGATAGGAGGTAATGAAGAGACAATTGATTTTAATAATGCAACTGAGATCATTATTATAGATACATCACTTTCAATTGTGGCCTTTCTGAAATGATATTTTTTCCTCTGAAAAGGATGATCGGTTGGAAGGAATATATGATGATAGTAGAAAAAACATGGGTTTTACCAATAATGAGAATAACAACTTTACTGTCTCCCAAACAGTACATACATGATTTTGGATCATTTTTAATCGAGCCAGATAACATTCCATATGATGGGAAGTCACAAATTTTCCACATCAATGCATCTTTCAGTATGAAATTTTCTTTTTCCGCAACATCGTATGTATTGACACCATTACCCCAAAATGAATTTAAATCATCAATCAATGGTTTCAAATAAATATCAATATTCGATTTCATATGTCCTTGAATTGATATGTTCAGAAAGATATATGGCTGCTTCATCAAAATACAAGGAGGTAAATTGTATGGAGTTATAAAGATAGGCCAACATGAATACTGACTACCATAAGAACCAAATGGAAAAAATTTGTTAGTAGAAAGAACCAATCACATGTTTTGAGATTATAAGAAATGAATAATGCACTTGGTAAAAAATGTTTTCATGAATCATTATTAGAGGGATGATATAAGATTTTATTAGTTGAAATATTAATTTTGTTTCCTGACATCAATGTCACAATATTATGAGACATAAATAAATGCTAAAATCAGGGTGTATGAAAAAAATATCTCAACTGTTTTACAGGTATCAATCCAAACTTCCCTATTTGAGCCTCTTTATGCCTCAATTTGTCACATGTGGGACAACTATCTAATGAATCATATTTACCATAATATAAGATGAAATCATATGAACATGCATGAATCTTCTAATAACCAAGACCCAGATTACAAACCATCCTATTTTTCTCATAGAAAGTTGTAGGAAACACATATCATTTAGGTAACAATGTTTTAACCAATGATAATATCTAATCAAAGTAGCTATTTTACATTTCATTATCTGATTTAATCACCCTAAAATTTGAAACTGCTTTAAATTTCCTTATCTTGCAACCAAGATATAATGCATCCTTAGAAGACCTCAACAACCCATAAAATTGATATGGTTCCAACTCATGAGTTAAATCAATATCATCCATATTTTTAGTTTATCAAAAATACGAACCTGCCACATCATGTACTAAATTTGGAAACCATGATAGATCCAAAAAAAAAAATTAATAGTATCTTCATTGGAACTTAATTACCCATGTTGATACCAAAAAACATAATATGTTCTAAAATAAAAAATCAATAGATTACCACAACATTTGCAACTGTGTCAAATTTTTTTAGAGCACATTTTTTACAAGGAAACTTAATTTTCCAATTTGAAACAAATTCTTGTTTGATGATGCAAATGATAAGAAATCTTCAACTACCTCAATATATAGAGGATGTAAACCAAAACTACTCAAATTCCTGCACTAATTTATCCATGTGTGGTCATCTAATAATGACTGTTTTAAAATTACATTTTCTATATTTCTCTGAAATTATAAAATTATTAGATTAGAAAAATGATTTATGTAAAAAACTATCCAAAAAAATACTAAAATTAAATTCACTTCTCTAGAAATTTATAATAATTTCTATTATTTCATAGTTATTTATAGTATTATTTTTAAAATTTATACTAATTTACACTAATTTATAATAATTTATAATAATTACCAAAAATAATTTGTAATTACATCTAATTTATACTAATAACTTGTAGTACAATTTCCAACGGATTTTTGGCAGCTCTTTTACTTGATGAATAATCTATTTGAATCTTTCACCAACTAAAACCACTTAGAAAAATCTGGTCTAACTTATGAATATCCATTTTCCTATACACAAGAATTGATACTAGGGAGGCCTCATTGCACTTCTCTCTATTCTCGTGTATACAAACATAGACATCCATATGTTAGAGAAGATTTTTCACAGGTATTTCAGTAGTAGAAAGTTGCATGGAGATGATGCATCAAGAAAAAGAGCCTCTTTTTCATGACAGATGATCTCCTTGCAACTTTCTCGGACTGAAATCAGTATGAAAAATCTACTCCAGCATATACATATCCTATTCTCGTATGCAGGATAATGGAGAGTAGGGAGGTCTCGCCCTACTACTCTCCATTCTCGTGCTTAAAAAAATAGATATCTGTATGTTGGAACAAATTTTTCATAGTGATTTTAGTGAAAGAAAGTCGCAAGGAGATTAATGGTTTGGAAAAAGTGTTGCCGCCAATCCGCTGGAAATTATGCCAATTCTATTAGTAATTATCACTCTTCTGGAAATTATGGAAATTTATTACAAATCATTGCTAATTATTTTTATTTTTTGTAATTATTGAAAATTATTACTAATCATTGCTAATTATTTCTAATTATTACTAATTATTTCTAATTATTACTAATTATTTCTAATTATTACTAATTATCCCTTATTTTTACTAATTATAACTAATTATTAATAATTATTAATAACATTTTTAATTAATACAAAAGAATAATAATTAATAATAATTAATATAATAACTGCTAATTAATATTAATTAATACTAATCAAATGTAATTATCACAATATATTTGTAATTATTACTATTTATTCATATTTATATCTATTTATTACTATTCTTTACTAATTATTGATAATTATTACTAAGTATTGCTAATTATTACTAATAGTTACTAATTATTAGTAATTATTAGTAATTATTACTAATGTTTACAAATTTTTACTATTTATTACAAATTATTACTAATTACTACTAATTATTACTAATTATTACTAATTATTACTAATTATTACTAATTAATACAAATTATTACAAATTATTACAAATTATTTCAAATTATTACTCTTTCTTAAAAATTATTACAATTTATTACTAAACATTACAAATTATTACAAAATATTACAATTTATTACTAATTATTAACAATTAATACAAATTATTACAAATTATTACAAATTATTACAAATTATTTCAAATTATTACTCTTTCTTAAAAATTATTACAATTTATTACTAAACATTACAAATTATTACAAAATATTACAATTTATTACTAATTATTAACAATTATTACTAATTATTACAAATTATTACAAATTATTACAAATTATTCGTATTTATTACTAACTATTCATATTTATTACTAATTATTCTTATTTATTACCAATTATTCCCATGTATTACTAATTATTATTATTATTAATAATTATTTCTAAATATTAGTAATTATTACTAATTATTACTAATTATTCGTATTTATTAATAATTATTAAAGATTATTACTAATTATTACAAATTATTAATAATTATTCAAATTTATTAGTAGGTGTTCATATTTATTACCAATTATTACAATTTTAACTATTTTTTTAATAATTATTACTATCTATTAGTATTTATTACTATTTATTACTATTTATTATTATTTATTACTATTTTTACTATTTTTACTAATTTTAACATTTTTACTATTTATTACTATTTATTAATATTTATTACTATTTATTACTTTTTAATACTAACTACTACTAGTTATTACTATTCATTCCTAATTATTCTTAAATATTCTTAATTATTACTAATTATAACTAAATATTAGTAATTATTATTAATTAATAACTAATTAATACTAATTATTACTAATTATTACTAATTATTACTAATTATTACTAATTATTACAATTTATTTATAATTATTCATATTTATTACTAATTATTACTAATTATTTATATTTATTACTAATTATAACTCATTATTACAATTTATTACTAATTATTACAATTTATTTCTCATTACCACTAATTATTACTTATTTCCACTAATTATTACTAGTTTCTAATATTTACTACTAATTATCACTTATTATTACTAATTTTCACTAATTATTACTAATTATTGCTAATTATTACTAATTATCACTAATTATTACTAATTAACACTAATTATTACTAAGTATGGCTAATTATTAATAATTATTAACAATTTCTCTTATTAATACTAATGACTACTAACTAATAATAATTAATATAATAACTATTAATTAATACTAATTAATACTAATCACACGTAATTATTTATAATAATAAATAATGCAAAATAAAATGATATAATTCCAATGTATTTTTATTGTAGCTAATTAACAATAATTATAAATATTATAAAATAAAATTAATTAACTAAAAAATAAAAGAAAAAGGTGGATACTTTAAAAATGAATCTTTCATAGGATGTAAGACTTGAATATTGATTGGATGTTGAATCTTAATCTTTGAAAAAAAATTGAGGGGGAAAATGTAAGTATAGAGGGAGGGGGTAGAGAAAGGAGTAGAATGAGAAGAAATATTAGATGGAGGTATATATGTAGGTTAGAGTCATTGCGATGTTATCCCTCACAAATACCAACTCTGATATTAATTATGGATGGTGGTTAAGAAGGTATTTGCGACAGGACCAATCGCAAATACCCACATGGTGACATATTATTTGCGACGGGAGATAAACCCCATTGTAAATACTAAAAAGTGTCGTTGGGTACTTGTAATGAGTACAAAAAACCCATCGCAAATACCCTTCCTGTGGTTTGGTGCATAACTCGTGCCAAACCTTTTATGACAAGAACCCAATCCCATCACAAATAATTACTTATTTGCGATGGGACACCTCCCCGTTACAAATTTCCCACCACAAATACTCATTTTTCCCATAGTGCCTAGAGTTAGATGGGAATCCCTTACCTTAAGTCTTGACTCCTTCCATTTACATTCAAACCTCCTGTATAATAAACATAAGATTATTATAAATATATTATTGAAACATATTAATATATACAATACAAAATATTAGTTTCTTATGAACTTTTATTACCTGTTTATTAACAATTTTCTGGTAAAGTCACGTTTTGGGAAATAACTACTTTGTTTTGTGTGTGTGTTTTAACCTATTATTTATGGGTCCTATTAATTTGATATCTGTTTCATAATCTACAGAAATTAAAACATGATATAAATATCATATATATTCATTATATATGTATTTAGAGTAACCCCTATAATTTAAAGATAGGAAATAAAATACACCATTTATAGAGACAACATGATGTACGTACGTATGAATGATATTTCCATTTTCTTGTTGGATAGAAAGAAAGAAAAAAGTTATATATATTATATTTCCTGAATAATTTTTATGCAATATACATCACATGTGTTCATTAAACCAATCCTTAATACAATTCATGTTAAGCATGAATAAATCACATTGCTTCCTGAGGCGGTAGTTTGCCGTACACACGAGTTACATTAACATATTAACACAAAATGAAGAGTATGAAGGTATGATTTAGATAATAATTTCATAATTATAATAACATTATAAATATCATATATATCATATAAGTACTATAAATCCATTATTACGTCATTCCTTGAGAGGTGGTAATGGAGAAACGAATGACATCGGTTCATGAGGCAGTTGTATATTGTACAAAGTAATAATGATTACGTAACCCATTTGATGGAAGTGGGGATGGTTTTTGTTCATGACCTTAAAACAAAAATTTCTATATATTTAATATTCTTATATTATTATATAATAATGTTATAATAATAATTTATAGGGGTGGAGGATAAAATAAAACAAAAACACTTACTAATGAACATTACATATTCTTCGGGTATCCCCATTAGTTATGCACCAAAATCCTTCCTAGGTTGGATTTATTCCCAAACTATGGGTTATAGAATGATAAGAGGGATTATGGGAAGTGATTTGGGAAGATATTTTCTAAACTAAAATGGTTTAAAGGCGTGAAGAAGAGACAAGACGGGTGTCCCTTTATAAGTAGGGAAGAGAACACAACTAATATTTTTGAAAGGAATTGAGTGCTCCCATGTGTTTCATTTGACAGAATGGTAAAAATGTAACATTATATAACCTTATATTTTTAATTGTCAAAATATGTCTAAAAAATAGTTTTTAGACAAGTTTATTGGTCATTTTTCCTGTATCATTTTAGTTTAACCCCTAATAATCCCATTTTTACCTTAACCACATTAATTAGTTTTTACTGATTTCACTATTCATTTTTGTAAAACATTAGGTTGAAATTATGAGATAATATAAATTAATAAGATTCAAAATATTGAGTCCATTTTTTGAAATTATTTTCACATGAGTGGAAAAATTAATTTTAAATTAATATAGCAGATGCGATGAGAAAACTGGTTTTTAAAGAGAAAATATTCAAAAGTTTTAAATGTTTATATTTTAAAATTAAATATGAAATTGATCACAATGATCTAAATTATATTAATTTATTTATAATTGAACTATTCTTACATTAAAACATATTTAAAATATTGTTTGTCTTTACAAAATATTTAACCAAAATGGCATTTTTCAATTAAAATTCAACATTTTTCAGTATTAATAAAAAATGAAACTGTTTCGAAATTTCCTACAAATTCACCCTATGATAATTTTTATAATGTGATTTAAAAAAGGAATTTAATTTTTTCAAATAAATTATATAAATGTTAAATGTTTATCAAAATATGTGTTCCAAAAAAGGCGACAAAACACGTTTTTATAAGCATACCGTTTTTAAGAGTAAAATTTGATTTATTCTTATTTCATGTATAGAAAAAAGGTAATGTAAGGAACTGAACGAAGTTTCCTAGAGCCGATGCCTTATTTTATTAAATCGGTATTTAAACACAGAATAATCATCTTGAAGGACCAATTGGTTTAATAGTCTTGAAGAAACTAGATACAAACATGGAACTCATTTTACATTTTGAAATGAAAAAAAATATGATACATAAAAAAGATAATAAATTACATCCTTTAAAACTCAATAAATGATCTCATATTATTAACCTAGGGAAGAAAAAAATGAAATGGTTGATCTCAAATGCTCATTAAGGGTAAGAAATGAATCAGAAGATAGCTTAAACATAAGACAAGGTGAATAATTGAAAACACATGCCTTTAATAATAAATTTGAACACATTATGGAAGGAATATGAGATGAGTAAATAATGACATAATAAAACATAACACAGGGTATTATACTAGTTGAATAACCACATGAAATTTCAATTAATAGCATCATAATGAGGGAAATTAATATGCCAGTCGTTCTGAATCATTTTGTCAAGGCCTCGGCCAATATGTCTAAAAGTTATTAAGGCCTTAGCCAAAATCCATATATCACATTGGGAAATGCCTTGTCCAATTCCACGTCTATTTGTCTAATGAGGCCTATAGATAAACTGAGGGGTTATAGAAGGCCCCACCAAACACTTTCTATATCCAATGCATTCCTCATTTGTACAGTAAGTCTTTTATTTATTGTGTCCCATATCACTTTGAATAATTAAATTACGTCTTTTATTAAAAGTGTCCCAAACCTCTTTGAATAATTAAATTATTAATTCAAAAGATATAAAACTAATCATATAACATTAAATATAACATGTTATATGATATCCTAGTATATAAACTTCAATAAATTACAATATTTAAAAAAGGATGTTTTCATAGATGAGGATACTTTGAAATGAGACCATTGAAAATTTTTGAGGAAATAAACCTTAAACATTCCAAAGTGTCCCATACCACCTTGAAACATTCAGATCATAATCCCTTATAATATCATGAGAATAATGAGACTCTTGATATGATATACCAAAGGGAAGTACATACACCACATGAAATAAATAAGTGGTGAACAAGCCATATATCTCCTCAAAACTAATATGAGATGTGAAAATTCATTTTTTTGAAAGAAGAGTTCTTTTGGAAAATAATTTAGTTTTTACAGAAAATATGGTTTTAAAAATAAATATACCATAAAATAAAATAATAGGACATTAAAATTATATTGTAGGCATAAAGGATGTTCAACTAATGTGAAATCATGTACAAAAAGCTCTTATGATTCTTTAGAAATAAAACATTTTAGAGCATTTTAAGGAAACCATTAAAGAGAATTTTAAAGAGGAAATGAAAATATGCTCTCTTAAATCCAGAAATTGTCCAAGATAATTTTTCATTATTAAATGATTTTTTTATCAAACTAATGGTTTCATAAAATATATTCTGGTGTGCACTTGAAAATGGGTAAGAATTTGAAAAGATCCCTTGAATCAGATTTGTATTTTATAAATAATTTTGAAAGTTACTTTTAAAACATGTAACTATCCATAGGTAAAATTAGGATTATTGTTTGTAAATATATTTTAAAAATTATCATATAATATATAAGGAGTACATATGTATAAATATGAGTTTAATTTAGGTATGTAGATAATAAATGTAACCCAAATGAAAATGGACATTCGGGTGGAAAATACTTAAAACATTATAATCAACTGAATCGCGTGACCCTAAAAATAATAATAATAAAATAATAAATTGAATATAACGAAAATAAATAGATTCATGATATTAAAAATAAATTGGAAGTATACATACACCATACACAAGTAGTAGTATTGAATACATAATATCTCACAAAAATGGAAGTGAGATGAAGAAACCCCTTACCTTAAGTCTGAATGTGTTCTGATCTTGAACTTAATGTCCTAGAATATTAAATTATAATTATTAATAACTTATTTCATAACCTATTATACATTTATTTAGTTTTTCATAATTATTTTTAGTTCATTTATGCCCTTCTTGATATGTAATAATATTGAATTTCATTGTTCTGCAGTGTTCGTTTTCTCTATTTTCATAATCACTTCACTTGTTCTTAAGTGATAGAGTTCAAGTGGAATGGATGTAAATCTCTAAAATTGAATTATAATATTCTATATGATCATATATAGGTGTTATTGGTCATTTATATAGTTTGGTTACATGGCATGAGGATGATTTTTTATACAGAACATTAATGATAACTGTTTGAGTTAATTTGTGGGTTTTGATTACAACAACCTTATTTTTCATTATAACCTAAAACCATTTGAACAAAGGGATTAAAGAACCTTAAATAGGGTATACTATATATATAATAATCTGTTTAAACCATAAAAGTAATGTTTTCATGACTAGAATTGATAATGATAATAAAAATCGGAAGCCCATCATCCTTGAATGTTGTAAACTGACACATCTCGGATGGTGTTCTTGCAACTAATATAAAAGAAGGTAAAAGGAAGAGATGATGATAAGTTATTCCACTCTCATGAAAAAACTACATTAAATGTATAGTACTAGAGCCATCACAACATCTGGATAAGGAGAGGTAATAATAGAAAAATAAAACAAATGAACTTGTAAGGAAAGACAATGAATTGAAAAGAGGAATTAACCTCTTGAACCAAACTTCCTTGAGAGCCTCTTTAAGGGATAGGTTTTGGTCTTTTTATGAGAAAAAGGCTTACTAGATGTGGGATAGGTGGTTGGGAGGATATTTTGACAGAATTTGGAGAAGGCACAAGGCTTGAGAGGAGTGAAGAGAAGAGGGAGTGATGAGGGTTTTTTATAGTGGATGAGAGAGGGGATTTCCCAATTTTATATTCATTAATTTATTATTTATCCAAAAGAAAAGGAATAGTGTGTCTCCCATGACCAAGAAAAGTAATTTTATCCTGGGAATCTAAATAAATTGGGCTTACATCAGAAGAACATCATATATGACTCTATAATTTGTGTATTTAGCTTATTTTGTAAATTAGGGTATTTAACTATTCATAAAAAATTCATGTATTTCAAAAAAATCCCAAAAATTCACCCCAACCATTTTATAACATGTAGAATCCAAAAATGAAGTCTGTTTTTGAAAAATAATTTTCCAAATTCTATTAATTTAATATATAATTAAAATCATAATTTATTCTTAAAAAATAGTTTTAAAAAATTTATTTACTTATTTCAAAACATAGGTATATCGTACTCAAACATGAATATTATTTATATACCATCATTGGTAAAGATACTATTCATTATGGTATACTACTATTAATAAGGGTAGGTTAATATTCATAAGGGTAGGTTACTATTCACCAAAAATTAATTTTTTCTTATCGGACTCCAAATCACTTACTCATCGCAACCGTGTATGTCAGATTTTCAAAATTCACATCACAGATGTGAAAACATATGTTTACATGGCAATGTTTTAACAAAGTGGTGTTTGTATAGACTCAATGATCTATGAATTCTATAATAAAACTATTTGTAAATTCATTGGGTGTTACATTGTCCCTTGCTTACAAATATTTGGTCCTCAAAATTTGAAATTGAACATCGAATATTAATGGTTAATAATAGAAAATTCTCTTATGGAAACACACATCAGAAGTAGGGTTAATAAAATATCATCCTAAAAAAGATAATGGAGATTAGGTGGTCAGCCCAAAAATTATGCTTTCAAATGAGATGACATTAGTTGGAAGAAAAAAACTAAGCATGGAAGAAAAATATAACTATGAATTTATGATGGAACATGATAGAGGACATGACTAGATGAATGTTGATTACTAAAAGACTATAAACTAAAAATATAAATTCATCAATATTATCAATGATTATGATAATAGGGAAACATTTTATTTAAGACTATTTTCCTTGAGATGAGGAATTATTCCACTCTATAAGAGTATAAATATACATTTCTACTTATAAAATCATCCTTTTATTATAGTTTGACTATCTATACATCAACACATAGCATGTGTTATGCCATTTGGAGAAGCAATACATTAACCTCTAAAAGCTTATACAATGATCAACTTAAACCATTTCCTAAATGGTTAAAAAAATTCCAAAATATAATGATTCAACACATTATAATAAATTCCTCTAAATTTCCAAGATGAACTTATCATTAACCATTAATCAACAAGAATTAGATCTAAAATTCACAATCCATACATGTGAATAACTTTATCATTTATCCTCTTGAAATATCACAATTAATTGAATTACTGTAAAAATTATATTGGAAACATGAATTCTTCCATATAATTTAAGAAAGACACATGTTATTTGATATATTCTTAAAATTGAAAAGTGTTGTAAAATTCATTGATGACAACATATACCACTTCTTGACAAGTCTATAATCAGTTCCAAGGCTGTCAATACTTATCTGAATCAATCATTTCTTCATCATTATCTCAACATCAGATATATATTAATGTTTTTCTTTCCCTCAATCATGTTTTTTTCTAAAACATTTATCATTCCACTGAATTAATTTTCCTTTTTAATATTCATCATATGACCTCAAATCCTTAATGAAAGAGTACTGCAGTAAAATCCTTATATATTTCATAATTCATACAACCAGTACATTACTGAAAAAATATTCAAGTGACATGATTCTGGACTAGGAATATTAATCATTCTACTTTATTTTTGATAGCATCACAACTTGATCGTTATCCAAAATCATCATTTAGTGTATATTCATTTGAAAATTGGGATATTGATTTTCATAGTGTCCCATCTCTTTGTAATTGAAGCATTGTACATTGGAAACCATTTTCTTACACTTGAAATCATGAACTTGGTGTTCTTTTTCTCCACACTTGTAGCAAACACCAACTCCCTTCAAGCATTTACTAGGGAGATTCTTTCCATAGTTATCACATGTGGGAAAACACTTTATTCCTTTATTCCCTTTATCCACATATCTCTCTTCCATCCTCTTATTATTTTACTTCCCTTCAAATCCATATGACTTAGAGAAGTCTTTACATACCTTGTTAACACAAGATATTATTTCATAATATAATGAGGATACATGGGAGACAATATTCCTTTGAGAAGATTTATTAATACCATTAGAGATATGATCCTTCTTACTCTTCACATCCTGTTCATTTGTGATGTTCTCATTCCTCTTACTAGTCCCCATATCTAATCAATTCCATATTATATTTTATCTTATAAAATTTTGAACTCTCTATAACTCTAAACATGGTATAGCACATAGAATGAATTTATGCATTGTAAATCTAAGAACCATATACTTTGGTTACATTGGGGACATAAATCACTCACAATGGTGGGTAAATAAAATGTGAATTACCCTAAGAATATCCCACGAGAGTTCCAATCCAAGAGTGCAACAAGGCTTATTGTCATGTAATAGGATACCTCTGTTCAAGCCCAAAACTCCTTCTCAGAGTTTTCACTCTTATGAAGATATATGCCAGAGCCACCTCTACTTGTTAGTATCCATACATGGATGTATTTTCTAGAAAGATCCACATAATATATTACACATCAAAATAATTGGATGTTCATGTTTTTTTATCCTCAAATACCATCTTAGTGTTTCTTTCCCTAACTTAGGATTTCTAAATACAGTTCCCTAGGTTTCTCCTAAACTTTATTTGATACCCACTGTAAGGACCTGACCCTAGTTGACCAAATCTGGTCCCTTATTTGATAACATTGGTATATAAATAAGAAATAAGAATCCCAATGGACCGATCAGTTTAGTAGTCTAGAAGAAAATAGATACATACATGAAATCCATTTTACATTTTGAAATAAAACAAAATAGGATACATAAAAAAATCTAATAAACGGATTCCTTGAAAACTCAATAAATGATCTCTTCTTCTTAATCTGGGGAAGGAAAAACAAATGAAATTGGTGAGCTGAAATGCTCAGTAAGGGTAAGAAATACAACAGAAGATAGCATAAACATAAGGTATTGTGAATAATTGCAAACATGTGCCATTAATAATAAATTTGAACACATTTTGGAAGGAATATGAGATGAGTAAATGATTCCATAATAAAACATAATAATGGGTGTTGCTCTAGTCGAATAACAACATAAACATTCAATTACTAGTATCATAATGATGTAAGTTCAAATGCCAGATATTCTGAAACATTTTGTCAAGACCTCGGCCAAGGCATCAAAAAGTGATTACGGTCTTAGCCAAAATCTATATATCACATTGGGAAATGCCTCAACCAATTCCACATCTATATTTCTCATGAGGCCAATCAATGCACTAAGTGATATAGTGGGCCCCACTAGACACTTTTTGTGTCCAATGCATTCCTCATATGTATATTATGTATTTTATTCAATGTGTCCCATACCACTTTGAATAATTAAATTGTGTCTTTTATTCAAAGTGTCACATACCACTTTGAATAATTAAATTATTAATTAAAAAATTATAAAAATAATCATAAAAAATTAAATAAAAAATGGTGGATGATATAATAGAATATTAACCTCAATTAAGTAGAATATTTAACGAAGGATGTTTCCATAGATGAGGATAATTTGAAATGAGACCATTGAAAAATTCTTGAGGAAACAATCCTTAAACATTCCAAAGTTTACCATACAACCTTGAAACATTCAAATAATAATCTCTTAGAATATAATAAGAATATTAAGACTCTAGATATGATATAAAAAAGGTAATTACATACACCACAAGAAATAAATAATTGGTGAACAAGGCATACATATCATAAAAGTTAATGTGAGATGAGAAAATTCCATTTTTTTTTTGAAAGAAGAGTTCTTTTGGAAAATCAATTATATTTTCCATGAGATCAGTTTTTAAACATTAATATACCATAAAATAAAATACTAGGACATTAAAATTATATTTTAAACATAAATGATGTCCTACTGATGTGAAATCTTGTAAAAAGAGTTCTTAAGATTATTTAGAAATTAAACATTTTAGAGCATTTTAAGGAAAATATAAAAGAGAATTTTATAGAGGAAAGTCACATTTTTTCCCTTAAATCCGTAATATATCTAAGATAATTATTGATGATAAAATGAGTGTTTTTATAAAACTAATGGTGTCAGAAAACAGATTCTAGTGTACACATGAAAACAAGTAAGAATTTGAAAAGATCCCTTGAATCGGGTTTGTATTTTAGAAATAATTTTTAAAGTTACTTTTAAAATAGGTAACTATCCATAAGTGAAATTAGGATTATGGTTTGTAAATTTATTTTTAAAATTTTCATATAATATATGAGGAGTACATATGAATAAATATGAATTTAATTGAGGTAATGTAGATAATAAAAGTAACCCGAATGAAAATGGACATTCGGGTGGAAAAAACATAAAACATTGTATTCAATTGAATCGTATGACCCAAAATTAATAATAATTAAATGATACATTTAATATAATTAAATAAATAGATTCATGATATTAAATATAAATGGGATGTATACATACAACATTGACAAGTAGTAGTAGTGAATACAAAATATCTCACAAAAAATAGAAGCTAGATGATGAAACCCCTTACCTTAAGTTCGAATGTATTCCTCTCTTGAACTTAAGGTCCTAGAATATGAAATTAGACTTATTAATAACTTATTTTAGAACTTATTAAAAATGTATTTAGTTCATCATAATTCTATTTAGTTAATTTATTCCCTTCTTGATAAGTTATTATATTTAATTTCGTTGTTCCACAGTGTTCGTTTTCTTTATTTTCAAAATCGGATCACTAGTTCTTAAGTTATGGAGTTTATGTGGAATGGATGTAAATATATTGAATTGAATTATCATATTATTTATGATCATATATAGGTATTAGTGGTTATTTATATAATTTGGTTACATGGAATGAGGATGAATTATTATATAGAACTTTAATGATAACTGTTTTAGTTAATTTGTGGGTTTTGATTACATCGAAAACATTTTTATTTAAAACATAATACCATTTTTACAAAGGGATTAAAAAACATTAAATAGGGTATATTACATATATAATAATCTATTTTAACCATAACAAGAATGGTTTCATGACCATAATTGATAATGATAATAGAAATTGAAAGCCTATTGTCCATGAATGTGGTGAATTGCCACATCTCGGATGGTGTTCTTACTACTAGTATAAAAGAAGGTAAAATGAAGAGATGATGATAACTTGTTACAATATCAGGACAAAATAACATTACTTGTAATGTTCTTGAGTCATCACAACATTTGGATAATAATAGGTAATAATAGAAAATGAAAACCAATGAACTTGAAAAGAAAGACAAAGAATAGAAAAAAGGAATTTACCTCTTGAACCAAACTTCCTTGAGAGCCTCTTTTAGAGAGAGGTTTTGGTCTTTTTATGAGACCAATGCTTGATGAAAATGGGATAGGTGGTTGGGAGGATAATTGTACATAATTTGGATAAGTAACAAGGCTTTAGAGGAGTGAAGAGAAGAGGGAGTGATGGGGGGTTTTATAGTGGAGAGGAGAGGGGATTTCTCAATTTTATATTTATAAATTTATTATTTATCCACAAGACATGGAATAGTGAGTCTTCCAAGACCAAGAATAGTAATTTTATCATGTGAATCTGAATCAATTGGGATTAAATTAGTAGAAAATCATACATGACTCTATAATTAGTATATTTAGCGTATTTTATAAATTATGGTATTTCACCATTTATCAAAAAATCAAGTATATCAAAAAAATACCAATAATTCACCCCAACCATTTTTAATGTGTAGAATCAAAATATGAATTATATTTTTCAAAAATAATTTTCTATATAAGACTAATTTAATATTTAGTTAAAATCATAATTTATTCTTAAAAAATAGTTTTAAACTATTTATGTACTTATTCCAAAACATAGGTATATCATACTCAAACATGAATATTTTTTATATACTATCATAGGTAAGGTCACTATTCCTTTAGGAATATCACTATTAATAATGTATGTTACTATTCATAATGGTTCGTTTCTATTCACTAATTTGTTTTCTTATCATACCCCCAAATAACTTACTCATCGCAACCGTGTATGTCAGATTTTTGAAATTCACATCACATAAGTGAAAAATTTATGTTTAAATGGATAGGTTATAACATAGTGGTGTTTGTAGAGACTCAGTGATCCATGCATTCTATAATAAACTTATTTTTAAATTCTTGGGGTGTTATAGGTAAGATGAATTTTAATTAGTTTACTGAATATATAATATATATATATATTTCATTAAAATAATTTTAAAAAAAGTGATATGCTTAATTTATTGAGGTAAAACATGTTAGTTTTCCTAAAACATGTTTTTTTAGGAAAAATATTTCCTTTATTTTGAAATAACTTTTTATTTCCATAATTTAATTATTTTATAACCAAAGAATTCATTTTATCTAGATGTGTAAAACATATATTTTCATAATTTAAATAATCCTATTAATAAACTCCATTCCAAGGCCTAGGTGATAACTATCATATTAAACAACAATATTTTGAAAATATGACATGTTTCTTTTAAACCTAGTGTTGTGTTTACTCAAGCTAATGTCATTTTTTCTTGTAACATAAGCTAAAAAAATTATTTAATATAATGAAATATAAACACAGTGTTTCATGTAATGCAAGTGAAAATCAATATTTCATGTTATAAAAAATATAAAAAAAAATTAAATTCATTTTTAAAAAATACTTCACAAAATCATGGTGTGTTACAATATACCCCACATAGAAATAATTTCACCCTTGAAATTCCTCTTGGTTTCAAAGGATTAACATTTGAAAATTACTTCATAAAAACCAACATCATATAAGTGAATAATAAACCTTCCCTTTAAAATGGAATGTTGGAATAACAAAGGTTACCTAAAGTAACACATCACTAGGTCTCCATAAAGGAGAACATAAGTGAAAAGTAAAGATTTGGATGTGGAAGAACAATGTAAATATTTATAGAGACAGATAATGATCCTTGATATCATTAAAGAGGGTGATCTAGAGATGGTTAACTACAAAAAAACCATAAACATGTGATAGTTTAAGGTACAGTTTGATTTATTGGAAATAAACGTACTAGGATAATTTTTTTATATCATGATCTTTTTCCTAAAGATGAAAAAATTTTATAAGGGGTTATATGTACTTTATTTTATTTAATTTCATAATAATAATCTCATCCATTGGTTGTGTCTTGAGAAATTCCAACTTTATCTCTTACTCCAAGAAATATAGGTGAATTTTTTGTTCATAAAGCACTAAGAGATTAAAATATCCATAAATGGAATGACAATTCATTCTGTATATCTTTAGTTATCATCACAACATGATGGTTAGAATAGGTTGTCCAATATGGATAAATCATCATATAGTGAAGTAATACATTAATATGTAAAAACTCATCCAAATTTCAACAAAATAGATTCCATAAAGTTAACCTAATAACACTTCCAAATGATTAAAATCCAAAAATTCAAAAGGGGGGTTATTGAATTTCCTAAACAAATTTTTCATTAATTCCGATATACCATAAAATTGATTCTTATTATCACAATACAAACATGTGATTAATTTTATCATGTATTCTCTTAGAGTATAGTAATAACCTAAATTACTTTAAAACCTTTTAAAATAAATATGTTATTCTTTATTCCTTAAATAGAAAACCTAATATTTTATTTATTTACTAAATCCAAGAATTTGTAAACCTCATAAATAATAGCATAATTGGTTTTTCTAAAAATCATTAATCAGTTCCAAGGTAATCAATACTGTCTAATTAACTTACTCATATGAAAAATCAATTTATCCCAATAAAATTATCTCAACATACAGAACATATTATGTGTAATATTCCATTAATTAGAATATCACGTTTCCATTAAATCACTTTTCAAGTCCATAAATACCATTTAAAAAATTATTGAAAATACATAATGAAAAATATCTACAAACAATCCTTATAAATTTTCAAATAAACAAATTCTTGATTTTCAATACATAAGAAATTTGATTATTCCACCTCATCTGTCACGACCTGTCCTTGGGGCCCATGCTGGGACTACCCCAAGCCCGCCTTCCACAGGCTAGGGGCTGGCGACTAGCACCAAAGGCCTAATCCCGATAAAAGGGAAGGCATTGCCTTTAAACGTGTAACACACTAAGACTGAACATAAGCAGTAGAAGAAACAAGTACTAATATAGAAAAAGAAAGGTGTGCTGAAAGTAAGTGGGCTCATATAAAAACCCAACCGAACAATAAGTACAAGTAAAAGAAAAAAGGGAAAAATAGCTCCTAGTTCATCTACTGGGGAATCCTACCTGAAGGGTAGGTACAAAACATGAAGAACTCGTCCCTGCAGTACGTATGTCTAGTCCAGCTCTGAGAAGCCTCCCGTCTGTCACCCTCAGCCTCGATCACTATTGTTTATCGTCTGTACAGAATACAACAAGGTGCGGCGAAGCCCGTGTAGGGGTGAGTATAACAATACTTAGTAGGGGACCCCGAGACCCCTGAATGTCCCAAAAAATCCACTAAGGATAAACCACAGAAGAAATATACAATTACGAAGTATCAACCAACCTTACTTAGGTATATTCCCATACATATACCTAAGTTACACTGTCCGGCTCCAACTCTAGAGCCCAATCACAACCCATTCAACAAAGGAAGTAAAGTCAATCATCTCTATAATATCGACTGAAAGTTAAGACTAAGATCACACAGGTATACAACTTTTGTAGAGTGATAGATATGATCAGATGTAGTCACTGATTCATCTAAGCTGTTAGACCCACATAGGATACATGACCAACTAAGCTGTCGGACCCACACAGGATACCAGATCATCTATTCTGTCAGACCCACACAGGATCCAAGAACAAAAGTCAAAATTGTCGAACCCACGGAGGATTTCGGTACAACAGTCATCACTGTCAAATAGACAGAGGATTACAGTACAGAATTCATCATTGTCGAACCCATGGAAGATTCTGGTAGAGAATTCATCACTGTCAAACCCATTAAGGATCCTGGAACAGTATCGTCGCAGCCGACCCTAGGGTTCCCGCACACAGCATGCTCGATTCCAACAGGGTCCGCTCCTCGAGTCAATTGTCGATACATCAACTATAAAGAAGTCCTGAGTTGATGTATCTTGTAGTTTCATCTCATCATATGGAACCCAACACGATATATGGAACGTAAATTGGGCGCACGGTCTGAGAGTTATTTGCATTTCCATTGTAGGGTCCCGGTTGGTTTTTAGGCTCAAACCAACCCAACCATACACCAACTGCATCCAAAAATGAAGTGGAGTATACGAAAATAATTGTCTCACTCCAAGTATTCCATCACCACAGTCGGTTCGTCGTTCGGACACCCGTAGCCCAATATGTGGGCTAAAAGGTGTAAATGGACGTAGCGGGTCCGAGTCCGGTCTGACCCAGTCGGACTGACCCAGATCGACCCGGTCCGAACCGGGGTCTGAACCGGTTCACAGATGTAGACCGACCTGAAGGAGTGGCTCGGCTAGAGGGTGGCCCGACCCGTGGCCGTAGGGCGTTCGGCCCGGCTGGTCGTGCGGCTCCCGGATGGGCGTGTGGCTCGGCCCGGCTAGCCGTGTGGCACCCAGCCAGGCTGGCAGTGCGGCGCCCAGCTGGTCGTGTGGCTCGGCCCGACTGGCCAGGTGGCGCCCGGCTCGGTGGGCTGTGTGGCACCCAACCAGCCAGCCCAGCCGACCAGCTAGCCACGTAATTGTGGGAGGGGGTGTTACACCCCCGACTCCCGAAACAGCCGGCGCATGGCGCCGACCCTTGTAACCATGGGACCCATAGGGTCCTGCCTGGCGTGCACTGGAGGCCGGCTCAACCGACCGCTCTCCCCTGTCCGCTGTGGCCTAAGGCTGTAGTCCGGCCCCATCGATGCGGTGCGACGGTTCCGCGACCCTCCCTGTCTGCGGCCTACTATAGTACCGGCACGGCGCGACAACACCAAGCCCCTCCGTCGCGGCCCGACATCGCCGCGACCTGACTTTCCTCCATGCTACATGACGGTGCTGTGCCTTTCTGGTGACCCGGCGGTCTTGCGCCGCTGGTCTCTTCATGGACGGTGCAATGCCGACCGCCATTGTCTGCTCCCATCATCAACAACAAACAAGATCCAAAAGGGGAAGAGTGGGCCGTGTTGGTGCGGTCCAAATTTCCCCTTGTTACAGTGATATCATTTGGTTTTCAAACCATAATTTCAACGACATAGAATGGGTACAAGAATTCAAAAACCCTACCTTATAATTGGTGTTTGCTCAGCAGAGTCAGAGGATGGCAGCGTCATTCCGTTGACATCAGGAGGAGATGACATTGTTGTTGGCGACGTTCATCGCTGGAGGCATCTTCCCTTTTCCGCCCCAGTTGGAGAGGAAGAAGGTGACTTCTTCCTTCCTCGGTGGAGATAGACATTCTTCGGTGAGAGAAGATGTCGTTCTTCATTGGGAGGAAATTTTCACAATCCTTCCAAGACTCCACCACAAGATTAAGCCAACCCAAAAATAATAAAATAAAACATCTTAGTATAATGTTAGCTTAATGAATTCAAAACGATTCAAATTCATTAATTTACATCACTTAATAAAAAAGGTGGTGTTGGATCAATATCTTTTGAGAGGGAAGGTGAAGAGGCTCCAAATATTTATGGGGGAAGTGAAGATTTTCCCCCATTAATGGGGAACTCAGGGGGTTAATGGGGGTTTAAGAATGTGCGTGCCCCACCACATAATATCCTTCTAATGGAGTGTAGGCATGGGTGGAACCCACCTGCAACTGCCCCTTAGAGGATTAAACAACCAATCAAATAAAAATATTCTAGACATATTTTTATTTAATTTATTTAGAAACCCCAAAAATTAACTTCCAACCTCGATAAAATGCAACTGCAGTGAAGGTATCCTTAAGAGAATACCGGCGCTGCGAGTTCAACGGTGCCCTCAGATTTCAATTCTGATCACTGGTTCAAAAGATGTAAAATTCTACACGTAGGTTTACTGAACGTACCCGAACAAAACATTAGAAATTGATTCTGGGCACACTGGGCCTCAGAATCAGGCGCCGTCAGAAACTGTGGACTCATAAAATTCCCATGTATTTAAAAAAAACCCCACGGGAATTCCAGGTCTTTACTTCATCCCTAATACATTAACTATTCTTTTCCATATTACTCTCTAATATATCATTACTTTCTTAAACCATTTTTAGTCTCTTCATCATCAATAGTGTAACCATTACTCAAAGCACCTTTCTGATTCTCTTTAAGAGCATTCCCCCTAAGATATCCATTTGCATAATTCCAACACAATCAACATTTAAAGCATTCATCCCTTGATGAAACCATTGGAAAACCAATATTATCATCCATTGTGTTAATTGAACTTTTCATTTTCCCTTAGAATTTTCTTACTTTATTCCCTTCATTTCCACACATAAAACATCTTATAATTCCTTATAGAAATTATCTGGAGTTTTTGTTCCCACATTTTCAACATATAGGAAACTAAATCTTCTTTCCTCCATGGTCTCTACTACCCAGACCCTCTGAAAACTCTTTTCATATCTTCTTTGGGGAGTTTGATAGTTGGTTAAGGTACACGTTGTTAATCATTTTGTGTGATGGATAATTATAAATAATCATAATTGCATCTACTCTAGTGATCATCCCATTTGGATTCTCATCAGAAAATTGTAGGTCACATTCAATGTTATCACAGTTCCTTTTGATTCCCTCCATTGACTAAAAAAATGCATAGTTTGAGCAACATTATTCCTATAGTAAAACAAAATAATCATGAAAATCAATTATCAGTTGTTTAAATAATGAAACCTAATTTTTAATCTATGTCACCTTAGGTTTATCCTATTCCATTCATTGTCATTATCTATTTAAATCTTTAACGATAGTTCATAAAGAGTTTGTGAATTTTCAAATCATATCTCCTAGGAGTTCCAAAACTGTTGTGCAATAAGGCCCATTTTCATGCATAAGGTTATGACTAATTCTAGATCAATGTTCCATTATTATAGTTATTACCCCTAGTAACCTATTTTCTGTAGACACATCTACTTGTAGTATCTTAATTGAGATGTAATTTCACGAAAATAGCTTGCTCTATACATCACTAGAATTCCATGATATTTTATGATAGTTAGAATCATACTTATAGTTATCTTTAAATACATCAGTTGATATATCAATAGGAATATACCTAGGGATCTCATGAATATTTTATCAAACCCGTTTCCAATGGTTAACTAAACCTTTCATTTGATACCAATATGGAGTTCCAAGATTATTATACATGGATATTACATACATTTATATGAATATTCATTACATTACACAAAAACATGCATCAGGGCTATAATATTTTAGTGCCTTTGGAAGTATGGAACAAAATATTCTGATATATTAAAAAATATTGAATGTTTCCCATATTTTTCTTCCCATTTTGTACTCTTCATAGACATACCCTACATAAAACCATTCCTTATAACCTGGGGAAAGGAAACAAATAAAAGGGTGAGATTAGATGCTCAGTAAGCGTAAAAACATATCTCAATATATGATTACATTGAATAATAATAAAATCATAAAAGAATTTAATAATGAACATAAAATTCGATGTTAATACCCAACCTGTCATAGATCCAAACCATGATTCATGACATAAATATTGCTAGTTCTTGAGAAATGAATCATGATAGAATCAAATAACATGATCTATGAGATAATAATATTAGATTAATATATATATTTGTGATATAAAAATATGGTATAAAATCATTCGTCAAAGATACCCAAAAATATAGTCATAATAGGTTAAATTGGGATAACCACCCATATAACTACTTTTGGGTTTGGGATAAACTTGTTTGCACATTCTTTCAGGCATTGGAACACTTCCTGTATACCCTTCTTTTCAATCATGAGATAACCAACTATATATCCTCATATTCAAACTTTGAATGACCACCCTTTTATCCTAATTTCTGTATATGGTCTAACCACCTATGAACCCTCCTTTTTATGTTTGGGATAACCACAATTTTACCCTTCTTTTTGGGCTTGGGATGACCACCTTTGTACCATTTGATCTCAAAAAACATTTATCATTACCTAATTCATAGAGGGAGATATATGTCCCACCCATCAAAAAATGAAAATCATATTTATGTTTTCCACAATATCATAAACATTCATAATTTTGTATCTCATAAAATGTAATTGGTATCGTAAATATTTAATCCTATCATAACATGTGGAAAAGAGAAAAAATTTATAATCACTTCATCATTGCATAATCCATGAAAATAATTGGGATTCATAGGAATTTCTTTAGGGTATAACCCATAGTGTTAGGTTTACAAGGCTGAATACCTTGAGAGGGGGGTGAATTAGGGTATGACTAATTTAAAATTAAATCCCATTCTGATCTTGTTTTTCTATTAAGTAAAACACTCTTCTCTCTCTTTCCTGTTGCACAATATAGACCTAAAGTAAATCAAGCACAGGACACAACAATTTTTACTTGGTTCAACAATAAGGGCTACGTCCAAGGAGCATACACTGACAGGTTGTCAGTCATACCAAATTTCACTAAACTTCACTAGTTGTGGATTATTAGGTTCGGGCACAGTCACTCTATCACATGCTCACTACCTTTACAAGGTTTAGGGTCAGCTCACTACTTTCCTAAGGGTCACTCCCTGTTTCTCTCTCTCTGGCTCACTGCCGGTGGAGAGGATCACCTTCTTTATCTTCCTTTGATCACTACTATCGAAAGGATCCACTCATAGTTTATAAACATGTAGGTCTCTTCATTATCTATAGTGAATACATCCTTTGTTGTTTGTGGATGCTTTGTTGAAGTCCAACTTTCACCCGTAGATACATTTCTCTTTGCACCGAAGGTATCGGGAAATCTTCCAGCCTTCACACAGCTCTGAATAACCACCATGAATCAACCCTACTTGGTGCATAGGTCTACCCCAGCGCACAAGTATCGGCGCGCGAGTCACAACTGGAACACAAGTCCACCTCAGACACTTGCGCGACACAAGATTCTTCAACTCCAAACTTGCACGACACACTTCCCTTTACGTACAAAACAACATTGGAATGCAACAAAAAACAATATCCATTCTTCAAATCTGGCGCGCAAGTCCTACTTGTGTGACACACCACCACTTGCACGACTTCCACACCTGCGCGATGGGAGCTCAGATTTTTCTAAGTGTCGAACTCCTTTAAAAATGAGGAGGGGTGGTCTAGTATTTATTGGCATTTGGTCAACCGATGCAGTGGCACAAAAGTCTATCCTTGGCATGCAAGTCTTGGCACGCAGGTCTCTTCCCCTACAAGTCACTTGCGCGAGCCACTTCCAAACTTGTGCAATCCTCTTCCCTTTTCCATATTTTTATGTTCTGATCTTGAAAAACAACAGGCGCGCAAGTTTCTAATCCTCCAAGGCATCGGCGTGCAAGTCACTTGTACGACCAACCCAATACTTGCGCGACCGTCTTTCCTTTTCCATATTTTGATACTTTGATCTTGAAAAACATATGGCATGCATGTTTCCTCTTATTCAAGTACACGACACGCATGTCCCTTTGCCAAAAACCACTTCTCTTCATTTGTCGATTTTCAGGCCCAAATATTTGTAAAATGCTGGAAAACGGTGCCACCATGTATCTATTCTTTTTGTACTACCTTCAGATCATCCATTACTTTTATTTTTTTAAATGGTAAATCATGGTTACTAATTTATTTTATAAATTATTTGAAAATTTTTAAAACCATTTGTTTATTTTTTTGAAAAATGGTGTTGGAAGAAAAATAAGTTTCCACCAAATGGATGATTTGTTATAAAAACATTAATTTTGAACTCTTTTATACATATAATGAGTAAATTGAAGGAAACAAATTATCCTCATGAAATAAATAAATGATAATAAAATTAAGTGGTTTAACTACATATATATAATTATATTTGAACATTAGAACTATAATCATAAAAATACCAATAAACTAAGAGATTGTAACACAAAATCACTAAAACTTTGGTAAATTTGAGTAAAAATAAAAAAATATATAACATAGAATTGAAACTAATATATTATGACAAAAATAAATTCATTATATTACATGTAAAAAGGGTTTTATATACACGTCTTGAAATAATAGAGGTTCATAACATAACATATGTCTCAATGAAAGAAAATTGAGATGAAAATCCCATTCCTCATTGATAACATTTGAATTATAAACACCATGAAAGAGAGATAAAAAATGGATATATAGATAAAATTAATTTTAAGTATAATAATTATAAAATATATTTATTGGAATTATGTACACCAAATAAAATATATTGGTGGTGAATATGGCATGCGTCTCACATAAGTAAAAAGTGAGATGATAATCCCATACCGTATGTCATGACTTCTACTATTAATGTTCAAACCTCATGTATAATAAGTATAAGTTTATTAAAAACATATTATAAGAAAATAACAATATATATCATAGAACATATAATTTTATTATGACCTTTAATTACATGTTTATTAAAAATATCATCACAAAGTCACGTTTCTAGAAATAACTAATTTGTTTTTCATGTATGATTTAAATTTTTATTTCTTATTCCTCATACTTAGATATTGGTTTCATAATATCTATAATATAAAACATTATATAAATATAATATATATAAATTATATATTTTTAGATTAATCCATAATATTTAGTGGTAGGAAATGAAATTCATCGTTTAAGGAGATTACAGGTCGTACAAACGTAAGGATACTATTGAATTTTTATTGTTGAATTAAAATAAATAAAAGTAAGAGTTATGTATTATCATTACTGAATAATTTTTATATAATAAATACCACATATTTTCCTTAAAACTATCCATAATACCTTCCATGTAAAGTGTGAATGAATAAAATCACACCGTGAGGTGGTAATCTGCCGTACACATGAACTACGTCACCATAATCCCACAAAATGGAGAGTAAGAAGGTATATGTGATATAACAACTAAATATTAAAAATAATGTTCTAAATATCATATATATCATATATAAAAAATAAATCCATTATTATTTCTAGCCTTGAGACATGTTAAAGGATAAACGTTTGACATCAGTGCATAAGGTGGTAGTCCACCGTACACACGAATGATGATTTTGTAACCCATTTAATAGAAGTAGAAATGGCTGTTAGTCATGAACATTACATTAAAAATATTATTATATGGAATATAGTAATTTTATTACATAATAATGTTATAATAATAATTTAAGTGGGTGGAGGAATAAATAAAACAAAAATGATTGTTGCTGAACATTACATGTTTTCAGGTATCCTACTTAAGTTTCTACCAAAATCTTTTCTAGGATAGATTTATGACCAAAAAAAGGGTTATATGATGAGATAAAGGAAGTTGGGAAGTGATTTGGGTATTCAGTTTGCTAACTAAAAGGGTTTTTTAGTATAAATAAGAGAAGATATGGGGTGACCTTTTATAAGTGGGGGAGATGACACATTTGTTTATTTGGAAACAAATTGAGTGCTCCCACATATTTCATACATCAAAAGTTTTAAAATGTACAATTATCAAACTGTAGAGGTTTAATGGTGAAAAAATGTCCAAAAATAGTTTTTAGACAAGTTTATTGGTCGTTTTTACCGTTTTCAATTTAGTTCAACCCTTAGTAAACCCATTTTACATTAACCGCAATAATTAAATTTTATTTCATTCATTACTTATTTTGGTAAAAAAATGAGTTAATATTATTAGATAATATAAATTATTATGATTCGAAATATAGAATTCATTTTTCTAAATTCCATTACCAGAAGTGGAAAATTTAATTTAAAATTAACCCTGTAGAAGTGATGAGAAAGAGGGAGTTTTAATGAGAAAATGTTGAACATTTTGAAATGTTTTTACATCCAAATTAAATATGAAATTGATCCAATGAAATAAATTGGATAAATAGATGTAAAATTGAAATAACACTACTTTTAAACCAATTTATAATATAATTTAACATTATAAACTATTTAAATTAAAAAGGTTGTTTTCAAGTAAAATACATAATTTTTTATTGTTCATAAAAAAATGGAAACTTTTAAAAAAGTCCCAAAAAATCACCTTAATCTAATTTTGATCTTTTTATTTTAAAAATAGAGATTATTGTAACACCATAAGAGTTTATAATATTTTACTTTTAGAATAAAATTAATTTTTGTTCATAGAATTATTTATATAAAACAGTAAGATGAACTTATGTTATATGAAATATAAAGTTTAGCTTTCTCTATTAGGAACATAAAGGTTATATTGAGTAAAAAATAAGATTGAATTTACTCTATGAATTTTTATAACATGTAAGACTTAGTTTTTCCAAACAACAAATTAATTTCAAAAATATTATTATTTAATAAATTAATATATAAACTAGCTATTAAATTAGAGGTTAGGAATATTATTTGCTAACTTATGAAAATATATGGTTTAAACAAAAATATTATGAAATAATAGGTTACCTATGAATAAGAAATGAATATAAGAACCAATTAAATATAAAGTAAATATTTTTATAGAAAACTATTTTTATGCTCATAAAACTGTTTATCCAAACATGTTAAATTGATTAATATTAGTGAATGATATTAATTAAATATACATGTTATATATTCAACTAAATAAATTTTTCACTTATACAACATATTTTATAGACATAATATAAAAACACCAATTTTACGCATAAAATAAAAATATTTTTATAAAGGCAATTTTACTACCTTTTAATGGATAACCTATTTTAAATCTATTTTTTTGCACATTTATATATATTATATGTAAAAATAAAATTAATTTTTTAAATAGTAACATAAAAATTTGGTTTGGGTGTTTTTTTGGAATTTTCTGCCAAGTTTCGTTTTTAATGAATAGTGAAAAACAATGAATTGTATTTCAAAACTGCTTTTTCCTATAATTTATTTATAAGGATAAATTATTTTTTTAAAATTTTTTAAGTGTCATTATAATATTTTTTTATAATTTAATCCAATTTAGGATATTGGAGTCATTTTCACTTTTAAATTGAATATAAAAGCATAGAAAACCATTGAATGTTTTTAATTTAAAAACCCACATTTTCATTCCCTCTATAGGATTAAATTCAAATTAATATTTACCACTTATTTGATTGGAATATTGGAAAATGGATTCCATATATTGAATAATAACATTTTATAAGGTCTAATAATATCAAATTAGTTTTTGGAAAAATATATTATTGAATTTAATTAAAATAAATTACAATGATTAAGAGGAAAATTTTCTTAAGAAAAGACTAAAACTTAATGTTAAGGGATGAAATGACCTAATTTTTTTCCAAAACTAGTTGTATGGAAATATTTAGACCCTATTATTCCTTTTATATAATTTAGAACATTATTGGATCCACTTAACATGGTTAAAATATGTCTGGAATTCCTTTTCCAAAATTTTTTAAGAGTGCCACTCCTCCACCACTATGAAAAGGCCTTATATCCTCCCAATTCAACACACCTCTCAAGAAATTTTTTTTCAACCAGGATCTACCCAAATTGATCCTTAAAATCCCTCCCTATATCCTAGAATCCTCACCTTGGGAAGAGAACCATTAAAAGAATCCCTTTGGTGAAAATAAAAAGTAGTTACTCGAAGAAGAGGTAATATATTTCCCCAAGTTCTTTAGTTTTATTTCCCTTATCCACCACCAAAACTCTCTTTATTCCATGATTATATAAAAAAATACTATCCAAAATATCCCATTATTTTTTTATGTTATGGATTATACCTACACTTATACACACATCCATCTAATGGGTAACGAACTTATCGTTTATGTGTATGGAAAACTACTGCCTCACAAAATAAAGTTATTCATTTTTCCTTTACCACCTCTCATAGTTGATAATTATAATAGAAAAACTATTTATATATGAAATAAATGTTAATTATAATTCCTTTGTTCTTCAAGAATTTTTATCTATAACATACCATTATTATTTCCATTTTGTATAAATATGATAACATCGTTTGTAGAAGTGTGTACTACCACCTCATAAAGTGATGTGATTCATTCACATGATACATGGAATGTATAAAGGATGGTTTTAATTAAAAATATGTGATAAAAAAATACATTTTATTAATTTCATAATTAAATTTCTGTAAATATAATATATATCGTTTTCTTTGTTACCCTTTCACAAACTTAATAAGTGATAACGTCCTTTATGGATGTGTGGACTATCGCCTCCTCGATATGATGTGATTCATTTTACATAAAAATAATTATATATATAAGTATATTTGAATAAATAATATTTTATATATTATATATTTATCATTATGAAAAGATAACTGTTTGTTACCTTCTTTCCAAAATGATAATTGAAAAATGGGAACGTTACTCATGCATATTTATGTCCTACCTTGTCCATGATTGTAATGTTGGTTCATTTTTGATAACCAAAATTTATGATTGGTTTTAAAATTATAATTTATGTATAAATATGATAATTATTTCTTGATTATTATTCTATATATTTCAATATAATTTCCTCTTTGGCCATAGGTTACCTACCAAATATGTTTTTGACACAAGAACAAAATTTAATCCAAACCCCTGACATAATCAAAATTATTTAAGTAGTTGAATAAAAAAATATAATAATTGAAATATACATATTAATAAACTTGAGAAAATTTATCAATAAAGTTAATAATCAATATAATTTAATTTTTTAGGAATATACAGACACCTGTCACAAGTTAGACTCATGCTAAGGAATTCTTGTCTCACTTTTCTTTCTGTGAAGAATACACCATTTTCACCAAATAATTATTTTGTATGGTGTATTTACTACCCCTTATGATTTTTTGTATGAAAAAACTTTTATAATCATGTTATTTATGGTTTTAATTTTAATTATCTCCTCCAATAGGTTTTGACTTAAAAGTTATTTTACTTTTAATTATCTCCACCAATAGGTTTTGACTTCAAAGTTAACAAATAGTAAAAGTTATCTTTACAACATCGATATCTTTTATGATTGGTAACTTTCTATTGAAAGAATCACTACCTTTTGAGAAAACTTTTTGTATCTCAAATATCCATATTCTCTTGAAATTCATATAATTAATTCCAAGACTATATACTATTTTTATATATTGTTTTCACTTTAATAGTAATTTGATTAACTGGGGAATTGTTAATGAATCCATATCTTTTGTTCAATGTGGATATTTTATATGGCATGTTGTTCATTAATTAATTCGATCTTTAGATATAGGAGGAGTTATTAGGACATGAAATAAATAGGTTGGGGACCATTGACAGAAATCTATACAAGTTGGGGAATAGTCAATGCAAGCCCCACGATGCATGAGTAGTCTCATGAGATTAATTAGTTGGCCAATTCTAAATAGTCTAAAATATCTTATCTTTATAGTAAAGGTATCATGTTCTTAGGAAACATGAAGTACAATAATTAAGAATTTCCATAATTTAGGTTCATTTATTATTTATCCAAGATATTTTTATTGACATATCTATATATACATTTCATTCTCCTTTTATTGATTACATGGAATGTGTGTTCAGTTATTAGCATACCTTATTGACTATTATCATTGATTAACTATTGATTCTGATTTACCTACCTTTACTGTGAATTTGAGATCACCCTTACTATATTTCCTTTTCTAGGGTTATGAAGAAGAAACCATTGAATAATATTTCAAGGATGGAGTTCATTACTTTTTATTATGAATCATGTTTTATTTTCTATTTCCCAATGCAAGATGGGTATCATGTATGTAATCTATTTTCCAAAACTAATAAAATGTCAGGTACCTTGGAATTTGAATATTGTATCTATTCCAATGTATAAAATACTGCACTGGATCTAGGCATTGGGAGTCTGGGCATTTCAGCTGGTATTAGAGAAGGTTTAAAAAAACATCGGAAACTAGATTTTGGAAAACATAGATTATTAAACATAACCCTAAGATAGAATTTGACGGTATTTATAGAAGAAAATCCTTGAATTTTGGTAAGGTAGATAATATATGGGTATTACTAACAATACATACCTATTTGGATATTATAAGTGGATGTAGTTCTAGAATAGATGTACCTAGTAGTAACAACTCTTACAATGTATGACAAGCCTAACTCGACATAACCAAGTACATGACAATGAGCATTACTACACACCTATTCTGACACTCCTGATGGATTCACATAGGATAATTAACATTTTATTTACAAACTATTATGAAGATTTAAAAGTAATGATATCCCAAAAAATAATTGTTTAGTATTATGAGATTAGGTATGCATGTGTTTCACTAGCTTGGGGATTATACATTATGTTATGATTTAATCCAGTATATTTCATTGTTTAGAAATGGTTCTTAGATTAATAAATGTGAACTCTACAAATTAACATGATCCAAAGTTTAAGAATGATAATATATTTGATGGTCTTAAGATAAAATTTCCAATGGATATAGTCTTCCTAGTATTCTCATCTTACGAGTAAGTAGTATCATGTGATACTAAGATAGGTAAATAATTCTCTATGTCATGTGTATTTATAGGGAAGGAAGAGAAAAAGAGGAAAATAGAGAAAAATATGTATTAAGGGAAGAAGGTAGATATGAACATTACCACATGTGATAATTCTGGAAGGAAACACCTTGAAACTTGATTAAAAGAAATGAGAGCTTGCTAAAAGTGTGGAAATAAAGACCAACATGCTTGTGGTTACAAGTGTAAATAAAAATATTTTCAATGTTCAATTCTTCAAATTCATGGAGATGGGACACTATGCAACTCAATGTCTCAATCATCAAAGGAATAGACCCCAAATGATGCAAATGGATAATGGTCAAGTTATTCTACTTCCGTAGATGAAGAGGAATGATTAATATTCCAATTCATGAATCATGTCATTTGAATATTTTATCAGTAATGTACTGGTTATAAGAATTATAGAATATATAAGGATTGTACTAAATTATTTTTTTCATTGTGTATTTTAGATCATATACTAAATGTTAACAAGAAAAATTACTTAGTAGAAAGTAATGTTTTTGGAAAACACATGGTTAAGGTAAAGATAACACTTAATATATTCCAAATGATAAGAAAATGATCTTTGGGTAATGAAATGATTGGTTTGGATAACGTAAACTGAATATGTGCTAACTACCTTGTAACCATGTAATGATTTATTAAATTAGTTTATGCTATAATTAATGAAGTTTAAAACATGTTTGGATTTATAGAGTATACCCAATAATCTATATTCAATTTAAGGAAAAAGGAAGAATGTATGTTTTCAATAATGTTTTACAGTATTTAATGTTATTATCATGTTTCAATAGGATACCAGATGATGATGTTCACTTGTTTAGTATGAAATACATCATTATAAGGTAATGGTAAGTTACGTTTAAAAATTAGATAACCATCCTTAAAATGTTTTAGATTAGAATATTTTTGAAAAGTTATCTATTTATTAACATGTTTATGTTGAACCCTGAATTTAGCTTTAGAGATTGATGAGTTACTTCACCATATAATGCAACATGTGTTAAGAGTGTAATTGAAAAAGTTTCAAGGTATGAACAAATGATACTACTATTCTTAATAAAACGTATTAGGTATATATATTTACATATATCATAGAGAGTGAAATAATTCCTCAACTATAGAAAAAAAGGTTTTGAAACAAAAATGTTGTCCTATTAACATCATTTTTAATGCTATCGATGACATTTATTCAAAAATATGGTTTATGGTTTTGTGGTAAACAAATTTTAGCTACTCCATAATAACATTATGGTTATATTTTTCTTCCGTGTACAAATTTTTACTAATTTTCTCTTATTTTAATGCCTAGTTTTTTGGTGACCTTCACATTTTCCTTTCCTTATTATTAAGATGAAGGGTTATTAACCCTATTTACGATGATTTTTTTTCAAAAATAGTTTATTTTCAAATATCAACCCATTGATTACCGAGATCAAGTTTAGTGTGCGAGGACACGATTTATTTAAGGTGGGGAGAATCTACTACCCCAATATTTTTTCAATATTTTCACTTTAGAATAAATTTAATTTTTGTTCTGAGATTTATTTATTATAATAACCTAGTTAAACTTATATTATTTGTACCATAAACTTTTCCATGATCTACATGGAACACCAAGGTTGGACTACACTACACGTAAGACAGAATTTCCTCAATTTCATTCGTAACATGCAAGACAGAGTTTTTCCAATCAATAATATATTATTTAAAATATTATTATTTAATATAATAATATATTACCTAACTGTTAAATTAAATGTTATGAATATTATAAAATAACTTATAAAAATAAATGTTATATAAAAATTTAATAAGAAATCATTTCTTATTAATTAATTATAAAGGGAATATTTTTAAAGAAAACCATTCTTATGCTCGTAAAGCTGGTTTATCATAATAAATTTAATTAATTACTATTAGTGAATGATATTAATTAAATATATATGTTTATATATTAAATAAAATATTTTTGACACTCATACAATATATTTTATTGGAATAATATAAAAACAAACCGAATTTTACTCATAAAATACAATATTTTTTATAAAGGAAATTTTACCACCTTTTAATGAATTTTTTTTATAAAAGTAAAATTTTACATTTTTATATATTTTATATGTCAAAATAAATACTATACATTAAATTGGAACATAATAATTAGTCTAGGTTGAATCTTTGGTATTTTTCTATGAAGTTTTCATTTTTTAATGAATAATGGAGAATAATGAATTTTAATTAAAAATGATTTATTGTCCAATTTATTTAGAAATTTAAATTATATTTTTAATTAGTTTTATATTTTAATTATATTAATGTTTTATTAATTAAACTAATTTAATTCATATGAATAAATTTCACCTTGAAATTGAATATTAAAACACAAAGTATTTTGAATGTTTTTTACTTTAAAAATACGCATTGGTGCCCCGTCTATGGGATTAAATTTAAATTAATTTATGACACTTATGTGATTGGAATTTGAATAAATGGATTATATATTTTTAGTTATAATAATTATTAATTTATAATATGTTCAACTTAGTTATTTACCTAAAATATTAGTGAATGTAATTAAAATTAATTAGAAAGATTAATAGGAACATTTGCTAAATAAAGGACTAATCCTTAAACTTAAGCAACCAAATGAGATATAAACTTTTCAAAAATCCATTTAATGTCTATATTTAGACTCTATAATCCCTTTTATCAATTTCTAACCATTATTGGATCTAAATAACATGATAAAATCATAGGTGGAGTCCTTTTTCCAAATATTTACTAGAGTGACACTCCTCCTTCAATAAAAAAGGCCATATCTCATCCTAGTTACTCGTGAATCTCAAGGCACATTGGATCAAGAAATATATACCCAAATAGATCCTGAAAATACCTCACATAATCCTATAATCCTCCACTTGGGCATAAAACAATCCAAGGAATCCCTTTGGTGTAAACCAAAAGGAGTTACCCGAAGAAGAGGTATCATCTTTTCTCAAGCTCATTATTTTTATTTCCATTCTCCACCACCTCAACTCTCATTATCCCTTTATTATATAATAAAACCAATATCCTCAATATACTGAGTTTCTCTTAATGTTAAGGGTTACTCCTACACTTACACTTCACCTAATGGGTAATGAACTTACCATTTATGTTAATGGTGAACTACCGCCTCGTGAAACAAAGTTGTTCATTTTTCCTTTACAACCTCTCATGCTTTGGAATTATGATGGAAACTCTACTTATATATAATATATATGATATTAATAATTCCTTTATTATTATTTAATTTTTATATTGAACATACCTTTACACTTTCCATTTTGTATAAATAAGATAACATCGCTTGAGGAAGTGTGGACTACCGCCTCATAAAAGCGATGCGATTCATTCCCAAAATACATTAAATGCACATATGATGGTTTTAATTAAAAATATTTGATATAAAAAACATATATATTATATTAATTTAATAATTATCTTTATTTTAATATAATATATATCATTTTCTTTATTACACTTTTATACACTTAAAAAAGTGATGATGTCGTTCATGGATGTATGGACTTCTGCCTCCTTGACATGATGACATTCCTTTTACATCATAGGAAATTAATATATAAGTATATATGATTAAATAATATGGTATATATGATACAATGATAATTCATAAAAGATTAATTTTATTTACCTTCATTCTATAATGATCATTGAAAAATGGGAATGTTACTCATGTGTATGTAGGACCTACTGCATCCATGATTATAACATTTGTTAATTTTTCATAACCATATTTCAGGATTGGTTTTAAAAGTAAAATTTATGTATAAATACTATAATTATTTCAATATTATTATTATAAATATGTCTATATAATTACCTATTTGACCATAGTCGACTTACCGGAGTATTTTTTGACACATGAACCAAACATGGTAAAAAACACCCAACGTAAAGTTAATTATTTAAGTAGTTGTATAAATAATTATAATAATTAAATTAAAAGTAATAATAAATATGAAAAAGGATCTAATTAAATTAAATTATTAACATAAGCTTATCTTTTAGTAATATAAAGAAACACATAACGTGTTAGATGACCGCGCTGTCGTGACACGTCAAATTGATTATATTTTTAAAGTAGATTTATAGTCTAGGGAAGACCCTCGGTCATCTCTCAAGGAGTGTTGGTGGGTTCAGAGTGTGCGTTTTCAATAAGAAGTGCTAAAAGAGGGGTGGGTTTAAAATTGTTTAAAGAAAATTAATTCATTTAAAGAGTTTAATAGTTGATAAAAAGTGGTGTTTTAGAATTATGAGATAAAAGGGTTAATTGTGAGTTCACTACAAACTTTAAAGGCCATCATTCTTGGAGATTAAGTTAAGGTTCTAGTAATTCTTTGGTTGAAATTAATTGGAATCCCGATTAATTCCTAAGCCATTATTTCATTGCTTAAAGAACCAAACCTTGACATAAAAATTGTATTGTAAAGGTCTAGAACTTATTCATGGAATAAGAGCTTCTAAAGCAGATTAAAATCTCAAAAAAGTGGGTAATAAAAGGATTCTTGTGTTACCCAATTGGAACAACACAAGTCATGCACTCAAAACCTCACACTGATCGGTTAGAAATTAAGAGCATCTCATCGACACACATCAAAACAAGCTTTCAAATATGAAAGTATGTAAGATACATGGAAATAAATATTTTAACACCCAAATTACTCCAATATAGTATCTAATATATGCATTGGAACTCCCTTTACATGTGTGTAGCTCCCTCACAATGAACGCCCACTGTTTAGCTCGACATCGGGTTGAGGAGGAAGCTCGGGTGGAACTCCTTCTTCATTGTTGATCCCCCTATGAGGATAGGGGCCTCCAGAACATCCAAGGTTATTAGAAGACTCCTCTAGGACTCCAAATTTTCAGCACTTTACTCCTTGGCCGAACTTGAAAATGGGGAGCCCATGGTGTCATTTTATAGGAAAATTGGAAGGTGGTTTTAGGCACACAGATTTCATCAATACACTTATACCATGTGTTTTGGTCTTCAAAAAGCCTTATCTCGCTTTGGAGAAAATAGAAAAGTTGTATCCCCACCTCTTTAATCTCTCCACCAAAAGTTTGGAACCCTGTTGGACAAATACCGAGATATTGATAAAATACAGAACACCGCATTTGACTTGGTCCACATTCGGTGTCTTGGACAGATCAATTCAGATATGCCCAATAGATGCTGAATCAAGATTGGGTTCCTTAATATGAAATGTAGAATATTAAGATTTTTACAGGACCAAAAAATATCAGCCCATTTGGATTCACGGATTTTGTGTAATATGCAATACATTGGACATATGTCCATGGATCCATGCAATTTTGGCCCACTATTCTTCCACTTCATCAAGGGCCCTCCAATTCACCTCCACCTACATTGAAATAATAAAAACAAGTAACATTGACCATTATAATGTTGATTAAAATTAATTAAATTATTAAAAAATAAATTGAAATTTATTATTATATTTGGAATATTCGTTACAAAACTAGTTTGAAACAGCGGTGTAAGGGAGGAATAAAACAATGAATTGTGGTACGATCACACCCCCACACCTAAACATTTTCACTCCTAGTAAAAGTCACATATCTCAATAAAAAATATTTCATATATAAATATTTCCAAAATCATGAAGATTTAGCATTTGTGGAAATTTTAATTCACCAAAGTAGTGTGATCAATGCACGAACCACACCAAGGAATTTTTCCCAGTGAAAATGGAAAAAGATGTCTCATAAATAATGTCACAATAAAATTCAAAGAGATTTATGACACCAAAATGAGCAAGGAATTCAAAAGTAAACCATTAAAATAACTCTCTATTTGTGTGTGTGAAAACCATTCAATGCTATTCTTTCCACTTTCTATCAAATAAATATAGGTTATGTTAACATTATTCATCTTTAAATGATTTTTTACCAAACCAGTCCTACATCCTTTACAATCATATTTCAAGACCCACTCATTTAAGAATTCCTATAAGTCAAACCATAACCTCCCGACCTTGATATCCCCATATGTTGCACATTTCATCACTCCCCTCATTTATTATATTTTTTTGAAGTTGCATTTGGAACATATCTCACACTCATCTCTCAACCCTTGTTTTTATCTTCTCACGACACTAATTGAAATAGTTATAACAAGATCAAAGGTTGAGAAGGAGTGGTTTTTGACCTTCCCAAGACACAACCAATTTTTTTTTAGGGCGTACAATAGTCGGACATTAGGTAAACATGCATAGGTCAATATGGTACAGTAATGAAACAGATCGGATAAGGAACGAACGTATGGACATATCATTTAAAGCTGAAAAATGTTAACCCAACATATATTTACCTTATATTAAGTAAGAAATATTCATACATCGTGGTTTGGTGCAAAAATGTATCGAGATATTAGTGACATAGTTTTCCCAAAAACTACTCACACAAGGGGCATCAATCATCTCAAAGGTTTCACATAGATACGACAATTTATATCATTGACAAAAAACCAATTCACTAAAAGAAAATCACTCCCTGATGTTAAATTCATACAGATACTCTTTTTCACCATTCATTATGGTATTTTTACTTTCCCCACTTTATGGTCACCGAATCATGGAACTTTGAAATTTTTTATGGGGAAAAAATGAAAATACCATAAATAAGATGAAAAAGAGAAGCAAGAACAAAGACAATGGAAAAAATAATGAACTAAAAAAGATAGGAAAAGGTGAAAATACCATAAAGAAGGCGAAAAAAAAGAAAATGATGAAATTTCCTCTCTAACCTAGGAATGTACCCATCCCCCCACACCTAGAATGTGCAGTGTCCTCACTGTAAGAAAATAGGGTGTTGAAAGGAAGGGTAAAACCTGGTGGTTTTCATTCATAGATTGCTTCTTGAACATAGAGTTCCTCCCTCGGGGACTCCGGAATGGATTCACGGAAGTGCTTCAGCCACTTCCCATTGACAATGAATGTTTGCTTGGTTTCTTCATTTTGAACATGGAAAACACCAAATGAAGAGACGTTAGTAACATTGTATGGTCCAAACCAGTGGGAACGAAGCTTATAAGATGCAACTTCAGCCTTGAATTATAAAAGAGGACCTTCTGCACAATATGGAACTGACGATGAAGGATAATATGGTCATGGGCAGCCTTGGTTCTCTCTTTATAAATCCTAGATTTTTCATATGCATCTCATCTCATTTCCTCTAGCTCCTGAATCTGCAACTCCCTTTGAAAACCTACACAAGAATTATTAGAATTGAATTGTTTGATAGCCCAGTAGGCCCGGTGCTCAATCTCAACAGGGCTGTGACAACTCTTTCCAAACACAAGATGATAGGGTGACATTCCAATGGGAGTTATGAAAGCAGTATGGTAGGCCCATAATGAATAATCTAGTTAAAGACTCCAATCTTTTCTATTGGGTTGGACCATTTTTTCAAGAATTTGTTTTACCTCTCTATTTGACACCTCGGCTTGACCATTAGTCTATGGGTGATATGTAGTAGATACTCGATGACCGACCCCATACCGACGCAAAAGTGATTGCATTGTTCGGTTGTAGAAATGATAACCCTGGTCACTGATGATGATCCTAGGTAATCCAAACCTATAAAAGATCTAAGTTCTCAAAAATTCTACAACTCTTTTGGAATCCTTTTTCCTTGTGGCTTGTGCCTTACCCATTTTGATACGTAATCAATGTCCAAAAGAATGTACATGTTGCCAAAAGAGTTGGGAAATGGACCCATAAATTCAATGCCCCAAACATAAAAAATGTCATGAAAGAGCAAGGGTTGTTGTGGAATTTCATTCCTTTTAGATACATTCCCCATTCTTTGACAACGAGGACAAGATTTATAAAATTCATGGGCATACAGAAAAAGTGTTGGCCAAAAGAGACCAAAATCAAGAACTTTGCAAGCAGTCCATTCGGGACCAAAGTGGCCCCCACAAGCAAGAGTGTGACAGAATGTAAGGATAGACTGAAACTCGCTATCAAGAACACAACACCTAAGGACCTGATTTCTACATGTGCGCCAAATGTAGGGGTCATCCCAAATATACCAATGAGACTCATGTTATAGATAACTGGCTTGGTTTTTGTTGAAATCAGTAGGAATGCAAGATGCTACCAAATAATTTACAATTTCAACATACCAGGGAATAACATCTTGCACTTTGTACAATTGCTCATCAGGAAACATTTCATTAATGGGAATATAGGGGGATGAAACAATGTCTGAGGATGGGAGGATCCTATGGATATGGTCTGCCACCACATTCTCTGCTCCTTTTTTATCTCTAATTTCTAGATTGAATTTCTAAAGGAGGAGCATACAACGAATGAGACATGGTTTGGCTTCCGGTTCCTTTAAGAGATACCGGAGGGCTGCATGGTCTGAGAAAATGATTACATTGGACCCTAGAAGATACGACCTAAATTTATCCAAGGCAAATGCAATGGAAATAAATTCTTTTTCAATGGTGGTGTAGTTTTTCTGAGCAGGGTCCAAAGTACGCGAGGCATAGGCAATGACATGTGGAGCTCGATCGACCCTTTGTGATAAGACTTCCCCAACTGCATAGTTAGAGGCGTCACACATGAGCTCAAATGGTAAATCCCACCAAGGTGGTTGGATTAGCGGTGGTGATGTGAGACTCCATTTTAACTTATTAAAATCTTCTTCACATTCCTTATCAAAAAAAAATCCCTTTTCTTTTTGGAGTAAGCAGGATGGGGGGAGTGCAATTTTACTAAAGTCACGAATGAAACGTCGAGAAAATCCAGCATGGCCTAGGAAAGACCACATATCACATACATTTTTAGGGAATGGTAGGGAAGAAATGACATCCAATTTCGATTTATCTACTTGGATAACAGCCCCAGAAATGACATGTCCCAAAACTATACCTTTTCGCACCATGAAATGACATTTCTCATAATTTAATACAAGATTCTTTTCAATACAGCGACGTAGGACGGAACCAAGACTACTTAAACATTCATCAAAAGAGGATCCATAAACAGTAAAATAATCCATGAAAAATTCCATGAAATTCTCTAGGTAATCCGAAAAAATACTAACCATACATCGCTGGAAACTACCCGGAGCATTGAACATGCCAAATGGAATCCTTCTATAGGAAAATGTGCCAAAGGGGAATGTGAAGGTTATCTTTTCCTGATCCTCAGGGGAAATATGGATTTGAAAGTATCCAGAATACCCATCAAGAAAATATTAATGGGACTTCCCCACTAGCCTCTCTAGCATTTTGTCATTGAATGACAAGGGGAAATGGTCCTTCCTAGTGTGTTGGTTTAGTCGGAGATAATATATAGAGACACGCAAACTATTCTACACACGAGTTGGAACCAATTCATTGTTTTCATTTTTAATTACCATTAGGCTAGATGTTTTATGAACTACTTGAATGGGACTGACCCATTGGCTGTCAGAGATGGGGTAAATGATTCCAACAACCAATAATTTTGTTAATTCTTTTTTAACTACTTTTGAGAGGTTTGGGTTCAGTCGACGTTATCCCTGCCTAACTGGTTTATCCTCATTAGTTAATAAAATATGATGTGTACGAATTGATGGGATAATACCAGGAATGTCCGCAAGTTTCCATCCCAATGATTGTTTATACTTCCTAAAAAGTTCAAGTCGTCTCAATTCATTCTCAGGAGGGAGTGAACTAGCAATGATGACAGAAAACTTGTTTCCATTCTCAAGATATGAATATTTTAAATCTTGAGGCAGTTGCTTTAGTTCCAATTCAGGTGGATTTTGGATTGATGGGAGTGTGTGTGAAAGTGAGAGGTCACTAATCTCATCTAACTGCTCAATGGTATCATCCTCAGATGAGTAATTAGCCTTTACAACTGTAGCAGTATCATCAATGGTCATGTGATCCTCAGTGTTCAAGAAATTATCAATTAATAAACATGCATGACACTTTTCTAGACCACTACAACAATCAACACATGATTAATTACCAAGAATTTCAATCAAAGAGGAAAATTCAGAAAGGGGATCAGGGGAAACAAATGAAGTGATTTTAGGGGAAGGGAGTACATCAATTGAATTTACCGAGAGAGAGGAATATTCTTCTGAGGGGTGCTTCATGGCATCAAGGATGTTGAAATGGACTATGTCACCACCAAATTCCATAGATAATGTACCATTATAGACATTAATTATGGCTTTGGCAGTTTTCAAGAAAGGTCTCCCTAATATAATTGGGGTGTGTCCATTCATCCTATCATCTTCTATTTTTAGCACATAAAAATCAGAATGAAATATTAAATTTTGAACCCTCACAAGAACATCCTCTAACACACAAGAAGGGTGTGTCGAACTCTGATTTTCTAGTTGAACAACTATTCCTATGGGATTTAGTTCGCTAACGTGCAAAGAAGAGTAAATAGAGAGAGGCATCACATTAATAGAGGCACCCAAATCAAGCATAGCATTAGAAAAAGAATACTCCCCTATGGTACATGGAATTGAGAATGTTTCAGGATCATTGCACTTAGTGGGAAGCGATGGTTGTATCAATTCTGAGACATTCCTTCCCAAACTTACCTTCTCATCACCACTAAGTCTCCTTCGATGTGTACACATCTCATTTAGAAACGTATCATGAAGTGGAATTTGTTTCACGGCATCAATAAATGGAATGTTAACCTGCACTTTTTTGAAAGTCTCCAAGATTTCTTTATCAAGTTAAGTTTCCTTTTGTTTCCTTGGTTGGGTGGCTCTTTGGGGAAATGGAAGAGGAATGCTTGGGCATGGTAACTCATCAATAGACACACTCATTCCTTTGGTAGGACTTCTCTCTCAGGACAAGGTTCTACCTCATTTGACCCTTTTTTAGTTGTTGGGATGGTGGTTTCCTTAAGAGGGGATGACTCTAATGGAGGTATTATTTGGATTTTAAGTTGAGTTCCACTGTTAAGGGTTATGACACTAACATTTCCCTTACCCCTAGGGTTAAAAAGTGGTTGAGATGGTAGTTTACTAGACCAATGGCTTTAGATTTCACCCACCGAGTTAGCAAGTTGGCCTAATTGGGTTTTGAGGTCTTGTATGGCTGCCTGAGTGGTTTGTTGGAATTGGAGATTATTGGAAGCCATTTGATTGATCATATATTCTAGGCTAGGCTTAGTTTTTGGAGGGGGTTGTTGGAAAGGCATTTGGGGTGGTTGAGGATTTCTGGGTGGTGGTGGTTGATGACTACTTTTCCCTGGTTGGTTCCACGGTTGATGAGGCTGGTTTGAATACCCCCCTTTCCAATAGGCTTGGTTTTATTTCCACCCATGGTTGGATGGATAGTAATGTTCTTTCCTAGTAGGTTGGTTATAGGGGTGTCCTGGGAATATTGCCTCACAACTCTCAGAAGTTTCTCTCAATTTGGGGCATTGGTCAGAATAGTGGGTATCAGAAGAGCATATACCACAGTGTATGGGAGGAGGAGGTTGGAATTTCCCTTGGGAAAGAGCATGTTATCGTAGAAGGGTACTTACCTCTTCAAAATTTGTGTCCACCTTCTTCTTGAATTCAGTACTTTTCACCTCATGGACACCTTGAATGGGTACACTGGACCTTGAACTGAATTGTTGAGTGTTCTGTGCCATGGTCTCAATTAGTGTCCTTGTAGTGATTGGGGTTTTATCCACTAGTGCACCACCTGCAGCAGCATCAATCATGTATCGATCAATAGGGATTAAACCTTCATAAAAATACTGAGTTAAAAGTTGATCACTTATTTGGTGGTGTGGAAAACCTGAACATAATATTTTAAAGCGTTCCCAATATTCATGAAGGCTTTCCCCTTGAGATTGTCTTATCCCACATATTTCTTTATTTATTGTTGCAGTTCAAGAGGCTGGGAATTATTTTTCATGAAAAAGTTGTTTCATGTCCGCCCAACCTCTAATAGGTGAATTAACATAATACAACCAATATTTAGCCATGTCTTCTAATAAAAATGGAAATGCCCTAAGTTTTACTTTTTCTTCATCCACATTAGCAGGTTTTAATGTTTAACAAACAATATTAAATTCTTTTAAGTGCTTGTGTGAATCTTCTCCAAGCAGTCCATGAAATCTTGGTAATAAATGAATTAAACCAGATTTTAGTTCAAAATTGGGTGCCTCGCCTTGTAATTGAATGTAAGTGGGTCGGATATAAACATCAGGAGAGGTTAGTTCTTTTATTGTTCTATCATTTTCAGCCATTTTATACAAGTTATGTTCAGTTTTAACTTTGGTTTCAGAAGAAGAAGGAGTATCAAGAAGAATTTTAAGATGTGATTTCTCCTCCTTCAAAGTGTTGTCTTGTGTGTCTCGGTTTCATTGATGTAGGATCCTCTCCGGTTTGGGTTCAAAAGTTTGTAGGTATCCTGGATTAGAATGCTTCATACACAGAACCTACACAATAAATAAATTAGGACACAAAAATAAATTCAAAGGTAGATGATAAAACAAACAAATATTCACAAAAATTACAAAAATTTTATCAAAAACACACACAAAAAACCAAAGCGCTCCCCGGTAATGGCACCAAAATTTATCCACGCAATCATGACACGTCAAATTGATTATATTTTTAATGTTTATTTATAGTCTAGGGAAGACACTAGGTCGTCTCTCAAGGAGCGTTGGTTGGTTCAGAGTGTGCGTTTTCAATAAGAAGTGCTAAAAGATGGGTGGCTTTAAAAAAATTTAAAGAAAATGAATTGATTTAAAGAGTTTAATAGTAGATAAAAAGTGGTGTTTTAGAATTATCAGATAAAAGTGATTAATTTTGAGTTCACTACAAACTTTCAAGTTCATCATTCTTGGAGATTAATTTATGGTTGGAGTAATTCTTTGGTTGAAATTAATTGGAATCCTGATTAATTCCTACACCATTATTTCATTACTTAAAGAACCAAACCTTGACATAACAATCGTATTGTAAAGGTCTAGAACTTATGCACAGAATAAGATCTTCCAAATAAAATTGAAATCTTAATAATGTGGGTAAGAAAAGGAATCTTGTTTTACCCAATCAGAACAACACAAGTCACGCACTCAAAACCTCACACTGATCGGTTAGAAATTAAGAGCATCTCATCCGCACGCATAAAAACAAGCATTAAAATATGAAAGTATGTAAGATACATGGAAATAAATGTTTTAACAACCAAATTATTCCAAAATAGTAGCTAATATATGAATTGGAACTCCCTTGACATGTGTGTAGCTCCCTCAGAATGAACGCCCACCGTTTAGCTCGACAATGGGTTGAGGAGGAAGCTCGGGTGGAACTCCTTCTTCATTGTTGATAACCCTATGAGAATAGGAACCACTAGAGCCTCAAGGTGATTAGAAGACTCCTCTAGGACTCCGAAGTGGTATCACTTCACTCCTTGGCCGAACTTGCAAATGGGGAGCCCAAGGTGTCATTTTATAGGAAAATTGGAAGTTGGTTTTAGGCACACAGATTTCATCAATCCACTTGTACCACACGTTTCAGTCTTCAGACAGCCTTATCTCGCTTTGGAGAAAATAGAAAGGTTGTATCCCTTCCTCTTTAATGTCTCCACTGAAAGTTTGGAACCCCGTTAGACAAATACAGCTCAAGATATTGATAAAATACAGAACACCACATTTGACATGGTCCATATTCGGTGGCTTGGACAGATCAGTTCAGATGGCCCCAATAGAAGCCGAATCAGGATTGGGTTCCTGAATATGAAATGTAGAATATTACAATTTGGACAGGACCACAAAATATCAGCCTATTTGGATGCACGGATTCCTTTTACTATTCAAAACCGTGGACAGATGTCCACGGATCCATGCAATTTTGGCGCACTTTTCTTCCACTACATCAAGGGACCTCCAAATCACCTCAACCTTCATTGAAATAATAAAAACAAGTAACATTGACCATTATAATGTTGATTAAAATTAATTAAATGATTCAAACATAAAGTGAAATTTATTATTATATTTGGAATATTCATTACAAAACTAGTTTAAAATAGTGGTGTAAGGGTGGAATAAAATCGTGAATTGTGGTACTATCATTGGACTCAAGGTAAGTGATTCTGGTTGCGCTTTTCTTTCCATGTGGAATACACTACTTCACCACCTAATTATTTTGTGTTGTGTATCTAATTACCCTTTTGATTTATTATATCTTGAAACATTTTATATTCATGTTATTCATGGTTTTACATTGAATTATCTCATCCCAGATTTTTTTACTTAAATGATACTAAGAGGTAAAAGCTATCATTGCAATATAACTTTCTTTTGTGATTGTTAACTATATCATAAAACAACCATTAACTTATGATAATTTTTATTTTATATTCAATATCCATATTCACATGAAAATTTTTATCATTATTTCCTAAATCATATACCATTTTTACAAATGGTGTTCACTTTTACAATTATTTGATTAACAGAGGAATAATTAATAAATCCATATCTATTATTTAATAAGGATATTTTATAAGGTGTGTTTTTCATTAATTAATTTGATCATTTAATATATTAGGAAATATTTATACATGAAATAAATAGTTTAAGGAACATTGATGGAAATCCATATGGGTTTGGGACTGGTTAGTGAAATCCCCATGATGCAACTGTAGTCATATGAGACATATCAGTTGGCCAAATAAAAATAGTTTAAACTATCTTATATTGATGGTATCATGTGTCTGGTAAACATGATGTCCAATAATTAATAATTTCCATAATTTAGATTCATTTTTTATTTATCCATGATATTTTTCATTGATATATATATTGATACATTTCATTTTCGGTTTATGGATTACATAGAATGTGTGTTTAGTTATTACCTTTGCATATTGACTATTTTCATTGATTCATTATTGCTTCTACTTTAATTACCCTTAATAATAATTTGATTTCACACATATTATGTTTCCTTTACCCATGATTTTAAGAATAAACCTTTTAAAAATCTTTCAAGGATTCAATTTATTTCATGTTATTATACATCATGTTTTATTTTATATTTCGCAATGTAATATGGGTATCATGTATGAAATCGGTTTTCCAATGCTGCTAAACTATTCGGTCCCTTGAGATTTGATGCTTGTATCTATGCCAATATAATAAAACAATTTATCAAATCTAGGATTCTGGAGTTGGGGAGTTATGTTTATTATGTCATATATTTTTTTATATGTTTCAAAAATTAGTTTTAAAATAACTACACCATGAAAACGTTATAAAATTAGTTTTTAGAAAAATATAGTTTTAAGTGTAAAATTAGATTTATTCTTATCTCTCACCTAGAAACAGAAAATATGAATTTCAATGATTTTATTGAATATATAATAATAACTATTTCATTAAAATAATTTACCAAAACTTTCTTATTTAATATATTAAGGTAAAACATTTTTATTTTCATAAAACTTGTTTCTTTAGAAAAATATTTCCTTTATTTTTAAATAGTTTTTTATTTACATTATTTACTTAATTGGTCACCAAAGAAATAATTATAAATATATGTGTAAAACAAAATTTTCATAATCTACTTAATTATATTCATAATTTCCACTCTAATGGCTTGGAGATAACTATCCCATTAGATAACAATATTTTTTTAATATGAAACATTTCATTTATACTCAGTGTTGTGTGTCACAAAAGCTAAGATCTATATTTTATGTAATGAAAGATAAAATCATTGTTACATAAAATGAAATCTAAACTTTGTGATTGATGTAACATAATATAAACATCATATTGTGTGTGACAAAAAATATCAAAAATATTTAATTCATTAAAAAAATAATATTTCACAAACCCATGGGGGTGTTACATTATACCCACCATTAAAATAAATTCCTCCATTGATATTCATATCGGTTCCAAAGGTTTAAAATTTTCAAATTGATTTATATAAACCCACATTGTGCAAATGAATTATAAAAATTTCGTTAAAATGGGACAATAGGAAACATAATGGTTACCTAAAGTTACTCATATCCAGGTTTCAACATAGGAGACAATAGGTCAGAAGTAAAGATTTGGGAAAAGAAAAAAATCAAAAATAATTATAGAGTGATAATGATTATTGATCACATGAAAGTGAGTAATCCAAACAGGGTTAATGAAAAAAATTATAAATTTTTAATGATTTAATAGACCATTATATTCAACAGAAATGAAGTTACTAGGATAACATTTTTGTTTCTACATCCCTTCCCAAAATCTAATGAATTTTCCTGAGAGGATATACTTAATTTTTTTCATTCAATTTAAAAATCACAATTTTATCCATTGGTTGTACATTGATGAATTTAAAATTAATCTCATAATATATGAAATAAAGGTGATTTTTTTGTTTCTAAAGAACTAATGGATCATAATATCCATAAATAGAATGATAATTCATTCCCTAAATCCATAATTATCATCGCAAAAAATAGTTAGCACATGTTATCCAATATGTATAAATATTCAAATGGTGAGGTAATACATTAATATCCAAATATGCATCCACAATTTAACTTGAACCATTCCATAAATGGTTAACCTTTTGACCCTTACAAATGATTAAACTTCAAAACTTTAGAAATAAGGTTACTGAATTTACGAAATGAACTTATCATTAATTCCCATATACAATAATGTGGCTCTTGGTTGTTACACAAAAAACACAAGAATACCTTCATCATGTATTCTATTGAAACATGTAAATAACCTAAATTAACATAAATCATTTTTGAAAAAATTCATGCTTCTTTATTAATAAAATAAAACATAGATTATTAGAAATAATCATTAATTCAAAAAATGTTTTAAACTTTATCAATGATAACATAATTTTTTTCCATAAATCATTAATTAGTTTCAAGATAATCCTAACTATCCAATTTACTTATTCATATCCAACATCACTTTATCCCAAAACATTATCTCTATATCCAAAACACATTAAGAATTATCATACCTAAATCAAAATATCACATTTCTATTAAATTACTTTTCTAGTACATAAATACTATTTAATATATTCTTTCAATCCATTAATGAAAAAAATCGATAGAAAATACTTATATATAATCATATAACAAAATTATTGAATCCCAATACATAAAAACATTGATTATTCCACATCATCCATAAGATATTAGCTAATATTCCTTAGTTTAGTCCCTAATACCTCTTTCTTTTCATATTTCATGCATAGTTTATTCATCAATAATCGTGTAACGGTTACCCATTCCACATTTTGGATTCTCTTGATGATATTTCCCCCTAGAAAATTTACTCTCACAATTCCTATAATTTCAACATTTGAATCATTCATTCGCTGAAAATACCATTGGAAAATCAATATTCTCATCAATTGAATTAACTGAAATTTTCATTTTCCCTCAGAAAATGCTTACTCAATGCCCTTCCTCTCCACACATAAACAATATCCTCGTTCCTATGAGATATTACCTAGAGTTATTTTCCCACATTCTTGAAAAATAAGAAATTAAATCTTCTTTACTCCATAGTCTCCACTACCAATACTATTAGAAAACTCTTTCATTATGTTCTTTGTGAGGTTTGAGATTTAGTTAAGGTACACATTGTTAATCATGTTTAGTGATGACTGATTAAGCATAATGACAATATCATATAATCTATTCATCATCCGATAGGTCTTATCATCAAAAAATTGTCTTACAAATTCAATGTTAACTCAGTTTCTTCTATTTCCCACCATTAAAAAATCCAAAAATAATAGTGTGGGAAACAGTAATCATATAGCAAAACCAAATAAGCATGAAAGTAACTTATAGAAGTCTAAATATATATACCTTATTTTTTCTATCAATCAGACCTTAGGTTTATCCTAGTTAATTCATAGTCATTGTCTTTTTAAATCGTTTATCTTGGTTTGTAAAGAGTTTGTGAATTTCCGAAAAATATCCCCTGTGTGTGTCAAACCAGATGTGTGAAAATATCATTATCATGTACTAGGTGATGACTGATTCTAGATCAATATTCCCTTTTAAGATTTACTACCTCTAGGTACCTATGTACTATAGGCACATCCAATAATAGCATCCATACATGGATTTATTTTCTTAGAAACCACACGCTTTATCCTTTACAAAATTTGAAGAAATTTTCCTATACATAGACTCATCCCTACATATATCCTTATAGTCATACCTTGATATATCCTTAGAAATTCCCCTAGGGAACTCAATAAAGTTTTCTCATCCTAGTTTACAAAGGTTATATAAAACATTCTTTCGATACCAACTGTATAAACCTAGTGTTATTAGAGATGGATATTAAATATTTTTAGATGCATATTAATTTCATCACACAGACACATTCTGAAAAACTATAGTAGTTTAGTGCCTTTGGAAAATTATAACATAGTCTTCCAATCTAGAGAAATATCATATATATTTCCCACAAATATGTTACTATTTATCACCCTTCATAGACTTACCATATATAAAATATTTCATCATGACTTGGATAAAGTAAAGAAAACAAAGGGTGATCTCAGATACTCAATAAGGGAAAACATAAGAGATATCAGCTTATGATCATATGTAAGAATATGATAAGCATAAGGGTATTTAATAATGAATATAACTAATGAGGTTCATTCCCAACCTATCATATGTTATAAATATAAGTCATGGAATATATAAAGTAAATTTGTAAGACATTAATCATTTGGTAATAAAAGAACATGATCTATGAGAGCATAATATTGTAATAAGACATATATTTTTGGAATACACATAAGAATATAAAATCATACTTCAAGGATACAAACCAAAATATTCATAACATGTTAGGCCGGGGATAACAAATTGTGTTCCTACTTTGGGACTAGAATCACCTCCTTTGTACCCTTATCCAGGGCTTATGATAACCAACCATGTACCATCCCTTTTTTTCTTGGGTTAACCACCTATATACCCTCATTTTTAGGCTTGGTCTAAAAACTTGTGTTCCCTAATTTTTAGTCTTGTCCTAACAACATGTGTATCCTCATTTTAAATCATGGGAAGAAAACCCATGTACCCTTATTTTTGGTCTTGGACTTACCACCCGTGTACCCTATGAGCTCATAGAACATTTATCAGTACCTAATGTATTATAGGGAGATATTTTCCACAACTGGAATATAATGAAAACAACATTTATGTGTATGATTAGATCATAACATTCATTATATCATAACCCATAAAATTAAATAGGTATCATAAATATGTCATCATATCATAACCTATGGGAAAGAGACAGGATTGATAATCACGTCATTATAGCACAACCCATTAAAAGTAGAGTAATTCATAAAAATTTCCTCATGGTATAACCCTTGGATGAGAAATGGATTTCATAAAAATCATTTAATAATAAATATAAAAAATTTAGAGATATAATAAGAAAGGTATCATTGGATCTTATTATAAATAAAGAATAGGTTACATCAATGAATGCGATCTTAGATGGAAAATAATTTTTAAAGATTACTTATGACATTTCTTGAAGAAAATATATTTTCATAGAAAATAAATTTTTAAAGAAAAAAATTAAAATCATTTTATTTTAAAATAACTATGAAGATTTATAATGGTAGCTTTAAAAATCATTTAAGAGTTTCCTTGAAGAAAATATCTTTTATTCTTTGAAATATAAATTTTAAAACATAATTTTTTTTGAAATTTTTTTCATTGAAAATAACCATGAAAATTCATAATAGAATCTTTGAATAAATGATTTTTTAAGACATCAGAAAATTTCATTCATGTTGTACATGTTAATATAATGATTCCTTTCACATTTTACGTAATATCAAAACATGCGTTATTTTGAAAATGACAATAAGGTTACTTTCTTTTTGTTAAATAAAAAAATTACAGGAAAATATTATTTAATAAATGAGGGGAAAAATTTTAAAAATATTTTTAAAAATATTTTTCTAAAAAATTGTTTCGAAAGAAAAATGGTTTTTGACCGATGAGCCAATTTTTCATAAAAACAATATTTTTAAAATCTTGGGTAAATAAAGAGAGGGAAATGAAGGGAAAACATGTATAATCACGTCATAACTATATGATAACAAAATTAATGAGCTTATTGAGATATAGATAATTATATTACATCATTGTGAGCATAATCACAAATAATCATGATAAATGATGAGATTGTAACATAAAATCATTAACACATTAGTTATTTGGATTGTAATCACCGTGAAGGAATAATATATAATGGAACCTAATATATCATGAGGATAACTAAATTAATGATATTACATTTAAGAGGGTATATATATAGATCTCATGAATAATATAGGTGAATAACATAAAGTATGTCTCAAATAAAGAAAAATTTAGATAAAAATCCCATACCACATTGGTAACTTTTGATTTGCAAACACCATGATTGATATATCCTAAAATGGGTATGTAATTACCAATATTTTTCAATATTATAATAATAAAATAAATTCATGGGCAGAATACATTCCACATAAAATAAATATGTGGTGAATATGACATGTGTCTTATAGAAGTAAAAAGTGAGATGAGAATCTCTTACCTTATGTCTTGAACGTTTTTGTTCATGTTAAAAACTACTGTGTAATAAATATAAGTTATTTATAAATTTATTTAAGAACCAAATTAATAAATATTATACCATATTTTATTTTATTATGACTTATGTTTACCCGCATATTAACAATTTCATGTTAAAGTCATGTTTCAAGAAATAACTGCTTCATTTTTCGTATATATTTTAACTTATTATTTCTTGGTCCACATAAATAGATAATGGTTTAATCATATAAATAATGTAAAACATTATATAAATATTATATATATTCATTATATATATATGTATATATTAATTAATGAAATTTATTGATAGAAAATGAAAAACACAATTCATGGAGAAGGTATGTCGTACATACGCATGAATACAATTTCAACTTTCTTATCCGATTGAAAGAAATAAATTTAAGTGATATATATTATTATTTTTATTGAATAATTTATATTTCATATATAAAACATATTCTAATTAATCTTATCCTTAATATCTTCCATTTAAGTCATGAACCAATCACATGGCTTCACGAGGCGGTAGTCGTCCATACACACGAGTGATGTTATCATATTCCCACAAAACAAAGAGTATGATGGTGTGTGTGATATAGTAATTATAGAATCAAAATAAAATAATAATTATAATATATATCATATATAAACAAAAAATCAATCATTATTTCTATCCTTGATCAGTGGTAATAGAGAAACGAATGACATCAGTTCGTGAGGCAGTAGTCTGCCGTACACACGAATGCTGATTTAGTAACCCCTTTGATGTTAGTAGAGATGATTATAGGCCATAAAAATATCATAAAAACATATTATTATATGGAAAATACTTAATTTATTATATATTAATGGTATAATAATAATTTAGGGGGGTAGGTTGATGAAATAAAAAAAACTTTCATTGATGAATGTTACCTCTTCTTTAGGTATCCTCAATTTTGCAACAAAATCCTTCCTCGGATGGTTTTATACCTAAAATAAGCCTTATAGGATGAAAATGGGAAAACAATTAAGTGATTTTTACTGTGATTGGATGATCCAAAATGATTTAATTGTGTAAAGAATAGAGGAGATGGGGTGGCCTTTTAAAAGTGGGGGAGATGACAGACTTGGTATTTTTGAAATGAATTGGGTGATCTCATATTATTCATATGCAAACAGGTTCAGGAATGGACTATTCTAGAACCTTAGTGTTATAATTTTCTAAATAAAGCCAAAAATTATTTTTTATGAAAGTTTACATGACACTTTTACCTTTATCCTTTTACATTAACACCTAGTAAAACTATTTTTACCTTAACTATAGTAATTCATTTTTATTGCATTCAATATTAATTTTGGAAGAAAATTAAAATTAAATTATTATGTCGTATAAATTATATTAATTACAAATATTTAATCTAATTTTCCAAATTCCATTAACATAATTGGAAAATTTTATATTAAAATTAATCTCGTAGACACGATATGAAAGAGGGGGTTTTAAGTGAAAATCCTCAAAAGTTTTAAAAGTTTTTATATAAAAATCCAATATGAAATTGATCATAATTCTATAAATTAGATTAATTTATGTATAATTTCAATAATATTACTTTTAAAAAAATTAAAATATAAATTAAAATTATAAACTATTTAAATTAATAGGCATCTTTCAATTAAAATTCATTCTTTATCACTATTTATCAAAAAATGAAACATTTTAGAAAATTACCAAATATTAACCCTAAGTTATTTTTTATATTATCATTTTAAAAATGAATTCTATTTTTCTGAATAATTTTTTTAATTGTTTCAAAAATTATTTTTGAAATATGTGCATCATAAAAAGGGGGAAGCTGTTTTTTAGAATAATTTGTTTATGTGTAAAATTGGATTTATTTTAATATCTTTCCTAGAAAACATAAAACATGAAAGTTAATCATTTTATTGAATATATAATATATAAATTTAATTTAAATAATTTACCAAAAGTTACATTTTCAATTTATTGATGTAAAACACATTTTTTTTCATAATAATAGTTTTTAGAATGATATTTACTATATTTTCAAATAGTTTTTTATTTCAATTTATTAGTTAACTGATCACCAAAAAATTAATTTTATATACATGTTTAAACAATTTATTTAAATAATTTACATCATCCTATCCATAACTTCCATTCCAACAGCTAATTGATAACTATCATCTTAAATAACAATATTTTTATAAAATTGAACGTTTTTTAAACAATTTTTTGCGTGTCCTGCATGCTAAACTCAGTCTTGTGTATAACTCATGATAATCTCAGTGTTGTGTATAATGAAAGATAAATATAGTATTTCATGTAATAGAAGATAAATTAAATATTTCATGTAACTTAAATTACCAAGATGATAAAATTCATTTGAAAAAAAATATTTTATAAAACCTTAGGGTGTTACCTAGAGTCATCTATAAAGGATATATATGTGAAAATGAATTAAAATCATTATGGAGGTGGTATGCTTTACATACACATGAACGTTGTTTGTAATTATTTATTGGATATAACGAAATAATGTTAAATAATAATTCACATTTATAAAATCATTATTATATCATATTTATCATATATGTTCAATAAATATATCGATATTACCATCATTATAAAATTTAATCAAAAAATCAATTACTTCTCTCAGTGGAGGTTTTTGTCTATAAATTTTCATGATAACCATTATCATTTTCCGATAGATTAGAAGGTAAGAAAGTAGATAAGATATTATAATTAAATAATAATAAAAATTTCATAAATATAATTAATAAACTGTATACCCATGATAATAACAGTCCAAGAAATATAGCTATGGAAAATGAATTATATCACAATATGGATGTGGCAGTCTATATTTACAGACGAGTGATATATTCGCATCCCATTTGATGGAATAAAGGTGGAAATTTTTGTTTCCATAATCATAAAAACATTTTATTGTATTTAAGATACTAAATTTATTATTTTATTATGAATACCATATATTAAGAGGAGTTATAAAAAGGAATGAATTGGGAGGGATTGGGTAAGATGATTACCTCTCCCTCACTTTACCACTTTTAGATTCTCTCTTAAGGAAACTTGAAATGGTATTTTAAGAACAATAGAACCACAAAATCGTGTCTAGGGAATATTATAAGATATCAAAGTTATTTAAAAAATATAAATAATATGTTTCATTTTATAAGTGGGGATGGGGACTGTTGACGCTCTTTTCTGTCACATAGTCTAAGGACTGAAAAAAGGAAATACCTTAGTCCAAAGTGATTCGTCTTTTGAAGAAACATCAAAAATCGACAAAGGGATGAACAAGGAGAACATTTCCTATAGGTCGCGCAAGTTCCCTCATGGTCGCGCAAGTACACTTGTGCGCCGCCTAGTGGTCGTGCAAGTACTTGCGTGCTGCCTAGTGGTCGTGCAAGTCTACTTGCGCTACGCCTTATGGTCGTGCAAGTGACTTGTGCGACCTAAGTGATAACCGCTCGGTAACTGCCCAGTGCCTTCTTTTGCCTATAAATAGACCCTGTGGGCCCCCCATTCGAGAGGATCTTTTTCCAGAAACTCGGATTGTAGCTCCCGATGCCCAAGTCTCTTCTCAAAGCTTCCGGAACACTTCTAAGGTAATTTCTTACCTAGAACGGAATATCTAAAGGGAGGGAGGAAGGCCTAAGTGTTGAAACTCATCAACACTTGCATGCCTAAATGGCCATCCCTTAAGGGAATTGGTCACACTTGCGCGCTGCCTTATTCCTTCAATAGAACTTGCCCGTCCCTTTTCTGGGAGAACCTCAAGAGGATTCTAAAGGGTTTAATAAAGAGTCGCTCAAGTATTTTAATGATGGTTGAAAATCGCACAAGTACCCCACATGCCGCGCAGGTATACCTGCGCGACCAATACTTGCGCGCCCACGCAAGACTTGCGCGCCTTTCAGGACTTGCGCGCCCCTACCTTTTTGGGTGCCCATCTTGCCCATTTTACCCCTCTTAAGCCATTTCACCTTTCCTATTCAAGATTCAGTCTTCAAGATACTCTTCAAATCTATTTATGGCACGATTTCTTGATTTGACTTCCTTATCTGAAAGGAATTCGGTGGAATATCTCTCAAAACCTAGTGATTTATACATCTTTAGGTCACCAAATATTGAGAGTTCATTCATTCAACCTCATCCTTTAAGATGAGAGAATCCTTAACCTGGGTCTCCTTTTCAGGAATAATCCCCAGTTATAAATCCTTTAATCTGGGTATCTTCCTCAGGAGTTAGCCCCAAATTCTTAAAGTTCCCACACATGGGCATCCTCCTCAGGAGTAACCCCAAACCTTAATTCCTTAAACTTGGGCATCCTCCTCAGGAGTAAGCCCCAATCATAATCCTTTAACTTGGGCATCCTCCTCAGGAGTAAGCCCCAATCTCAAACTTGGGCATCCTCCTCAGGAGTAAGCCCCAAACCTTAATTCCTAACCTGGGCCTCCTTTTTAGGAGTAAGTCCCGGTCATAATCTTGGGCTTCCTTTTCAGGAGTAAGCCCCAAGTCCCCTAACTTGGGATTCCTTTTCAGGAGTAAGCCCCAAGTCCCCTAACCTGGGTCTCCTTTTTAGGAGTAAGTCCCAGTCATAATCATGGGTATCCTCTTCAGGAGTGAACCCCAAACCCCTTAATTTCTCTTAATCAGTCCTAAATTACGTTTGATATGGGGTTCCTTCTCATGAGTAAAACCCAATTATCATTCCTCTCCTAATTTGGGTTTCCTTTTCAGGAATAATTCCCAAGTTAGAGTATTCAAATCTCCATAAAGCACATATACCTTTATGGACCCTGTTCCTGGATTTTCTCCCTAAAAGTAAATCCTAAACCTTCATCTATTTGGGCAGTCATACATACATAAGCCCCAAACAATTTCTTATGATTGCATCTTTCATGGCACAATTGTCTAATTTTTACCAATACCTCTTGTTTCTCAAACCGAGCATGACTCACGTGAGCATAGAGTGTAAAAGTAATTATGACATTCTTCTCTTGAGCCATCAATCATAAACATCATACTCCATTATTCGAACTACGTGGGTTCTGATTCCTTTTTCAAAACAAAAGGATACGTAGGTAGCCCATCTATGGGTTCGATCCCAACTCTGAAGTAATTCATTGTCCTTCTAAATGACGATAAACTTCAAGTGCCCCACTGAGTGGCTTTAAAACCAGCCTTGTCATCATAATGACCAAGAGACTTTTATATAAATATTTTGAAGGATACCATTGACCAAGAATCTCTAAATAGATACAGATGATTCTCTATTGATGAAGAACCTCGAATCCATATAAAATATTCTCTAAAATTCTTACATATTTAATCATTGATTGTTAAACTGAAGGAAAGCTCATTTTATATTTGGTAATGTAATAAGGATTCATGAACATAACTTAAATCTATAAAGAGAGTCCCGGAGTAGACAATAATTCCCCTAAAAAAGGTGTGATGAGTCCGACCTCCCATCCTCTCGACCAATGCAAATTCCTAAGCCTTATTAGTCCACAAACTAATGAGCGCCTACCTTTGGAAAGTAGGTTCAAACGGATGTGGAATCATTGGATGTTTCCGGTTCTACGAACAAACCCTCTAGAAACCGATCGGAACGTTTGAATCTCCCGTCCAGGAGGTCATCCCCGGATTCCGTGCGAAACAAAAAATGGTGAACCCGACGTGAATCCTTAACCAAGTTAAAGTGATGTTCTTCTTAATTTGTTGGGCCCCTTGGGCCAACAAATCAATCATTGACATGTGCTCATCCAAAAGATGCAGTGGCCAGATTCATCTTGATTATGTCTGTTATATGGAACAGGCACTCTTTTCTCAAGATCTTCTGTAAAATGGATTTTCATAAATTCACCCCTGTGAATACTACTGCTGTGAACACCTCTACTGTGAGTTCTGCTGCTGTGAAAACCAATGCTGCTACTCCGGCTGGAACGTTGTCCGCTCTGAGGATGACATCACCAACTCAGCGTCTTCAACACTGGGTTTCTAATGCACTGGTTAAGGAGTACCGTCGAAACGGTACTATCCCAACTCTGGAGGCCGCTCGTCAAGCCCTCCAAGTTAACAACTCTACCTGGTTGTCCGGACAACGGCGGCGAACGATCAAGAAGCTGGCGGTTCTGACTACCGTCTCCAACCGTTTCGGGTCGTTATCCCCGGAACGCAATTTCCATTCACTCCCTTACTCTGAGGAAGTGAATGAGCAGGTCCCTCAGGGCCTTAATTCAAAAAGACAGGAGTCCTTCCCGAGGGCTCCCATCAACAATCGCCTCCAGACTCGTGCGGTAGTGCTCCCTCAACATGATGAGGGTACCGACTCCAGGCATTCAGCTCAGGTTCCTCGAACCCGAGCAGGAAAGATGAACCGCCAGAGACGGAATCCGGTTAACAATGGGCATGTTTTCATCCCTGCCATCTCCGGAGAAGTCCACCAACCTAACTTGGTGGCAAATAACGAGCAGGCACAATCACCTTTCCGTTTTAATTCCACTGTCCAGCAGACTCGTCTGGCAGCATCAAGCCAATCCCGCCAGACAATTCTGGCGGAGTACTATAGGCAGGAACATTCACCTGCTTATACATCACCAGTTAGTCAGCAGGCTCGTCTGACTACATATGATGGATCTTGTCAACCGCATTTGGCGAAGTGTAATCAGCAGGCACATACACCTGCTAATACTAATCAAGCCTACCAACAGTCTCGCTTGGTAGCGCACAGAGAAGTCAGTCGGAAAGCCCCGATGACAAACAGGAGGCAGACTCAACTCTCTGCCTCCACACATGAGTACTGTCAGGATTCACTGACAGGAAAAGGAGGACAGGAGCAGGCACATACACCTACTCCAATCCCGTAATGGACATATATCCCCATTCCGACGGCTGAAGTCACCAAACATATTTTGTCAACGGTGAAAGAGCAGAAGAAAATTCCTGCTCATATTCTGGATGCTTGCCCGGATATCATAACAGCTTCAGCATCATCTCTGGGATAGATACATAAATCTATCCCTAGCAGTGGAGTGACACATCAACGATTCACTCCGGAACAGACACACACATCTGTTCCAGTCCAAGAGGGTTATGGGGCATACTCCCCCATATCATACGGACAACCAAGTCAGGCACATACACCTGATTTGAGTGGTGATCGTCAGCCTAACCTGACCATCTTTCCTGATCAGGCACATACACCTACTCAGAGTAACCACTTTCTTCAACAAGTGGTTTCTAAAGTGATTGAGAAGGCATCTAAGAAAAAGATCCGCCCAGCACAGTCAGGAGATCAAAGGCCAATCTGCTACAAGGCCTTGCTCGATGATGGAGTTCTTGAAGCCCTCAGACATTTATCTGTCGGAATTCAAGATTCTACTCCCTCAGTTCCCAATAACGGGAACATTAATTTTGAAGGTCTTCAACAGACACTTCCTCATGAAGGCTTGCTTCATGAAAGTTCGGTCAATCTTGAAGTTTCTTCTTCAGATGAGAGCCACAGGAACCCTCTGTGTGGTCAGAAGACCAAGGAGCAAGATATTTCATCTTTTGCTGTAACCCATTATGGTGGTCCTCCCCATGATGATGAAATTCGCTATGAAAGTCCTCTCCACAGTAGTGATTCACATTGCCTGGAAAATACTCCAGTGGATAATGTAGTGCCGAGAAATCCCTCTTATCTTGAGGCACTTGCAAAAGAGAAACCAGTCATGTCTGATGCTTTATCACTAACAAGTGAAATGCTTTCTCAATCAGAAGATAGCCCAGGGTGTAGGTCATTCTCCGAACCTCCCCTAAGTCATGCATCTTCTAGTTTGATTAATGATCTCTCTACCAATCTTGTTGAATTCGATGAAGCAACAAGGAAACACCAACTCTGGTCAAAACAGGTAGAAGAATCTTCATTTAATGATAAAGAGGAAATGCTGAACATGAGAAAAAAACTGGAAAAAGGTGAAGTACCAGTCATGTTTTGGCCTTTGGCTGACTCCCAGTACGACATTCCAAAGATGTTGACGGACGATGGAATCCATGATATTCGTCTCAACATATGGAAAACTCTTTGTCAATTAAAGAAGAAGGTATTATCTTATGATGAATATGAAAATCATCTTAAGATAATAGAAGGGCTACAACGTCAGATTGATTTGGAATCTCTATCAGTCTCTTGGTATCCGAAGGCTGAAAAGAAACAGAGAACCCTTCAACGTTCATGCCTTGGCGCACTAAGAAAATTGCGTCAGTTAATTGCCAATGCTCCATCTGATGTTCATATCAGAGGATGGGGTGTTCACGGAGCACTACATTTCACAGTGCTTTCTAGTCAGCAAAGCCCACCGAAAATGGTCTCATGCAATGTTATTGCCCATGGCCGGCCACAGTCAATGGGCTTTGTTCATAATCAAAAGCTTGCTCAAGAACAGGCTTCAACTAGTTCCTCTCAAAATCAAGTATATAGAGAACAAGTTGTTGAATTGCTCCTACATCAAGCAGGCGAGAATATTGCACAAGCCTCTCGTCTGGAGAAAACACGTCATCAAATGACAGAAGTTTCGGAAATCATCCAACGGTCTGTTGAACCAGGTGATAAAAGTGGATACAGGTTAATGCATCCAGCTAATTTCCGAACTAAGATTCACAAGATCAAGAGAGATTTTAAGAAGATCTCAGACATAGCATGTCAAGAGACACCCCAGCTTGTCAGACTGAGGACTTCTCTAACCCAGCCCTCAGAGTCAACAAATGGGATTTGAGGAGTTGAGCGGAAGCAGCAGGAACATCCCCAGTCCACTAGACTGGGGACTTTTTCAAATCCTCAATCCCTCCCTCAGAGAAAGTCAGTATTCTCTCGATTAGGGAATAAGCCTCAAGTGGAACGAAGAGACAAGCTATCATAAGATTCTCTCCAAGTGACGGTTCTCCATGAAGTTCCTGAGGGATCAAGTCAACGGAATTCCATGTCTCATCATGGACATGGAAGAAGACAATATCACAGAAATGCTGATAGAAAGGATTTCATGCAATATGCATCCATTAATGTCATCAATGCCGTTGCTGCTGATTCACCAGATGAGGCTCAATCAGAGGGATCAGACGAAGAGGTTCTTGCTCAAGAAGTTGCGCACACAGACCTAAATGAAGAAGGTGTGCGCACACGTAATCAAAGGCTTACCCAAAATCTGGGTATTCCTTCAAGTAACCCACTTCCCCCTCTCCGAAAAGGTTCCAATAAGGGGAAAGGAAAGAATGAGGTTACTTCTTATCCTTCTTCTGGAGAAGGTCAGTCGCTCTCATTAGAGAAAAGGTTTGCACAACAGGAGGAAGAAATCAAATAATTAAGAAGGTTGAATACAGAACTACTTCAGAGTAGTCTTATTCTTAAGAATGCTGAAGTCCGACAGCCGAAGGAATTTGTTGTAACTACTGAGATGGATCAGGAATATCCTCCTTTATCAGTACACCCTCAGAGGTCTAATCCTACGGGTCAAACGCAACAACGGTTGGCAGCACTACCATCAGTTGCAGCACCAACCACCACGTCTGTCCAAGCTCCATTCATTGCACCTACCCAAAACCATGTTCAACCTGCTGTTTCTCAAAAGTTAATAACTACTATTGAGTCATTAACAGCTCGGATAGAAACTATGGAAGGGAAACGGGCGCAAGTTCAAGCTGAAAAGAATGTTTACCCTGAATGGGTAGATTCAATTTCTCCTCCATCCAGTTTTGGAAACCCTGTTTTCCCTACTTTCAATGGATCAGGCGACCCTGAACAACATTTGACGCATTACGTGTCTTGTTGTGATCCTATGATGGGAACTCCAGAGCAGCAAGAAGCAGTGAAACTCAGATGCTTCGTGCAAACCTTTCAAGGACCAGCTTTTGTCTGGTATACAAGCTTGAAATCCTGGTCAATCATCGGATGGGAGGATCTTCGTCAAAAATTCCTTCTTCAGTTTAGCTCAAATTTTCCAAAAACGACAGTTTTCGATCTTACAAACTGCAAGAAAAGGGAGAATGAAAGAGTCTCTGATTTCATTGCTCGTTGGAAGGGATTAACGTATTCTCTGAGTTTAGCACTCCCTCAGGAGGAATTGTTGCCAATCTGTGTGGCAAATTTGCGTGACGAATTATGCATGCCATTGATCCCTGTGAAATATAGAGGAGGGTTTCGAGACCTTACTTCAATCGCTCAACAGATTGAAGATTCCCTTATATAGGCTAAGGTTAAATCTCGTATAATTCCATCAGGTCCAGGAAGGAGAATGGGTAAAGCGGAAACTGCTACAGTTATGCTTAAACAAGCACCTGTACCTATTTATACTTTAAAACCTTCATCTTCTCGAAGGGCTCCACCTCCTGAATGCCAACAACAAAGGTTGTTTCGTCCAAATGATCAAAAAGATCAACGACGAAAACAATTTGAGGATTTGAAGAGTAAAACATACTCTTTCCGAAGTGAGAAAGTTCCTGGTTACTTCATTTCAGCTCTGGAAAATAATTTGGTTCAATTACTAGTGCCCAAGAGGCCAAACAAGGAAGGAGATGAAGACCGTCCCAATTATTTTCCCTTTCATCAAATGTTGGGGCATCCCATCTAGGAGTGTTTTGTCTTTAAAGACCTCCTGCAAAAGATGGTCGACTTGGGACAAGTCAAATTGAAGGGTTCTTCAGCTCATGTAGCATGTATTACCGCTACAGATCTAGAGGAAGGAGGCGAGTGGCAGGAAGTCAAAAGCAAAACTGCGAAAAAATATGATGATTGGATGGTCAGAAAGACAATCAATCAGACCCATTCCATTTTGCGAACACAATTGAAGAAGCCAATTGTGTCTCCTACAAAAGCTGTAGTAAAGCCTCCATCAAAAGACAAATCCTCAAAAGGGCAGCGCAATTCAAAGAAGAAAGAGGAATCAGGATAAGATGAGTATGTATCAAAGCCTAAATTGTCTTTGACTCTGGAAGATTTCATGCCATCTACTTCATAGCCACGGGCACCGCCCCATCAAACGGCACAGCCTAAACAGGCTAACCATGCAGAGTCTTTATCAGACGAAGAGTTAATCTTTGGTTCTGTTAATATGATTCAATTAACAGATCCATATTCCAGTCTTGATGAGCCTGAATTCCCTGTATCAAATAAGGGAATCCGAGGAAGTTCTAGAGGTTCAGGATATAAGGGAAGACGTGGATCTTTCCGAAGCCACTACTCAAATTTTACCCCTGCTAGCACTGTATATGTAGCAGAAACTCGTGGTAGAGCCCTTCAGCGAGCTCAAAAAGAACAAGCAAGTTCTTCTGCCAATGGCCAACTCAGTTTTGGCACAGTTATTTTGGAAGACCGATTAAAGGTTCCATCTTCTTTATCTCAGCAAGTAAATGGATCTAATCAGTCTAATCTTCCAAAACCAAGGATGTTGCCAACTTCAATACAAGATACATCAGCTTCCAAAGCATCTACTTCCAAGGTACCTGCTAAACCGCATATTCCTATTGGGAAACGTAGACCTCTAGATCAAAAGTATGATATATTGAAACACTTGGCCCAAGTACCAGCCAAGTTATCAATTTTAGATGCTTTGAATCTGTCAAAAGATCTTCGGGAAGCACTTATCTAAGCTTTGTCAAGTTCTCAGGAGTTTGAAGCTGAAATTGCTGCAGCTGAAATCTATCACATAGATAATAATCCTGCAGAATGCCATGCAGTGATATCTTTCACTGATAAAGATGAAGATGATGTTGTGCATGGGCACATAAAACCTTTGTACTTATCTGGCAAAGTCAATGGTGTAGATATTTGAAGAGCTTTTATTGACAATGGTGTAGACGCCGGAAAAGTCCGTTGTTCCCAAACAAAGCTCCGGATGCGGAAAGCGAGGTCATATTTGGAGTCGGAAGCATGTTTCGGAGGGCCCGGAAACCTTGCGTGGAATTTTAGGAGACCGCGCGCAATGTTGGAGCGCCGCGCGCAAACCTCCCGGGATGCACGCAATGCGCTGGGCCGGCGCGCAATTTTGCGCGCCCGTGGCCCGCGTGACTCCCTTGCGCGCCGGGACCGATTCCGCGCCCGCGAAGAGGATTTCGCGCCCGCGAACCGGATTCCGCGCCCGGGGTTGCCTATAAATACAAGGCGACCCCCGACGTTTTAAAGGTTGCCGGAATTCGAAGAGTCGCTCATTCGCGCAATCCAATCCACTCCGCGCGCAATGCCGATCTTCAGGTAACCTCTTTTCTTTCGCGCAAGAAAGTCTCGGGATTCGCCTTCGCGCGCAATCCCCTTGGCTCCTTTCCTTTGAAACAACTCTTAACCCTAAGACCTTCGCGCGCAAAAGAAGCCTCTTGCGCGCAATTGCCCCCCGGGTGCGCGCAATCCCGCCCGATTGCGCGCACCCCCCCTTTTCTAAGATGTCATTCGTTAAAGAATGAGTCGTTGCCCCCGCGCGCTATCCGAAGCCCGGTGCGCGCAATATCCATCTCCCGCGCGCAAAGCGCTGGCCCAATTGCGCGCCAGCCTGCCCTATTGCGCGCCGACCCGCGGTATTGCGCCCCCCGCGCGCTATCCGAAGCCCGGTGCGCGCAATCTCCATCTCCCGCGCGCAAAGCGCTGGCCCAATTGCGCGCCAGCCTGCCCTATTGCGCGCCGACCCGCGGTATTGCGCGCCAAGCTTCTCTTTTGCGCGCAATCCGCCGGGGTCTCCCCTTTGACCCCCTGAGGGTACCCGCCTGCGTGGCGCCCGATGATCTTCATCCTGGGTGCCCGCACCGTGCGTTGTCTTCCCGTGCGGCCCTCCAGGCTCGCGCGAAGTGACACGGACCCATCGACGGCAGAATCCTCGTCCGCGCGACAAGACGTTAAACTGCCAAGCATCCTCGTCCACGCGACAAGACGTTAAACTGCCAAGCATCCTCGTCCGCGCGACAAGACGTTAAACTGCCAAGCATCCTTGTCCGCGCGACAAGACGTTAAACTGCCAAGCATCCTCGTCCGCGCGACAAGACGTTAAACTGCCAAGCATCCTCGTCCGCGCTGCAAGACGTTAAACTGCCAAGTGTTTCGTCCCGCATGACGCTAAACTGCACCACGTCCGCACTGCAAGACGTTAAACTGCCAAGCATCTTCGTCCTCAACACACGACGTTAAACTGTACTTCGTCCGGCGAGACGTTAAACCGTCCGCATCGCCCGATCCCGTGCCTCGCACGCAGGGTCCCCCTCCCGATTTGGATGTGGCCCCCACCCGCCCGTCTCTGCAGGGATGTCGGGATGGGAGTGGCCTTCGCCCACGGGGGCAGAGTATTACGAACAGAGTGAACTACGTGGACTTTGATCCCTGTCTCCTAAACAGGGTATGTAGGAAGCCTCCCAGAGGTTCAAGCCCACCACCTGGTCGTCCCAGTCGTATTCACGTCGGTTCGTCCATCAGTGGACCCCTTCCGGGTTCACATTCGCGTCGATTCACCTATGAATCCGCTCTTGTGGGGGACTGCACATGTGTATCTCCATTGCGCTTCCCCACTGCCTCTTTCTATCTCTCTTGCCAACGTCCAGCATGACGTTAAACTGTGATCCACCCGGCCGTTCCATCCCCCTCTGTGCGAGGTGGTTCGGTTCAACCCTCCGCCCGGCAGCCTCGACCTCCTTGTGAGTCGGCTTGCCAACGTCCAGCATGACATGAAACTGTGATCCACCCGGCCGTTCCATCCCCCCCTGTGTGAGGTGGTTCGGTTCAATCCTCCGCCCGGCAGCCTCGACCTCCTCGTGAGTCGGCTTGCCAACGTCCAGCATGACGTTAAACTGTATATCCGAACTACGCTGACTTTGATCCGCGCTAACGCGCGGTACGTAGGAAGCCCCTACGGGGTCCAAGCTCTTCACTCCATCATCCATCCTGATCCTTACCCGGGCCGCCACATCCCGGTCGGGTCATGCCATTTCATTCCACTCCACTTCACTCGGGAAGCCGCCCACGTGCTGGCCCCAGCGTCGGAGGTTCCCCGCAAGGGGTTCTGTCATCTGATCCACTCCTCGTGTTGATCAGTCCGATGTCGTCCCCGCTGGACGTTAAACTCGTGGCATACCCCGTGTTAGACATGGGAAGCTGAGGAAAACCTCAGGCAACGCAGTTCCCCGTACCCAGCACAGGATGCCTCAGGCCATCACGCCTTCGAGAAGCCCTATTTGGGACGGAAGGCAGATATGCAGAGCCGTAGTGTCAAGACACGCCCCCAGCACCCAGAGCTACCCGGTCTCCTCACCGCAGGTTGCTGCCCCGACCAGACCCCTTGGAGCGTCTGGGGGGAAGCAGCGTAATTAACCGGTGTCCATGAAGATATGGCGCTGGGAATGAGATTCACGAACATTCTTAAATCTATGAGGGAGACCCGGATTAGGCGACGAGTTCCGAGGAGACGTCCACGGAAGGAGGAGCCGACATCCCATCATCCCGGTTTCGATCAAGGAGCAGACACCCCTGAATAAGGGACGGATGCCGCCCGCCTTTGGAAAGAGGGACTGCGGGGCCACAAGCCGCGCGCCCATCCCCTCGGGCCGACGGGCGCACGCGCGAACGCGTCCTGGCGGAACAGCTTCGGAGCAGAAACCCGACGCACATCCGCACCGAAACAGAAAAATGGTGAACCCGACGTGAATCTCTTCTCCTCAATACGAAGACCGATAGCTTTCAGAGGTGTTGGAAGATTGGCATGTTTCCCGGCCGAGCATTTAGCACCGGGGCACGGGACCCGCCAGGGGCTGGAAGAGGAAATCGGGCACTCCGTATCACGACGTCGATGGCCTGGGTTTCCCCCACGGAAGAAATTGTGGCACTAATGATTGGTAGTCGATTCCTTTTCCTGTCAGTTTTAATAGGTTCTTCTCCCTATCTTCAGGAATCAGGTCGTCCGATCCAATGCCCGATCACCGCCCGCCCACTGGTGCATGGGTAGGGGAAACACCGACGCGACTACTCCGCGCGGTCCCGCCCGTTCCACAGCCGTCCCAGCAGCCGCAACTGCGGGACAACCACGCCCTCTCTCCCCCTCGGAGGTCATCCAGAGAAGGGTGATTAACAACTTGGTGCGGAGATATGAGGAAGAGGGAGTCATCCCCACCAGGGACATGGCTCGCCTAGACCTCGAGGAAGCTGCACCTCGCCACCAACGCCGCCCCCGAGGGCCGTGCAGGGAGGCACCGCTGCCTACCTCGACGTCCAACCGCTTCGGGAGTTTATCCCCGGAAAGCTCCGACAGCTCTCTTCCCTATGCGGATGAGGTGGAAGATGCCCGGGACCACCCTATCCAGGATTCACTCCAGGGATCCGTGATCAGGGCTCCTGCTAGGCCACGTCGACACCGCCGGCAGGCCTCTCAAGTCGAAGAACGGTCTCTCCACCTGCTTGCGCCGCTGATCCCGACTCGTCTATCCCGACGCCAACGTCGGGCACGAGCGGAAGAGGACGCCCACCTTGGGGCCCTAGCAACAGCGGCCGCATTGGCCCAAGCCACTGCTGGCTCCAGTCACCAGGCCCCTGCGCATCCTGAGCAGGGGCACTTCTATGCCCGACCTGGATCGAGGCCCCGACCGCCCCAGAGGCAGGTTGGGTTGACTCTCCCGGTTGTGGGTACAAGCAATAGCCACCGCGGACCACCTCGCGGTAGCGCTATTCACCAGCAGGGTTTACTCCGTGTGGCCGATACAAGAGGCATGGATCATTCCACCTTCCGATCCCGGCTCGGAGGCCTTCCTGGAATCATCTCTCCCCACGTCCCCTTCGATATCTGTCCCGGTGCGCCTCGCACCTTGGTTTCCAGTCCTCTTGGCCCCAGCACCGGTGCAGCCAGAGGACACCAGGACAGAGATCAGCCATGCCCCCAAGAACCACCCAGGGGCAGGAAGGCGAGGCGTCGACGTAGAGGGAGGAATGTTACGGAATTCCGGACAGAGATCCGACCGGTTCGTTTCTCTGATACAGAGGCGGAGTATGATTCGGCGACAGAGCCCTCCCCCCAATCCCGCCAGTCAGGGGCAGGGGTAGAAATGCGGCACGTCAGCCTCGTACTTCCCGAGAGCGAGATCGATATGATCTCCGCTTCTCTCCGAAGGTATATCTGGAGTAGCGAGGGCCTGGTAGACCCCCAAGGATCAAGCTTGCGGTTGGTACCGGCCCCTCCGGAAGCGCCTCCTGCCTCGATCGGAGGAGCCGGAGAATTTTTCTGGGGACCGACGGTCGAACCACGATCCAGTGCACCCTCGGCGAGCACCGATGCTACGGCAGGATGTTCGCTCGCCGGCCCGTCCTATCGTGATGTGGTAGCTGGGGCACCACAACCCTCAGAGGGCGGCCCGGGATATGGAGGCCAGTCGGCCTGCTCGCCGTATTCACCGCCGGCCAGCCCGCCGGCCCAGCGGCCCGCCTCGGCACCACTGCCGGTTCCCCGTCCATTCCCCGTCGTTGAAGAGGACCAAGGAGACCTGGGTCCCGAGTTTGAGTCGTGGAGCTTCTGGACCGTCCTTGCAGAGGGCCACTTCCCTGAGAAGTTTTGGCCAGTCGCAAGATCGGACTTTGATGCACCCGAATCGCTCACCCCGGATGAGTTCGAATGCTTTCGCCGAACTCTCCGGGAGACTCACTCCCATCTTCACCGCCTAAAAATGCCATATCCCGGGAGTCAAGTGCACCTGGAGGATATTGGTGAGCAGTTCTGTCAAATTGACCTGGCCACGCTCCCCGCGGTTCGGCACCCCGGGTCATTTGAGCACCACGAGGCCCTCCAACAACGATGCGTTGAGTGTTTTCAAGTACTCCGCAAGGTTATCGAGGAAGCCACTCCCCACGTGTATATCCGTGGATGGGGGCAGTACGCTGCCCTACGCTTCAGTGTGATTCGCCGACAGCCCGATTCGCTGGGTGGCCCTGAGGGTATATCCCCAGGGACGGAAACGGTCAATATGGCTGACCTGTGGGGAGAGGGGAACGACTTGGAACTTCTCGGCGGGGGCTCTCCCCCCGAAGACAAGCCATCATTGGATCCGTCAGTGAGGGTTACTCGTCACCAGAGGAGCCTCCTGGGTCTCCCCGCACCCACTGAAGCACTGACGTTGAGCCGAAACGTCAGCAAAGGTAAAGAGCACAACGAGGCTATAAAGCCCGCCGACCCATCTGCCTCCATGCAGAGGGCGGACGAGGATCCCGAGAAGGCTACGCTACATCAACAGCTCGCCGAGCAGAAGAACCTAGTTGACCAGCTCCTCGCCGAGCGCGCTGCAGAACGGCGTCCTGACTACGGTGATCCTAGGCCAGGACAGCAGGGACAGGAACAACCACCCATCGATGAGGCTCTCCTGGGAAACCGTGATTATGCCGTGATCGCCGACAGGAGAGAGGCCATTGCCTATGGCAAGAGGGCGCGGTATGTTTCACCACACCCTCCCGAGCGGCGTGACTACCTGAGAGACCCCGCTCAGATTCCTCCCGCTGCCCCAAGGGCCGCTCCGCCCGCCATCCCACGAGCTGCCGAGTTCGACGACCCGGTCGAAGACCCGATTGAAGGGCTATGCAACGCACTCGTGGTTAGAGATCCTCGCCAGGACTAGAACCCATGTCCGGACGATCTGATGGCGGCACTCATCGCCCGCTTGGAAGCCTTGGAGACTCGGCAAGTGGCGATCCCACCGGACGGCAAGCCATACCCAGCATGGGTGGATGACATGCCGGCACCTCCGGGATTCGGGAATCCCACTTTCGCCCCCTTCAACGGGACTGGAGATCCGCCACATCATTTGGCCCATTTCAACTCAAGGTGCGGGCCTATGTTGGGAACTCCGGCGCAGCAGGAGGCCGCTAAGATTCGCTGCTTTGTCCAGACACTGGAATGGCCAGCATTTGTCTGGTACAGCCAGCTCCCCGTCGGGTCGATAACTAGCTGGGAGGACCTTCGTAGACAGTTCCTCTACCAGTTCAGTTCCACGACCCGGAAGACGAGTATCGCAGACCTCTTCAAGTGCAAGCAGAGGCCTGATGAGCGATTCGCGGACTTCGTCGCCCGATGGAAGGGTCTCACTTATTCCCTTGACATGCCATTGACTCAGGAGCAGTTGCTGACAATGTGCGTCGGGAACGTCAAGACCGAGCTGGTCCCTTCCTTGATCACTCAGAATTACCCCGGAGGGTTCAGGGACTTCTCAGACAGAGATCAACGTCTTGAGGAAGCCCTGCAACAGGCCAGTCAGGCACACCCGCTGCCTCCTATGATTCCTGCAAGGAGAGTCAGCAGGGCTGAGCCCGCTGCTGTTGCCCAGATAGAGGCCCCCAGGCCGTTGGAGCTGCTGCCGGTGAGGCCAGCTCCATAGCCTCACAGGAATCCGCCTCCACGGGCTCAGTTCCCGGCCCAGCAACGGCAGCCCCAGAACCGGCCAGCCCCTCCGCATAATGTACCGCCACAACCCAGGTGAGATAATCAGGGTCCAACTCCTCGGTAGGCCCCTCCAGCACCTCGTCAAGACCACGCTCCCAGGGGCCCGCGATACCTAACTTACTCATTTCACGAGGATCAGGTCCCCGGTTATTTCCGGAGCGCCCTGGAGCAGAGGATTGTGCGACTGCCTGAGTGTTGGAGGCCAGAGGAGGCACATCTCACGGATAACCCCCGCTACTGCCCTTACCATCGGGCCCTGGGGCACACCATCCAGCAGTTCTACGTGTTTAAGGATTGGCTCCAAGACCAGATTAACAACAATGTAATCAGGTTGGGCCCAGCTCCAGCACATGTGGCGGGTGTGTTCGTGGGATCAGACGATGACAGTGGCAATGAGGACGAATGGCAGCTGGTCTCCGACCGCGGATCCCAGAAGTATGATAACTGGATGGCCCGCAAAACGATCATTCGCACCCATGGAATCATCCGTGCGCGCTTGAATCAGCCTGAGCCCCCAGAATCTGTGGGTGCTGCTTCGGCATCGTCGTCCCAGCCTGCCTCCTCCGAGAAGAGCAAACGGCGGCGGCGCAAGAAGGAAGAGCGCGCCCCGCCAGTTCCGCCACTATCCTGCACTCTCGGCGATTTCATGCCCCCGGAGATGGGGGTCCCTCCTCGGATCCGCCCGGTGATGAATGATTCGTCCGATGACAGTGTTGGGTACGCTTCGGTTAATACCGTCGAGCTGGTAAATCCCTCTTCGGTTCCCAACGTTGAAGAACACCAGGTGGACCTCCCTAGTGTCCCCGGTCGTCGCCACCGTCGGAGGAACCGCAACAACAGGAGTCGCTGGGGCACGACAGTTGGTACCTCTAGCCAGGACGTGCACGCCACTGAGACTAGGCAGCAGGCTCAAAACCGAGCTCAGCGTGCGCAGCCCCCCCATCTGGGGATGAAGGATCCGCCTCCGCCACTGTTTGTGGTGTGGGACCAGGCAGAACCGCCTCAGCCGCGTCGCGACCAGCTCCGTCCTGCCACGAGTCCATCCCGGCCTCCTGGCCCCAGTATGGTGACCATTTCCCGGGCATCAACCAATGAACAGCGGGATGCGCCAAGCACCAGTCGGCCATCGGTCCAACCGGCAGGGCCCATCATGCCTCCAACCGCGGAGCAACCTCCTGCAACCAGGGGCTCGCTCTTGGCCAAAAAGTATGATATCCTGAAGCACTTGGCCGACATCCCAGCAAGGCTCTCCATCCTTGAGGCTCTGCGCATGTCACCTGAGATGCGCGAGGCGCTCGTTGAAGCCCTGAAGAGCCCCCTCTAGTTTGAGACAGAGGTTGCGGCTGCAGAGGCCTTTCACGCTGAAACGATTGAGGACGCCGAATGTCAGGCAGTTATCTCGTTCTCTGGTAAGGATGAAGACCCTCCTATACAGGGGCACATTCGTCCGCTATATGTTACTGGCCAGTTCAATGGCCTTGAAGTCCGGCGCTGTCTTGTCGACACGGGGTCCGGGATTAACCTGATTCCCACTCGGACGCTCCGGAGATTGGGGTTGTCTGAGGATGACTTGATTCCCTCCGACCTCAGGATCCAGGGGTACGACCGCACCGAGAAAACTCCGGTCGGCAAGATACGTTTGAAGACCCAGTTCGGTGACTTGGTTTCCAACACCGAATTCATGGTGGTCTCTCAAGACACTGCGTATAACGCATTGATGGGCAGGCCATGGCTCCACCTTCATGCGGCGGTTCCCTCGTCATACCACCAATGCCTCAAATACTCCCTTAATGGTCGAGTGGGCGTGCTCCAGGGAGATGTCTCTCCTTTTTCCTCATGTGAAGCCCGCTATCTGGACGCGGACTATTACAAGAGCAAGGATAAGCAGATCCTGGCAGGTGAGGTTGAGCCTGTCGCTGTTGCAAGTGATCCCTGGGCAAGTTTGGATGACGCTTACGTCCTCCCGATCCATCTGTTGGACGTAGCCATGGTCTCGACGGCCTGTGAGTCTCCTGATGAGATGACCACGACCGCCCATGCCAGCACCAGCGGCCCAACAGGATCTGGTAGCCCCAATGCAGTTTCCAACGCAGTCTCTCCCGTGGACGATCCCTCCCCGAGTGGAGAGGACGTGGAAGATGCACCCCCAGCCTTTGAGGAGGGCGTCTCCGCCACGGTCGATGAGTTAGTACAAGTGAACCTTGGAACCGAAGAAGACCCAAGACCCACATTGGTCAGTGCTGCCATGCCCTCTGAGGAGCGGCAGAAGTACGTGGACTTTCTCAGGCAGCACCGTGATGTGTTCGCTTGGGGCTATGACGAGATGCCGGGGATAGATCCTCAGGTATCCGTCCACCGCCTTGGTCTCCCGGCGAACCATCACGGGTTCAAGCAGCCTCCCAGGAAAATGCACCCATCCCATGGTGCCATGGTTGAGGCCGAAGTTGACAAGCTTATCAAAGCCAACTTCGTAAGGGAAGTTCATTACGCCAGATGGCTGGCCAACATTGTGCCGGTCAGGAAGAAGAACGGGCAGATCAGAGTCTGCATCGACTTCCGCGATCTCAACCGCCACTGTCCGAAGGATGATTTTCCCCTTCCGGTGACAGAGCTGTTGATTGACGCCATGGCAGGGTTCCAAGCCCTCTCCTTCATGGATGGATACTCCGGATACAACCAAATCCGGATGGCCCCTGAGGATGAGGAGTTCACTGCCTTCAGGGCCCCCCAAGGTATCTTTTGTTACAAGGTCATGCCCTTCGGCCTGAAGAATGCAGGTGCCACCTATCAACGGGCGATGCACCGCATATTCAAGCCAATCCTCGGCACACTGGTGGAATGCTACGTCGACGACTTGGTAGTCAAATCGCGCCAGCGTCAGGACCATCTCAAAGATCTTGAGAAAGTGTTCGGCTTCCTCCGGTCTCGCTGCCTGAAGATGAACCCGTTGAAGTGTTCCTTCGGGGTCACCTCCGAAAAGTTCCTTGGATTTGTGGTAAGATACCGGGGTATTGAGATCGACCCAGAGAAGATCAGGGCGATTAGCCAGATGCCTCCCCCAGGTAACATCTGGGAACTGCAAGGGTTCCAAGGCCACTTAGCCTATATACGCCGATTCATCGCGAATCTGGCCGGCAAGTGTAAGCCCTTTTCTCGGCTCATGAATAAAGGTTCCACCTATGTATGGGATAAAGAGTGTCAGACCGCCTTCGAGGAAATCAAGCAGTACTTGCTTCAACCTCCGGTTCTGATGCCGCCTGTGTCCGGGAAGCCGCTGGTCCTCTATGTGACCGCCCTGGAACGGTCCCTGGGTGCCCTTCTCGCCCAGAAGAACAACGAGGGAACAGAGAATAGCCTCTATTACCTCAGTCACATGCTCCTCGATGCGGAAGTCAGGTATTCCCCCATCGAGAAGAGCTTCCTGGCGCTCGTATTTTCCGTACAGAAATTACGACACTACTTGCAGCACCATGAGGTACAGTTGGTTTCTCGGGTAGACCCGTTGAAGTATATCCTGAGCCGGCCTATGTTGACTGGCCATCTAGCGCGGTGGGCTGTGATTATCCAGCAGTTCGACATCAGGTATGTGTCTCAGAAGGCCATCAAAGGGCAAGCATTGGCAGAATTTCTGGCTGCTCACCCGACCTCCGCGGATCAGCCGCTGGATCTAGACTTTCCTGATGAGGCCATTCTCTCGGTCGATCATGCCGATCCATGCTGGAAGATGCACTTTGACGGTGCATCCCGGAGCCCCACCGGTAGAAGACTCGATAATCCTAAGCTCAACAAAGTGGGTTTGGGTATCGTCTTCATTACCCCGGAGCAAGCCGTGCTTCCATACTCTTTCCTGTTGTCAGAGGGCTGTACCAACAACGAGGCGGAATACCATGCCCTCATCACTGGCCTCGAGTTGGCTCTCGAGATCGACGTGCCCCATCTGTGTGTGAAAGGGGACTCCGAGCTGGTCGTTAAGCAGATCAATGGTGACTATGTTGTCAGGAAGCCGGAACTTGTGCCATTGCTGGAGTGCACCCTCCTTCTGATGGCCCGGTTCCCTTCTCGGCCAGAAATTGTCCATATTCCCCGGTCGCAGAACGGTCGAGCAGATGCTTTGGCCAGCCTTGCTGCGTCACTCGCAGAGCCTGAACAGGACGACCTGATCATCCGCGTGACGCACCGCAGGATCATCGCTCCCGTTATCCCGGAGGAAGATCGCGGCCCGTCGGTAAGTAATCTCACCACGGTTTCCCCTGCGCCCGGAGCCGCAAGTACCCCAGATATGGAAGTCGAATCAGCCTCTGATTGGAGGGCGCCTTTGGTTGAGTACCTCCGACATGGCATTCTCCCGTCGGATCGGGCCGAGCGCGAGCGAGTTCGATGTCGTGCATCGCAGTTTGTCCTCCAGAGCAGTCCCGGCCTGGAGCAGATCCTCTATAGACGCGGATTTGATGGTGTTCTCCTCCGTTGCCTTCAGGGAGTCGAGATCCCACGAGTCATGTAAGAGGTTCATGCTGGTTCGTGTGGTGCCCACCAGACTGGGCCGAAGCTGTCCCACCAGATTCGGAGGTTGAGATACTTCTGGCCCTCCATGATCCATGACTGCATCGAGTATGCCAGGAGGTGCCATGCGTGCCAGGTTCATGCGAACTTTGTGCATCGGCCGCCGAAGCCTCTCCATACCACCAGGTATTCTTGGCCCTTTGCAATCTGGGGTCTGGACGTTGTGGGACCTTACCCGCCGGCGACGGCTCGCCAATGCCGGTTCATTCTGACCACCACGGACTTCTACTCCAAATGGGCAGAGGCAATTCCGCTCAGAGAGGACAAATCCTATTCGATCGCTGACTTCGTGACCTCCAACATCATTTATCGATTTGGAGTGCCTCACGCTATCCTCACGGATAACGGAGCCAATTTCCGAGCAGCCGAGATGAAGAAGTTGTACGCCAAGTACAACATTCGCTCGAACCATACATCTCGCTATCATGCGCAGGCGAATGGACAGATTGAGGCGTTTAACAAAACCCTCTCTAACATTCTGCAAAAGATGGTTGTTCAGAACAAGAAAAGTTGGCCGGACAAGCTCCCCAATGCCCTCTGGGCTTATCGGACGACGACTCGCAATTCCACCCAGATGACTTCTTATTCCCTGGTGTATGGAGCTGAGGCCGTCCTGCCCATCGAGATCCAGTTATCGTCCTTGCGCACTGCGGTCTACGACCAGTAAGCGCCGGGCAGAGCTGCTGAAGCCCATCTAGTCGAGTTGGAAGCACTGGATGAGAATAGACTTTGCGCTTTGCACAACTTGGAGAGGCATCAAAGCAGAATGGCTCGATCGTTCAATAAGAAGGTTCGCCTCCGCTCCTTCCTGCAGGGTGACCTGGTATTAGCCTTAAGAGCGCCAATGATCCCCGGCAGGAAGCCTCCCAAGTTGGAGCCCAAGTGGGAGGGACCTTTTGTCATCCACAAGGTCTATCCCAATGGCGCGTACTCCCTGGAAACTATGGATGGTGAGCGTGTCACTCCTCCCACCAACGCTAGGTTCCTCAAGCAGTACTTTGCCTGAGTTTACTTCGTCCGCGCTGCAAGACGTTAAACTGCCAAGTGTTTCGTCCCACATGACGTTAAACTGTACTTCGTCCGCGCTGCAAGACGTTAAACTGCCAAGTGTTTCGTCCAACATGACGTTAAACTGTACTTCGTCCGCGCTGCAAGACGTTAAAATGCCAAGTGTTTCGTCCCACATGACGTTAAACTGTACTTCGATCGCGCTGCAAGACGTTAAACTGCCAAGTGTTTCGTCCCACATGACGTTAAACTGTACTTCGTCCGCGCTGCAAGACGTTAAACTGCCAAGTGTTTCGTCCAACATGACGTTAAACTGTACTTCGTCCGCGCTACAAGACGTTAAACTGCCAAGTGTTTCGTCCAACATGACGTTAAACTGTACTTTGTCCGCGCTGCAAGACGTTAAACTGCCAAGTGTTTCGTCCAACATGACGTTAAACTGTACTTTGTCCGCGCTGCAAGACGTTAAACTGCCAAGTGTTTCGTCCAACATGACGTTAAACTGTACTTCGTCCGCGCTGCAAGACGTTAAACTGCCAAGTGTTTCGTCCCACATGACGTTAAACTGTACTTCGTCCGCGCTGCAAGACGTTAAACTGCCAAGTGTTTCGTCCAACATGACGTTAAACTGTACTTCGTCCGCGCTGCAAGACGTTAAACTGCCAAGTGTTTCGTCCCACATGATGTTAAACTGTACTTCGCCCGCGCTGCAAGACGTTAAACTGCCAAGTGTTTCGTCCCACATGACGTTGAACTGTACTTCATCCGCGCGACAAGACGTTAAACTGCCAAGCATCCTCGTCCGCGCTGCAAGACGTTAAACTGCCAAGTGTTTCATCCAACATGACGTTAAACTGTACCACGTACGCGCTGCAAGACGTTAAACTGCCAAGCATCTTCGTCCCACATGACGCTAAACTGCACCACGTCCGAGCTACAAGACGTTAAACTGTTCAGCATTCACCCCGCATGACGCTAAACTGCACTTCAAGAACTACGTACGGCTTGATTCCCATCCTTATGGGATACGTAGGACCGCCTGAACATTCATGTTTCAGGCCCAGCCCCATTTCCCGGGAATCTCTATCCCGCGTTGAGCCTCTGGCCCAAGTTCCCCTCCTTTTTGTGCGAGGCGTGTGGAGTGAGCGGGGGATTATGTCCTCATTCACATCGGTCTACTGGCCGCGCCGTACGCCTCCCCCGTGTGTGGGACTACCTCAAACCCCTCATCGTCCTGCATGACGTTAAACTGCCTCTCAATAACTACGTACGGCTTGATTCCCATCCTTATGGGATACGTAGGACCACCTGGACGTTTGTGTTTCAGGTCCAGCCCCGTCTCTTGGTTGATCACGGGGATCTGCCGTCTTTTGGTTGCTCTCAGGGTGAGTCCTCCGACCCTTTCCGGTGATCTGTTAACATGTTTTGGGTACTCCGGTCTATGACCTGTAGTGTCGGATTCAATCTCGACAAGTCCTGTGTTACTTGTCAGGCCTCGCGCTTCCTCTTGTTCGGGCCTTCCTGGGCAGCAAATCGATATGAATCCTGCGCTTGAGCGGTTGATGCTCGTTTGCTTGCCCCATCCTAGGCTGACACGATCAGATGTTGTGTTGCGAATATGGTCAGAAACATCCTTGATCGCCATGTCGGCTCTTTCGGGCACTGAACATTGGTTGTGCAGTCCTCATCACACTCTGCCTCTGTGCGTTGTAGTGGAATCTCGACACTCTCTTCATACTGACCTTCAGTACACCTCTACACGTTAGGCAGGCCAACCAGGGTAATGGTGTCTTTCGAGGCTCCCACGATCTGAGCACCAAGGATATATGTTGATGTCCTCCCTAAGGGCCATGTGTAGTTAGACCCTCTTCCCCATGAGGAGGAAGGAGTCGCCCGAACAATCGCGTTCTGGGCCCAGTATAGCTGGAGGCTAGCATCTCTGCCCCTCGGGTGATAGACATACGCAGGCCCCTATCCCAGGATCCTTCTCCTGGAATCGTGCGTGACCGCAGGGCTGGGTATGTTCCCACCTCCGCTGGGTCCGCCGTGTCGCAATGAGCGGATTCCTCCATGGTCCGAACCACACGACCTTAAACTGTGTTGTCTGGTCCTACCACACGACCGTAAACTGTGATCGTCTTGGCCGCCCGACGAGAAACGGCACTGCATTGTGATGTTCCCTTCAGAGGACACTCACGTTGGGCGCTGGTTAATAACCATGCCATTCATCAATGCCTTTCATGGCTTGATTATTGTGGCGACGCCAGGGATTTCTTAATCACAGGCATGTCACTGCACAAAGAAAAACCATCCACCTTTAAGGACAAACAAGAAATATCAAATGCCTCTTCTTCTGTGTGCGAGGGTCAGACCCGCACCCTTCCCCGCGCTGGTGCCCGATTGTGTTGCGCCGCGCTTCAAGAACTACGTGTGGCTTGATTCCCATCCTTATGGGATACGTAGGAACGCCCGGATGTTTGAAATTTCGGGTCCATCCCCCCACCTCTTAGAGATTCCCCCTTCTCTGGGGAATCCGCCGCCTTCGGGTCACCCTCAAGGCGTGTCCCGCGACCCCTTGCAGTGGTCCACTGGTGTCAAGAGTACTCTGGTTTATTGCCAGGAGGGTCAGGTTCATCTTGGTCAGGTACCTTCCATTTTCAGGCTTCGTGCTCCCTTTCATTCGGACCCATCGCCTACGCCCTGGGTGGAGCCCCCGTGAACGGTCTGGACACAATGCCTCAGTGCTCTCCCACCGACTCGGGCTGGTGCCCCCAAGGGCCTCGGGCAGAAAATCGATATGAATCCTGCGCTTGAGCGGTTGATGCTCGTTTGCTGCCTCATCCCATCAACGGTCAGTGCGATATTGATGCTGCTTTTCCGCCACGGTCGGAAGTACTCCAATATCGTCACGCCGGTGCCCCCCAGTCCTTGAATGAATGGCCGCATGATTCACATTACGTTTTCCACCGCCCATTCTAACCAGGAAAAATCTCAACGCTCTTGACACTATCCCTCAGTGCGTCTTCGCATATCCAGGGGATAGGACCACGGCGCGGCGTACTTTGAGGTTCTTATGGTCCGAGCTCTAAGACCTTAAACTAAGATCTGCCCCTATGGTCCGAGCTCTACGACTTTAAACTAAGATCTCCCTAATCGGGGTTCTACGTCCTGCATGACGTTAAACTGAACTTTCAGAACTACGTGTGGCTTGATCTCCAGCCCGATGGAGTACGTAGGAACGCCCGGGCATCTCGACTCGGGTCCAGCCTCAGGGATCGCTAAGTCCCGCCCCTCCTCGTCGCCGGCCGTCTGGCCTGGCTTCTGGTAGAGTGGTGCAGTTGTGATATTCTCCCCGATTCATCTTGGGATGCCCCGTCGCAATGATGGGAAGCGACAGTTTCCTCGTCAAAGGGGTTCTGTCTAAGAATTGGGGTGATTCATGGCCAGATTAGTGCATCCGCCTAATACGCTTTCCCCACGGTGGCGCAATTTTGGGAGCGTTGGATTCTGTCCGAACAAGTCATCACTTCGCCCCACGCTTCGCATGCCCTGTTGATCTGGATTTCCACCCTTGTGCCTGAAGGAACCCCCAAAGCGGCATTGATGATGACATGTGATCTGCCTCCTGCAATATGAATGATGATCATCGGTCTGTCTATTGCAGTAGTATGGTCGATTGATCCATTGTCCGCTTGCCGTCCTGGGCATTTCCTGGAAGGCCGACCGTTGTGGATTTCTGAATTCGAGACACGCGATTCACCCTTTCTCATTTCCCTATGTTCGGATAAAATCTCAACGCCCCTAGCGTTGTCCCGCTCGTGTGTCGGAACAAGTTGGTTGGATGATACATTGATTAGGTTTGAGGTCTCCTTTCCTAGGAATGATCTCCCTCTTTTCTTTAGAAATCCAGGCCCAATTATGGATGCCTGAAGCTTGGTTAACGCTCCCGCGAGACAATGAATTGTGGTTGAGCATGTTAGCCTGAAGCTTGGTTAACGCTCCCGCGAGACAATGAATTGTGGTTGAGCATGTTAATCCAAAAGATGCAGATAAATATGGTGATTCATACAAATGGATTGAAGTATTGAGTAGCGAAAGCAAAACGTTATGGGAATGGCAAAAACAAAGCCCCTAGGGATCAGCGTGCTGAATGAGTCGTTCCAATGCCGCTACCCTTTGGCTGGCGGCCTCCAGAGTTGCTTCTCGCTCTCTGTGTGTCCTCTCTTCGTCGGCGGTCGCAGCACGCAGCTCGCCGATCTTGGCCTGTGCACGCTCCCGCTCGACTTGAAGTGCGACCATCTGTTGGCCCGCCTCTGTCAGCTGCACTTGGGCGTCAACCAGCTGGGCCGTTAGTTGCTCCACAAGCTCAGCGCACGCCGCGACGAAGGCCTCCTTCTCTGCCGCCTGCCCTTCGAGGCGACGGACTTCCTGCTCCGCCACGAGGAGTGCCCGCGTGCTCTCCGACATGTCCCGACATTGTGCGACGTCGGCACGCCGGCGGCTCTCACGCATCTTTTCGGCCATGAAATCACGGACCGTCAGATGGAGGCGTTGAGCATCTTCTCCCCCGGCACAGAGGAAGCGCAGCCAGGTTTGAAGCGATCCCATGCGCCCCAGCCACTCCGATGGGTCTCGCTTGAGGAAGCGCTGGATGCACTTCCACCCCCTGCGGCGCGTTATCCGGCTCTCCTCGACCGCCTCCGCGTCCGAGTCGTCCATCTCCTCGGGGTCGGCAGGCCGGTAGGCAGAGAAGGCAGCCAGCAGGTCTGCTGCAGGGTCCGCCCCTGGGATGTCCTCACGGGGGATAGGCTCCCCAACATCTGGGCGACCTTCTTCTCCCACCCCAGCGGCGTCGACACCCTCGTCATCCCCCGACCTTTCTCCGATGTCAGCACTACCGGCGTCCGTAGCCCCCTGATCAGCAGTTGGTGGGGCCGGCTCGGTTTGGGAAGTCTGTTCTGGAGTAGGCGGCATGTCTGCCACCGGTCCACTCGTGGATGGCCCGGGTTCGACAGTCCGACGAGCCTCCAGTGTTGAGATCACTGCGCAAGGCATGCCTCGGTTAATCATGGATCATCAACGGCAAGCACCAACAGTAAAGTAAGGAGACTTACGGGAATCCAAAGCGTCATCTTCCGCTATCCCGGCCGCCGCAGGAGCGATTGCAGCAGGGGACCCTTCCGCGCTTGTCAATTCAATGATGAGTGTCTGGCCCCCGCCTTGTCCTGCTGGCGCCTCTCCTACTCCTACTGAGGATGCCTAACCGACATCCACGCATTCCTGAGAAAGGTGGAGAAGCGGGTTAGAGGCTGCATAAGAGAATGGATGAAGCAGGTTGAGTAGGGATAGAAGCGGACCTCGAGGAGCTCAGTGACATCAACATTGTCAGAGCCGGCCACCTCGCCGCTCTCCCGCGGGCTCCCCTGATGGGACCTTCCCTCAGAACCTTCATCCTCCCCCGTCTCCTCCTCTTCCTCGGAGTTTTCGTTACTCTCATCTCCCTCCGGCGGCATCTGTTCTGGAGCAAGCTCTCGACCAAGCATCACCTTCACCAGAAGGGATGGCTCCGCACGCTGACCACGTTGGCGCGCGTACTCGTCCATGGCCGTCAGATATGCATACCGCCGGTGGAAGTTCACCCTGTCGGCGATCTGGAGGCACCCGACCTCTGGCAGGTGGATTCCTTCTCTGAGTAGCTTTCGCCAGTTGGCTTCGGTCCCCAGTGACTGCCGCAGAGTCATCCAGGCCGACCACAGCGCCGGGAAGACTGCATCGTGGGAGGGCTCGAGCAGACACCTTACCTGATTCCCGGGCCGCTCTTCGACCACCACATGTGCCCCCTCTCCGGGCGCTGAAGTCGTGGCGGCAGCTTGCGATGTGCCCGCCGCCGAAGTCCCTGCCCGCGCCGGCTCCGCTGCTTGGCGCGCCTCCGTTCTCCCCCGTGTGGCGGCGCTTCGCCTCCTTCCTTGACGCCCGGTCTCCGCACGGGTGACCTCGAGCCGCCGAACTAGCTTCCGTAGAAGCCCCTCGGGGTACGCGATGGCCCAATGTTCGGCGTACTCGGTTGCCAAGCCTGCGTCGACCCCGGTAGGAGGGAGAGTGATGACCTCGCCAGAGCCGAAAGCGGCGAACATCAGCCACATCTGGCGAAGGACGCCAGGGTTCGTCTCCTCCCGGACAGCAGTGAATACCCTATTCGGCATCCGTTGAAGGCACCCGAACTGCCTGGCGAACCGGGTTGGCACGTAGGGCTCGCAGATCACCTTCCCGTCGATCCGAGCCACGAGCACCCCGCCCCGCATGTTCAGGAAGTACTCGTGCTGCTCTAGCGGACCCTGCCCGTTGTCGATCATCTGGCCAACAGGAGTGGGGAACGGGCTGAAGTTGAAATTGGCGTGATTGCCAATCCGAATCCTCACGCCCTCCTCATTTAGGGTCATCGGAGTGACCCCCGCAATGTTCAGCAGGGAGGGTCGCAGGCCGTTGCCCGGAGGAATGATGGCGTTTGGAAACGTATACCCACCAAGGTGAGCAGCCACCCAACCGTGGAAGAATTGAAAGGGCCCACAGATCCTTCGTGGCGACCCCCCTCGCGAGATGCATCCCAGGATGGCGTACAGCTTAGCCAGCACTGGGACCCCGAGGTTGTATCTTTTATTGGTGGCCATGGCGCCCGCCATCGCCAGTGTAGCCGGGCGGACGCCCATCCTCGCGTCCCGCACTGGCAGGAGCCACCCACTCAGAAAGGCGGCCAGGAACGCCGCGTACCGGACATTTGGGTCCCGGGCCTCGATGACGCGGTACCCCCATGAGCGGTAGTCGCCCGTCTCCAGGACCCGCCAGTACGACCCGTTCCGGCTCCTCTGAGCCGCGGTCGGGCACCGCTTCCCCCTGCCTGGCATCTTGACCGCGGGGTCATGCTCCAAGAACTGGCCGAACCACTCCTTGTAGGCTATGTCCTTGTGGAAGTCCTTGACCCCGAGCCGCTCCGTAGCCAGGTCCAGTAGATGCCATGTCAGGATGGGAGTCCGTGACCTGTCGCCCCAGGTGTTCCTCGGAGGCAGGAACTCATCGTATTGGTAACCCTCCAGCGGGATACCTCCGATGCAGTGGATGTCCCAGAGACCGATACTAACCTCCCCATGGTGAAGATGGAAGGTGTTGGTATCCGGGGACCAGCGGGTAAACAGCTCCGGCCCGAGCTCGGACTGCTGGTAGAAGTGGAACGGCGACGTCCACACCGCCTCAAACAGGCCGATGTACCGCAGCTCCTCCGTGAAGTGATCACAAGTGTGGCGTACCCAGAACGCCCAGGCCCACTCACTGGTGAAATTGCCCCCAGATCGCAAGTCCCAGTCCTTCAGCCAGCCCTTGGTGTCGTCGGTGACACTCTGGCGATATGTGCTCGAGTAGAGGGCTGGAGAGTTCTCCACAGTAGGCTCACTCCCGACGATGGTTCGCGTCCTCGGGTTCAGGACATAGACATCTAAGTGCCTGGTCTCCCTGGCAGGATGCCCATTGTTGGTGATGTTATAGCGGGGAAGCTCATCCTCCCGAGTCACCCAGGCCCGTGGCGCATCAAACTCGAACCCTGGCACCGGAACCTCATCGAGGATGCCAAAGTTCCAGAGCGGCAGGTTGTCCGACAGCGGATATGTCTTCTGGGCCGGCATCAGCAAGTCGAACAAGGATTGATTGTTGGAAACAATCTCCTTGGCACCGTAGACCTCCTCGTTCGCCGCCATCTCAGCTCTGCGAATGGCGGCATCCCCCTCATTCCCTTGAATCGCGGCTATCTCAGAAGCTCCGGGAGTCGTGTCGGTTAAGGGATGAGGCGTGCGGAATCGGAAGAGGCTGGTAGAGAAGTTTGAGAGGTGGCGCGCAATACTAGTGGATGGCGCGCAATTGGGAAGTCCGTCGCGTAAAACTCCGGGTGTTCGCGCAAAGACATGCCGAAATCCGGGAAGGTTTGCGCGACGAACGGGTGAATTCCGCGCCAGAAAGGGCAATTTCGCGCGCGAGAGCTTGAATGCTTATCGCGCGGAAGGCCAGTGTACGGTGCGGGGGGCCCAGGGCCCCTATTTATAGGCGAGGCCGGGTGTCCGCGCTGCGCGGAAAGCGCTTTGCGCGACCGAGATGGCAAATTTCGCGCCCGACGCCCTTTTTGCGCGCCACAGTCCCGCACCTCCCAGGACTTCGGCATTCTGGCGTCTCCCTCGGAACCCGATCGTTGCGACCTCTCGCCGATCAGATTCCGAGGGGGGGCTTTTGTAGACGCTGGAAAAGTCCGTTGTTCCCAAACGAAGCTCCGGATGCGGAAAGCGATGTCATATTTGGAGTCGGAAGCATGTTTCGGAGGGCCCGGAGGCCTTGCGCGGAATTTTAGGAGACCGCGCGCAAAGTTGGAGCGCCGCGCGCAAACCTCCCGGGATGCGCGCAATGCACTGGGCCGGCGCGCAATTTTTTGCGCCCGTGGCCCGCGCGACTCCCTTGCGCGCCGGGCCCGATTCCGCGCCCGCGAAGAGGATTTCGCGCCCGCGAACTGGATTCCGCGCCCGGGGTTGCCTATAAATACAAGGCGACCCCCGACATTTTAAAGGTTGCCGGAATTCGAAGAGTCGCTCGTTCGCGCCATCCAATCCACTCCGCGCGCAATGCCGATCTTCAGGTAACCTCTTTTCTTTCGCGTAAGAAAGCCTCAGGATTCGCCTTCACGCGCAATCCCCTTGGCTCCTTTCCTTTGAAACAACTCTTAACCCTAAGGCCTTCGCGCGCAAAAGAAGCCTCTTGCGCGCAATTGCCCCCCGGGGTGCGCGCAATCCCGCCCGATTGCGCGCACCCCCCCCCCCTTTTCTAAGAGGCCATTCGTTAAAGAATGAGCCGTTGCCCCCGCGCGCTATCCGAAGCCCGGTGCGCGCAATCTCCATCTCCCGCGCGCAAAGCGCTGGCCCAATTGCGCGCCAGCCTGCCCTATTGCGCGCCGACCCGCGGTATTGCGCGCCAAGCTTCTCTTTTGCGCGCAATCCGCCGGGGTCGCCCCTTTGACCCCCTGAGGGTACCCGCCTGCGTGGCGCCCGATGATCTTCATCCTGGGTGTCCACACCGTGCGTTGTCTTCCCGTGCGGCCCTCCAGGCTCGCGCGAAGTGACACGGACTCATCGGCGGCAGAATCCTCGTCCGCGCGACAAGACGTTAAACTGCCAAGCATCCTCGTCCGCGCGACAAGACCTTAAACTGCCAATCATCCTTGTCCGCACGGCAAGACGTTAAACTGCCAAGCATCCTCGTCCGCGCGACAAGACGTTAAACTGCCAAGAATCCTCGTCCGCGTGACAAGACGTTAAACTGCCAAGCATCCTCGTCCGCACTGCAAGACGTTAAACTGCCAAGTGTTTCGTCCCGCATGATGCTAAACTGCACCACGTCCGCGCTGCAAGACGTTAAACTGCCAAGCATCTTCGTCCTCAACACACGACATTAAACTGTACTTCGTCCGGAGAGACGTTAAACCATCCGCATCGCCCGATCCCGTGCCTCGCACGCAGGGTCCCCCTCCCGATTTGGATGTGGCCCCCACCCGCCCGTCTCTGCAGGGATGTCGGGATGGGAGTGGCCTTCGCCCACGGGGGCAGAGTATTACGAACAGAGTGAACTACGTGGTCTTTGATCCCTGTCTCCTAAACAGGGTACGTAGGAAGCCTCCCAGAGGTTCAAGCCCACCACCTGGTCGTCCCGGTCGTATTCACGTCGGTTCGTCCATCAGTGGACCCCTTCCGGGTTCACATTCGCGTCGATTCACCTATGAATCCGCTCTTGTGGGGGACTGCACATGTGTATCTCCATTGCGCTTTCCCACTGCCTCTTTCTATCTCTCTTGCCAACGTCCATCATGACGTTAAACTGTGATCCACCCGGCCGTTCCATCCCCCTCTGTGCGAGGTGGTTCGGTTCAACCCTCCGCCCGGCAGCCTCGACCTCCTTGTGAGTCGGCTTGCCAACGTCCAGCATGACGTGAAACTGTGATCCACCCGGCCGTTCCATCCCCCCCTGTGTGAGGTGGTTCGGTTCAATCCTCCGCCCGGCAGCCTCGACCTCCTCGTGAGTCGGCTTGCCAACGTCCAGCATGACGTTAAACTGTATATCCGAACTACGCTGACATTGATCCGCGCTAACGCGCGGTACGTAGGAAGCCCCTACGGGGTCCAAGCTCTTCACTCCATCATCCATCCTGATCCTTACCCAGGCCACCACATCCCGGTGGGGTCATGCCATTTCATTCCACTCCACTTCACTCGGGAAGCCGCCCACGTGCTGGCCCCAGCGTCGGAGGTTCCCCGCAAGGGGTTCTGTCATCTGATCCACTCCTCGTGTTGATCAGTCCGATGTCGTCCCCGCTGGACATTAAACTCGCGGCATACCCCGTGTTAGACATGGGAAGCTGAGGAAAACCTCAGGCAACGCAGTTCCCCGTACCCAGCACAGGATGCCTCAGGCCATCACGCCTTCGAGAAGCCCTATTATGGACGAAAGGCAGATATGCAGAGCCGCAGTGTCAAGACACGCCCCCAGCACCCAGAGCTACCCGGTCTCCTCACCGCAGGTTGCTGCCCCGACCAGACCCCTTGGAGCGTCTGGGTGGAAGCAGCGTAATTAACCGGTGTCCATGAAGATATGGCACCGGGAACGAGATTCACGAACATTCTTAAATCTATGAGGGAGACCTTGATTAGGCGACGAGTTCCGAGGAGACGTCCACGGAAGGAGGAGCCGACATCCCATCATCCCGGTTTCGATCAAGGAGCAGACGCCCCTGAATAAGGGACGGATGTCGCCCGCCTTTGGAAAGCGGGACTGCGGGGCCACAAGCCGCGCGCCCATCCCCTCGGGCCGACGGGCGCACGCGCGAACGCGTCCTGGCGGAACAGCGTCGGAGCAGAAACCCGACACACATCCGCACCGAAACAAATGGTTCAGGAGTCAACCTCATGCCCATTCGTACACTTCGTCGATTGGGCCTCACGGAATCTGATTTATCTCCTTCTACCATGATGTTACAAGGATATGATAAAAATGAACAAGAACCACTGGGAGAAGTTACACTCAGAACTCAGTTTGGAGATCTTGTATCCAATTCGGATTTCATGATTGTTGATCAAGACTCAGCTTTCAATGTATTGCTTGGAAGACCCTGGCTACATCAGCATGCGGCTATCCCTTCATCATACCATCAATGTCTCAAATACTGTTTCAATGGTCAAGTTGGAACATTGTATGGTGATAAGGCCCCATTCAAGACATATGAGTCTCAATACATTGAGGCAGAATTTTATCACATGAAGGGAAGAGGAAAATCTACAATGAAGGAAATTACCAAAGTTAATGCTCCATATGGTTTGGAGAAAATTCCAATAAATCCATTTTCACATGTGAGTACAGATTATGTGTTACCTATCAGTCAAATTGACAAAATAAGCCCAAATCAAAATACTCTTATTGAAAGATCCATAATGTCAATTACGGCAATCGAGCCAAACAACATGGGAGAAATTGGTAACTTACCAAGCAGTGATGAAAGCATAAGTGGTGACGTTTTCATTTCGTCTACTGAAGTCCAACAAGTCTATACTTCGCTAATCAGGCCAGAAGAAGTTATAGCAACACCAGAGGTGAATAATGATGTCGATTATCAATCCATCATCTCCTCTTTATTTCCCAAAGAAGACCCTTTATCATCAATAGGGTCGGAAATGGAAGCTTCTTCTTCAAAATGTGAAAATTTTGACATCCCTTATGTTCATGAGAATTTCATTTTTTCATATACTTTGCAAGTAGAAACGGAAGAAATAACACATGATGAAGAGGAAGAGGAAGATCTTAGAGATGCTCCTCCAGCATTTGAAGAGGGTATCTCTACCACTGTGGATGAACTCAGAGAAGTAAATCTGGGTACAGAGAAAGATCCACGCCCCACTTTAATTAGTGCGGCCATGACCCTTGAAGAGAAAGAGATGTATATTTCTTTTCTAAAGAAAAATAAAGATTTTTTTTGCTTGGAATTATACAGAAATGCCTGGGCTTGATCCTGATGTTGCTACTCATCATTTGGGTTTACCAAAAGAACATCGAGGTTTTAAGCAAGCCGCAAGAAGAACACACCCAACCTATGCTTCCAAAATTGAAGCTGAAGTGGATAAGCTGATCAAAGCCAATTTCGTCAGAGAAGTTCAATATCCCAAGTGGTTGGCTAATATTTTCCCTGTAAAAAAGAAGAACAGACAAATTAGGGTTTTCATCGATTTCAGAGATCTTAATCGGTATTGTCCTAAAGATGATTTCCCAGTTCCGATTACAGAACTCTTAATTGATGCGACGGCTGGCTATGAAGTACTTTCTTTCATGGATGGATATTCCGGATATAATCAGATCCGAATGGCCCCGGAAGATGAGGAATATACAGCCTTCAGAGCTCCGCAAGGTTTGTTTTGTTACCGGGTGATTCCCTTTGGTTTAAAGAATGCAGGTGCAACATATCAACGCGCCATGCATCGTATCTTCAAACCTCTTTTAGGGATGTTTGTTGAATTCTATGTAGATGATTTGGTGGTTAAATCCAAACAACGTTCTAATCACTTGGCTGATTTGGATGTCATATTCCACAAGCTTCGACAACATAATTTGAAGATGAACCCCTTAAAATGTGCTTTTGGGGTAACCTCAGGAAAATTCCTCGGATTTGTTGTATGCCATCGTGGTATTGAAGTCGATCCTGAGAAGACCAAATCAATCCTTGGTATGTCACGTCCTCAGAATTTGAAAGAATTATGAGGACTTCAAGGACACTTAGCCTATATTCGGCGTTTCATCACCAATTTGGCAGGAAAAAGTTTACCCTTTACCAAATTATTGAAGAAAGGAGTCACTTAACAGTGGACTGAAGAATGTCAAGAAGCATTTGATGTTCTCAAGAAATATCTCTCGAGTCCACCAGTACTCATGCCACCTGTTGAGGGTAGACCGCTTGTCCTCTATGTGACAGATTTAGAGCGATCATTGGGTGCCTTTCTCGCTCAAAAGAATGATGCTGGGAATGAAAATAGTCTCTACTATCTCAGTAGAACTATGCCTGAAGCGGAAACCCGGTATTCAAGTATTGAAAAGTGATGCCTAGCATTAATCTTTGCAGTTTAGAAACTGAGACACTACCTGCAACATCACGAGGTCCAATTGGTATCTCGTAATAATCTGCTCAAATTCATCCTTAGTCGTCCAATGCTTACAGGACGTCTGGAAAGGTGGGCGGTTATTCTACAGCAGTTCGACATTCAGTATGTGTCTCAAAAGGCAATTAAGGGCCAAGCTCTGGCTGATTTCCTGGCTGATCATCCTTTAGTGGAAGACACGTATTCAGATATCGAACTCCCTGATGAGGAAGTTTTCTCTATTCAAGAGAGTCCTCAAACATGGGAAATGTATTTTGATGGTGCTTCTAGAAGTCCAACAGGGAAGAAAATGGAAAATCCTAAATTCAAAAAAGTTGGTTTAGGAATTGTGCTCATTTCTCCAGATAAGGCAGTGTTACCTTATTCCTTTTTGTTGTGGGAAGGTGGTACCAATAATGAAGCTGAATACCAAGCTCTCATTACAGGCTTGGAGTTAGCGCTTCAAGCACAAGTGAATCACTTAAAGGTGAAAGGTGATTCAGACCTGGTAATCAAACAAGTCAATGGGGATTAAACATCAGAAAAGAAGAATTAATCCCTTTGTATGATTACGTCATAGAGTTAATGTCGGAATTCCCTTCAGAACCGACATTTTCTTATGTCCCAAGATCACAAAATGCTCAAGCTGATGCACTGGCTAATATAGCCATAGATTTAGCTGATCCAAATCGGGACGAGACAACCATCTGAATTGCCCACCGTCGTGCAATTTCACCTTATGTTCAAGTCAGAACAAAGGAAATTAATGAAATTAGTCCCATTCCTGAACTGTATGGTCATACTACAGGATGGATGTCACCTATCAGGGAATACCTTCAAAATGGAACACTTCCACCTGATAGAGCCGAGAAAGAACAAATCCGGTGACGTGTGGTCAATTTTACTCTTTATGATAGCCCAAACCACCTCGAGAAAATTCTCTACAAACGTGGTTTTGATGGAGTTCTCTTCAGATGTATTGATGGTGAAGAGACAATGGATGTCATAAAAGAAGTGCATGCAGGAGTCTGTGGTGCCCACCAGTCTGGACATATACTATCTGATAAAATTCGAAGGCTTGGATACTTTTGGCCATCAATGATACAAGATTGTAATAATTTCACAAAGAAGTGTCATTCATGCCAAGTATATGACAACTTCATTCATCAACCTCTAGAGTTTCTTCATACATCTAAATACTCGTGGCCATTTTCCACATGGGGAATGGATGTGGTGGGACCTTACCCTTCAGCTACGGCCAAGCAGTTTAAGTACATTCTTACTGCTACTGATTTCTTTTCCAAATGGGAAGAAGCAGTACCTCTCAAAGAAGTCAGTTCTAAATGCATTGTTAGATTCATCAAGTCTAACATCATTACTAGGTTTGGTGTCCCTCATACCATATTGACGGACAATGGCACCAACTTCTGTTCTTCTGAGGTAAAGAAATTGTATCAAGAATACAACATTAAGTCCAACCATTCATCTCGATATCATGCGGCGGCCAATGGCCAAATAGAAGCCTTCAAAAAGAATCTTTCAAATATACTGCAAAAGATGGTGGATAAAGATAAGAGATCATGGCCTGATAAACTTTTTCATGCTTTATGGGCTTATCGGACTACCACTCGCAATGCAACACGGTCAACTCCATCTTCATTGGTATATGGAACAGAAGCAGTCTTGCCAATTGAAGACCAATTTACCTCACTCAGAATAGCCATTTGTGATAATTTATCTACAGATGAGCAATCCCAAAAGCGGTTGAATGAATTGGAATAGTTAGATGAGAAAAGATTGTGCACTTTGCACCAATTGGAAATCTATCAGAATCGAATAGCACGAGCTTTTAACAAAAAAGTTCGTCTTCGTTCATTCATTCAGGGAGAATTGGTATTGGTTCTCAGAGCACCAATGATACCAGGAAAGAAGCCTCCCAAGGTTGAAACAAAATGGGAAGGACATTATTCAATACATAAGGTCTACTCCAATGGAGTGTATTCTCTAATTTCAATGGATGGAGAACACATCACGACTCCAACTAATGCCAGATTTCTGAATAAGTATTTTGTATAAACACAAAATATTGTTCCCAGAGCCAAAACAGTCACATTGGTTCATATTATGTCCTACATGACACTAAACTATATTATGTCCTATCTACATGACATTAAACTGTACAGAATTTCCTTATTTGTCCGAGATGACATTAAACTATATTTTTTCCGAGATGACATTAAACTATATTGTGTCCTAGAAACATGAAATTAAACTGTGTGGCACTTTCATCGTCCAGCATGACGTTAAACTATGTCAGTTCCCTTATCGTCCAACATGATGTTAAACTGTCACATTGGTTACTATTATGTCCTACATGAAACTAAACTGTATTATGTCCTATCTACATGACATTAAACTATACAGAAGTTCCTTATTTGTCCGAGATGACATTAAACTATATTTTGTCCGAGATGACATTAAACTATATTGTGTCCTAGCAACATGACATTAAACTGTGTGGCACCTTCATCGTCCAGCATGACGTTAAACTGTGTCAGTTCCCTTATCGTCCAACATGACGTTAAACTGTCACATTGGTTACTATTATGTCCTACATTACACTAAAATGTATTGTGTTAAACTATATTATGTCCTAGAAACATGACATTAAACTGTGTGGCACTTCCAGCGTCCAGCATGACGATAAACAGTAAAAAGTCCCCAGAACTGATATCCACATATTGGTTCACCTTAGTCCTAGCTACATGACTTTAAACTGTACAACAATGTTCTATCGTCCAACATGACGATAAACTGTATAAATTTTCATTTGTCCAACATGACGTTAAACTGTAACAATTACTTGAATTGTCCTACATGACATTAAACTGTTAAAAAGTTTCCAATTCGTCCTAGATGACGTTAAATTATGCGGTCCGTGTATACGACCTTAAACTATTCACATGTTCGTCAGTCCAGTATGACTTTAAACTGCATCATCATCCACGGTCCATGCATATGACCATAAACTATTTTCCCTTTTTTCGTCCAACATGACATTAAACTATAGAAAAGAAGATGTCCCTGCAACATGACACTAAACTGTGCAGCACCAGTTCTTCCTTGCTATATTATGTTAAACTATACAGCAATGGTCCAGTATGACCTTAAACTGCAGCTTCGTCCCACACGACATTAAACAGTGAAAAAGTTCCCTAAACCGTCCAGCATGACCTTAAACTGCATCATCCCTGGTCCATGTATATGACCATAAACTATTTGCAAATCTCTTATGTCCAGCAAGACGTTAAACTATGACGTCCTAACTACATGACGCTAAACTGTATAAAAGTCCCTCACATCCAGAAAGACGTTAAACTATATAATCATCAAAGGTCCAGCATGACATTAAACTGCACCATCCACGGTCCATGCATATGACCTTAAACTATTCGCACTTTCGTCCATCATGACATAAATGGTATGATATTTTGTCCTTACTGCATGACATTAAACTGCACAGTCCCCCTTTTGTCCAATATGACGTTAAACTGTTTTATCCCCATCGTCCTAACTACATGACGCTAAACTGTGCAGCACCAATAGTCCTAACTGCAAGACTTTAAACTGCATAGTCCCTTTATATGTCCTACATGACATTAAACTATGCATCGTTAAAGTTATTGTTACCTCTTGTTTCTCACACCGAGTATGACTCACGTGAGCTTAGAGCGAACATCAACCATAACACTCCCTTTGGGCCACTAACCATGTGTAAGTCCCAAAAACTTTTTAATTAGATCGTTGTCCCCAAGAACAACTTGATCATTAATTCATTCTTTAATTGAACTACACGGACTTTGATCCTTGCCATCCAGGCTGGGTATGTAGGCAACCTCCCAGGGTTCAAGCCCGAAAACAATCTCTTCACATCGGTCCACCACCATCTCATATGATGTTGATTTGTGAAACCACCCCTAGAATCAATATTTTTACATTGATTCACTTTCGTCCTTGTTATACGACGTTAAAATATACAACACTTTAGTCCGGTACGACAATAAACTACAATATTCTTTGATCTCCTCACTTGAGAGAGAACTATTATTGACATTGATTTTTCAATCATGTTTCATTTCAAAAAAACTATGTGCATACATGGTAATGCCTAAATTTTTTATCTCAGGTTAAACCATCATTGCACTAAAGTCCCCTTTCACCCTTCACATGTACGAACCAAATTTGTACAAAGGGTAGTTCTAGAACTACGTGGGCTTGATTCCCATCCTTATGGGATACGTAGGAACGTTCAAGTATCCCTCGAATCCAGCCCCAAGTCTTTTGGGCCTAACCCCAAATTTCACTTTCAGTCCCTTGGCTGAAAAATCCTCATGAAAACACACACTGTGTATTCATTATTATGGTCCGAATTCTATGACCCTAAACTAATATTTCTCATACTTTCGTCCTATACGACGTTAAACTGCATTTCAAGAACTACGTATGGCTTGATTCTCATTCTTATGAGATACGTAGTGAAGTCCATGTTTCAATTCAGGACCCAGCCACAACATGATTATGGTTATCATTGACCTATGTATCTATATATACATTGGACAATACCCATCTTTATGTGTTATAATCCTAACCTTAAATATTTTCAGATCTTCATAACCCTTTTCATGACTTCTAGTCACAAAAATGTCAACCTTCTGAGAAATCTTTTACCTGACTATGCAGCACGTGCCCATAGGTGGCCTTGCATAAACAGTCCACATAACAGACTTGTCAGCCGAAAGATGCTATTTATTTGACCATGCAGCCAATGCCCTTAGGTGGCCCAGCATATTTCAACCCCCTAACGGGTTTGTTAAATAATGGTAACTTCATTCTTGGGAAGAATGCCTCTTTTGTCCTTATTTGTCTTAAACGACAGTATGTAGGGATCCGAAAAAATATCCTTCCTTAACATATTTGTCCCATATCCTTTTTCATGATATGAAAGTATTCAAGTCTATGGTTTATTCTTCATCCCTACGTTTGGGTCAGACCTTCGTAGGAGTGATATTCATCCAGTTCTTCGATATTTTGTCTGGAAATATATTCTCTATATTCAAGTACCTCTTTCCATACAAAAAACTCTATACTTTAGAAAATTTGAATCTCCCTAAGCTTTCACTAGCTTTTATCACTAGGAAAGTAAATTTCTGGGAGTTCTTTTGCCTGACTATGCAGCACGTGCCCATAGGTGGCCTTACATAAACAGTCCACATAACATACTTGTCAGCCGAAAGATGCTATTTATTTAACCATGCAGCCAATTCCCTTAGGTGGCCCTACATATTTCAACCCCCTAACGGCTTTTGTTAAATAATAGTAACTTCATTCTTGGAAACTACTTCTTCTAATGCCTTTTAGCTCTTTTTCATATCATTCCTCAGATTCAAATATTCTTAAGCCATAGTTTACATTTTTTCTCTCATACTTGATTATGGTAATATGTTTTCAGATAAATTATCAAGGAATTGAATCAATTTTAGTACATTTCGGTCAAAGCTATTTCGACCTTAAACATTAGCCCCTTTATGTCCGACATGCATGACTTTGAACTGCCAGATTTCTTATTTTTCTTTTCACCTCAGAGTCAAATCCTCTTTTCTCTCCGGATCCAACTCTGAGGGGGGACTTTTGTTGACGCTCCTTTCCGTCACAGAGTCTAAGGACTGAAAAAAGGAAATACCTTAGTCCAAAGTGATTCGTCCTTTGAAGAAACATCAAAAATCGACAATGGGATGAACAAGGAGAACATTTCCCATAGGTCGCGCAAGTTCCCTCATGGTCGCACAAGTACACTTGCGCGCCGCCTAGTGGTCGTGCAGGTACTTGCGCGCTGCCTAGTGGCCGTGAAAGTCTACTTGCGCGACGCCTTATGGTCGTGCAAGTGACTTGTGCGACCTAAGTGATAACCGCTCGGTAACCGCCCAGGGCCTTCTTTTGCCTATAAATAGACCTTGTGGGCCCCCCATTCGAGAGGATCTTTTTCCAGAAACTCGGATTGAAGCTCCCGATGCCCAAGTCTCTTCTCAAAGCTTCCGGAACACTTCTAAGTTAATTTATTACCTAGACCGGACGATCTAAAGGGAGGGAGGAAGGCCTAAGTGTTGAAACTCATAAACACTTGCGCGCCTAAATGGCCATCCCTTAAGGGAACTGGTCACACTTGCGCGCTGCCTTATTCCTTCAATAGAACTTGCGCGTCCCTTTTCTGGGAGAACCTCAAGAGGATTCTAAAGGGTTTAATAAAGAGTCGCTCTAGTATTTTAATGCTGGTTGAAAATCACGCAAGTACCCCACATGCCGCGCAGGTAAACCTGCGCGACCAATACTTGCGCGCCCACGCAAGACTTGCGCGCCTTTCAAGACTTGCGCGCCCCTACCTTTTTTGGTGCCCATCTTTCCCATTTTACCCCTCTTAAGAAATTTCACCTTTCCTATTCAAGATTCAGTATTCAAGATACTCTTCAAATCCATTTATGGCATGATTTGACTTCCTTATCTGAAAGGAATTCGGTGGAATATCTCTCAAAACCTAGTGATTTATACATCTTTATGTCACCAAAGATTGAGAGTTCATTCATTCAACCTCATCCTCTAAGATGAGAGAATCCTTAACCTGGGTCTCCTTTTTAGGAATAATCCCCAGTTATAAATCCTTTAATCTGGGCATCTTCCTCAGGAGTTAGCCCCAAATTCTTAAAGTTCCCACGCGTGGGCATCCTCCTCAGGAGTAAGCCCCAAACCTTAATTCCTTAAACTTGGGCATCCTCCTCAGGAGTAAGACCCAATCATAATCCTTTAACTTGGGCATCCTCCTCAGGAGTAAGCCCCAATCTCAAACTTGGGCATCCTCCTCAGGAGTAAGCCCCAAACCTTAATAAATAACTTGGGCCTCCTTTTTAGGAGTAAGTCCCAGTCATAATCTTGGGCTTCCTTTTCAGGAGTAAGCCCCAAGTCCCCTAACTTGGGCTTCCTTTTCAGGAGTAAGCCCCAAGTCCCCTAACCTGGGCCTCCTTTTTAGGAGTAAGTCCAAGTCATAACCATGGGTATCCTCTTCAGGAGTGAACCCCAAACCCCTTAATTTCTCTTAATCAGTCCTAAATTACATTTGATATGGGGTTACTTCTCAGGAGTAAAACCCAATTATCAATCCTCTCCTAATTTGGGTTTCCTTTTCAGGAAAAAGTCCCAAGTTAGAGTATTCAAATCTCCATAAAGCACATATACCTTTATGGACCCTGTTCATGGATTTTCTCCCTAAAAGTAAATCCTAAACCTTCATCTATTTTGGCAGTCATACATACATAAGCCCCAAACAATTTCTTATGATTGCATCCTTCATGGCACAATTGTCTAATTTTTACCAATACCTCTTGTTTCTCACACCGAGCATGACTCACGTGAGCTTTGAGTGTAAAAGTAATTATGACATTCTTCTCTTGAGCCATCAATCATAAACATCATACTCCATTATTCGAACTACGTGGGTTCTGATTACTTTTTCAAAACAGAAGGATACGTAGGTAGCCCATCTATGGGTTCGATCCCAACTCTGAAGTAATTCATTGTCCTTCTGAATGACGATAAACATCAAGTGCCCCACTGAGTGGATTTAAAACCATCCTGGTCATCATAATGACCAAGAGACTTTTATATAAATATTTTGAAGGATACCATTGACCAAGAATCTCTAAATAGATACAGATGATTCTCTATTGATGAAGAACCTCGAATACATATAAAATATTCTCTAAAATTCTTACATATTTAATCATTGATTGTTAAACTGAAGGAAAGCTCATTTTATATTTGGTAATGTAATAAGGATTCACGAACATAACTTAAATCTATAAAGAGAGTCCCGGAGTAGACAATAATTCCCCTCAAAAAGGTGTGATGAGTCCGACCTCCCATCCTCTCGACCAATGAAAATTCCTAAGCCTCATTAGTCCACAAACTAAGGAGCGCCTACCTTTGGAAAGTAGGTTCAAACGGATGTGGAATCATTGGATGTTTCCGGTTATACGAACAAACCCGCTAGAAACCGATCAGAACGTTTGAATCTCCCGTCCAGGAGGTCATCCCCGGATTCCGTGCGAAACAGGGACACACATATAATTTCATAAAAAAATAAATTATAATAAAGTAATTATCAATACGAATCTTTCAAATGGAAAGAGATTAAAATTTGGGATATGGTGAGTCCAAAATATAGCTATCTTATAGGACATAGACAAGTTAAATTGGAAATATCACCCTTATCTCTTTGTTTAACACTGGTAAACATGTTTTAACATTAACCGAAATGAGAAATTTCTGTTGTTTATACAATTAAATATGAAGAAAAATGAAGGTGGGATAATTACTAAATTCAAAAATTGTAATTCTAAATATAGAATCCATTTTATCAAATCCAATATCTTAAATTGGCAGAAATTACATTTAAAATTCTCTAAAAAATATGAAAAAATTGTTTTTTCAAGAAAAAATGGTATCTTTAGTATACAATGTTTTTACACCAAAATCCACATAAATTTATTTCCAACGTCCATAAATGAATTATTGATAATATAAATGAAGTAATTTTACATTTAGAACCTTTTTAAAATTAAATATATATTACACCCTACGATTTCCAGGTATTTGTTTTATTAAATAAATTTTTTCATTAAATTTATTAATTTATAATTAAAAAAAGTAATGGTATTTTGGAATGATTTTCTTTAAAATAAGAAATTAAATTGAGGGTTTTTAATTAATTTTATTTTAAGTTAACTATGAGACATATAATTAATTAAACATATTATTCATAGTTTTTTTATAAGATTATTTTAAGATAACAGTAATTATTTAATTATTTTTTTGTAAAATAGAATTTATTTTTATCAAAAAGTTTATTTAATATAATATTTCAATGATAATAATATTTATTAAGGGTAATATTTTTTGTAAAATTATTACTATTACTCTTAAGATAATATATTTTATAAAAATATGAAAATATGTTATGTTTTTCTTTTATAAATTTTATATGTTATTATTTTATTATAAAAAAATGATCATTATATACATAAGATAAAAAAATCTCTGATTTGAATCATTTATATTATACAAAACATAGTATATATATTTATGTTAAAAAAAGAAACTTGATGTGTGTAAAAAAATTGAATAATGCTAAACCACATAATAAAAAAAGAGAGAAAAGAAAAAACATGGAAAATGAAATTGTTAATATAACATTATTATAATAAAATAAAATAAAATAAAATATTATTTACTTTTCAAACATAAAATAAAAAATTTGAGAAGATAAAAAATTTAAAAACACACACAAGATTAATGATTATGAAAATTATATATGATATATTATTATAATAATGATTGGTTAGATAAGAAACAAACAATGGGACAAAACATGATATAAAAAACAATTGATAATAATAAAATGATTTTTTTAAAAGTAAAATATGTTTGTTAATATATATATATATATATATATGAAAATTCTAATGTAGTATATATATATAAGAATTTAAATAATAAAATAAAAAGAATAAAATATGATCTGTTTTATAAATATATATAATTATTTTGTGATTTAATATATATATATATATAATTATATGTACAAATATTGTTTTATTATATATATATATATGTTTTATTATTATATTATAAACATAATTTTTTTGTTAAAAAAAATATTGTTTATAACGAGTAATAAATTTAACATGACTCACCCATCAAAAAAGAGCATGTGATGGAACAAATCACATAAAAAGACAAAAAAAATTGTAAAATAAAGAACAAAAATATGAAATTGATATTTAAAAAAATGAATAGAAAATTATATTAAACAAATAGGGAGTTAACTATTCCCCACCTGTTTCATTTAACCTCTTTCTTGCACCAGTAGAACTTCACCGTTCCCTTATCAAACCCCCATTGCCTCAATTAAACACTTGATTTTTTTCATCCATCCAATCTGACCCCTCCTAATCATAGTTGTCCACTTCTATTAGAAATGATCAACCCAACCGCGCCTCTCCTGGCCATATGATGAATCATACAGCCACATCCAAACTGTCCCCCTCTTTAACTGACTGGACCACATCCTCAAAACGCTACGGTTAGTTTCCATCCTTTCAATCTGAACCCATTCCATCCAAACTATATCTCTCTCACCCTCTTTGGAATCACGCATCACACCAATTCATTCCGCACATCTACTCGTGCCGCACTATTATGTCCAATCCCCATTGAATTCCTCCTTGCATCTCATCTGTTATAGTCCTTGTCGACCGCGACCCCATCTCAAATCAACTTCTTCAAATAATTTGATAGATGGTGTTAATTTTATGGGAAAGATTTCCTATGTTGTGGGTTTTCATCACCCTTGTCCTCAAATTCCACCACAAGTAACCATAATGTATTTATTTTATCAGACAACTTGAATTATTATTATTTTATACTAATTGTGGGATTATGTTTCATTTTGATTTGGTCAAATTTGGATTTCAAATATCATCTTTTATTATTGAGTCGTGATATATAATATATCTATATATACACCAATATTTTCACACCCAAGGATCTGTTTTCTTTTCTCTAATGTTCCCCATTTTAATTTCCTAAATTTTTTGATGTATTACTCCCTTGTTTGATGCAAAATTAGGTAATGGTTTTAACTATTTTTGATCAAATAAACAGCTTTGAAAAGATACACACACATATATATATATTAATCTATATCTAACTATATTACCAAATATTTCTAGATGTTATAAGATGAGAGTATGTCTTGAATTTTAATTTCAAACCATATTTGGTAAGGGAAATTCTTTTTGATTCTCTGAAATTTTTATTTTCTAGTCATTAAAATTTAAATATTTGAGCTTACAAATATTTTCAATTTTATTCTGATTTATACTTACATATATAGTTATACCCAAATGATATTTGTGTAAGGAAATTATTATTTTCAATTATATTTTATAAGGGTGTATTTTAGTTTTTCAAATTATGGTTATTACATATATATGTGTATATACATACATATATACACCTATATATAACTTATTATTTTCAATATATATATATATATATATTTATATATGAGTTTTGGGTTTTGGTCTTAAAATTTATTTATGAAACTAATGTATATAAGGGTTGATTTGGTTTTGCATTTTAAATTGAATGACTTATATCTATAAGTATTCATATATATATATATATATGTTGTTTGGTTTAATAATTTTTGATAAAATATCTTTGTTATATGTTTATGTTTTACAGGACTAAATTTTCTAATGTTTGAATTCATCAATACTGATATATATATATATATATATTTGTTTACACAATTGTATATGTATACAAATTTCACCTAAGAATTGTAGATAAAAAATATATATTAATATTGATGTTTACAAATTATTGCTTAGAATATGTTATGTACATACTATGTAACTATAAGGGATCAAATTATTTATTTATTATGTTATAAAATTTATGTTTTATTCATAATAGTGGTTATATATATACATATATTTGTATATAGGCATATATTTGAATATCTATCAAATTAAGTATAATATTTTTTGAAAAATTAATGTATTAGTGTATATTTATTTTATCAAATTTAAATTTAATTTGGAATAATGGGATACTAATTCTATGTACAATTCCAAAACAATTATTTTCCTTATATATATATATAAGTTTATATTTTAAATTTGATTTCATATTAACCCAGCCAAAGTATATTCTCATTTATCAAAGTTGTGTTAAAACCTGAATTTATTTGGAAATGATGAGTATTATAAATTCAATATCATATATATATATATATATATATATTCATGTGTGTATGTATGAAATATTTATTTTAATGAATATATATGTATTTATATATACACAAATATCTATTTTCATATTATATGAGATAAGGGTTTTGATTTTAAGGAATACTTCTAAAACCTATGGTCTGAAAGAAATAAATTATTCTCAATTTATAATAATTTTATTCGTATATATATATATATATTTACAAACACACACACACATGCATATATAGATATAAATATATAGATTTACACACATGTATGTAAATTTATTTATTCCAATTTATTTCATGAATTTATCTAGATTAAAAAACATAAGGGTTTAAGTTCTATCAAATGATTCTATAGTGATGTCTATATATATATATATATGATTTCGGTATATATATGCATACATGAGAATGTTGAGTCAATAATGTTTTCCTTATGAATTTTCCATTCCTTCATGTTTGGGGAGATTGTTAAGTCAATAAGGTATCCTTATGACTTTACCATTCTTTCTTGTTTTGAAAATCACAAACACCTTATCTCAAGGAAAATCTCATTTTACCCTGTGTTTTAATTCTATAAGGAAAATTTTCCTTCCCCAAAGAAATTTATCCTTACCATTTTTTTCACTGTTCATTATCTTGTCTACGTGTAAAATTCGGTTTCATATCTCAAACCTCAGAATCATATAATACATAGATAAAGAGCATTATATTTTCAGATTCCAAATTCAGATTCTGAATTCTCTGAATTCAGACTCTGAACTCTTATGAGTTCTGACTCCGAGTTCTCTGAATTCAGACTCTGAACTCTTCTGAGTTTTGAATCTGAGTTCTCTGAATTGAGACATCGAACTCTTCTGAGTTATGACTTCGAGTTCTCTAAATTGAAGCTCTGAACTCTTCTGAGTTCTGACTCCGAGTTATCTAAATCCAGACTCCAAACTCTTCTGAGTTTTGACTCTAAGTACTTTGAATTTAGACTCCAAATATTTCTGAAATCTGACTCTGAGTTTTCGGAATTCAGACTCCGAACTCTTATGAGATCTAACTCTGAATTCTAATTAATTCAGACTCTGAACTTTGTATGTTCAGACTCCAAATTCTCATAAACTCTGACTCCGAACATTGTAAGTTTAGACTGGGAATTCTCATGATCTCTGACTCCGAACATTGTAAGTTCAGACTCAAAATTCTCATGAACTCTGACTTTGAACTTTGTAAGTTCAGACTCCAAATTCTCATGAACTCTGACTCTGAACTTTGTAAGTTCAAGTTCCGAATTCTTATGAATCTAGATTCAGAATTTCGTTGAAATTCAGAACCCAGAATTCTATAGAGTTTAGGTTCCAAATTCCTTATAAAACAGAGTCTGAATATCCTTGTATTATAGACACCAAATGGGTTTTTGATTAGACTCTGAACATTTCATTTGCTTACATTCCGAATATTTGATTTTGGTTATGTAAACATATTTTTTCTTACGCAGTTTTTTGTTATAAAATGATGTCGTGCATTCAATTACTAACTAACCATTGTTTGAGTGACACATGTACAGGTCCCTCCAAAATTAATGAAAAAATATGACTATTAGAGGAGGGAGCCAATCGTTGGTGTGGTTCCTATAAATAGGAGATCATTTGAAAGAGCTAAAAACATTGATGAACTGTTCTATGACTCTAGAGATTACATGCTATTGAAGTGATTTTTAGAGAGAGACTCTTATGTTTAGCGTGTACTAAACTTCTTGTTCATATTTTCTTTGTTCAACTTCGATTGTTGCTGTGTACAATCGAGGGATTCTGGGGATAGGAAGACAGAGGTGTAGACTACCTTGAAGTTGATGGCTTCCTTACTGAGGAAGATAGAGGTGCCGACTACCTTCAAGTTGAGGGCTTGCAGGGATAGAAAGAAAGACTCTGATCTTCGTATCGAGGGCTTACCCTGGTGTGGGTAAGACAAAATTTCTTGAATGTATAAATCAAGAGGCCTTTATCCAAGGTTGTTGGATACCCTTCTCTTTGGGTTAAAAGATTTACTACTTGTTACTTGTTTTGTTACAAGTTTTCGGCTACATTTTATTTGTTGAGGAATGTATAACTATCTTATACTTCTTTATACTTTTATACTCTGATATTGTCAGATTCTATATGCTTTAATGTAGAATCATTGTTTCTTGTAAACATTCATTAATTATCATTTTCCAAAACCACCTTTCTGGAATCACTTTCTCAGAATCATATTTCCAGAAACTAGAAAGTGTGTAGAACTAGAGGTTTTGTAAATTACCTTGTTTAACCTTGCTAAACAGAACCATCTTTAAAAGTTCCAAAGAAATTTTTGAAAGTGTACCATTCACCCCCCTCTTGTATATTCATCATCTATATCATTAGATACTACATACTGTATCTAAATTATTTCGATCCTACATTTGGTATTATTGAGTATATCATACTCCATACCATCTTAATAATTGGTATCAAAGGTTGGTGACCTTGTACCCCTAAACCAATTTAACAATTGGTATCAAAGGTTGGTGACGTCATACCCTGAACCAATTTAACAATTAGTATCAAAGGTTGGTGACCTCATACCCTGAACCAATTAAAAAATTGGTATCAGAGCAGGTCTCTGAAATACTTATATTCACATATAAGTTTTCATTGCTCAGTTTTCATTTTTCTATCATTTTCCTTGCATAGGAATATTTTCCTTGTTTAAAAAATTTTATTACTAACAAGTTTGTGTGGAAAGAGATTCTTTTTAAGATGGAAAGAATAAATGTTGGTTCAATAGACAATCTCAATCCAAAAAGACCAACTATTTTTGATGGGAATGATTAAGAATATTGGAGAGATCGCATGAAGACTTTTATTATAAATACTGGAGTGGGTAATTATTTTATTCTTACTGGAGGATATAAAATCCCTGACAAAGAAGTTAGTACCTTCACAAATCAAGAAAAGCATGAATATCAACTGAATTATAAGGTACACAATACATTTGTAACACCCGAGACTTTTATGAATTTTTTTTTTAAATAATCAAAGAAATCTTTCACTACAGACATCAATAGATTGGCTTGCTTTACACGCAATCGCGGCCTTCCTCGATAGCTTGCGTCGTACGCAATATCGAGTTTCACTAAAACAATGATATGCTATTAAAATATTATTAAAACTAGCCATTATGAATAGTAATAACCACTTTTTGATATTTTATAAATTTTATTTTTCAAAATGGACTTCATTTTTGGATTCGGAATATCGAAATTAGCCTAGGGTGAAATTTTGGTATTTTTCTGAAAACTTTCAATTTTTGATGAATAGTGAAACCACTAAGTGGTAGTTAAGAAAATTGAATTTTTCATAAAACTTAATTTTACCACTTCTGTTAGTGGAATTTCAAAAATCCGAGAGACACGGTTAATATCAAGGACTAAAATGTGGTTCAATGAGATGAAAATAATTTTTGGTGAATAGTAACTTTTTACTTTTATTTACCACGGTTAAAAGTAAATAGGGTAATTAAGGGTAAAAATGATATTATTATTACCCAAACGCATGTCCTAATTCTATTGGATAAGTGTAATTCGACCAAAAACAACCTTAGGAATAAAATATGACCATTTAGGACCACTTGGATTAGATTGAGACATTTATTATTAATTTATTTAAAGAAGGGTAAAAATAGTTAAAATCAAAGTTTAATAAGTAAATCATTTTTAATATGGGGTTATACATAAGATAAATTTGACTATAAATATTCATTAGAAAGCTAAAAAAAATTTCCTACATAATGGTATTTTATTTGTAATTTTTAGACATTAAATAATTTAATTTATTTATGACACAACGATGATGTGGTAATGAAATATTGACATTATTGATGTTATAAATACCCAACTAAATGTAATTTGAGACTTTTTATGAATTCCACTAATTTTCTCGGTTAATATGACACGTTAGTATTTATTTAATTAAATTTTTTTTAACTTATCATTCTGTTATGATTTTCACAAAAATCAATTACTAAATAGTGTCAAAATTGACATAAAATAGTTTTTAAAACAAATATAATATTATTAATTGTTATTTTATTCCTAAAAATATAAGGTTTGGCCAAATGACTTAGATAAGGTTATATATATTAATAATAAACAACTTGGGGTTCGTTTGGCTTGTTATAGTATGTTTATTAACCTTATAGTGTAAGAACACATGAAGACACGGTAAAAGTAAAATTATTTAACTTAATGTTAAATCTAAATGATAAGGTTAAAATAGGATCCTAAACTTCTCTAAATTATATTGGATGAGAGGATTTCGACCCATACACACCTTAGATTAAAAATAAATCAATTTGGAGCTACTTAAAACCGAATTTGGCTATATAATAAAATAATAGTTTTAGTTTTTCCAAAGGAGCCCCTCTCCTCCCTTATAAAAGGGAACCTCCTACCCCTCTTCCTCACACCACATTGAGCCTTCAAGATCTGCCAACCCCTGCCAATTTCTTCTCTCCACGTCCCTAGAAACATCCTAGAGGTCCTGGTATTCTTCAAAGACCAAATTTAGTGCCCTAAAAGGAGGTCTCCAAGAAGCGCTTCAAAGAAGAGGTAATGTCCGTTACCGATTCTTTCATCTTTATTTCTTCTTCCACTTCTTATTATTTAGTTGTTTCATTATGAAGTAATAACATCAGTATCAATCATATAATGATATGTTATTATAAGTATGAAACAACCATATTTCACCATCTATCCATCCTACGGAAAATGAAATCACCGCGCGTGCGTACGTACGAAATACCGTCTCCACGCCGTGGTGTAATATATTTTCCACCACCACCTTACTTGGATGGGTATAATGGTGTAAATAATTACTATATATGATTATTGTAAAGTTCTATTGATTCTGAAATAGTATATATAGACTCCATTACAATTTCACGATCATGGGAACGATATCATCGCTCGTGCGTACGTACGGAATACCGTCTCCACGATGTGATGCGACTCGTTCTACATGATCTTCATTGAATAATTATTATATAAATTAATTGAATGAATGAATATGAAATATATTACACTAATACCATTCTGGAAATGAGATATCTATAACTTAAAAGGAAAAATAAGAATTTATTCGACAAAACACGCATAAGAACAAAAAGTAATAAACACTCGAATAACAAGTAGCAATGAAATATTACTAATAATAAGCTAAGAATATGACCATATATGATATCATAACAATGGGTATGATTCTGGAATAGGTCAATGACATTATTTAAATCATTATACAGGAGGTTCGGACACTTACGAAGCAAATCAGACCTAAGGTAAGGGAAAATATCACAATCTCATTTTATCCGAGATTGTTTATAATTTGGTATTTACTAGGGTGTATTTTATCATCCAGATCCATGTTTCCTCAATATGTAATATTGTTTCCATCCACCTACAATTATTTAAATCCAATTTTACCCTTCAGTGTGTTTTTAGTAAAATATATGAAAGGAATCTTTTGTCGTTTTTCATACGAGGTACTTTTTGACTTTTCCGACAAAAGTACGAAAATAATGTTTTTTTGACATATACGGCATGAATGGATTTTTAAAACATTATTTCCAAGAAGCTTCCTTTACAAGTTTTCATGTTTATTTTTAATCAACTTCTTGTAGTTTAAAATTGTATGAAATGTTAAGAAAGGAAAATGTTTTTGAAGTAGAAAGGATATTTTCCTCAAGAATGGAGTTCAAGTGTTTTATCAAAATTATTTTAAATCTAAGATAATATAGGGTTCTGTTTCTATACCTATTATTACATTGATTTGATTATGTTATGATGGAATTATTTTTATGAATTCCTTTATCTTATATGAATTGTTTTATGATGTCACGATGTTTAAGAATCCCATTTTTATTACATGGGTTATGCTACGATGTATGGTTTATGTTTTTGTGACACACATAATAATGGTATAATTATGAGATGGTGGGACCTATATCTCCCTCCAATAAATTGGGTAAAGATTTTATATCTAATGGGATAGACATGTCTGGAACGGCAGGTTAAACTGGTTCAGTGAAAGAGGACTGGAACGAGGAGTGAACTCGGTTCAGAAATGGACTTTGTCCGCTAAGAGAGTCTTGGCAATGAGTATTGACTACTAAAAAATGATTCTCTATGATTATGTGTGTATGAAATAAAGTTTCATGTTTTAAATTATGATTTTTGGGATTACATTTCACTATTATGATTTATCCCATGTTATGATATTATGATCTCTTTTGCAGGATGAGATTTCCAAAATGTTATGTTCTTTTGAATATGATGTGATTGATATTTCTTTTGTTTACCCTTAGTGAGCATTTGAGCTCACCTTTTTGTATGTTTTCTTTCCCCAGGTTAGGAAGAAGGTTATTAAGTATGATATGCCAAAAGGGACTATAGATATGATGAAATAAATGGGAGATAGTGTAGATGCTTTATGAACCAGTTGTTTATGTTTCCCAGTTTCTAAAGACACTATACCTATACGGTCCTTTCCTGGTTTTGTTATATGTTGTAATAAGTGTGATTCAATTTTGAAGTAATAACAATGTATGTAAAGTATGGGTCGTTATAACATTACTTTTATTTGTGACTAGAAATATATATAGCCAAATTTCATCTTGTGAAGCTGCAAATTGTATGTGGAAGAAACGTGAAGTTACTCACTTTTAAACATCAAAAGTTATTGAAACTAGAAGAGACATGCTCAGATCTGAATATCATGGTTTTTTCTTTCCTTATGGAGAACCCATATGTAAGGTGCAACAAAGATTCATGACTATTGTGAATAGTTTAAAATCGATGGGTGAGAAAGGATTAGATGGTGAATCTCTTGTTGATAAGATCACAACATTATGCCCAATGAGTGGGAATCCAAGAGAACTGCTATTGATGAGAAAAAAAGGTTACTTAGATTTATCTTGATGAACTTTTTGGAACTCTTCTTCAACATGAGATTTGAATGAAGAGAGATGCAGATAATGTAAAGAAGAAGAATGGGAATGATAGCGTTTCTTTTACTACAACTTCAAATCATATGAAATCCAAGACTCGTGAGAGAGTTACTAGATTCTAATCTAAAAATATTGTTATTCAATCCAAAACTAGTGGAAGCGAATCTTCAGAAAATGAGTTAGAAAATATTGCTCGAAGGATGAACAAGATTGTTGGACAAAAGAACTATCATTCCATATATAAGAAGAAGGAATGGAAATATAATAAAGATTCATAAGATACACGTTATGAATGAAAAAGAGCTAGACATATAAGGCCCGATTGTCCTATGCTTAAGAGAAAAGAAAGAAAGGAAACACATTCTGAGAGAAACAAAAAGATGTACTATAAAGCTAAAGATAAGGTAGTAGAGACTATTCATGCTTCCCACATCATTTTTTGTGTGTGAATAGGGTACCCATTGGGAATTCTATGGAGGCCACAAACAAGATGAGTGGCCACCATTCCACTGGATTCATCAGAACTAGTGGGTGAAACAGTTATTTCATGATACATTTGAAGGATTTTTGACAGTCATCATCTCATTGAAAGGAAATTCCCTTCTTTATTAGCTTGTTAATGGGGATATATCTTCCATCAAGGTTGGAATTTGAATTGTCGAATGTAGGTGAGGTGACCTTGGATCCCCCTTTGTTCTTGGAGATTTCTATTGGTGATATTTCTTCAATAAAACTTATCCTTTCTAGGTCATCCATGATTCCATGGTGGTGTACCACAAAGCCAAGGATCATTCTTGATGTTACCCAGAAATCTCATTTCAATAGAATCTTTTTTAGACTACGATGTCATAGCTTATTAAAAAAATTTAATGGTTCGTGAATTGTTCACTACACCATCATGATGTAAAAAACATGACATCGACATAAAAATCAGATATCTTTCATAAGAATAGATGAAAGATGTGATGCATGACATGCTGATATGTAACACAAACATTCTTTAATAAAAAGGAAATGACCTGATAGAAGAAGATCACCTGAGGTACATTGTGGGTAGTGGATTATTCATATTCATGGGCCAACTTTAATTAAATTTACCCTAAGTACTCTTCCATGATAGAAAGGGACTAGAAGATAGAAATTACATCAATCAATAATTCTGTGATAAAAAATGGGGAATAATCCTTTGGGAAATACAAATTAAGGTCTATAAAATCAATACAGACCCTAATTTACCTATTCTTTTTCTTGATGTGGATGACGTTTTCAAGACATTTTGGGTATTCCACTTCTTAGAAAAAGGTTGATTTAATCAACTAGTGAACATCCACCGTTACAGTGGTGGAAAAAGAAGGATGCATCCTCTTGGATTCCTATTGGAATACTTGATACCCATCGATTAGTTTGAGATGGTGTATATCCACATATGGATCTAGTTGGGGAATTTATGTGTATTTACAAGAGAATATATATTGATTCTACTTTAGAAATGAAATTTAAATATCTTTCTATTGTAATATTCTATTCCTAGATTTATCTTCCCGAGCTCAAATATGGTAGTGGAGACACCTTCCTCGAATGTAAGAGTGTTCTTGATGATGTTCTCATCCTAATACATTTATGAGTCTTTGGAGCCAATTTCAGGTGAATATTGAAATCTATGGGTTTATCCATCACTGTCGAGGTGAGGGAATCTATTTGAAGAGACATTATCATCCCTTTCTATATGAGTTCTCAAAGAGAGGTGTTAAAGTTGATTATCTTTTACACTGTCATTGGGGGAAAGATGGGATTAGAAATCTAGGACTCACTCTGTTACCTCAACTAGATTTATTTAGAGCACATAGTGGTTGTTGAGCATACTTCATGTATTCATACGGGAGGTCCCCAATAAATAATGGGCCACAACGTTTATATCATCATGTACTATTGGTTTATTTCCTCACATATTTTATAAATATTATTCAGTATATCTGGAACCAAAAGTATCAAATTGAGAATTGTCACCATGTAGTATGCAAACTTTTCCATGGATGGGAAAATTAAGAAATTGATGGAATGTTCATAGTACTGCCAGGTGGCTATAGTACTGGTCCCTTCTAAGTATGACATTGTATATTGTGTCTTACTAGATAACCATGAACTCAACATTATATATGAGCTCTCCAAATTGTACTTCAAGTTTGAACTGTATGAGAGGTCTTTACTCACGCTTATAATACCCTTGAATGGTCACATTTGTAGGAGATATGACCCCTTCTACATATCACAAATGCTAGAAGGTTTGAACTGGGATGATATTGATCCCAAAAAAATTATCGATCGGAGCCCTTTGGTCACAAACATTATTGAGTATACCCAAAACATATAGGTACCTCATGTGCCCTTAGATGACGTCTTCCTAATCATGGCCAATAAACAAGATGGAGACATGACATTCTAAGAACATGGTCTCCAATTGATAGACCTCAGCTGCATCGAATTCTATCTTGAACTCCTATGGGATTTGTAGGGATTAAACACATGCATCTATATGTTATTTTTAATGAAAGAGAACATCAAGGATTAAGATCTTGGATGGGACAACAAATATCTATTTCAAAATGGCGTACTTTTGAGCCATAGGCCAACAATTCTTGATACAATGTTACCCCTAGTAATACGGTTTAGGATTGAAGGAATCTAAGGTAGATGGGACTAGTGTATCTAAAAAAGATGAGGTAATATCTACTTCTAGTATTGCAGAATGCACCAGCCTTCCACATTTCCTTTGATGATTGGATTGAACCCCCACTATGTGGTCATGTAAGATGAATGGATATTGGTAACTGCTAGAGGGCTCTGGGGAAACTCTATGTCTTTTCTTGGTTTGTTGTAGTGTCATATCATGGGTCTTAATTGTTTATATGTCATCTATGGGAATGTGACCAAAACATTGGGTGCTACCATAGTCATGTTGGTCTATATATCCTCGGTTCATTCACATCAAACATCTTGTTCCTCGATTATATGAAGTGAAATTACATTCTGAGGCTTGTTCATCATCAGAGAAGGGGTCCGCCAAGTGTATCACATTAAAAAAACCAAAAATTATCTTTTCATCTAATGAATTTACCATTTTTTGGGGCGGTACTCATGCTACACATTTTCTATGGAAGAAATATACAAGGGTCAGAGCATGTGTTAGGGAAGAATAAAATCCATCCTCTTTAGTTTCATACTACCTCTGGTGGTCATGCCCACCTTTGGGAGGTAGTTTTGATGTCTCTTTCTTAGGTTTTGGAGCTATTGAGGGTCTTCATTGTTGTACACATATGGTGTCATGAGCTTGATCAACTTTTTTTGAGTTATCTAGTTTCTAAATTTCTAGGCACGCTGAGGATGAACATTCTTCCATTCATATTATTCTGATGACCAGACAACAGTTATGAATGCCACATACTATTAGGAGTTTTCTAATTCCACCTATCCTGAATCAACCATGCCTTGAAAGATGTCTTTGAAGATGAAATAGTCTTGGATATTATGAACCAACATTCTATGGTAAGGTCTACAGTTGGGATAGATAGTGAGGTTGACCTAATCAAGCTTCAAAGGTTTTTGGAGCTTGAGAATGTTATAGTCTATGGATACTAAGAAATGAACTAGGACATGTTCATTTCATAAGGATTATACTTTTTTCATCCATTCCTCAAATAATGAATGTCCCTGATTTATATATGCTTATGGATGAGGGTGATTATGTGGTTGTCGCTGCTTGATAGGAGGTGTTGGGTTGTTCAAAGCATGCCTACGTTATTATATCGGAATAGTCGCTGTCTTGAGAGTGACTACCATAGATTCTTCTTTGCCTTGAATTATCCTATATTCTATGGGCATGAGTTGAGTTTTGTATTGGGTTTTCTAAATAGATTCTTCCAAATGTTGGGTTATTTCTACAAATTCCTAGAACCCACCAGGATACTTCATGTCGTTTTTAGTATTCTATAACTCATCCCTTTGTTTTTCAACATTGAGTCCTATTAATTTATCCACAAGAGATGATTACAGAGTGAATTGGTTAAACCATTCCAAAATTTTATAAAGTTACACACCCTCTCATTTTCATGTTTTTTATGTTTGTTTGGTTTACTATTGTCTTTTTCCTAAGTGTGTAGATGAATTGAAAAAGAAACTGATCAAAAAGATCTTCCCATCCTGTAATGGATCCTATTGGTAGACTGTTATACCAAACAAAGGATGGTATAGTTAGTGATTGTACAAAACACCTCATATTTTTTCCATCTTGTTGATCTCAAGGGCCCATCTTCACCCCACATTGGGATGTGAAGTGTGTGAGATGTTTTTTAGGGTCACTTGCACTGTAAAAGGTATAGAATGTATGATTATAAAAGTAGGGTGGAATAAATGTGTCATCCACCCTGTCATGATATGGATTTATCTCAAGCTGCATAGGCATGTGTCACCCATCCATGGATTCTGTTTGAGTATCCGAGGATTCAATGATGTTAAGAAACCTTGGGGGCATTGTGTATGAGATGTATCTTTCCCAAAGGGAGTGGGTGGGGGACGATGAGGGGGTACCACCTTCATCTCCTGCTGATTCTCGATTCATCCTAGGTCTGAATGACTTCCCTAATGAGGGAGTGGTTGTCACCACAATAGAGGGAAGTCAAAATCATTTTAAACTATCTATTCTATGCAAGTTTTCTTCCTAGATCCAGATCCCATCAGATATCTATATGAATCGTTTACTGGTGGATCAGTTCTTATAGGAAGAGGGATATTCGCCTCATCCTCAAGATGATACCTTGTGGGGATATTTCCACTATGTATATTCTCATTGAGGTTTTAAAGGGTGTTTATTTCACTCTCATATTAGTAAAATTGTTCCTTTGTGGTATCAACCTTAAATATTATGGGTGGTGATCAGGATGTAACTTCACATTTCCCTTTTCCTTTACCAGTGTTCCATCGAGGAGGTGGAAAATCATTATTTGGAGATTCAATATTTTGGATCCTTCTCTACTTCTGGGTGTGTACAACCTCAATTGTTTCATCCAAAGAACCCTCCTCTTAGAGTAATTTTTTTTTAAAAAAATTATCCCTCTTCATTTTTTCTTGATTCATTTTTACCATGTTGATAGTGAAGACATTTATAGAGGCAAATTTGGAAAAGGTGGTTGGGAAATTAATTTCATCACAACAACCTGATTCTTTACTGTATTCATTAGGTTTATTATTTGAACCCATGGCCATATTATGAAATTTTGGATTACGACCCCATTGGGGTCTGATTTACTTTTTCGTATGCTCCTCTTGTATTGGCCTATGAATAGTGACTTTGAGGGAGTGTCCAGTTATAGTTTTAATACGGGCCGCAACCAGCAGAGGTTTGTATCATAGTGTGAGGGATATTTGGGACACTGATCATTTTACTACCAATATAGAGGAGACTAATTCTCTCTATAATTATAATGATGATGAAATCCCCCATCCCTTTGGAATAGAGGTTATTCCAATCTAAAATTGGAATTGATTTTTCATGTGGTTGAGGATCCAATGATTCCACTCAGCGAATTAATGATTACTAGGATTGAAATGTATATATTAATTTTCCTATCCGAGAGGGGATGGTGTAATCATGAATCACCATTGATTCCTCTATGACCCTCTTAGGGGATGAATAACACAGAGATTTTTATATTGATATAAATGACCCCAACCCAGTGGGTTGGGGTCCGCTCACAACAAATGATGATATTTCTTGAATCCTATTAGGAATTGCTGATTCGAGGTATGGAGGTGGCAGAAGATATTCCTCTGTACCAGTGGGTTGGGTCCTCTCTTGGACAGATACTATGGAATCTGTTATTATAAACCTTTTGATGTGGTGCAATTGTGCTTTCATAGGAGCTGGGTGCGATGATAGCCTATGATGGGATCCATTCCATAAGAGAAATTGTCCGACCAATCACAACTTCAGTCTCCATGATTGAAATTCATTATTATTTATCTGAGGGGCCTTGCTTAATGTTCTGTTGGCTATCCTCTCCCTCCATTCATGATGTAGAGATATCATTAATGTGAGATAATTCCATTGTAGTGACCAACTGGCCTGAGCATTATCTCATCCCATGATATTTACAGATTCTATAAAATTACAAAATGCTGAATCCTAGGGGATTTATTGTTCCCTGGGTGAAACAATGTTTAATACTCAATACTGTCTCATCATCTAATATATATAATTGATGTGGTTTTGGAGATTAGATTATGAAGTGTCACGATGTATTAGAAGAAATGTTGTTAAAAATTTGTATTTTTATTTTCCAATTTTGGATCTCGGGCCTTGGAGATAAAATTTGGGTCTAGAAGATAATAGAGTATATTTATTGTATAAAAGTGACACTCATATCCTTTATAAGGGTGATGTCCATCGTTTAGTCTCTAATGAGTAGCCCATATATTTTGGCATAGAAAAAACATATAATTTTCTTCTAGATCATCTTGGATCTTAGAGTGATAAGTGGAGAGGTGCTAGAACATGTTGGGTAGGGTTTTTTAGATAACTCTCTCCATATGTCAATTTCAGCCTACTCCTCATTAGAATTAAATGCCTCCATATGGTCAAACCATAGAATATGGCTATGATGGTTGCCTCTTGATGAGAGTGGAGTTCTTCTAAAAGTTTATGGGGAACCATATGTTGTTGACCCAAATGTTTCAAGAACCTATCTATATGTTGGTATTGGAGTTTTGAACACCTCTATATATAGAGGTGTCTGGGAAAGGGGACGATTTCCTAGTTTGTGAGAGAAATAATCGTGCGGAGTTTGACCATATTGAATTTTTGGAGTAGAGTCTGTTTGATCTACCTCCACACTACTGTGAGGAGGGAAATCATGATAATGAACATCTTATGATTCGATGTAAGAGTTGATGGAAAATTTTGGAGTTATTAATGTGTCTTTAATAGCGTTAAAGACTCTAGAATTGAGTATATTAGAAATATGATCCATGTTCTACGTTGTGGTTAGAATATTCTTGCAAGTCTTCTAGAATTGTGTAGGGATATCAACCTACTATACGATGGTTTAAAGAACTAAAATAAAACTTTATGATGTAGTGGGAGTATGATCCCATGACTGAGAATCTACTAGAATATACTGATGATCTATCTCATTATTGACAGGAATGTAATTTTTTCATAAGTCGTGTTCCAATCTCTCTTGTTGATCCGTAGTTGAGAAAAGATTATGAGCCCAATCCCGAGGCTTTGGAAAATACTGATAGTCTTTCATTGTAGGAGTATGAGACTTCCCTGAGGCATGTGCTACCCTCACCTAGTGAGACAAGTTGGAACTTTAATATAACCCGGGTCTGAATTTGTATTTCCAGTCGGAATAATCCAATGTACCTCTAGAATGGGAAATGAGATATAGACCTCCTCCCTTATTGCCTTGGAATGATGTTGGGGTAGACATTTTTTGGCAGAAGTAGTAATATGTGTATGGATTCTATAGTCTACTGGAATATGCTAGGAAGATTCACTGACAATAATATGATCCTGTCCGGAGGCTTGTGCCATTATCATTTGGTCATCCATACCCAGAACAGGGATATATGCTAGATCTAGGGAATTTGGAGTATACCGCTAGAATTCTTCAAAATGAATATAAGCATGTCCCAAGGCTTGTTCTCTCTCAGTTTGTATACCCTAACCAAAATTGGGATTTGATCCTAATTCATAGCCTTGGGAATATTCCCTAAGAATTTTTCTGTAGGAATGTTACCCCGTCTTAAGGCATGTGGAACTCTCACCTGGGAAGCCCTGGATGGAATGAGAGTATGAGCCCAATCTGATGATTTATAATTTATCAATATATCCCTATAATACCTTAGGATAATAGAAATAATGTGAGATTGAACCACTTGTTCATAATTACCAATGTGTTGAGTTGTTTTTTGGATGTAGGGATATGAATATGCACATGGGGGACTTTGAGGGAGCGGGGAGGCTTGTCCAGGATTCTCTTGAAGCTGTGTTTTTGACTTCCTTAGCACATTGAAAGTGTTTTAATGATTGCGAGAGGCTTTCACATCCTACCTATTTTATTTATATTGTTTTTTCTCCAATAGTAGAGGGCCATGAGAAAATACATGAGTAATGTCAAAGACAATTACTCTACCTCTTGATGATGCATTGTGTGTCCACTAAATGTATTATAGAGATACGCATGCATTTTGTGGACAAATCCATCAGTTTTTTTCTTATGTATCAAAATGGGGAGTGCATGGATTGCTAGAAATACCCAAGGCATTTCACGCAATGGGGGTGATAAGAAAAAATGATTTTGTGAGATGAAGGAGGCGCATCACTAGGGACCTGCTATGTATTATAGATATCCTAGGGTACATCAAGTGATGTTTAGTGACTGCGAGTTGTCTCTACCTACCCTCGTTTTACATTGTATTATTTTAAAAATTATCAAGGTTCTCATGAATATTTTCAAATTAAGTCAAGGATAGTTATCCTTCTCATGTGGGATGTATCATATGATCTTTATGACCTCCAGATGTCTCCAACATTTGAGAATTTTTTCCTCCCATTTTAAAGGATTTTTGGATGGGTTGTTAGGTTCTTTCCACTGAATACCAACTTATTTTGGGGGAGCTTTATCTGGTTTCTGATGCATGACCATGGGATGTTTGAGGTACCTTTTTTAGTGTAGAAGGACATGTCAATGGGGGGATTTTCCAAACCTACTGCAGACTATCTGCTACACCTGGTTCCTTTGTGTGACCCTATGATGATCATGTAATCGCATGTCTATTGGAAGTTTATGCAATCTGTGAGTTTTTTTCCACCTTCTCCTTCCATTTAATTTTCCAGGATAATAATACCCAAATTCATGAATTACATATTTTGTGAATTTTCCAATTCTCATTTGGTAGTCATGAACACCTGAATATCATAGATCATCATATTTATTTATGGAATAAGGCTTGGAAGTTCATAATACATGAATCATAAAAGAATAAAATAACATTTTCCATGAGATCATAACATTGACATAAGACATAAGTTTAAATAATACACAAAATCATAGAAAATCATTTCCTTTATTAGGATTCTCTTCTAGGATTATCATAGTGGATTGGGTTCACTCCCCATTCCATCATATCCATAGTCAATTTTCACTCCCATGTCTACCATAGATGACAGAATCTTTTAATGAAATGGGTTTACTCTCCATTTTATATATTATTATCTCATGAGATATCAATATTTACGTAATACATTAGCGGTCTATATTATTCTAGTCCCACCCACCACATTATTATAATCCACTTATTTGTGTTCCACATGATCATAAAAAATTTATAATATCAAAGTTTCATATCTGATGGAAAGGAAATGAGATTCATAATAAATTTTTTACAGAATAACCCATGGAAAAGAAACAGGTTTCCTAAAGGTTTCATTACAACTAAATTTACGAATGGGAAGGAAACGGGTTTCATAAAATCATCCTTAAAGCATAATCAAAATAAGATATTAAAATAGTGCAAATGTATAATATCCTTGTATCACAACCCTATAAAATCATAAGATACACCAAAGGATGTAATAATAGATGAAATGTTCCATTATAAGAGCACTTAATCATTTCTGGAGGAAAATACCATTTCACTTTAAAATGACTTATATAAATTCTAAAACTTTCCAAAAATATTAAGGGTAAAAGTTTCCTTAAAAATAAAATTATAAACTTATAAAAAAATACTCAAATAATTTAGCAGTTATAATAGTAGGAAATTCCATTCATGTAGTGTATAATAAAACAAATATTCCATTTACATTTTTGGTAAAGGGTAAAAAGTAATTCATCTCAAAAAATGATAAAAATATTGCTTTTAATACATTATTAAAAATTAAAAAAAGGAAAAAATAACTTCTTATAATAAATGGATTATAGTAAAATCATTTTTGAAAACATTATCAGAATATATGAACATGGAATAAAAATATCCCTAACCAAATAGTAAAACAAAGTAAGTTTTACTTAAAAGTATTAAATCTGTATTTTGAGTACATTAAGAGTAGAAAATGAAAGTAAAACATGTAAAATTAATAAATTTGTATAGGATAAAAAAACATAATGAAAATTATTGAGAGGTAGATCATGAAATGTCATTATCAGAAACATAATCATAAATAATCTTTGTAAATAAATAGATTGTAACAAAAAAACCTTACCTCAAGTTTGAAATCCTTTGAAGTAAATTTAACCTCATGTATAATAAATTAATATTTTTTATAATTATATAAAATTGGAATTTACATACTTATATTATCATATATAATCATCTTATAACATATCATCACCCAATTATTAATAATTCCTTATTAAAATCATCGTATTCAGGTGTTAACTATTTTGATTCTCAGAACAATTTCAGATATACAGTTCAGGTCCATTATTTTGATCATGGTTCCATCATCAATAAAATTATAATAATGAAATAAATATTATATATACTAAATATATATAGTTCTATCCATAAATTACAGTGTCTGAAAAATGCATTACACCATTCATAATGATGATAACCCATATTTATGGATGAAAAATATTTTTATTTTTTGACACATGGAATGAAAGAAAAGTCAATAATAATTAAAATTTATATAATTATTATTATATTATAAATATCATATATATTAAGTAAATATATCCCAATTAAAATTAATGTATATCCTAATAAAAAAACAAATCATATCGCTTCATGGAGGGGTAGTCCACACGTACACATGAGAAACATTGTCATTATACAATGGATTAGAATGTAAGATAATAGAAATGATATTATAAATTGAAAATAATATTTATTTCATAAATATAATTTATAAACATTAAACCCATTATAATAACTATTTATGGAATCTGGTGATGGAAAATTAATTGTATCTCTATTTGGAGGTTGTTTCCCGCACATATGCACGAGCAACACTTTCACATCCCATTTAAAGGAATACATGTGGATATTGGTGACTAAATATTCATAAGAATATTAAAATATATTTATGATACCTGATTTATTATTTTATGTGGATGATCAAATATTTTTTGGAAGTAGAAGAATAAATAAATTTAAAGAGATCAGGTATGAAAATTACATATCCTTCATATGGCCTCCTTTAGATACTTTCTTAAGAATACTTAGAATAGTATTTTAAGAATAAAAGTATCTATAATTAATGTATAGGGATGTTTATAAGTGATTTTGGTAGGGTTTAGTCAAGATAGAAGGCTCAAAGTGGTGTACAGAAGAAAAATGAGAGGTGTCCTTTTCTAAGAAGGGGAGAAGACACACTTGGAATTTAATAAAATATTAAAATAAAATAAATTCATTATCAAGAAAACTGATTCCAAATGGATAGATATTTTAATTTTCGATATAATTAAGTCAAAATATTACTATAAAATAGGATTTAAAGAAGTTTAATTGGAAATTTAAGCTTTATCTTTGGGGTTAAACCCCGATAAACTCGTATTGACCATAACTATGGTGATATTATTACTATTTTGACTATTCATTGTGATAAAAACTGAAAGTGGAATACTAGTAAAATTTATAAATTATAATTATAAATTTGGAATCTATTTTATCATAACCAATCGGTAAAAGTGGAAGAAGTTAATTTTATACTAAACTTCAAAAACATGATGAAAATTTGTTTTAAATGAATTTTTTTAGTATTGAAGGTTTCTATGAAAAAATAATCATAAAAATAATTCTAATGAAAATAATTGGATTATTAAAAATACAAATTAATTTTTTTACTTTTAAAGACATTTAAAAAAATATTAATTTCTAAAATTCTTTAAACAAAACTTCAATTTCAATATGAATTTATATTTTTTATTATTCATCAAAAAATAAATCTTTCTAAAAAATTATAACAAATCACTTTAAGATAATTTTGACATATCAATTTATAAAATTAATTTTTAGTTTTCATTTAAATTGTCATAAATTATAATAAATTAACTATATTATTTTCTCACAAAAAGAAATAAAAACCATTTTCTAGGGAAAAAGTATTTTTAGAATATGTAATGAATTTATTGAAAATAATGTACCTATTTATAAATATATTACATTTTTATTAAAATTTTAAACATGGTTTTAATATATGGACCATGAACCCATTAAACCAGAGTTGGTATATACTTTATTACATTGTCATAAGATACAAGGAATCAAATCTTAAAGGACATAAAAGTTTATTATTCTTTGTAAACTATAAAAACTCTCGAGTCTTTTAGTAAATTTGAAAGATAAAATTACAAAATAATTTCTTCTTAAATAATATCATTATTATCTCTAGAATATAATTTTATATAATGTATATTAAAGTTAATGGATTCTTAAGAAATTATAAAAAAAAAATTTTGGCTCAAATTATAAGGGATAATTACAATGGAAGAAATAATGGGTCAATAAGCACAATAAATATGGAAAGGTAAATAATAGAACACACATGCAATGTAATCAATAAAATTAGAAGGAAGTGTATCCATATATTCTATTAATGTGATAATATAACGGGTAATATTCAATATAGAAAGATAAATAACTAAAAATACATTCAATTTAATAAATACATAAATATGAAAACTTGATATGGCATTATCAATATGGAAAGGTAAGAAAATAAATAAACATTCAATTTAATCAATATATTGAAAATGAAATTCATCCAGGGATAATATCCTTATGAAAATATCATTGATTATATTTAATTAATTTTTAATGAAGATAATGATTAATTATTTTATTCCATGATCACAGGTATCATGATACATCTACTGTTAAGAAATTTCACATGACCATTTAAGCTAAAGGTACAAACCTGTTTAATGCTAGATTACTATTTCACCACATGATACTATTGATGGATAGAGGGGATATATAATATATGGACCCAACCATCACTATAGGTCCAAATAATTCTCCATATATCAAATTATTAATTTAATACATTAATGAATATGTCTTAGCATCAAATATCTATATTTAGTAAAGGATATAGATTTATCAATATTTTTCCAGTGAATCAAACAACCTTCAAAATAAAACATTTTATGTTGGAAAGAGATAAATTTTAATTAATAATAATATACATGATAAATAATATGGATATTTAGGGGAAATTTAATGTCTAATGATCACAGGAATGCGAATATTTTAAGAGGAAGTTAATGACTACAAAAATGAACTAATGAAGTGAATGTCAATACAATCATTGGTAAAAATAACCACAAACCATAAAGATAAATACTAAGGATGGTATCAATAAAAGGTATACATAGTGGAGTATATGTAAAATAAATGATTGTTACCATTTATGAAAATAAGAACCATAAAAAATATTTAAAACAATTCTTTAGAAAAATATCATTTTCATTTGGAAAATCACTTTTTAAGACATAAAACATTTCGAAAATTATTTTATTTGAAAATTAATTTTAAAAATGAAAAGTTTTTAGAATATTAAGAAAAATAATTTATTTAAAAATATCATTTTAATAATGAAAATTACGATTCAAAGAAATAACGTTCATGATGCTAGGTAATTCAATATATGTTGTACAAGTTAGAAAATTTATTTCATTTACACATTAAAAGGGTTAGAAAAATGGCTTGGTTGTAAAATGAAAAGAATATTTATTTCATTTTTTTAAAAATAAAAATGTGTAAAATTTTAATTAATAAACAATTTATAATATGTTATTTTTATTTTTTTAGAAAACATGGTTTTAGAATAAAACAACTTTCTGACTGATGAGAGAAATGAAGTCTGATTTTCATAAAAACAGTTTATCAATTATTTTAAGTTCCAAAGAGTGTAAAATGTAAATATTATATGAAAATATCATGAATAAACATAGGATAAGAAAAATAAATGGTTTTATTTAGATAATTATAAAACATTTTCCTTCAACTGAAATTCAAAAATAAACAATATCAATTAGAATGAGATTGGGAAAAATACCCCTACAATGATCAAATCATTAAAGTGATTATTAATAGTTGAATAGATTAAGTGTATCAATTTTAAATACACATAAAAAACGATAAATAAAAATTATGAGAATCATATGTCATTATACAGATAATCATAGAATATCAAGGAAAAAGAAGAGTAATATAACCTAGAAATCGAGTTATGGAATTCATTAATCCTTGTTAACTTTTAAGAAATATACCATTAGATAGAATAATTAAGATTGAAACATAAAATAACATGAGAAATAAATTACTCATGATATTACTTGTCAAATGGGTTGTATATACCCCATATAAAATAAACTAGGTGCACAATATTACAACATGACTCAATAAAATAAAATTGAGGAAAAATCCCTTACCTCACGCTTCCTTTTGGTAAAATGTGATTTAAAATTCTATAGAGTGGTTTTAAACATTTTATTAACTTATCATAGAACCATATCAATATTTTTAATACAATTTTTGATCCCTTTTTGAAATCTTATCACCCATATATTAATAATATTTCATTATTTTAATTATTTCAGGTGTTAATTAAATTATTTCTCATTAGTGCTTTGTCATTAAGGTTTTTATTATTGTGAATATTATATATTTCTATAATATCTATAATAATTATTATGAAATAATTATCTTATTTATACATAAATTATAATTTTATAACTAATCATGATTTTTTTTATGAAAAATTAAGTGTGTTACGATCATGGGGCTGGAAGGTCTTACATACACATGAGTAACATTTCATCTTTTCAATGATCATTATGGAAATTTGGGAAGTAATGTTTTATCATTAAAAAATGTTCTTAATATCATAATTAATATATTACTTCATAAAATATTATTATATATATATATATATATATATTTCATCCATGTGGTTTGGTGATGAAAAGAGAGTCACATCATTTCATGAAGGCGGTAGCCCATAAATACATGAATGTCATTATCATCTTTCATTGGGTGAATCTGTAAGATAAGAGATGAACAATATTATATTTTCAGAATGATAAATATATCATAATTATCATAATTATTTCATGTATATCACATATAATACTAAAATTTATCTTTATCACCTTCCATGTAATGCATTAGTATAGGACAAATCACATCACATCAAGAGGCGGTTGTCAGACGTACACATGAATGGAATTATCAAATATCTTTAAAAAAATGTAAATTAAAACTATATATATGATATAATGACATAAGAGGTATAATTATGTTATAAATACCATATATGTACTTTATATCCATCATCATCCCAATCATGAGAGGCGGTAATAGAAAAATCAATGACATTAATTCGCGAGGAAGTAGTCTTCCATACACACGAATGATGATTTTGTAATCCATTTGATTGAAGTGGAGATTTTTATATTTAATTCCAGTAACATTAAACCATATTAGTATATTTAAGATACTTAGGTTATTATATCATCGTGTTTTTATAATAATTTAAAGAGGTGTAGTAAGAGATAATATAAAAATGATAGTTGGAGAAAATTACATCTTATTTTGGTATATTACATATGTTTTCCCCAAATATTTCATATGCTAGATTTACTAAAAAATATTGATTTTAGTATGATATTAGTGAATTTTTTAAGTAATTTAGTTAGTTTTACACTATTCATAAAAAATGTAATATTTTAAAAAAATCCCAAAAATTCACCCCAATAAAATTTTAATATTTTGATTTCAAAAATGATGCAAAGGTTATTAAATTTATTCTAGATGTAATTAACATTAATTTATAATTATTTTCTCAAAGTGTTACTTATATGTCTTTTATGAAAATGTAGTTTTTTAGAAAATATTTCTTTTTAAAATGATTCTTATTTTATTTGTAATATATATATATATATATAACAATAATTTTCACAATTTTACTTGTTTTATTCAAAACCATAAATTTATTGGCTAGGTTATAATGATATTCTAAATTGTTTTTCGTTAAAATTTGGTCTTTCATGTAACATAATCTATTAAAAAAACTCATTTTTGCGTGCAATAGATGCTAAAATCAGTGTTGCATGTAATGAAAACCACTGATTAGATTGAATTTATTTTAAAATAAATATTTCACAAAGTATTGGGGTGTTATATCTTCTTATAATATTAGTTCTTCATGTTATATACTCTATAAAATTCAATGTTCTTATATTAGAATTTTTGGGTGGTACATTTAAAATGTTGTTATACCTATTCATATAGAACATTTAACAGTTATATTTCCACCGTATTATATATTATGATTCATTTTGACAAAGGGTTTAATGTATTGAAATATAATAAAGAAATTACACTTATTTAAAGAGAAATATATCAGATAATTTCAGGGCGTTTCCTTATTTTGTTTAAACAACCTAGAATACCGAAGGATAATTTTTATAGTATATTGAATGTGACTATTTATCTCAACCTTATTGAAATTTTAAAGTTCCTAATTTGGGATTTTTTCATTACTAATTTTTCATGGATTGTATAATTTTAAATAAGAATATAAATTCAATGTTTTTATTTCCATCAAACTTATTGTTTACCTTTTTTCCTTAAGAATCCAAATTTTAATTATGCATTAAGATCACTCAAATTTTTATTAGAAGTAATTTATTCCTCCTCTTAAATTTTTAAAGATTGATATCTTCAGAATTTATTACTATTGTATTTGTTTTCCAAATCCTTGTAGTGATCAAGATGAAATTTATTTCTTTATTATGATTGGTTTTTGTTGATAACATAAAAAAATTTTGATTCATAAATCTTCGAAGAGTTGAAACCAATTATTTTATTTAAATTTCAATCTTGTTAACCATATTTTTTGTTTATCCATTATTGAGTTTATTTTTTCTCATGGTTGATATTATGGTTGGATATTGGTTGAATCATAGTTAGTTATTCTAAATTACTAGAAAGGTTTTAGTTAGTATGTTTTTTAATACCTTTATAGTAACCATGTTGAAAGATATTACTTTGTTTTTTATTGATTTCCAAATCATTATAGGACTTGAGAACTTTCCCTATAACCTATTTATTTATAATTTTTTGTCAATTCATTCTACATTGGAAAATCCAAATATAATTCTATTCATGACTTTAATTTTTGTGAAATGATCCATATAATGATCCATTTATATAATAATAGATGTTATGGATGTTTTAAACTTTTTTATTTATATTTAATTATCTAAAAATTGTTGTTAGTGCATCATGTTTTTTATTATAGATGAGTAAACTCAATAAATATTTCTTGGAAAACACTTTTTTTGTTTTAAATATTAAACCAAATCAATATAAGTTTTTATAAATTTCCATAGTATGTATTTTAGCTTTAAATTTTTTCTTTTCTATCAAATTTTTATATAAAGACTCACCCAATAAGTTATTTTTTATTTATAATAAACCGTGATAGGAAATCATAAGAATGTTATGTGTCTTAATGGGGTGATATTAAAAACATTAATAATGTTTCTAAAATCTTTCTATATACTCATATATTGTCTCTTCACTCACCCAACTTATTTCATAGATATTCTCTCTAATAGCTCTGGTTCTTGGGGTAGGGAGGACATTATATAGGGAGCATTTATATAGGCACTCCCTATTTTTGGAATATTTTGGTTGAATGTGGTAACGATATTATGTATATATCCCTCTAAATAGAATAAGGTTTTTCTATATTTTATAATATATACAATCAAACGTTTTGGTGTCAATGTTAAAAAACAATGATAATTTTTTTAAGAATAATGTTTTGATCTTTACCTAAAAACCCATAAAAAGTTTGGAATTGTTATATTAAACTATATTGAAGTTATAAATATTTTAATAAGGATAGATATGTAATATGATTAATGGGTTGGATAAAATATATTTAACATATATATCTAAGTGTTAATTTATATTTCTCATTTTCTCTAATATGTTATTAAAATTAGACTTGGAATGGAAAAAAATATTTGATTCACTTGAATTAGTAAAAAGTGATATTTACGAAACTACCTTACAAATTCTCAATGTTTCTAAAATTACAAACTCTGGACATGAAAAGATTCTTAGTCTTGAGATCAATATATAATTGGAAATAATTATTTCATTCATATATTCATTATAAGATAAAAAAATAAAAGTAAAAATCAATGAAGCAATTCCACCCTAACAATGAAAATATATTTTTGATGTTAAACTACAATGATATTATTATAAATAAAAGTAAAACCTATGGAAATTGTAGTATATTTTAATCTTATTTTGTGTTACCATGAGGGAAACAACTCAATTCATATTTTTCTTAACTGATTTTTTTTTAATATTTTTGTGTAATTTTCACAACTATGCATTAGAATTATGATTATGTTTTTTTCTTAAATATAACTTGTTATCATGAAAATAATATTGAAATATTAGAGAGAAAAACCATGGATTAATCTAGGGAAATATCACCTGTGATATTTTTTGTAACCCATGGTTCTACTATATTCCCTAAGGGTGGTGGGAGTTGTAGGGGTAAATTAGGGAATCATAAAATTACTTCTTTTCATAAGATAAATATTATTTTGTCTTAATATTGGAAAATATACCTTGAAAATTTCGTGATGATCACTTACAAGAAAGTAAAAAATGAAATAAAATAAATATTAATGGATACAAATATTTTATTAATTGGTTCACTTAGATTAGACTACATATTAGGAGAACATATAAATTTGGTATTGAAATAAAAATTAATCACTACTCTACTAGTTATGATTATAAACCATAGGACAAGTTCATTACTCATACATGGTCTATGATCTCTTCTTATTTTTTGATCACTTATTTATATTAGGTTAACAAAGTTTAAAGTTGTTATATAGGTTTAACACACAATGATACTAATAGAGAGTATAATAATAAATAGTAGTGAATGTTCTCCATATTTCTCTATTTTCACATCCAAATCATCAATGACATAAAAAAATATTTACTTCAATTCTCAATCATAACTCACAATTTAAATATATATTCCCTAAAGTAAATTTATGATATGATATTCTTCTTCATCCATGATCATCAATATCCCTCTATTACCTATGCTTATTTTTTTCCTTTAGTGTAATATGTTTTTCTATATCTAGGGAATTTTGAATTAAAAAATTCAAATTAGTGACTGAATCTCAAATTACAATATCATGTAATCCAAATCCAATATTAGATTATCTTCTCACAGATATCCACAGTTGATATTCATAAAGTTTTATTAATTGTTATTATAAAACTAAAAAGCTAACTTGAAAAAAATTTGAACACTAAAGGTTTATATTGGCTTTGTTGACAAAAAGTGGTGATGATACCAAAGAGATTTGTTGAAAATAAATATTTAAGTATTAAGAATATCTCATAATTTTTAGTTGGACTTATTGACAATACATGTTTAAAATGCCCAACTAGATGCTTTATTGTTATTATTTTAGAGTCATTGTCTATAAAATGGGGTTTTGGTGTTGGATGTGTTAGTGAAAAAAGGAATAATGTCTATAATTTTACCTAAAAGTGGACCTCATAGAAGGAAATTTTACAAGAGTGAAAATAGAAAAACCAGTTATCACCACAACGTATTGGTGGCCATGATCGAAGCTTGGAAATATGGAAACTAGTAGTCTAAACCATAGCACATTACATATTGTGTTAAAGATACCCAAAATGGGTAACGAAAAAGGATCACACAGTGTTAGTACTTGTGGTAGATTTGTTTTAAAGGGTGAATCCTAATCTAGGGTTTTAAATGATCTTGGTTAAGTCATGGGTATCATGGAATATATGGAGATGTAAAATGACCGTCTAGAAGTTACCATGTTGTGGTTCTCCATAAGGAATTATATAAGTTCACATATTTGATACAAGAAGTTTATATACGAATTTCAATGGGAATAGTTGACTTTTTCTTAGCAAGGAGAAGTTGAATGCTAAGGGAGTTCAACATGATGTGGTGATAAGAAAATATACATTTAAATGGGTATTTTAAAGAGGTGTTTCACATGTGTGAAATGGTGAACCAAAAATTAGTCATGGAGAAAACCTTAATGGTGTGTTTAATGAACATTTAAATAAATAATGGGGAAACTGGAGAAAAATGGAAAATGTCTTACATATTATGGTTATAAGTGTTTTAATTGGTGTTTTAATAGAAATACACAAGTTACACTATGGTGTATAGAATAAAAGTGTTTCTTGGGTAGTTCATAGTGAAGATATATTAAACTTGGAGATTTTGAATCAAAATATATGTGAACCAAGAGATTAATATTTTATAATTACGTGCCATTAATTTATTCCATGTTTCAATCATATCTTGAAGGTATATTGTAGAATTATTGTTGTTGAATAAATGAAAATTATATCCACACTACAATGGAGAGAGAAGAAACCAAAATTAGGTCATAATTATTGAACGTGTATGTTATGGAGATTGTGAGAGTTATAAGTAGTTTTTTAATCTCTATAAGGGAAATTAAATGAATTAATAAATATTAATGATTATTAAAATAGAAGTTATTTCAAGATATTAATATTTTTGTAAAAACATCAAGAATTAATGATGAGAGACATCAAATGTAATTTTTATATACACAACATTAGAAGATGAAGTTAATTATGAAATATGTAGTGAGAATTCATATATACATAGGGTTAGAAATTATTTCTAATATTTTGAGAATGGTGACTTCATAGGGTTAGTTTGAATCATTTGTTGTCAAAATAAAATATAAACAGTGTTATCCAGAGTTTTATGTTTTTATGAACATTTTCTTTTTCATGATCCTTTACCTATATAAGTGAGGGTGAAAGAAGTAAAATATATTGTGTCATTTACTACCTTTTTCTCTCTTTGATGGAAAGAAAGAGTGAAAACAAAGAGATCCTCATATCAGGAGGAAAAAAATTAAAATTAATGTATTAAGTATTAAAATATAAAATACCTATATTCATCCTTATCTCTAGGTATTCACCTTGACAATATTTTTTCAGTTGGTGTCAAAGTGAAGGATCTTAGGGTAATTATCATCTTTCATTTTGGGGAGAATGGTAGTGGTAGGAGTTCTGAATCATTAAGGCATACCCATTTCTGAAGGGAGAACTTTATAATAATAAATAAATAAGATACAAAAATAATTTAGGTATTTGGTTATTAATGTTTACATAACAACCATTCATAGTATATGAACAAACATAAAATGTGGGGCATTATCAGAAAAAGACCATAAGGAATTTTATATTTATGATAAAGAAACCAATGCTTTAAGGGGTTCTTTGGCCAAACTAATTTACACAAATGTAATATTTTGTAAAACCTCTCATGATATTTAGGAAATACTCTTGAATATTTATTAAAGATATTTAAATGTTTTAGAGGATATGTTTCATGTTATATGGAATAAATATGGATATATATGGATGAGTTCAACCAAAAGTGTTGATGCTTTATTTTTCCATCTAAATAATATTATGAAACATATGCATGATCATGGTGAAACTATTGATAATGTATAAAATCATTAATTAGATTATAAGAAGTCTTCATCCCAATTATAATGAAAGACTTTGTGTGCTTGAAGATGATGATTTGAAGGAAATTTCTCTGGATAGTTCTCATATTAATAATTTCATATATAAAAATAGGAATGATGGAATGTGATCCAAACTAAATAAATTCCCAGGAGGAAACATTTATAGAAATGAATAAATTTTCTCTTTGGATGATCCTGATGAAGATGATATTAATTAGGTAATTTAATTACATTCCTCCAACATAAAATGGGCGAAGGATATTTTAACACAAAGACAAGAATTCATTTCTTTAAATATAGAAACTTTTTACACCTTGATACCAAATGACTTATGAAATATATAAGAAATTATGAGGATAATATATCTCAAATGAAAAAAAATAATAACTAAAGGAAAATAATGTATCATAATGCATATTTATCAAAAGGAGAAATCTTATCTCAAAATAATATGAAAGTACTATGGAAACAAATGTAGAAGAAATCAATGAATTTGGAGATATCAGTGAAGAGGCATTTGTGGATATTAAAGATAGAACATTTGGAGATAATAGTGATATTGGAAATAAATTATTTAAAGGTAGTGTTTATTTACAAGTTGATATTTAAAAAACCCTTAAATAAATTAATACTTGGAAATCTAAGAGTAATAAGGGTATTTAATTTATTCACTACTCTACACTTTATACATGAAACAATAGGAAGAAGAGATGTGATAATTGAATGTGGAGTTTGAAAAGATTAAATATGTAATTTTTTCTAACTTGAAGATAGAGGTTGAACTAATGTTCAAATTTAGAGAATATATCCATATTATTGATGTTATAACCCATTATATAAAATATAGAGTGAAAATAATTAAATAAATTAATAGTGAATTCCTGATGTGGTGATGAAATTGTAATGAATATGAATAAATCCCAACTACTGGTATGGTATCGTGAAGTATAGATGAATCTGAAAAAAAAGAAACTCAAGCGGGTGTATTTTGAGGAAAAAATTACTATTCCACAAGTTTAAACCTTCAAAAAGGGGGGAAATGTGTGGAGTATATTTTTAATGAGATTAGTTTTTTGGTTAATTCCAAAACCCAATCATTAACTCCTTGAAGAAAATTAGATTTTCAAGGAGCTCAATAGATTACTCTTCAAGAAGTTAAAGGTGAAAGAAAAAAACCAAATATATTGTATATTATTGTGAATAAATGGTACATGTTAAATATTTGTGCTCTATCACCAAGATATTTTTAGAGAGAAACAACACAAAATACAAGTAAGCAAATTTTCATAATTTTTATATGCTTAAACTGGTTTTTTATTTTGGCATTAAGGCATCCAAAAAATGGAAATAAATTTTCCGTTAATGGTACAAATTAATCTTCATTGGTAGACATAAATAAATGGAAACCAATAATAGAAAATGAGCTCAAACGGGCTACAAATTCTAAATAGTTTTTTAGTTTTGAAAGATGGGGGAGATTCCATGAGTCAAAAGTTCAAAAACATTGTGAAATGTTATGAATTCATAACCAATTGTCATGTTTATTGAAAGTAAGTCATTTAAAGGAAAATGTTAATTATATTTTATTCAAAGTAATAAATAGTTCTGGATTATGTGTAACACCCATATATTCTAAAATAAGAACACTGTATATGATAGTAGGTTCCACACACATCACCATGCATGTAAGGGGATATAATACCCCAAGACTTTATAATATATTTACAATTTTTAATAAATTAAATCTATGATATATGTTGAAATGAATGTGATACTGAGTTTTCATGCATCACAAGCAACAATGAGTTTCTTTTAAGATTTACGTTACAAGAAAAACTATGTTTTTTTGAAAAAAAATATCTTATTCAAATATTATTATTTAAAATAATAAGATTTAAAATAGATATTAAAATAGTATTTATAAAATTTGATAACTAAATTTTGAAAAAAATATGTTCAACGAATATATAAAATGAATTCATTGGTTTCCAATTAATTAGAAATAAATAGGGATACCAATTGAATATAAGGAGAATATTATTATGCTCACAAAGTTGTTTTTTCATAAAAAATTAATTAATTATAATTAGTGAATGATATTAATGAAATATATATTATATAATTTAATAAAATATCTTTTATTTTTATCTAATAGATTGGATAGGCATAAGAAAAGATCAAACCCAATATCCCACATAAAAAGCAATATTTTTATAAATGAAATTTTACAACCTTTTAATAGAAAACCTATTTTAAATACATTTTTTGAAAATTTTAAAAATTTAATATAAAGAAATTAATATTTTAAAGTGGAACATAATAATTTTCATAGAGTAAATTTTTTGTATTTTTCTGTGAAGAATCATTTTTTTATAAATAGTTAAAAATACTGAATTTTAATTCAAAACTGCTTTATAGTAATATATATTTTTAAATTAAATTATACATTTAATTAGAATTAATTTTTATTTAGATTAAACTCTTACCAATTAATTAAATTTATTTCATTGTAATCTATTTAAATTTGAAATTGAATATAAAAACTTTGAAATTTTTTGAATGATTTTACTTTAAAAACCCACATTATCACCCTATCTAAGGGATTGATTTTAAATTAATTTATACATCTAATATAATTGGAATTTGAAAAAATGAAGTAAGTATTTTGAATAATCATAACTTATTTTTTATAACAAGGCAAGATAATTTTTTTAACTAAAACATTAATCAATTTAATTAAAATTAATTACAATGATTAAGAGAAACATTATCTAAGCAAAGGAATAAACCTTAAACTTAGTGAGGCCAAATAACCTATAAAATTACCCAAATTCCATTTTATTCCAATATTTATACCATATTATCCCTTTTATATAATATTTTCCATTATTGGATAAACATTACATTGTAAAAATGTGGGTGGAATTCCTTTTCAAAAAATTTACAAGAGTGTCACTCCTCCTCCACTATAATAGGCCTCCATTCCTCCAACTTCTTCAAACCCCTCATTCCACTTTGAATCATCCAAGATATAATAAAATATCTCCCAAAACCATCCCCTACATATATAATCCTTACTTTTGCTATAAATCTATCCAAGGAATTCTTTTTTTGAAAACCAAAAGAAGTTACCCAAAGTAGTGCAAACATCTTTCGTTAAGCTGTTTAGTTTCATTTCCATTATCCACCCCCTAAAATAATCTTATTCTATGAATATATAAATACAAAATTATACCCAATAAACTTATATTATTTTTATATTAAGGGTTCTAAATACACTTATACATAATGGGTAATGAACCTAATGTTTATCTGTACGAAAAACTACCGCCACACTAAAACAAGATTGTTCCTTTTTCCCTTCAGTGCCTCTTTTGATGAGAATAATGATGGAAAATATATTTATATATGATATATATGGCATTTCTAATTTATTTAATCTTATTTATTATTTATATTACACATACCCTTATATTTCCATTTTGTGAAAATATGATAACATCGTTTTTGGAATTGTGGACAACCACCCCCTCAAAGAGATGCGATTTGTTCATACTATACATAAAACATATAAATGATGGTTTTATTAAAAATATGATAAATATATGACATTAATATTATACTTTAACAATAATACACAATTTTATCATTTACTTATCACTATTTTAATGAAAAAAAATAAATTAAAGTACTGTTCATAGGGATAAACGAACTATCATCTCTTTGAACAATGCATTTTGTTTCTTATCTCCAAATATTATAAATTAATATAAATTAATATATAATAAATATATAAGATATTAAAATCATGGTTTAAATTCCTTATTTTATGAAAAAAATTATCTAATTAATAATATAAACAAGTGACAATTTAATACATACTTGAAAAACTAGGAATTAACATCCGGAATAGTGAAAATAACGAATGAATGATATCAAATGGGTAATAAGATATTAAAAAAAGATAATATATGATATTATGAAGATTTATTTGGTTGTAAAATAATTTATTAACACTATTAAAACCATTATAATGGAGGTTAAAGTCCATTCACAAAAAAATAAATGCAATTTAAGAGTTTTCGTCACAATTTACATTCCATTGAGACTTATTTATCATTATACACCAATTAAAATTATTGTGGTTTATAAACTACCCATGATCATTTAATATCATCAATCAATCATAATTAATGGTATTTTTATCTTGCTTCAAATTATCTCACCCAAGAGGTTCATCTTGAAAATTTTTAATTGGTAAAAGTTACCTTTGCAATCTTACTTTATTATGGGATTATTAAAATTGTCTTGAGACAATAAAGTTATCATAGTTATTTTTCAGTGGATATTTAATTAAATATCCACATTATTGGGTGATTTATAATATTATTTCCTAAACCATATAAAATTTTACATATTGTGACAGTTATTTGAATAAATTGGGAATTATTGATAAATATGTGTCTTCTATTCAATAAGGCTATATTTTGATAAGGCATATTATTTATTTGATATTGGAGGAATGATTTGTACATTAAATAAATGGTTTAGGGAATTTTTAAGGAAATAACTATGGGTTTGTGACCAAATAATGCAGGCCCCATAATGTGTTGGTAGTCTCATGAGATGAATTAGTTTTCCAAATCAGAATAGTTTAAAATGTCTTATTTGGACAGTAATGGTAGCATGTGTCTGGGAAACAAAAAGATATATATTTAAGAATATGTTATTAAGAATTAATTTATTATTATTATTATTATTATTATTATATATGAGATTATTTAATCAAAATATCTATGGATACAATTCATTTTCAGTTTAATTATTAAACTAAATTTATTTCTGTTTCTCCTCATGCTATATTGATTATTCCTTATGTACTTATTTGAATGGCATATGTTATCATTTATTTACCTTTAATTGGTTTTTATTATCATTGATTAATTATTTTGTACACTTTACTTACCCTTACCGATCATTTTATCTAATTCTTATTATGTTTCCTTTCCCCATATTATGAAGAGGAATCCTTTGAATTAGTATCAAGGATAATGTTTATTTCATTTTATTAGGTGTCATGTTTATATTTTCTATTTCCCAATGTAAAATGGGTATCATGTATGTAATATAGGATTCAAAATTTTCTAAAATTATTGGCCATTAAATATTTTATTCCTTGTAATCAAGTCACTATAATAAAATAACATACCAGCTCTGGGCTTTGGGGGTCGGGCGTTATAGTTGATATCAAAGGATGTTTAGAAGCAACCTTGGAAACTATATTTAGGAAACATAAATTAAGGAAAATAACCCTAAAATTTAATTTGAGGATTAGTATATAATAGCATACTAGAATAATGGTAAGGAATAAATAATGTGTGTATTCTTAGAAATACATCCCTATCAAGATAATACAAGTGGACATGGTTCTGGAATATATGTATCTAAGAGTAACAACTCCAAAAGGTGTGCCCAGACTAAATCAGCATAACATAGTACACGATAAGAGAACTTATTATGCACATAGTTTCACAATCCAAGAGAATAATCTAAGAATATTTCACACTTTCTTTACAAAATACTAAGAAGGATTTAAAAGTAAAGATATACCCAAAAAACCCATGTTTTTTATTATAATATTAGCTATGCTTGAATTTTTCAATTTATTTTAAGTGTTTCACTAGTTTTGGGGTTATAAATTATATTATGATTTAATACAGTATATTACACTGTTGAAAAATGGTTCATAGTCAAAGGAATGTGAACTCCACCAATACACATGATCCAAAGAGTAATAAGGATCATATCTTTTAGGGACCTAAGACATTATTTTGAAGGGAAATAGTCTTCCAATTATTCTAATATTATGAGTAAATAGTATCATATTCTAAAGATTTAGGTAGAGAATTATCCAATTCGTATGGATTTGAAGGGAAATAAGATAAGTAGATCATGGTAGAGAAAAGATAGATAAAGGGAAGAAGGGGAATGAGTACTTTCCCACATGTGATAATTGTGGAAACAAACACCTTGGTACTTTTATAAAAGGAATGATATTTTGCTACATGTGTACAAAGAAATTCCACCATTCTCGATATTAGAGGTATGAAAAAGGATTCCAATGTACAATGATTTAATTTCAAGGAGACTGGACACTATGAAAATTAATATCTCAAGCGATAAAGGAATATTACCTAAAATATGATAATGTATAATTGTCATGTAATGTTACTATCATAGTTTAAGATGGATGATTAATATTTATATTAAATAATTAAGTCATTTTAATACTTTAAAAGTGATTAACTAGTTACACGAATTATGGAATATATGAGGATTTTACTACAATACATTTTAATTAAGGATTTGAGATCATATATTGAATGGATCCAAGAAAATTGATTCCGTAGAAATTATTATTATTTGGAAAAAAACATGGTGAGGGAAAAATAATCCTTAATATTTTCCTAATTTGAAGAAAATGTTTTTTGGATAAATAAATGATTGGGTTGGATAACATAAAATTAGATAATAGATGGCTACCTTGGAACTAAGTAATGATTTATTAATGTGTTTTATTCTATAATTAGTGGAGCATACAACATGTTTTGATTTAATTATTATATCCAATCATCTATGTTTGATTTTTGGAATAAATTATCATGCATGTTTTAAATAATGTGTTATGGTAATTAAAGTTTTTACCTTTTTATAATAGGGTAAAAGATAAAGGTGTTCACATGTTTGGTATGTAATAATTAATATTGATTACAGGATAATGAGAAGTTCATTTGGAAATTCAGTGAACATCTATTTAATGTGTTGTATCATGATCTTTTGGAAAAGTTAACCATTTATGAAATGGTTTCAAATTATTTTTTGATGATCTTTTAGAGGATAATGTATTACTTCGCCATATGATCCATCCTGTGCTAAGAAATACATTAGAAATAGTTCAAGTCACATCCAAAGAATAATATCATATTTATTCAATAGAAAACTATTTTACATATATTATTTATGATTTAAATAATTTATCAACACTAGGAAAATGGTCTTGAATAAAAAATATTGTTATATTATCATCATTTTTTATGATATAAATAACTACTATTCACACCACTATTTTATGGTTTTTTGGTCATCAACTTTTAGATAAAAATGTTTTATATCACTATACATAAAAACATTATTGTTTTATTTTATTCCATGTCCATGTTTTAACTAATGTTATTCTATTTAAAATCTTTATGTTGTTGTGACCAAAACATTTTTATTCCATTCTTATTAAGAAGATATTTTATTAACCCTATTTATGATGTGGGATTTTCAACAATATTTTATTTTTAAATATTAAACCCTTGAGTACCAAGATAATTGTTAAATTGGGAGGTTGTAATTTAATTATTTTGGGGATAATGTAACACCCCGAAAAAACTCAAGTAAGAACATTACATTTGATAGCCTGTATCACACACATTACCAAGAGCATAAAAGAATATAACACCCTTAGACATCATAATATATTTTCAATTTTAAATAAATTAATGATATGAAATATATTTTAATGCACATGATACCGAGTTAGCATGCGTTTCACATAATAATGAGTTTCTTCAATGGCTTGTGTTACATGAAAGACCGCATTTTAACGAAAAAAAATATTTAATTAAAATATTATTATTTAATATAATAAGAAAAAACCTAGACATTAAATTAGTTGTTATAAAAAGGGATTACTAACTTTTGGAAACCTATGGTTTACAGTAATATAAAATTAATTCAGTGGTTAATAATTAATTTCAAATAAATATGAAAACCAATTGAATATAAAGAAAAATATTATTATGATCAAAAACCTATATTATCCTAATAAATTCATTTAATTAAAATTAGTTAATGATATTAATGAAATACATATATTATATTTTTAATAAAATATTTTTTATATTTATCCAATATATTTGATATTCATAAGATAAGAATAAACCTAATATTACACATAAAAAACTATATTTTTATAAAGGCAATTTTATAGCCTTTAAATAGAAAACATATTTTAAATAAAATTTTGGAAACTCTTATCAATACAATATTTCAAGATAAACTTCAAATTTAAAATATAAACATAATAATTTTCTTAGGGTGAATTGTTGGTATTTTTCTGAGAAGTTTAATTTTTTGATGAATAATGAAAAATATTGAATTTTAATTGGAAAATGCTTTTTTCATCTAATTTTTTATAAGATTTAATTATAATTATAATTCATTTTAATTTTTAATTGTATTTAATCTTTATTAATTAACTTAATTTAGGTCATTGGAAGCAATATCACTTTGAAAATTAAAATAAAAACAAATCCATCTTTTGAAATATTTTACTTTAAAAACCCTCATTATCATCCCACCTGTAGGATTAATTTTAAATTAATTTCTTCTAATTTTGTTGATGTAATTTGATAAAATGGTTTCCGTATTATTTATGATAATAATATATAACTTTTAATATTTTCAACTTAGTTTAAACTAAAAATAATAATAAAATTAATTAAAATTAATTAGAATGATTAAGAGAAAAATTAACTTAACAAAATACTAAACCTTAATCTTTGGTGCCCAATAACCCATAATCATGTCCAAAATATATTTAATAAAAATATTTAGACCCTATAGACTATTTTATCAAATTTGACTCATTATGGGAGCCACTTTCTACGGGGAAAACATGGGTGGAATTCCATTTCCAAATAATTCAAAAGAGTGTCACTCCTCCTCTACTAGAAAAAGGACTCGTCTCCTCCTACGTCCTCACAAATCTGAAGAAGATTTAGATCAATTAATATCTACCTGAATATCTATAAATAATCCATAACCTCATACTTTAATTCTTTCCTTGTTCATAAATCCATCCAAGTCTGCCCTTCAATGTAAACCAAATGGAGTTACCCAAAGAAATGGTAACATCTTTCCTCTAGTCATTTAGTTTCATTTCTATTCTCCTCCAACTAATATATTTTTATTTTACCTATTATACCTACACTTATGCGCACATCCCGCTAATGATTGACGAACCTACGGTTTATGTGTATGGAAAACTACCGCCACATGGAATGATGATTGTTTGTTTCTCCATTACCACATCTCCTGATGAGAATTATTATAAACATTATATTTATATATGAAAAATAAGTTATCTTTATTTTATTTATGCTGATTTAATTTTTATTGAACACATACCCTTAAACTTTTCATTTTGTGTAAATACAATAACGTCATTTGTGGAAGTGTGGACTACCGCCCCCTCAAAGAAATATGATTTGTTCACACTATACATGGAACATATAATGTATGGTTTTATTAAACCTATGGTATATATATGAAATTAATATTATAAAGGTATTATAATATAATTATTTATCATATAATTAAAACAATTTTAATGCAAAAAATAAATTAAAGTAGCGTTCATGCGTACGTAAGACCTACCGTCTCAAAAAATGACATATTTCATTTATTTTTAAAAAATATTATAAATAATTATAAATAAATATATAAAGGATATATATGATATTTAAATCATGGTATAAATTTTGGATATTATGAAAACATGATCTCATTAATAATAAAAATAAGTGACAAGTTAAAACATACTCAACAAAGAAGGAAATTAACACCCGGAATAATACAAATAATGAATGATTATTATCAAATGAGTAATAAGATATTATAAGAAGATAATATATGATTTTATAAACAAAAATATGTTTATTTAATAAGACATTAACACTCTTAAAACCATCATATAGTAGGTTAAAATTTGTTTTCAAATAATGAAACACAAGGTAAGTGTTTGCATCTCAATTTACATTCTATAGAAACTTATTTGTTACTATACACCAATTCACTTTATTTTGGAGTATATACTTGAAAGTTTTTATTTAATATCATGAATAAGTCATAATTGATTGTATCAATTTTGTTTTTATTTGAATTATCTCACCAAATGGGGTTATCTTGGAAATTTCCAAGTGGAAAAAGTTACCTTTGTAATCTTACTTCCATTTGTGATTGTTAACTTTTTCATGAGACAATTAATTTATCATAAGCATTTCTAATTTTATATTTAAAAAAATATAAACATCTTGGGTGATGGATATTATTATTTCCAAAACCATATACCATATTTATATATGGTGTTTACTTAGATAGATATTTGATTAACTGCTAAATTATTGATAAGCCTTTACCTTATATTCAATATGGGTAAATTTTGATATGGCTCATTATTTATTCGATATATGAGGAATGATATGGACCTGAAATACATGTATTGGGGACCATTTATTAAAATCTATATAGGTTGGGTACCGGTTAATGAAATCCCCCTGATGCATCAATAGTATCATGTGATGAATCAGTTGGCCAAATCAGAATAGGTTAAACTATCTTATCTTAATGGTAAAGGTATCATGTGACTTAGAAATAAGTCATCTGATATTTAATTATTTTCTTTATTTATTATTAATTATTAATTATTTATCCATGATATTATTGCATCGATATATCTTTGGATGCATTTCATTATAGGATTCTTGATTAAATAGAATGTTTATTCATTTCTCACCTTTTATATTGATTATTTTTTAATTAGTTAATTTAATTGAATGTGTTATAATCTATTTACCTTTACATGTTGATTTATTCTCATTTATCCATTGTTTCTTCCACTTTTCTTACCCTTACTGAGCATTTTATCTCACACTTATTATGCTTCCTTTCCCCAGGTTATGAAGAGGAATCCGTTGAAGGAGTCTCTAGGATCCTATTTATTTCATTCTATTATATATCATTTTTTATTTTCAATTTCCCAATATATTATGGGTATCATGTATGTAATATGGATTTCCAAAACTACTAAAATGATTATTCCTTTTGGATTTGAGTCATTTTAATCAAGGCAGTGTCATAATGTAATGCATCGGCTTTGAAATTCTGGGATTGGGGAGTTACATTATAGGATTTAGATAGTGTATATACTTCAAACAAGACTATAAGTAATGATTTTTATCACTGATATCATTTCTGATAAAAGAGTTGTGGTTTTCTTTATAAATAAGGATAGACATAAAATATTTTTCTCCATAAAGGCCATTGTTGGTGGAAAGGTTCTTATAAAAAAAGATGTGATCTTAGTTGGAGGTCTTAAGCATAATTTCATAAGTGTGAGTTTATTATTGGACTCAAGAGATTTGATTGAATTTTTTAAGAAGTGATGCACTTTTAAAGAAAGATATGGTTGGAAGAAAAATAAGTGGAAATATTTTTCTTATTGATGAAGAAATATAGTGCATGATATACAAGTAGGATAAAAAACTGTTTTTCCCTAAGTGACTTGATTATCTACTCCAAAAATACAAGGAACCCTTTGGGAAGAAATATGATTCATTAGATTTTCCCAATATTACATGTAATTATTATTATATTTGTGAATCAATCAAAAAATGGATGTTATCCCAAATACATATAAATCAATGAATATAAAATCATCAATAATTTTGGTTCTTGTTCAGGTAGTTGTTTGTGGGCCAATAACACCAAAAACATAGGATGATAAAAAGTGTTATGTTTTTTATTAGTTTAGTATGATGTCATGGTTTATGGTGATTATTAATTAGACTAATGTATTTGAATTTATCACCATATATAAAAAATTTGAAAATAATGATCGGTGTAAAATTTTAGAATTTCTATACTGCTAATGGTTTGGAGTATAAAAATTCCCTTGTGGAAGAATAACATACAAAGAATGGGAATTATTATCGGGTTTCAGTTGTGAGAACACCTCAAAAACTATATTTTTTGAAATAAGGAACCACATGATCAATAATATTTCATAAGCTACACTCATTGAAAATTCCCTATTGGAGAAGAAATAGGAAGAAGTAATTATTATAGTGGGATATATCTCTAATCATACAATTCAATATAAAAATGAAGACAAAAAAACTGTTGAAATATAGTATGTAAATAAGATGACACTCAAGTAATTTAGGGTATTTAGAAGTATGTGTTTCATTTTCAATAATAGGAAAAATAGAAAATTTCAATCTATAGGTGGTGAGGGAAAATTTCATGATTATTCCTACAAGAGAAAGTTATATAGATTCTACAAAAAATGGTTTAGAAAAATAATTAATTGAAATTATATTTCTATAGATGAAGATGAACATATCCCAAATAATGACATGTCTCATTTTCAAATGAGAAGAATATGAATAGATCCCAACAAACCTAAAATGAGTAAATTTATGTATATGTTTCCTTCTCATAAGAATTTTAAAGGGATGTAGAGAATTTTGAGGAAAAATTTGATAAGAGGGAACATGTAGAAAGGATATTAGGTTTAAGAATATAGTCTAGTACTACTGAAATTAGTAATCACAATATTTCTAGAGATTAGATGGTGTCTGTTAAAATAAGAAGAATGAAATTTCAGTATCAAGCTTACTTACTATCTCAAATAGGGATGAAGTATTTTGAATAGGCCACTAAATATGACTGTTGGTTGAATATATTCATGAGTATATTGAATAAATAAAAAGGAAAAAAACATGGAAATTAGTTTTTCGGCTGACCAACAAAAATATTATCAAAATTAAATGGGTATTATGAAACTAACTCAGTAAATATGAAAAGGTGATGAGTAATAAATCCCAACTTGTGTTCAAGGTCCATTCCCAAATTAAGGTAATTGATGTGGATGAGAAATTTATACCTATGGATTACATAAAGAATATATGACTTATTTTGGTTATGGAAGTGAAAAAGGATTTAAATCCTATCAAACGGATGTAATATAAATATTATTGAATGGTGTTTTTAAATAGGAAGTATAAATTGTATAGAAAGATATTTTTCTTGTCCATGATTGTAAAAGAAAAGTATATAATTTGAAGAAGGAAATATATAGTCTGAAAAAAGCACCAATATCCCGAAACTCATGACTTGATAAAAATCTATAGATTCTCATATTTCTTAATGAAGGGGTTGAAAAAAACATATATATCAAGAATGATAATGGGTAATGGATGGTGGTTCTTGTATATATTGAGGACATAATATTTAGAGTCTTTAATAATACCCAATGAAAAAAAATCATAATTGATGAGGTGTGAATTTTACATGTCTTTAATTAATGATTTATCATTTTTCCTTAGTCTATATGTGATTAAAATAAATGACGGTACATTAATTTCCCAAGATAAATATTCAATATAAGTAATAAAAAATACCCAAAATTGATGATTCTAAAACAATAGAAACACTAGCTAAAACTCAAAAATAAGTTTTAAGAGATGATAAATTCGAAACGGTGGATGTGACACATTATAGGAAAATGATTTTTAGTTTACACTACTTGATTGATGCACGAATTGACATAGTGTTTTCCACATTTCAAGTGGATAATTATTAAATATTCCCAAAATAAATCCAAATTCATATTATAAGGAGGAGACTTTAATATTTAAATCATTTAGTGTATAATGGGTTGTTTCATCACAGTAGTTTTCAAAAAAAATTAATAGGATTTACTAATACTGATTAGGATAGTTCCATTCATGATATAATGTTAAATTCTATAGGTATGTTATATCTTTTACATTCTAGTATTTTATATAAAATTAATAAGTAATATTGAATATATTTTTGTACTAAAAAGAAAAATTATCTATAGGAAAACAAACTTATACCCTAGTGATATGGATGAAAAAATAACATGAGGACACTATAATTGATGTGGAATATCGTATATCGAATATATTAGGAAAATCAAGTGAAACAAACTTTACAAAAAATATTATTCACTACTCACGTAAAATAAAAATTAGGATATAATACCACTTCATAGAGGATAAAATTAAGAAATTCAATATAAAATTGGAGTATATGCTAACTCAGAATCAAGTGGATGATATAATGACGAATGATATATTTTGAACAACATTGGTCAGCTCTTGGAGTCTAACCAAATCTATGTCTTTAGATGGAGCTGACTTAGAACCACTACTACGTTGAGAAAATTTATTTTTGATAGAGGAATTATTTCTGTCCTAAACACGTTAATTTTATTCCTAAATCTTTATTATATAAATCTTCATGGAATAGATCCATAGTTCATTAAAAAGGGAGAGAAAGGAATCAAGGTGGTTAAGGATGATATTGTAGAGAAGTATCAAATAGTTATTGGGGGTAAACTTATTCATGAGAGTCATTGACATTGGAAAGATAATTTATTATAATAAAGAATATTGAAAATGAGGGACAACATTGATTAATAATTTTAGGGAGAGAGTTTGAAGCATATATAAGTTATTTATCATAGGGATTATTTCATCTAAAACTTTTTTCCCACATTGTTCTTGTGTTGTGTGATATTTGTTTTCAGGATTGAAAAGTAATTAATTCATTTTTTTAGAAGTAAATAGTATGATTAAATGGTTCATTTTGGCTGATATTGGAGTTTCTATGGAATTTTCAATAAATTCAAATCTGTGATTTATTTAACCCTAAAGGTTTGAGTTGGATATATTAATAATAACTTGGGACCTTCTTGAGAATATTTGTTGAAAATAACCATTAAAAGTTTTATGAAGATCTTAATGGGTGGATGTGGACTTGTTGAAAATACATGTTGAAGATTTCCAATTGGATGCTTGATGGTTATTGTGTGGGACCTCTTTTCCACAAAAAGGTGGTTTTGGTGTTGGATCGGTCAATTATATAGGAATAAAGTTCAAATATTTATCCAAAAGTGGATCCAATGGAATAAATTTTACTGGGTCTATAAAATAGCCAGACCAATGATCACGATGTTGAAATGGTTTTCATGGTTGATTTTGGAAAACATGTAATGTTATAGGCCACAATAGCACATGGTGTTTTTTGTTAGATATTAAAAAAATAGGATTCTATTGAGTACTACTATAATTTAGTCCCTATGGTGAATTTTTATGAAGTAGTGAACCTCAGTCTATGTGTTTTAATGGTCATGGTGAAGGAAAAATAATAGGTATGATTCAATGTTGCATAATGTATTATTGGATATTACTAGGTTGTGGTTCATTGCATTGCATGTTTGAGGTTCATTTGTATGAAACACAAATCTCAATATGGGTTTTTCAATGGGAATAGTTGAATTTTTCTATGTTATTAAGAGTTTAATAATTGAGGAATTCGATACACTATGGTGACTAGAAATTGGGAATTTTGAATTAGAGTTTCACATGAGAGAAATAATGAACCCAAAATGGGTATGGAGCCAAATGTCCCGATGTTTTTATTAACATCAGAATAAACATGGGGGATTTTTTAGTAAAAGGAAAATTTTTCAAAACTCCATGATTCTTGGTGTTTCGAATTGATTTTTTCTTAAAAATATACAATCCATGCCATGATGTCCATAATTTAGGCATTTTTACGAGATTTTTAGATTTATACGTTATAAATATATAGATACTAACTCAATGATTCATGAAAAAATCATTAAATGTTTCAACATCTTGTACCTAGTCTTTTTACTATGATTCAAAAATATTTCAAAGGTATATATCAGTGTTATTTTGGTGGGTGAAATTATAATTATATCTATGCCACAAAGGAGAGAGATGAAGCCACATAGAAATTATATTTATTGACTGTGTAAATTGTGGAAGTCATGGGAGATATGTAATGTTTTTAAAGTCCCTTCATGGTGATGATATTAATTTATAAAAAGATAATATTTTGAAATGGTAAGGCAGTTCCAATAGTTTGCGCAAGCTAGAAACTCATCATCCAGTGATGAAGAGAAACATCGATTTAGGTATATTTTTCCTATACACGTCTCATGAGGATTACGTAAATTATGGAAGATACAGCGAGCATTAATATATAAATAGATACAACAAGTCTTTGTATTATTGTGATAATAGTGAGTTTAGAGGGTCAGTGTGACCACTCTAATATGTAAATCAAACCTATGCAGCGTGCTCTAGTGGTTTAGTTGTATTGGAATATTTCATTTTCATTATCCTTGGATAAGAATAGTGAGGGTGAACTATGTAAAATATTATGAATCAACTACTATGTTTATATATATTTGAGATAACAGAAATATTTAGAAAGAAGTGTTCTTCATTTCAATAGAAAAAGATAAAAATAAATTTGTTAATACTTAAAATATATAATAACCTAATTCAACATTACTAGTGTATTCACATTAACGATGGACCCACATGAAAGTGAATTCATCCAGTTAGTTTGAGTTCTACAACTTTGTAAATTTATATTCTAAAAATTATCATTATTTCCGGATAGATATATTCTATTATCTATTTTCATAAGTTACTAATAGATTTATGACATGATGTGAACCTATTTTTTATTTCTAAAATTGTTTTAATAATATAAATCATGAATTTTTTAATTTATTCATGGTTAAAGTGTTTCAACCTATGCTATTTCATCGTAGTGGGATTCATTTTATAATGGTTTGAAAAATTACAGATATCTTAGAACTTCATACCTATTGGAATGTGACTCCCTTCCAAGGTGTAGATGAACTCATTCTGGTAGAACCACAAACCAAAGTATATTTATAGAATTGTTGATATTTCATAAAATTATTGTGTTTCTGAAAATATTTGGAAAATGATGAAAAATATACGTTTCACTGCTTCCAACATAATTAATCTTATGTAAGCCATATATAACTTTTATTTAAAATAAATTTATGTTGTGACACAACTCACTATTTCATGAATAATTTCTCTTCTCAAAATATGACTAGACACAAAACCTTATTAAAAAAAATAAATTCATTATGTATCCTGAAATAGAAGGGTTTATTCTTTTCTAGATCTGAGAACTTCTAGGAATGAATAAATCACCACTATGAAAAATAATAAACTAATAGATATTAGTAATTATATAAGCCTTTTGAATCAAATATCTTGGTAAGAAATATAAAAAATAGTTAATTACAACTTTTATATCTAGGTTTACTAATTAATCCTTTTTATTTTATAAATTCCCCATGGATTGTGTCTCATATATATTCTTAAACCCAAAAAATAATAATTCATTTATGAATAAAAAATTTCAAAATAAAATATTATATTTAATGGGGAGAGGGGATACGAAACCTCCATAGGATAATGATATTGGTTGAACTATGAGGTTCGACATATTATTTTCATACAAAAGTGTATCCAATTATTTAGTAATGATTTCTACCATTTTTTGTTGAGTTCCAACAAAATATAACTTCATAATGTTTCTTCAACCTTATCATTTATAACATGGTAATTGGTTTCAATTTTATTTGTGTGTGAATATTGTACCTGATTATTTATTAACTCAATGAAACTATTATTGTAAAAAATAATTTAAATTTGTTTTCATAACATTTCTCAATATTTTTATAATAAAATTTTCATCCATAACAATTGTTTATAATCCTTGGCATTCATAATATATTCATCCACTACTTACGTAATGATATAAAATCTAGTTTATTAATTAACCATCTAGCATAGTTTCTTCCAATGATGAAATATCCCCTACTCCTGGATTTTTGATCCATAATGGAACTGGTCTAGAAGTAATTAAAATGAAAATTCAAATTTAGATATTTCCCATATATGAAAACCAAACCATCGTGCAATATTCAATATATGTACCTTAGAATCATCATTATTAATTAGAGATTATTTTCCTTTTAATAACATTGAATATTTGGTTCTAATCACAGAATATAAAATATATTAGGTCTTGTTACTATAATATAGAGTAGACATCAAATTATTCTTCTGTACAAAGTTGATGACACACTCTTTTTTTTCGTCATACTTTCCATGTTTTGTTCAAACTATTATTAGAGTTGAAACATGTTTTCATTTTCAATCCAAAAATTCTTCAAAACCTATGTTATATATCACAAATATGAGATTAACATGTAATCCTCCCTTTTATAAACTTATAAATTAAGAAAATATATTAGTCCACCAATCAAAGACATATCAAACTCTAAAAAAATCTTTTTTTCAATCCCTTCAGTGGAATTTTTATTGTTTTCATTGAATATGATATGACCAACACACAACATCTCAATGAAATGTTCTTATATTGTATTTTCACATATATATTTTTATGAAAAAATCTTCTCTTTAACACTAAGTTTCACATATATTAGTCCATCCATTCTTACCAAGCATTATGTTCTTTATTTAGGCCATGAAATTTCTTTTTCAATCTCTACACCTTCGAATCAAATTTTCTGACAATAAAACCCACAAGTAATTTCATGAGGAATTTTTATTCCAAGAAACATTTCAAAATGAGTCATTTACATCCATTTGATTATATCATAACATCATTTATTAACCACCAAATTAAACTGCCTTATTATTTCCATTATTTATATTTGAGAAAATGTTTCCTCACCATCAACACATTTAACATGTTCATATTATTTATACACCAACCTTGATTTACTCCAGACCAATATTTCATGTTTATTAATCATATATTTTTAATTTTATAATTATTTAATTATGATGCTTAGGTCTTTAAATGAGATCACATTCTTGATTATTATCAACCTAGTGAAAAAATATAGTTTTAGATTTCATCCATGATTCTTTTTTTCACAATTATTCAAATAAATTTAGCTCTACCAATGATAAAATATAAAAGTTATATATTACTCTTATCCACTTTTTCCTAGTTGTAATGGATTTGGCATAAATAGTATTACATGGATTAACCCCAACCCCACTTCAATTTTTTTAGTCATAGGTTGACTCCCTTATTCACCTTAAACATAAAATGATTAAACATTAGAATCTTCATCAATAATAGGATCTATAGATTCTCTTAAATCCAAAATTATATCCTCTTTTCCTTCATAGACATATTCAGGAAAAAAAATTCCATCATTTTCTTTGGATTCATTTTATATAAGTTTCACATCACTAATTGTAACTATTTTTTATCATTTTTTTAAAAATAATTATTTGATATAATCTTTTATTGGAATCCTAAAAATACACCTTTAACCATTTCACCACCATACATTCTTTTAATTAACTAATTATTCTAAATGAATTATTTTATTTAAAATAGTTTGAAATGAGTTAATGAGGATCTCCTCTTATTACAAATTTCATATAGTTTATTATTAACACAACGATGGATAATTCTTGATTATGATTTTATATATTAACATAGATTATTTATCTTTATTTTTAGTGAGAGATTACACTCACTATCAAAAATATATTGGCTATGTTATTTAATATTTGGATCATCATTTAAAAAAAATACTTTTATAAGGATTCCTTACCATGAAAACTTTATACTTTATTCCATGATTCGATAGATAATTTGGAACTTCAATGAAAGTATATTGAGATTCATAATTTGACTATAGTATCTGAATTATTCTTCTTGTTTCCTCTTCTTCAAAATATGTTGATTCCATACAACACTTCTCCCACAAACTACATAGATAAAAAAAACCCCATTTTTTATTCTCTCTAACAAATAGAGTGAAATACTTCTCATTATAATTTCCATCATGACTGATTAGAGCATATACATTAGTACAGAATAGATTTAGAAAATATGATGCTTTTTTATTTTATATATTAATAGGTGTTTTCATCACCCTCAATCACAAATCACAATTCTTTTCTCTTTTCCTCTTTAGTGAATTAATATCAATAAAAACCTTGAACATTAATAAGTCCACTACACTTTTTTGATTAATGCTACCAAGATACTAATACCATAAATGTCCCCCTCTTATATGGTAAAGGTACATGTATTGTACTTACTATCAAACCGATTAATGTTCTTATTGGTTCACCATCATATCATAAGAGATTTTGGAGCCTTTCATTTGATATTTCACCCATTCTAGTTTAATGAGAATTCTAAAACTGATTCACATGAAAGAATTACTCTCAAAAAAATGTTTCATAGGACATAAAAAGGGAGTACATAATTATTCATCAATTTTTCATTGTCTAGGTAGGTCAAACCACTCCCTTTGATCTTCATGAATCTATTATTTTCAATGAAAACTATTCCACAAACTCTTCCTTTCAAATTCTTGAGTAGGTTCAGTTTAACAATCATAGAGGATGGACATCCACTATTAATAATCCACTTACAACTATTATTTGTATCCTTCAAATATATCTTAGAAAAAATATTTTATATTTTATCATTATCTTATTCTATTTCATCGAAAATTCATAATGAGTTGAAATGTACATTATTCTCTTCTCATATTCGTTATTATAAGAAATTAGATCATATTCCTCTTCTTCTAATTAATAATGTTTTTTTTCAAAGGAATTAAATCTAATTATCCTACATCCCCTATTATTTTTCTTCCATAGAAAAAAACATTAATTTATGTTCCTATTATTGGAAATTAATGATCAAAATTAAATTTTTTTAATCAATATATAGAGAATTAATTTCTATACCAATATAGTGGATCTATTTATATTTTTCTTTATTGACTAAAAATTGTTTTCTGATTTAATAACATAAATATTCACCACAATAAGTCATTTCATGGGCTATGTATCTATATAATTGTAACATAATTAATGGAAATATCTTGTTGTTTCCTTATCTAAAAATATTCTATAATTTGGAATAACTCCTTGATTGTTGGTATATTCTTGATTTCTTGGAGCATTATCCTTTCATTAGTTTTCCATATCTCATTGAATTTTTTTTCTATTAAACAACACTATATCTATGATAAATTTTACCCATATAATTGGTTATTTGTACACTAAAATCATCATAATAATTTATTGTTCCCCATTCATCCATTTCCTTCTATAATTAATAAAAAACTCACAAACTATAGCTTCTTATATCATAAAATAATTTTTATTTCAGAATCAATATTATTTCTCATAGATACAACTGCCCCTTCAAGTATTCAAATCTTCCAAACTTCCCTATTTATGTATATATTATGATCATCAATGTCCCTTTTTTATTTCTCTGTAATCAACATATAGTTCAATACTATGTGTTTTACCATTTTTTTTCATATTCTGTCACAACGTTATCTAAATGGAAAGCCTTTACATTAATATCGTCAACATAACCTGAGTGTTCCTTAATCCTATAATATTATTTTTCTTATTTAACTATTGATCATGACCCCCAATATCCATTTTCCAATTCCACAATGTGATACACAATTCCGTCTAGTTGACAATACTATTCTATAGAAAAAATATTTCTCTTTTTTTTATATTAAGTATCTAGAAAAAAAAAATTTAAACATATTCTAGAGGATATTCCCTAAAATATTCTTCCTATTTTCTAGATAAATCTTTTCTATAAATTTTTTTCCCACTTCAATTTTCTGAATAAGATATCGTTTTAGTGGGAAACTTCTTTCGTTTCTCTTGTGAGAATTTAAACCCACATTCTACTCCATCATACCACTTTATACACCTAGAAATAACACAAATAACCATTATACTATGAAAATAGTCTAGGGGTAAATTACCCATAGAATATTACCATAACACTCTTAAACATCCTGGAAATAATTGATATGAAATCATCACTAACATATTATTCTACATTATTATCCTAAACTTCCATATTATATATAGATTTAAAATACATTTGTTTAGAATAATGTTTTAGATATCTTTGGATTCACTCACACTTCATATGTGACTAGTTTCCTATGTAAATAATTTAGTGATAATTCCACATGATTTAGTTCTTCATTTGTGAGCACACTTGGATTGTAAACTTGTGGTAATATTTGTATTATCTTTTTCACTATATCAATATCATTCATATCATGACCAAATATATGAATAGATCAATAAATATTAATTATATGTATGAAGAGACTATAAATATTTTTACATGAACCCATATTCAATCCATAAAACATATTTTAAAGGATTTGAAACTTTTCCTCCTTCACTTTTTTATCTCCTTCATATATATTAACAAGCTTGTCCCATTTTCCATTAGATTTTAGAAAATATATCACTTCCATGTATATTTGATTAGACAATCATATAAATTGATCATTCAAAGCATTATAATAATAATTTGGAAATCTCTTGTATTCTTATCTCATATATAATCCAGTAAGATAAAAATCCTGAATTACATAAATTATTTTTGAGTGAACATTATTTATAAGTGATTTTAAATGTGATATTATTATATTATTCCAAAACTAATAATTTTTTATATCAAATAAGGGTAATCCATTTTTTACAACATTATCCATGATATAATGTTCCTCTGACATATTCATAAATAAATAACAAGTAGATTTTATGCAGCTTATTATAACATGTGGTCCCATGATAGACCCATGTGTGAATTAGTGTGTAATGAAATTTATTCTTTTCCTAAGATAAAATATATTTTTTATTTTCATTGTAAAATAAACCATGAATTTATCAAGTTTAATACACATAGACAATGATAAAATGCAGGAAAATAAAGAATCATAAACACAAAGGTTTTTTCTTAGTTTACCCAAACCAGGCTGCATCCATGGAGAATATATCAACATTATGTTGATATTACAGTTAATAACTACTCCACTTGTATTAATTGAAAAATATTTAAAAATATAAGTTCACATATAATATCCAAAAACAACTTTATCTCTTCTTCTCACTTCATTCAAATAGGGTTACAAAAGATAATGTTGACACATTGACCAAGATCACAAATATACTAATTGATGGAATAACATCAAACAATAATGGTCATTTAACACGATGCATTATTTTGAGTTTAAAAATGTATAGTGATATGCATTAATACTCTATAATTCAATGAATGGTATTAAATTTAAATATTACCTATCTCAAATTTCTAATCAATAATAGATATTCATTAAATTCCACTACATATACACTCTTTTTCCCGATTCCTAATCTATACAATCCTTTTATTCTGTCATTTATTTCTTTTTTTAGAAAGTTTTTCTATGTCTAAGGAATTTAATATTAAAATATTTAAAACAGTAAATACAACCTAATTTCAAACATCCTCCAATTCATATCGAACCATTGGATCATCATCAGTAAATTATCAACTTTAATATTCATAATGGGTCATTAATATTTATCCCAAAACATCCAAAATAACTTGATAAAGCCATGTAATACAGTATATTTGATTTATCATGTTTTTATAAGTCATGATGTGATAATAATAATCACTACATGATAAGTCAATTTCTTTATATGTTTTCTTCAACTTTCATTATAATTGTGGCATGATAGAAGGCTTCATAACATGATAATATTTTCTTCATTATCAAATAGAACAAAGATTAAAAATAAAATCCTTCATTAATTATTTATGGTTGAAGTATCATTATTAATTTCATTTTATGATGGAATGAATCAATTTATAGTGGTTTGAATTCTTCATGATATATTTTTAGTTCGTACTAGTTATGTAATGATTCACATCAATGGTGTGTGTGTGTTCATATTGATAGAACCAATAAAATTCATGAAATAATATTAACAAAGTGACATATATGTCACAACATAACTAAATTTCTTCAAATATTTTTAATAGTAGGAAAACATGAATTTCAATACATATTTCCCTATTAATCTTATGTATAATCCATATGTCCTTTAGGTATAGTGATTTTTTGGTGTGAGAAGACTAACTATGGAAAGTTCAACTTCTCTCAGAAAAAATTATAATGGATAAAACCATATGAACATAAATATAATCAATGAAAATACCAAATAAAATTCTAACATATGAAGGAACTTTCTTATTTTTCCTAAACTTTAACTACATTCATGAAATCCCCCATGAGCTTATATCATGTCATGTTCCCACTTCTTCTAGAATCATATGAATTTATCTCTTACTATTTCCACTTATATTAAAACATATTTAAGCTCTCAAAATCACTCTTACAACATACAATTGACATGTAATTGAAAAAATTCTATTCTTTTAAATTTTAATTGTGACACTATTCTATCATAGCTTTATAAAATAATTAATCCTTGATCTTACATTTACTAATTTAGAGTATCTAGAATCATTGAACACTCAACTTGAGTTGCGTTTAAATTCATGTACCAATCTCACCATGATCATAGTGGGGAATTTCTATTTACTTTGTAGAGTTAGTGAAGTAACTATTAATCTAGAGATCATTTAACAATGAACCATATTCTTATTACTTAAAAACTCAAAATAAATTTTATTTTATGAAAACAAGAATAAGATCATCATTTTATCATTCATATTCCAAAAAACTCAAGGCACTCACATTTGATCTAAATAATTCCATCATATATGTGACCAACTAAGAAGATTTATCTAATAACAATCACATCTCAAGAATCAATATGGATGGAGAAAGATCAAAATTACCAAAATCCATTATTTATTTAATCACTTAACAATTTATAAACATAGAATAAATTATAAGAGATTAATTACGGTTAATTTTATGGCCTCAAAAAAATATTTGGTACTCTTCAAAAGACCAACCCCTAAAAAAGGTGTTTAACCCTCTGTCTAAGATCCCATCAAGTAGGGGAATATAGTCTAGAATTAATATAACATAATACAAATGTTTCTCCCCCAATATCTCTATATAGATTATTTTCTATTCAAATTTATAACTCCCCCTTAATCATATTCAATATCTCCCTCATATTCAGTGATGTACCAATACGTATAAATGTTCTTCAATTATTTTATATGTTATTCTGAACATTTTAGGCTATGAAATATGATTATCCATCATTACCCATCAACTATACTATACAATATCAGTTGTATTTTTCATTTTAATTTGGATAATGTATAACTATACATGTTCTTAGGAAATATCATGATAATGTTAAATATGTTCCATAAAAAAATCTTTCTAATTTCATATTTTATATGTTCCACATATGTTTTATCTGTTGATCAGAATGAATTAGAAAGAGTTACCATAGTATACAATTTTAATTGTATGTATGTTTAGTCAATATATATATGTCTAGTTAATTTACCATTGTTCATCTACATATCTTATATTCATTCCTATTAAATTTTAATTTATTTTTATAAAAGCAATTTGTTTCTCAGTTTTCATGTAATTGATAGTTTTCTAATAAAATTATGAATCTCACTTAAAAATTTTTTATTGAACAATTAGATTACTTCTAGATGTTGATTTTAAATTTTACATTACCAATTTATTTCTTCACTATCAATTATTTATCCTTTAAAAATTTCAATCTCATTTATGTAATTGTTGATTCTTATATACATGATAAAATTTCAATTTTTTGTGGCTAGATTTCCTTTTAAATGGTTATCTAAATCTATACCTCTCACTAATAAAAATTTAAATAAAGGGAAAAGAGGTGGTCTAACTATTAAAAATTATTCCAAAAATAGTTTTGTTAGTACATTATATGTTTAGGACAGATTAAGAAAAAATATTTAAAGTAAAATAATATTTCAATTATTCTAAAACATTATCAAATTATAATTGATATAAATGAGGGAATAAAATGAATAGATGTATTAGTAAAATATATATAACAAAATTTATTTATCACTTATTAGATATGGATGTTTTAAGAGAGATTTAATTTTCGTAGTGAACATTATCTATAAGGAATTTTAAATATGAAATTATTATATTATTCAAAAATTGATAAATTTTTACATCAAATAAGGGTAATACATATTTTACAACATTATCCATGAAATAACTTTCTTCTGACATATTCATAAATAAATAAAAAGTGGATTTGATGTGGCTTATTATTACATGTGGTCCCATGATAGACCAATGTGTGAATTAGTGTGTAATGAAATTTATTATTTTTCAATGAAAAAATATATTTTTTATTTTCATTGTAAAATAAACCATGACTTTATCAAGGTTAATACACATGGACAATGATCGAATGTAGAAAAATAAGGAATCATAAACACATAGGTCTTTTCATAGTTTACCCAAACCAGGCTGCATCCATGGAGAATATATCAACATTGTGTTGATATTATATTAAATAACTACTCCACTTGTATTAATTGAAAACTATTGCAAAATATAAGTTCACATATAAGGTCCAAAATATCTTTTTCTCTTTTTCTCACTTCATTAAAAGAGGGTTACAAAAGATAATGTTGACACATTGATCAAGATCAAAAATATACTAATTAATGGAATAACATCAAACAATAATAGTCATTCAACATGATGCATTATTTTTAGTTAAAAAATCTATAGGGATATACATTAATAATCTATAATTAAATGAATAGTATTAAATTTAAATATTACCTACCTCAAATTTCTTATCAATTATACATATTAATTAAATTCCACTACAAATACAATCTTCTTCCCGATTCCTAATCTATATTATCCCTTTATTCTGTCGTTTATTTATTTTGTGTAGAATTTTTTTCTATGTATAGGGAATTTAAAATTCAAATATTTAAAACAGTAACTGCCTCTTAACTTGAAACATCCTCCAATTCATGTCGAATCATTGGATCACCTTTAGTAAATTTTCACCATTAATATTCATAATGGGTCATTAATATTTGTCCTAAAACCTCCAAAATAACTTGATAAAGCCATGTAATATTGTATATTTGATTTCTCATGTTTTTCTAAGTCATGATGTGCTAACAATAATCACTATATTATAAGTCAATTTATTTATATGTTTTATTCAACTTCCATTATAGTTGTGGAATTATGTAAGTATTCATAACATGAACATATTTTTTCATTATCAAATTGAACAAAGATTAAAAATAACATCCTTACATAATTATTTATGGTTAAAGTATCATGGTTAATTTCATTTTATGATGCAATGAAACAATTTATATTGGTTTGAATGCTTCATGATATATTTTTAGTTCGTACAAATAATGGAATGATTCACATCAATTGAGTGTGTGTGTGTGTTCATATTTATAGATCTAATAAAATTCATGAAATTATATTAACAAAGTGACATTTATGTCACGACATAATGAAATTTCATCAAATGTTTTTAATAGTAGGAAAACATGAATTTCTATACATATTTCTCTATTAATCTTATGTATAATCCATATGTCCTTTAGGTATAATGATTTGTTTTGTGACAAGAATAATTATGGCATGTTCAATTTCTCTTATAAAAAATTATAATGGATAAAACCTTATGAACCTAAATATAATCTTTGAACATCACAAATAAAATTCTATCATATGAAGGCACTTTATTATTTTTCCAAAACATTAACTGCATTCATGAAATCCCCCATGAGCATACATCATGTCAAGTTCCCACTTCTTTCTAGAATCATATGAATTTATCTTTTACTAGTTCCACTTACATTCAAACATATTTAAGCTTTCAAAATCACTCTTACAACATACAATTGACAAGTAATTGAAAAAATCCCATTCTTTTAAATTTTCATTGTGACACTATTTTATCATAGATTTATAAAATAATTAATCCTTGATCTTAAATTTATTAATTTAGAGTATATAGAATCATTGAACAGTCACCTTGAGTTGAGTTTAAATTCATGTCCCAATCTCACCATGATCATAGTGGTGAATTTCTATTTACTTTGTAGAGTCAGTGAAGTAACTATAACTCTAGGGATCATTTAACAATAAACCTAATTCTTATTACTTAAAAACTCACAATTAATTTTATTTTTTGAAAAAATAATAATATCATCATTTTCTCATCCATATTCCAAAAAACTCTAATCACCCACATTTTATCTAACCTATTCCATCATATATGTGACCAACTAAAAGGATTTATCCAAAAAAACACATCTAAAGAATCAATATGGATGGAGAAAGATCAAAATAACCAAAATCCATTATTAATATAATCACTTAACAATTTCTAAACATATAATAAATTATAAGAGATTAATTATGATTAAATTTAGGGACTCAAAAAAATATTTTTAACTCCCCATAGGACCAACCCCGAAAAAAGGTGTATAAACCTCCATGTAAGATCCCACCAAGTAGGGGAATATATTCCAAAATTAATAAAACATAATACTAATGTTTCCCCCACAATATCTCCAAATAGATTTTTTTCTATTGAAATTTATATCTTTCCTTTAATCATATTCAATATCTCCCTCATATTCAGTGATGTACCAATACGTATAAGTGTTATTAAATTCATCTATGTGTTAGTATGAACATTTGATGCTATGAAATATGATTATCCATTACTACCCATAAACTATACTACCCAATATCAATTGTATTTTTCATTTTAATTTGGATAATGTATAACTATACATGTTATTAAGAAATATCATGATACTGTTAAATAAGTTCCATAAAAAATTCTTTCTAATTTCATATTTTCTATGATCCATGTATGTTTTATCCGTTGATCAGAATGAATTAGAAAGAGTTACCATAATATAAAATTTCAATTGTATGTATGTTTAGTAAATCCATATATGCCTAGTTGGTGTTCCACTATACATTTATGTATCTTATAATCATTCTTATTAAATTATAATTTATTTTTATAAAAGCAATTTGTTTCTCAGTTTTTCATGTATGTGATAGTTTTCTAAAAATTTTTTGGATATCACTAACAAAATTTTTATTGAAATATTATATTACTTCTATATGTTGATTTTCAATATTACGTTACAAATTTATTTCCTCACTATAAATTATTTATCCTTTAAAAATTTCAATCTCATTTATTCAATTGTTGATTCTCACATACATGACAAAATTTTAATTTTTGGTGATTGTAATTTCATTTACATGGTTATTTCAATCTATACCTATCACTAATAAAAATTAAAATAAAGGAAAATGTGGTGGTCTAACTATTAAAAATTATTCCAAAAATAATTATGTTAGTACATTATATGTTTAGGACAAATTAAGAAAAAATATTTAAAGTAAAATAACATTTTAATTATTCTAAAACATTATCAAATTATAATTGTTAAAAATTAGTGAATAAAATGAATTGAAGTAGTATTAAAATATAAATAACAATATTTATTTATAAATTATTATATCTGGAAGGTTGAAGAGAGATTTAATTTTCTAAGTGAACATTATCTATAGTAGATTTTAAATGTGATATTATTATATTATTCAAAAACTGATAATTTTTTACAACAAATAAGGGTAATCCGTTTTTTACAACATTATCCATGATATAATGTTCTTCTGACATATTCATAAATAAATAACAATTGGATTTGATGCGGCTTATTATAAAATGTGGTCCCACGATAGACCCATGTGTGAATTAGTGTGTAATGAAATTTATTCTTTTCCTAAGATAAAATATATTTTTTATTTTCATTGTAAAATAAACCATGAATTTATCAAGGTTAATAAACATGGAAAATGATTGAATGCAGGAAAATAAATAATCATAAACACATAGGTTTTTTTAGTTTACCAAAACAAGGCTACATCCATGGAGAATATATCAACATTGTGTTGATATTACAGTTAATAACTACTCCACTTGTATTAATTGAAAACTATTGAAAAATATAAGTTCACATATAATATCCAAAGCATCGTTATCTCTTCTTCTCACTTTATTAAAAGAGGGTTACAAAAGATAATGTTGATACATTGATCAAGATCAGAAATATACTAATTGATGGAATAACATCGAACAATAATGGTCATTCAACATGATGCATTATTTTTCGTTTAAAAATCTATAGTGATATGCATAAATACTCGATAATTCAATGAACAGTATTAGATGTAAATATTACCTATCTCAAATTTCTCATCATTTATAGATATTTATTAAATTCCACTACATATACACTCGTTTTCCCGATTCTTAATCTATATTATCCCTTTATTATATCTTTTATTTCTTTTCTGTTGAAATTTTTTCTATGTCTAGGGAATTTAAAATTCAAATATATAAAATAGTATCTGCCTCTTAACTTCAAACATCCTTCAATTCATATCAAATCATTGGATCACCTTTAGTAAATTTTCACCATTAATATTCATAATGGGTCATTAATATTTGTCCCAAAACATCAAAAATAAATTGATAAAGCCATGTAATCCAGTATATTTGATTTCTCATTTTTTTATAAGTCATAATTTGATAACAATAATCACTACATGATATGTCAATTTATTTATATGTTTTCTTAAACATACATTATAGTTGTGTAATGATATAAGGCTTCATAACATGAACATATTTTTTCATTATCAAATTGAACAATGATTAAAAATAATATCCTTCCTTAATTATTTATGGTTGAAGTATCATGGTTAATTTAATTTTATGATGGAATGAATCAATTTATAGTGGTTTGAATGCTTCATGATATATTTTTAGTTCCTACCAGTTATGTAATGAATCGAATCAATGGTGTGTGTGTGTTCATATTGATAGAACCAATAAAATTCATGAAATAATATTAAGAAAGTGACATATATGTCACAAAATAATTGAATTTCTTCAAATATTTTTAATAGTAGGAAAACATGAATTTCAATACATATCTCCCTATTAATATTATGTATATTCCATATGTCATTTAGGTATAATTATTTTTTGGTGTGAGAAGACTAACTATGGAAAGTTCAACTTCTCTCATCAAAAATTACAATGGATAAAACCTTATGAACCTAAATATAATCAATGAAATCCCAAATAAAATTCTTACATATGAAGGCACTTTCTTATTTTTCCAAAACATTAACTTCATTCATGAAATCCCCCATGAGCTTTTATCATGTCATGTTCCCACTTCTTCTAGAATCATATGAATTTATCTCCTACTATTTCCATTATATTCAATCATATTTAAGCTTTCAAAATCACTCTTCAATATACAATTGACATGTAATTGAAAAAATCCCATTCTTTTAAATTTTCATTGGGAACCTATTCTATCATTGATTTATAATATAATTAATCCTTTATCTTACAATTATTAATTTAGAGTATCAGGAATCATTGAACAGTCACCTTGAGTTGAGTTTAAATTCATGTCCCAGTCTCACCATGATCATAGTGGGGAATTTCTATTTACATTGTAGAGTTAGTGAAGTAACTATAAATCTAGAGATCATTTAGAAATAATCCCAATTCTTAATACATAAAAACTCAAAATTATTTTTATTTAATGAAAACAATAATAAGATCATCATTTTCTCATCCATATTCCAAAAAACTCTAAGCACCCACATTTGATCTATCCCATTCCATTATATATGTGACCAACCAAGAAGATTTATCTAATAATAAAAGCATATCAAGAGTCAATATGGATGAAGAAATATCAAAATAACCAAAATCCATTATTAATTCTATAACTTAACAATTTATAAACATAGAATAAATTATAAGAGATTAATTATGATTAATTTTATGGGCTCAAAAAAAGATTTGGTACTCCCCACATGACGAACCCCGAAAAAAAGGAGTTTAACCCTTCATGTAAGATCCCATAATGTAGGCGAATACAGTTCATAATTAATATAACATAATAAAAGTGTGTCTCCCCCAATATCTCTACATAGATTATCTTCTATTCAAATTTATATCTTCACTTTAATCATATTCAATATCTCCCTCACATTCAGTGATGTACCAAAACGTATAAGTGTTCCTAAAATCTCTTATGCGTTAGTCTGAACATTTTAGGCTATGAAATATGATTATCCATCATTACCCATCAACTATACTACCCAATATCACTTTTATTTTTCATTATAATTTGGATAATGCATAACTATACATATTCTTAGGAAATATCATGATACTGTTAAATAAGTTCCCTAAAAACATCTTTTTAATTTCATATTTTCTATGTTCCATGTATGTTTTATCTGTTGATCAGAATGAATTAGCCAGAGTTACCATAATATAAAATTTCAATTTTATGTATTTTTATTCAATCTATATTTTTCTAGTTAATTTATCATTGTACATCTACGTATCTTATATTCATTCTTATAAAATTTTAATTTATTTTTATATAAGAAATTATTTTCTCATTTTTCATGTATGTGATAAGTTTTCTAATAAAATTATGAATCACACTTACAAAATTTTTATTGAACAGTTATATTACTTCTAGATGTTCATTTTAAATATTACATTACCAATTTATTTCTTTACTATCAATTATTTATCCTTAAAAAATTTTAGTCTCATTTATGCAATTGTTGATTCTCACATAAATGATAAAATTTCAATTTTTTGTGAATGGATTTTCTTTTACATGGTTATCTAAATCTATACCTCTCACTAATAAAAATTAAAATAAATGAAAAAGTGGTGGTATAACTATTAAAAATTATTCCAAAAATAATTATGTTAGAAAATTATATGTTTAGGAAAATTAAGAAAAAAATATTTAAAGTAAAATAATATTTCAATTATTCTAAAATATTATCAAATTATAATTGTTAAAAATGAAGAAATAAAATGAATTTAAGTAATAGTAAAATATATATAACAAAATTTATTAATAACTTATCAGATCTGGAAGTTTTAAGAGAGATTTAAATTTGATATTTTTGATAATTATTCACCACGGTAGATCACTCACCATATTTTGGTTGTTCATCTGGAGATCCTTGGATTTTTCTTGGTTCTTTTATCTGTCTTGACCTCCTCAAAAAAATTTCATAACATAGTTGCTTCTTGTGTGATTCCTCATTCTCCCTCTATTTTTCAATGTCATTTGATAAATTAGGAAACTAAATTTATGGTTTATATTCATTCAGTATCCTTCCACATTGTAACATCATAACCATATATATTTCCCTTATAACATTGGTATTTATTTACTGTTTAAAAATTGGTTTCATGGATAATTTAATTTAATGTTATCTCAGATGTTGTTCAATGTTCTAGAGAGATGATTTGTGGCTATTAAATATTTATATTAATTTTTTTATCTTTTTATCCACTTGAGTGAATCACAACTAATTATTTTTTATGAATTTTTTGGCCATATATTCAAAATATGGTTTAAATTATTTTTCAAGCTAATTTTTTTTAATAATGGTTTTATTAAGGTATAAATGTTTTTTTATTGAGTTACAAGATGAGGACCTATATATACTTAATGAAACCCAATTATAACTTCAGTATGGTTTAAATTATTGTCAATTCCTTATGAATTCTACCAACAATTATAAATTATTTAATAATTTATAGGTTGTTTATAAATGAAAAAAAAATTTCTTTCATGTATCATTTTTCCTAACATTTTTTAGAAAATCCTAGAAAAGATGTTAAATTCCACACATTTGTTTTCCGGAAATAGGTAATTTTTAGGTGGTTCTCTATAAATTCAAATAATTAACAAAACATCTAAATATTTTGATATTTGTTTTCTACCTAGGTATCAATAATTTTATAACCATCTACCAAATTAATCAATCTATTTAGGTGGAATTTTTAAACATAACACTTCAAAAAAATTATTGATTCCTCATCTTTGATATTATATGAAACTCCCAATGTATCCTTTATTAATCACCCACAAGTGGAAACATTAGTAATAACTCATGAATTTGGTTATAATTTGAAGTAAAATAACTGAAGGATTAATATATCAAGGGGGATTTTCTAATAATATCTTTAATGAATTCCCAATACTCAAATGTATCCTATTTATCATGTTGATAAAAATTATTGATATTAGTATAAAGTTTCCCTATTTTTAGGGAGATACATACTTCCTGAGAAACTTCTTTTCATTATCATTACATACAGCTAATGGTATATCTAATAATAATTTTAAAAATAATTTTATTTATTATTTAGTTATAAAGATATGTTCCTTGTTAATATTACATAATTTGTTAAACTATTGTTCTTAACTATATACCAAATATATAAAAGATTTGATAAATTTTCACATGGGTCTTCATTTTTATGGCCACCAAATTGGGGCATATATATTTTCTAAATCCTTTATAAATACATGAAATATATATTTGGTATATTTTATGGTGTGATATACCCATAAAATATAATTTTACTTTTGTTCTACACAAGGGCTTGTTATGTGTATATAAAGTATTTTTTTTTGACATGTGGGACATTATAAAGAAATATAGTATTATTCAATCTGAAAACCTATGGGAAATCATAATGTATGATTAGGACAACATCACAAGTCAAGGAATTCGTGATATTACTTTTTATCTGTACAGTTATTTTCACTACCTTTACATTAATTGCATACTATGACTCATTTAGAAGGGCTACAAAACTTATATAACTTCCAAACATTAAATGTTTAAATTCAGATAGATCTACCCATATTGATAATCATTTAATGGACTATCACATTAGATGAAAATGATTGAGATGGTTTAATTTATCTAAATTATGAATGTATTAGTCTAGAAATTTATTATTGTGTAATAATCCATGAGTTAAAGCATTTATTGTTTAAAAGTATCCTTAGGAATTATATAGGATCCTACTGTCTTGTGTTGGTAGTGTAATGTGTATGTTCATACTATGATCCATCGAGACTCTCCATCATTCAATGTAATATTATATTTTTCTTCATTCTCACATAAGATACTTGAATGAAAAAGGTGATATAAGGATAAAAAATATAACACATGTGATTGAGCATACCCTATTCATACATCACAACTGGGAATCCTAGGACTACCCTTTGATAATCATCTTGTAGAATAGAAGATGAAGAAAAAATATATGTGGTGTAATATTTACATATTTAAAATATTATTCATTTCTATTTTATGTATATTTCATATTTATTAGAATAATGATCTTAGGTTGATATTATAATCATTTTTGGTTGTTATAATAACTGTTATTAGTTTCTTATAAATCCTTGTAGCCTTGTAATTTTTTCAATGAAATTAAATTTATGAATCCCTGATGGAAATAAGTTTTTATCATATTTCTTATCTCACTAGCAGTAATAAGACATGACTAAATATTTGATTTTTGTGATTTGTATCATTGAATATAATATAGGATATCACAAGGCATGAGACAGGTTGAAAATGGGAATTTTTTATTCATACCATATGATTTTGATATATCATAGAATATGATATATTGCACCGATTTTATAAAAAATAGAGTGTCATATCATCAATAAGATATATATATATATCATAAAATATGCTATGAGATATCATACAGAATAGTACAAACATCATTCATAAAATAAAACTAATATCCCACCACTACTATATCGATTTTAATGATCTGACTATTTATCATAAAGTATAAATAAAATTCCATATCAGTCATTTATAAAAACACCTTTTGAATCGTAAAATATTCTTGAAGAATAAATTTTTTATTTTTCATGATATTCAATTATTGATAGAATTTATTATTTATCATTTATTTATAAATAATGACAGAGGTTAATTTACTGATTTATACTAATTTATAAAGAGCTTATGAATAAATTAATTACAAGGAAATTCTAATTAATTAATAAATTTTTATATAACATTAATTATTTAATATTAATTAATATTAAATGTTAATATTAAAAGTGAATTTTATAAAATTATAGGGCATGCAATGTGAATTAAATAAAAATGTTTATTTTTAAATATTAAGAAAATATTCATAAATTGTATAAATTAAAAATTTATGGAAAAATATAAATTTTTTATGTTTAAATTATTTATATTTAATAATTTAATAATTAGAATTTTAAATTAAAGAATTATTTTGGGAAATTATTTAAAAATTATCAGAAATCTTGTTTATGATTTATCTGATCAAAGGCTTAATAATGTTAAGTATAAGATGATTAGATTATGTAAAATGATTATATAATATAGTGTGGATTATATAGAGTTTATAATTATTAAAATTTTATATATTTAAAGTGAAATGACATATAAATTAATAATAAAATGGATTTCATATTATAAGGTGAATTTAAAGTGTTTATACGCAAGATTATGTTATGTTTATAATTAATAGGTAATTTATAAAGTGTTTATAGATACCTTTTATTTTTATGAATTATTCATAAGTGATTACCTCGTGCTTAAATGTATAAATTGGTGATTTATTTAAAATATTTTCTCTTATTTATTATTAATGGATATAATTTTTTAATATATTAAGAATAAATTTGTCCTGTAGTTTATGTTGTTAGGCTTCTTAAAAAATTTCAAGCCATTCATTGATTTCTAGGTACAATTTCATCATATTTTGTTTTAATCTACTATGATGTTGATTTTTAATTAATTTTATTAGCATTAATTTAGTTTATATATATAGTTTATTATTATTGGGTGTTTGATTTATGATGAATTGAATTTAATATACAGTAAAATATACTAGATAAGATGAAGTTGAGGTAAAATTTTTGACTAGCTTAGAGGCTATGTCTTGTTCTAAAATTCCAGGGTTGTATATCTATGTCTATGGGATTACTCATGTGGATATTTTCTATCTCATATAATTTTATTCCTTTCAAGGAAGTGTTTATATACCAAAAAAATGATACTAATTTTTATATGGTTAAATTTATTTTTCTTCAATGTTTAAGAGGGTAACACAAACTGTCAGTTGTGTAAAGAGTTATACATTATTAAGGTTTGAACATATTCATATAGTGTATGGATTAGGAATAAAAAAAATCAATAGAAACATGCATACCTACATAAAAATTATCATTTTATTATTCAATAGGAATTTAAGCAATATCACAAGGGACGAAAGTGGTGAAGAAGAAATGCATCCTCCCTAAATATCATCATATAATCATTTAAAAGAGAACTATTGAAATAGTAAGTAATACAAGGATAATTGGGACCCCCTTTCATTCCAATATATCATCTAAAAAATTTCATTCTTTATATGCATGATTAACCTCAATACATTGATTAATGAACACCATACCCTTCTGAATTAGGTATGCCAAGTCCCATAGAGCACTGTCATCCCTTGAATGAGGCCCACTGACACATTGGACTCAAATTCCACCTCTAAAAGATGAATGTTCAAAAGCATTCACATAATAAGGACCCTTACCATGGCCCTCTCTTCAGCTCCCATTGAGTTTCATAGTCCATAAAAACAACTAAAAGTAAAAATGGTATAGCATCATTCATCTCCCACCAAACCACCCACCCTCATAACATCTGAAATACTGGATCTTTCAACATTCAGTTTGAGTCCAACCCATAGAGGATTCCATTTAACCCACATCCCTAAATTAGTATGTGATCTTATTTCATTATCCAACACTACTATTGGGATAAAATGTATCAAGGACACCGATTCACTTATATGGTTAATCAGGACACCCATTTCAACCACAAAATATATTAACGAGATTTTAATAAGATCAGGTGAGATGATTTTTCCTTCCCTTTATTTATTTATTACCACCTATAAGACCCACCATGCTATAGAAAAATACATTCTACAAGCCCTCTATTCCACTTTGTTATATTCCTCTCCCTGTATCCAGGATGCTACAACCTATATCATTGAGTCCCCTTATACAGATATCACCCTTCCATGTTTAGTTAGTCTCCAAAAAATAGACTCCTAGAGACTGTTGAAGAACAAATTCTATATCACTTCTCTACTCGGGGAAGTTTAACACCAACATCGAGATACCAAACTCACTTCCTCCTTCTTTATGTTATCATCAACAGGGATTGTGTGGTTCCTCAGACTCTAAATCAAGAAATTCATTTTTGAAGGTATCTATTTACACCACATATTTTTATCCTATTCTTACGATCCACTTCTTGTAGATACCATGTCCTAGAAAGCCTTACTACTGAACTACCTCGAGTGGTATTCAGGGAAAACACAACTATATATTTCCTCTTTCAAATAGATACTGTTTAAAAGTATATTATGAAGGGTATTTATAATAGTATAGATGAAATTAAGAAATATAATTCTTTATTTAAATATGATATCTGGAACTAGATATCCTAGAAAATAGAGTAGTTCCCCACCCTAATTACTTTTCCAGAAGTTGATCTCACCACAACAGTCCACCCATCATGTATTTTCTGTCAGGGTCTCTAGCTAGTCTACCACAATTTTTTCCAGCCCTTACATCTTCCTCGAGATGGACTCCCACTCTATCCAATATTTTTTCATGGATATTTTTCATGAAAATAAAACAAAGGGTATTACCTTCAATAAAATACCATGATAGTGTAGAATCCTCGACCTATATAGTTTCAGTTACATTCCAAATATTGATTCATCCTTCCTCTATGGGTGTCTCCATACACTACCAAGAATCCCAATGGCATCGACCATTATAATTTTCATCCCATATGAAATGTTTCATGATTTTCCAACTTGATTAGTCGTTCCTTTTAGGGTCTTGATCACTGACAGAACATGCATTGAAATTGAGGTGAGGACCCTATTAATCAGGTTAATGAGACCTAAAAAAGGGATTAATCAATTTTTTTAATTGAAATTTTCCACATAATATTATTGATGTTGCTTTTGAAAATTTCCTTTTTTATTTTTCCATTCGAAATGGGATCTATAGATACTCCATTGGGAAGTATTATTCCTAAATTTCATGCATACTTTATATAGTCTTGCTGCGTCTTTCTGAACACTTTTTGAAAATGTAGACTTTTCTATTCCATCGATTGATTATTTTTCCACTATAGATTCCATATTAATCAATGATATTATTCATCCAAATAGTATATTTTAACATTCCATCCATAAAAAATCATTAGAAAACATGATATAAGATATTATACATTGCCATAACATGTTCAAAAAAGGAAGAATGGCTCCCTTTTACCAACCGTTTTTTATCCTCCATATGAGATATTTTTATAAACGAATAAATAAAATTAGTGATATAGGATCTACATGCATTAGACTCCCCAAGGTATCGATGAAGATGGAACATTTTACCATTAGAGATATAGATATCCATGTGGTAGAGTATCACCTAAATAGAGGATCACAAACTCCTTTTGAGAATCCAAATTTCCTCATAAATTTGATGATGAATCCCCACTCAATCGCATCACATGACTCGTACATATAAACATGGTTGCTAACATTGGAATCAAGTGTATTCTTATGAATATATTTAATATTTCCCTTTTCTTCCCAGATTGTATCTTCTGTTCTCTTATATCCAATGAAATCATATTGTTCCTTCGAGTCTATTTTGGGAATTATCGGGCTAAGACATATGTTAATGAGGTTTTTATGATCTTTTAGATGTAATTTCATATGAAAATTTGGAGTTATTGATTAATACATTTGGGCAAGAGATTATTTAGGAAAAGAACAAATATGGAAGAACACACTTCTATTAGAAGTTCCCCACCTTTGAAGAAGTCACAAATATCAACCCTAATAATATCATTAATGATGTACCAAGTATATGTGAAAAATTATCCCAAAAATCCATATGGTCTAGGAGAACTATATGGTTTCATGATAAGAAATGCTTCATTTATTTCCTCCTCTTCCTATATTCCATCAAAAAGTTCAATCTCATCAACCTCCACTAGTCTGGGAATACAACTCATGATGTCTTATTCAATTGAAATCTCTATCATGCTTATTCTATAAGTTTCTCCTAGTCTTGCTAGAAAACCCTGAAAATGATCCAGGTCCATATTTCCTGAAACATTAATATATCCCATATAGGACCCATAAATAATATTTTGATTGATCTTCTTTGTCACGAACCAGCCCGGGTCGACCCTGAACCGGTCACCCGAGCCGGTCCGCGGCAAGTCCCGAGGGGCGTTCCCGATCCCCCCGGGATGGAAACGAGTGCCGGGCATTAAAATTTGATCGTTGGGAACGATTTCAGCCCAAGAAAATGTAAATAGAACAGAACAAATAAACACTAAAGACACGAACAAAACTACACCACGACATACCTCCACGTGACCTCGCGGTCACCACCCAACTACAACCAACATCGCTCCCACACTGAGCGACTCAATCCAGGAAAACCTGAACACAAGGAACCTGCAACTGAAAAGGTAAAAGATAGGCGTGAGCACAAAAGTACTCAGTAGGTGAGCCCAACAACAAATCCCAAAGCACTGCCAGTAAACAAAGAATCTACCTATTCCAGGATTGAACTACAATGTATAAAAGTATGCTTTTATAATGTTTCACTTGAAAAACTAAACACGAGCCATTACCCTTATTCCTTTTCAAAAGTTGAAATTCTTTTCATTGATTCTAAATTCATTCTGAACGATAAAGAAGTGTTACATTTTCAGTTTTACCACACAAGAGAAAAACGCATTTTTTATTTGAAAGCCATTTCCGCAAGGCAACCAGTACAAGCTGTAAAGAAGAACTGGATGTAACAAGCAGGAAAGAAAACAAGTGCAAGTAAAAGTAAACAGGCATGGAAAAACCAAGTGCAAGTAAAAATAAACCAGAAGTTATCCGCAATAACCATGGGCACACACACACACTCACACACTCTCACACACACACACATACTCACACACGCACACACTCACACCCAAGTGGTCCCCCGTATGCCGATGGAAGGCACCACGCCAGAGATGGTAGAGCACTATGGGTAAATCCCCTAAGGTTCATCTAGCTCGCGTGGGACCCTAGAACCTCGTGTCTCGGTGAAACGTGGCTTAGAAGGCCACGACCCTCAGAAAACGTGGCTTAGAAGGCCACGACCCTCAGAACACGTGGCTTAGAAGGCCACGAACCTCAGATATCATATGTTTAGTTAGTGTTACAAACGTCAATCCAGCTAAGTGAAACAGGGACGACACCCATCCGGCTCACTAGCACACTAGTTCTAGTCCGCCCACCTAGATACCCAGGGTTTCCCCGTGTTCTCAAACAAGCTTCACATTCACATAGTATATTTCTTCCTCATATCGCAGGCCAAACAAGATATCTCACACAAAAGTCACCATTTCCACACCCAAACAATATTTCAAAACTCACGCACGTCAGAAATACCTTTCTGAAAATATAAATGTCATTACCTAATCATTTTGCAAAAACCCCTTTTTGGAAACACTCAAACAAGAACATAAACAACTTTCACAACCCAGAAATCATTATTTTTAATAACACAACAAGGGAAAACATCTTTCTTCAACCAAGAACCACACGTAAATTTTCAAAAAAACAATTTCAAAAGGTCACACGACGTTTTCTCTAATCATGGTTATAAGAAAACACCATTTTCCATAAACAGTACATTTAATAATTTACACATGCCAAAAACATTTCAAAACCCAATTCAACATGTCTTTCGTTATTCAGGAAGATCCATTTAGCGACATTACTATGAAATCCCACAATTGAAACCAAGAAAACACTTTTAATGAAATGCTAGAATTAAACAGTTTGCATTATCAGCAAATCACCACACTATAAAACTACTTAATATTATTTTCTTAAATTTACTGAAATTTAATAAAAGGACAAGGAATAAATAAATTCTTAATTTAGAGGCAAGTGCATATGGAGACATACCTCGAATCGGAATGACGAATGACACGGCCCAAGACTCCCGTTGCGAAAATGGCGCATCGAATTGCGCCGTCAAACAGATCCTAAAACAGTAGACCGAAAAACGGGTGTAACGATCAGTAATAATAATATAATAGCAGTAACCAATATATAATGTTAATATCAGTATTGATATAATAACAATAATAATATAGTCGTAACAATGACAATAACAATAATAATATAATTAGCATAATAATAATATATCAATAATAGCAATAATAATAATATCATAATATTAATACAATAATAATAATAGGAACAATGCCAATTTAATATAATAATAATATATTAATAATATAATAATGATAATAATATAAAATAATGTCAACATAATAATAATAATAATAATAATATAATGACAATAGCATAATAATAATAATTTAATAATAATAATAAGAATATCATAACATAATAATAATAATACAAATAATATGATAATAATTAAAATAATAATAAATATATTAGTAATAATAATAATAATAAAAATAATAATAATAATAATATAATAATAATAATAATAAAGTAATATTAACATAATAATAATAATAATAAAATAATATTAACATAATAATAATAATAAAAAATAATAATAATAATATAATAATAATAACATAATTATAATTTGATAATACTATTAATATAATGACATTAACATAATAAATAAATAAAACAAAGAAGAACTCACGAGTGGAGGGGGAAAAGCGGAGAAGAAGGTGGGTCGGGCCGGCGTCTAGGGTCGCCGGAATTCGGACACCGCGAGGAGGCCGATACGGCGGGGATGCGGGGAGCAGGGACGGCGCGGCGGTGCGAAGGGGGGTGAGCGGGAGAGCTGGGACGACGACAGGGAGACGGGGCGGCCGGGAGCAGCAGAGGGGGTGCACCGGAGGTCGGCTGTGCAGAGGAGGCCGGGACAGGGGGGGTCGGACGGCGGCGCAGGGAGGAGGCAAGAGGGGAAGGGCCGGAGGCCGGGCGGGACGCCGGGAGGAGGCCGACGAAGGACGGGGTCGCGCGGAGGCCGGCCTGGGGGCGTCGGCGCGGGGTGGTGGTGCAGGGAACCGGGGTCGGGGAAGGGGCGAGGTGGAGCGCACAGGAGGGAGGCCGGGCGCGGTGCGTGGGACGGGGAGCGGCGGAGAGGCGACGGAGTGTGCTAGGGCTGGTCGGGCAAGGCAGGGGGTGAGGCCGAGGGCAGGAAGCTGGGACGGGAGGAGGGTGCAGGGGAGAGGGCGGCCTGGCGCGGCGGCTTGGCGCGGCGGGACGACGATCGGTGAGGGGAGGCTGGCTCGACGGAAAAGCCAGGACGCTGGGACGGGAAGCGGCGGAGATGGCCGGTGGGCGCGGCAGGGTCGCGCGAGGGAGAAGGCGGCGGCGGGATGGTGGGCGCGGCGTACGTAGGAAGGAAGGAGGGAGGGAGGGAAGAGCGGGGGAGAGAGAGAGAGGGGGATGGGTGGCGGCTCAAAGGGGTCTAGGGTTAGGCTAGGGTAGGTTTATATATATCTATATATATGATAAAAATAATAATGTTAATAATTATAATAATAAAAATAGTAAAACATTATAACAACAATAATAAAATGTATAATCATAATAAAACCTTTTTAATAATAATAAAATTTATCATAATAATAATAATAGAACTTATAATAATAATAATAATAAAACATAGATAATAATAATAAAACTTACAATAATAATAAATAATAAATTAGTTAATTCAAATAATAAATGTTTTGGTCAAATATTTAAAATAATAATTTTAAAATAATTTGAAGATGTTACACACATATATATATATTTATACATATATAGATCTATATATACACACACATTATTATACATATATATATAGCCATATATAAACATATATACAATAATAATAACACAAATTAAAAGGTATTAATAATAAAATACCAACATGAAAATTATAAAATTTAAAACACCGGGTGAACACACTGTCACCCGGGCTGAACGCACGGTCACCGCTAACGATGCGGTGACCGCGCACCGGCGCGAAACCGCCAATCGCAATTAATCTTCGAAAAATTTAAATCGGGACCAAGAGAGGAGAAAAATTACTGATGTCCGCGGTCGGGGTGTGACAATTCTCCCCACCACAGACACTTTCTGCCCCCAGAAAGTCACCAGGTCACAAGTCAGCCAAAAATCCAAGTCTATGCCCAACAGTACTGAAGAAAACTAAAGTTCTCGGGGATGACCTTACTCTACACAGGTCACACCCGACCGATTCAAGAGAAAACTGGGGTCCGAGGGTGAGGGGAGAACCCGAAGGGGTTCTCCCCACCACAAGAACTCAACTAGTGCAGAAAAGTTGACCATCTAAATAGAACACCCTGGGAAAGGGGGGGGGGGGGGGCGACGCGGGAACTCCCAACCAATTCAAACCAACTCTTATAACACGATTACTACAACACCTCTGTCCAAACCTTGAACCCACGACTAGAGTCAACAACCTTCAATACTAGGGGAAACCCACGAAAACCCTAAACCAAAACATCGAGTTAGAAACATGGCCCACTGAAATCCATGAAACACAACCACATCTGACGAGCATTGCTAAACAAAGGTCAACCCACCGAAGGGTCAACCACACTTTTAAGAAAGACACACGATTCAGAATATCACCTCCACATGACAAGTCTGCTTAGATTATCATAGAACCAGTCCATAGTCACTTTATAGAAAAACTACGCATTTACAACGCTGTTGAAACTTCAGTAGCAGGAAAACAAGTATGGAAGAGGTTTCTAATTGCTTAACCGTCAACACGGAAGACAGAACTTGGACCAAGGCTTCACAACCCTGGGAACTCCTGACTGTGCGCGAGCTTCACCCCGAGACTTGTGGCTGGGGCTCTGATGGCTGAAGCATCTTCTGCCTCACAGTCAGGTACTGACATTCTCCCATCACAGCGTCCTCTTCATGCGACGCTTCCTGCAAAACTTCTCCAGATGACCCAGGAAACCGCATCGATGACACGTATTCGGAGGATTGCAACAAGACGGCTTTAAATGCCCAAAACGACCACACTGAAAGCATACAATCGAACGATCTAATGAACTGGAAGTTGGGACCAAAGGGGATAACTCATTGGGGACAGGTATCTCTGGCGCCTTTTCCTCACCAGAGGGGGAACTCTTACGAACAACAACAGGGGACGCTGAAGTATTAACCATCCGCACACCAGAAACTAACTCAGCCAAGAAAGCTTCCTCCACCAGCTTCTCAAAACAAAGGTCTTTAGAAAGGAGGACTCGCTCCTAGATCTCTGGACGAAGACCCCCAGTGAAAAGAGAGACCTTCATGAGCTCATGCGACGCTACATCTGGAGAAAAGGAAATTAGTTCCTTGAAATGGTTAACATATGCCTTCACCGTCCGTCGACCTTGTTGAATATGCACAAGCTCCCTCTTTTCTCCAGCTTCACTTCCTCAGGTACAAACCATTGGATGAAAACCGTTTTAAAGACATCCCACGTCATTTGACCTTGCGTTGACGGTGGGGTAACCATCTTCCACTGGTCCAGAGCTGGACCCTCAAACAACTTCATAATTTCACGGACCTTAACACTACCGGGAGTTCCTAATATTCTAAAGACACGTTCCACTTCCTCGAGCCATTTCACTGCTTCTAACAGACCCTGATCACCATGGAGAATAGGCAAAGTCTGAGGAGGACCAAAAACTGGGCATGACATATCCGAATCCTTAGAGACCTTTCTGGGCGGCATTTCCTGAGCGATATATAAAACTCAAAGCCAAAACCAACATCAAATCGAAGCAACATCAATAAAAGCGTCTTCATCAAAAACAGTCGGCACAAGGACCAAACAAATACAAACACAACCCAAAACAAAATCTCCTTTTAAAAAAATTCCCTTTTTATTTTTGATTTCAAAACCACCCTTTCTCAAGATCACTTTCCAAAAACCAATCCACTTTCAAACCAAAAACTTTCCAAAACCTTTTCCCCTTTTTAAACCAATTGAGAAAACAAAATCAAGCCTTTAATTTCAAATACACACCCAGGTAATCTCATGAACCGTTGCACATGTGTTCATCCACATTCCATTCATACGTGCATCAACACACACTTTCCATGCATTCTCACACATGTGAAAACGTTCATAAAGAGGAACCAAGGTTTCAACCCAAATCATTCTTATCCAATTCCAAGAAAGCAACAGATTTCCAAATCAAGAGATTTCAGTTTTAAAACCCATTTTATACATTTAATGTCCTTTAAAAGAAACCAGTCCATTTTTTTTTTCAAAAACCTTTTTCATTTCCAACTACGCACTCACACAAACCAAAACGAAAACAACATCCAAATTTTCATCAACCACTGAAGTGAGAGACTAGTAGTCACGCTCAACCCGACGACATGGTAGTGAGCCATGTCTCAAGTCAGTTTCGACCACTAGGAGGAATTCAAACCACGTACTCGGACTCCACATGGGTCACTACTCTATGTGAAATCACGACGTAACGTCGACTTGCCTCCATTGTCATCTCTCAATCCAAGACAAACCAGAAAAGACAAGGACACAATTCCCGAACTACCCCTGGTAACTCGAAGATCAGTGCGAGCAAGAGTTCGCGACGCTCTTCCCGTACTTACCCCTCGAGTTCCGACAGTCCTAATCTCCTTCTACCGGACAACCCAAATAACAAGAACCACCTCTGATACCATTTTGTCACGAACCAGCCCGGGTCGACCCTGAACCGGTCACCCGAGCCGGTCCGCGGCAAGTCCCGAGGGGCGTTCCTAATCCCCCCGGGATGGCAAAGAGTGCCGGGCATTAAAATTTGATCATTGGGAACGATTTCAGCCCAAGCAAAAGTAAATAGAACAGAACAAATAAACACTAAAAACACGAACAAAACTACACCACGACATACCTCCACGTGACCTCGCGGTCACCACCCAACTACAACCAACGTCGCTCCCACACTGAGCGACTCAAGCCAGGAAAACCTGAACACAAGGAACCTGCAACTGAAAAGGTAAAAGATAGGCGTGAGAACAAAAGTACTCAGTAGGTGAGCCCAACAACAAATCCCAAAGCACTGCCAGTAAACAAAGAATATACCTATTCCAGGTTTGAACTACAATGTATAAAAGTATGCTTTTATAATGTTTCACTTGAAAAACTAAACACGAGCCATTACCCTTATTCCTTTTCAAAATTTGAAATTCTTTTCATTGATTCTAAATTCATTCTGAACGATAAAGAAGTGTTACATTTTCAGTTTTACCACATAAGAGAAAAACACATTTTTTATTTGAAAGCCATTTCCGCAAGGCAACCAGTACAAGCTGTAAAGAAGAACTGGATGTAACAAGAAGGAAAGAAAACAAGTGCAAGTAAAAGTAAACAGGCATGGAAAAACCAAGTGCACGTAAAAATAAACCAGAAGTTATCCGCAATAACCATGGGAACACACACACACTCACACACTCACACACACACACACATACTCACACACGCACACACTCACACCCAAGTGGTCCCCCGTATGCCGACGGAAGGCACCACGCCAGAGATGGTAGAGCACTATGGGTAAATCCCCTAAGGTTCATCTAGCTCGCGTGGGACCCTAGAACCTCGTGTCTCGGTGAAACGTGGCTTAGAAGGCCACGACCCTCAGAAAACGTGGCTTAGAAGGCCACGACCCTCAGAACACGTGTCTTAGAAGGCCACGACCCTCAGATATCATATGTTTAGTTAGTGTTGCAAACGTCAATCCAGCTAAGTGAAACAGGGACGACACCCATCCGGCTAACTAGCACACTAGTTCTAGTCCGCCCACCTAGATACCCAGGGTTTCCCCGTGTGCTCAAACAAGCTTCACATTCACATAGTATATTTCTTCCTCATATCGCAGGCCAAACAAGATATCGCACACAAAAGTCACCATTTCCACACCCAAACAATATTTCAAAACTCACGCACGTCAGAAATACCTTTCTGAAAATATAAATGTCATTACCTAATCATTTCGCAAAAACCCCTTTTTGGAAACACTCAAACAAGAACATAAACAACTTTCACAACCCAGAAAGCATTATTTTTAATAACACAACAAGGGAAAACATCTTTCGTCAACCAAGAACCACACGTAAAGTTTCAAAAATACAATTTCAAAAGGTCACACGGCGTTTTCTCTAATCAAGGTTATAAGAAAACACCATTTTCCATAAACATAACATTTACTAATTTACACATGCCAAAAACATTTCAAAACCCAATTCAACATGTCTTTCGTTATTCAGGAAGATCCATTTAGCGACATTACTATGAAATCCCACAATTGAAACCAAGAAAACACTTTTAATGAAATGCTAGAATTAAACAGTTTGCATTATCAGCAAATCACCACACTATAAAAACTACTTAATATTATTTTCTTAAATTTACTGAAATTTAATAAAAGGACAAGGAATAAATAAATTCTTAATTTAGAGGCAAGTGCATAGGGAGACCTACCTCGAATCGGAATGACGAATGACACGGCCCAAGACTCCCGTTGCGAAAATGGCGCATCGAATTGCGCCGTCAAACAGATCCTAAAACAGTAGACCGAAAAACGGGTGTAACGATCAGTAATAATAATATAATAGAAGTAACCAATATATAATGTTAATATCAGTATTGATATAATAACAATAATAATATAGTCGTAACAATGACAATAACAATAATAATATAATTAGCATAATAATAATATATCAATAATAGCAATAATAATAATATCATAATATTAATACAATAATAATAATAGGAACAATGCCAATTTAATATAATCAGAATACATTAATAATATAATAATGATAATAATATAAAATAATGTCAACATAATAATATTAATAATAATAATATAATGACAATAGCATAATAATAATAATTTAATAATAATAATAAGAATATCATAACATAATAATAATAATACAAATAATATGATAATAATTAAAATAATAATAAATATATTATTAATAATAATAATAATAATAATAATAATAATAAAATAATATTAACATAATAATAATAATAAAACAATAATAATAATGATATAATAATAATAACATAATTATAATTTGATAATACTATTAATATAATGACATTAACATAATAAATAAATAAAACAAAGAAGAACTCACGAGTGGAGGGGGAAAAGCGGAGAAGAAGGTGGGTCGGGCCGGCGTCTAGGATCGCCAGAATTCGGGCGCCTCGAGGAGGCCGATACGGAGGGGATGCGGGGAGCAGGGACGGCGTGGCGGTGCGAAGGGGGGTGAGCGGGAGAGCTGGGACGACGACAGGGAGACGGGGCGGCCTGGGAGCAGCAGAGGGGGTGCACCGGAGGTCGGCCGTGCAGAGGAGGCCGGGACAGGGGGGGTCGGACGGCGGCGCAGGGAGGAGGCAAGAGGGGAAGGGCCGGAGGCCGGGCGGGACGCCGGGAGGAGGCCGGCGAAGGCCAGGGTCACGCGGAGGCCGGCCTGGGGGCGTCGGCGCGGGGTGGTGGTGCAGGGAACCGGGGTCGGGGAAGGGGCGAGGTGGAGCGCGCAGGAGGGAGGCCGGGCGCGGTGCGTGGGACGGGGAGCGGCGGAGAGGCGACGGAGTGTGCTGGGGCTGGTCGGGCAAGGCAGGGGGTGAGGCCGAGGGCAGGAAGCTGGGACGGGAGGAGGGTGCAGGGGAGAGGGCGGCCTGGCGCGGCGGCTTGGCGCGGCGGGACGACGATCGGTGAGGGGAGGCCGGCTCGACGGAAAAGCCAGGACGCCGGGACGGGAAGCGGCGGAGACGGCCGGTGGGCGCGGCGGGGTCGCGCGAGGGAGACGGCGGCGGCGGGATGGTGGGCGCGGCGTACGCAGGAAGGAAGGAGGGAGGGAGGGAAGAGCGGGGGAGAGAGAGAGAGGGGGATGGGTGGCGGCTCAAAGGGGTCTAGGGTTAGGCTAGGGTAGGTTTATATATATCTATATATATGATAAAAATAATAATGTTAATAATTATAATAATAAAAATAGTAAAACATTATAACAACAATAATAAAATGTATAATCATAATAAAACCTTTTTAATAATAATAAAATTTATCATAATAATAATAATAGAACTTATAATAATAATAATAATAAAACTTAGATAATAATAATAAAACTTACAATAATAATAAATAATAAATTAGTTAATTCAAATAATAAATGTTTTGATCAAATATTTAAAATAATAATTTTAAAATAATTTGAAGATGTTACACACATATATATATATTTATACATATATAGATCTATATATATACACACATTATTATATATATATATAGCCATATATAAACATATATACAATAATAATAACACAAATAAAAAGGTATTAATAATAAAATACCAACATGAAAATTATAAAATTTAAAACACCGGGTGAACACACTGTCACCCGGGCTGAACGCACGGTCACCGCTAACGATGCGGTGACCGCGCACCGGCACGAAACCGCCAATCGCAATTAATCTTCGAAAAATTTAAATCGGGACCAAGAGAGGAGAAAAATTACTAATGTCCGCGGTCGGGGTGTGACATTCTTGGTAATCCTCTTTTCTTTGAGACAAGCCTAAAAGTAGGTTGTGTTACGATCCCACTCTCTTACCTAAGTCAGTCTTGATATTTACCCATAGGAACTTATTATAGCCAATTTTTTTTCTCCCCATTCCGTTATCTTGTCATTGAATATATTGAATACATCATCATCCAAATTATGTTGTAGGATCTTTTTCAAATTTTTCTATATCCACATTAACCCTTTCTAAGATGGACTTATTTAATGATTTTCATGGAATCCACTCATGTAAATATTTCTTTAAATTCTTAATCTATTGGGTTAAATCCACTCAAGTACATATTTTTATTTGTTTCACCAATAAGTTATTGACCATTTGATGAAATCCATCAAATGTCGACCTATTTCGTGAGTAAAAAACCCACTACTACAGTCTCATATCCTTACATATTCAACAAACACTAATATAAACATCACTATATATTGATATTCCATATGTGATTATTACTCTAGATAAAAATACATCCCAAAAAACCCATATACAATAGACCAATGGTGGTCATGAAGTTTTTGAAGTCTTTTAGGGAGGTACTAAAATAAGCAACCCATCTTATTTTCTCTGAGTTGTCTATGATTGTGTAAATGTCCTCTCCAATATACCATGCTTGACCACCAGATTAGATGATAGAAAAGTGCTTCCACAAAGTTTTATTATTTTAACCATCACATTTGGTATAAACAAAAGTAAATAAAACCTACAACCCCCTTATATTCATCTTTACCATAATTTTCCAAGATAAAAAATCAACATACTCTACTTTGTCCTTGCATTTTAAGAAAATTAAAATAGAAGAGTTGCATGTACCCGAATTCTTGAACACTAAGAATCATATTAACATTGAAATTATATGTAAATGATCCATGTTTTTGTTGGTTCAATAACTAATTAATAAGAATATTTGAAATTATCAGACATCATAAGAAACATAAGTAGATTTTCACTCACCCCAAGACCTCTAGCTTTCCATATCATCACTGAATTCATTGCAACTGGGAGGGAGTTTCCTTGTGATAAGAAACCTATCCAAGCATATTGATGGAATTTTAATTAAGAATATATTTATACCTAGTATGAATAATTGTCTTTCTCAGCACAAGGGACATGCAAACCATCACACCACCATTTTCTCATGGCTTAAAACCTTTTGATATACTATCTTTTGATGAAGTTTCTTCCATCACCAATAAACGATTTGGAGACCCCACATAAGCCGAGTCAGGTGAGGGGTCCATATTTAACAGTCAAGGAGAATGGGAAAATTTACAGAACCCGATTAAAAATTGTGGATACCTCATACTAATTTCCTCATCCAAAAGTAAAACTCAATGTAAATCTTTTCGATCTGGGAAGACCTCATTCTTATGAATAGAAAATTATCACTTTGTTTGGTTTTGAAACTTCACAATCCAACATCTTTCCTTTTGAAATCCCTGGTAAATCCTTTTGAGATTTCATAAACTACAACACATGATCTAGAGTCACCTTAGAAACCTTAATGAGAACCTCCTCATTATTCTTTTTGTCCAAGATATAGATATATGTGAGAGCTGAAGAACTAGGAAGAACTCATTCTCCTATGAATTAAATAATCTCTTTGCCAAGTTTAGAAACCTCACATTTCAACAAATTTTCATCCAATAAACCAACTGAATCTTTTTGAGAACCAGAAGTCTCCAAAACCATAACCTAGAAATCCTTTATATCACTGGTGTGTTTTTTATATGTTTTCTAGAAAAATTATTAAATTGGTGTTGGTTAAATTTCCATTAAAAAATATGTACAAAAAGCCGCAGCAGTGCTTCCACCTATCTGCTAAAATTAATTATTTTTACTATTTTTTATTTCTAAAATATTTATTTTATTTTATTTTGTTTATATATATATATAAGTAAAACAAAAAATTCATCAAAATTTATGTGATATTTAATATCAAGTAGTACTTCAATTATAGCTGTCTGTATTTTGACAGAAGCCCTTACTCAGGGTTCTCTTTTATATGAGGGATTTACCTAGAAATAATTTTTCATTTTCGATGTAGGATTTGGGTTCCCCCTTTCATACTCAGAACATTCGGCACTTCTGATGTGGGATTCAGAACTATTCCAAGTACATGGATTTAAAAGACTATAAAATTTAAACTATAAGACCAATATAAATGAAACTGAAAACATAGATTAAACATATATGAAATATTTGTAAATAAAAATAATTTCCGAACATATTTTGATGAAAAATAATTTATATGCTTTCAAAGCCACTTACTTGAAACTTAAAAACATTTCATGTATGTGACTTTGGAAGACAATAAAATAAAAAATATAAGACCAATATAAATGAAACCAAAAAATGGATTAAAAATATAATAAATAGTCAAAAATAAAAATAACTCTCTAACAATAGTTGGTGAAAAATAATTTTCATGCTTTCAAAGCCACCAATGTAAAAATTAAAAATTCTTCATGTATGTGACTTTCAAAGCCTATAAAATATAAACTATAAGACTAATATAAATAAAAATTAAAAAATGGATTAAAAATATAAGAAATAGTTTAAAATAAAAATAATTTCATAAATTTCATTGATGAAAAATAATTTATAAGCTTTCAAAACCACCTATCTGAATCTTAAAAATGTTTCAAGTATGTGGCTTCAAAAGATTATACAATATAAACCACTAGACAAATATAAATGAAACTAAAAACATAGATTCAACATATAAGAAATAGTTGAAAATTAATTAGTTAATTAGTAATATAATTTTTAATTATATAATTATTGACTATTTAATAATTAATTAGTTAATCAGTAATATAATTATTAATTATTAATTATTAATTATTAATTATTAACAATACAATTAATTAGTTAATTAGTAATATCATTATTAATTATATAATAATGAATTAATAGTATAATTAATTATTGTATAATTATTAATTATATAATAATTAAATTGTTAATTTGTAATATAATTATTAATTGAGTAACAATTAATTAGTTAATTAGTAATAAATTTTTTTAATATATAATAATTAATTATTTAATTACTAATAAAATTATTATTTTTAAAATACTTAATTAGTTAATTAGTAATATAATTATTAATTATAATTATTCATTATTATTAGTAATTATATAATAATTAATTAGTTAATTATTAATAGAATTTTTATTTATAATAATTAATTAGTTAATTATTAATATAATTATTAATTAAATAATAGTTAATTAGTTAATTAGTTAATTAGTAATATAGTTATTAATTATATAATAATTAATCAGTTAATTAATAATATAATCATTAATTATATAAATATTAATTATTTAATTATTAATAAAATTATTAATTATATTTATTCATTAAATTATTAATTATTAATTGTTACTAATTTGTTAATTAATTATATTACTAACTAGCTAACTCATTATAATTAATAATTATATAAATAATTAGCTAATTAATTATTATAAAATTAATAATTAATTATTATTAATTATATTATTAATTAGGTAATTAATTATTAATTATTAATTAGGAATATAATAATTAATTATATAATAATTAATAAGTTAATTAGTAACATAATTATTAATTATACATTAATTAATTAGTTAATTAGTAATATAATTATTAATTACATAATAATTAATTAGTTAATTAATAAAATAATTATTAGTTAATTAAATAATAATTGTTAAACTAATTAATTATTACATAATTTATAATGATATTAATAATTAACTAATTAATTATATAATTAATAATTATATTACTAAATAACTAATTAATTATTAACTATTTCTTATATATTTATTCCATGTTTTATGTTTTATTTATATTTTTCTTTTAATTTAGATTTTATAGTCTTTCAAAGCCACATACTTGAAACATTTTTAATTTTAATGTAGGTGGTTTTGAAAGCTTATAAATTACTTTTCATCAACATTTTTTATGAAATTATTTTTATTTTCAATAATTTCTTATATGTTCAATCCATGTTTTATGTTTCATTTATATTCTTCTTATAGTTTATATCTTATAGTATTTAAAATCTACATACTTGAAACATTTTTAAGTTTCAAATAGGTGGTTTTTAAATCATATAAATTATTTTTCATCAAAACAATTTATGAAATAATTTTTATTTTCAAATATATCGTATATGTTTAATCCATGTTATATTTTCATATATATTGGTCTTATATTTTATATTTTATAGGCTTTCAAAATCATATACTTGAAACATTTTATTTTTCAAGTTGGTGGTTTTGAAAAATTATAAATTATTTTTCATCAACATTTGTTTGTAGATTATTTTTATTTTAGACAATCACTTATATATTTAATACATTTTTTAAGTTTCATTTATATTGGTATCATATTTTATATTTTATAGGCTTTCAAATTAATATACTTGAAACATTTTTATGTTTCAAGTAGGAGGCTTTGAAAGCTTATAAATTATTTTTTATCAACATTTTTTACAAAATACATTTTATTTTCAACTGTTTATTATAAGTTTAAGCTATGTTTCATGTATCAATTATATTGGGCATATGGTTTATATTTTATAGATATTCAAATCCATGTACTTGAAATAGTTTTGAATCCCACATTAGAAATGTAGAATGTTCTGCGCAGGAAAGGGAGAACCAGAATCCCACATTGAAAATGCAGAATGATTTCGAAGGCAAGACTTATTATAAAAGGGATATCTGGATGAGGGTTTGAGTCAAAATCCATATTGACATAATTTAAGTACTAATAGATATTATATAGTAGTTAAATTCTAATGATTTTTTATTGGTATATATATATAAGAAAAAAAATAAAAATAAAAATTTTAAAAATTGAAAAATAGTAATTTTCTTTTATGATTTTAGTGGAATGGTTATATCAGGGTTTACGCCTTTCACCCACAATATAAAGGCAGTAGCACTGATACCATGTTTACTAAACATTTTAAAAAAGAATAACCAACACCTATTTAATAATTTCTTAGAAAACATATAAAAAATAAACTCCATCACCGGCAGAATCCTGCAGAAAGGATGGCACCATGGGGAAAAGACTAGTTGGATGGTCATTTGAGAAGGCTGACACCTCCATTGAAAAGTGGGCATGTTAATCAGGCATGTGAGGCATATCTACCAAATTTAGAATAGTATACTCTTTGATCTTCCAACATTTGGTATCATGAGGTTACACCATTGACCTTGCTGGAACTTCCTCCGACTGACCCAGATATCCACTCACTGAACCTCCTAGATTATGGGTCATATGAGTCTCTAGACATTTTTTCATAGACACTAGAGGATCCATAAACTTGCAGTGGTAGAAGTTTGAAAAGTTCCATTCCTATATAATTTCCCACAAAATGATTGATATTCTGATAAAATAATATTTTCCACAAGATAAAACCCTTACCTTCCCTAATAAGTAGACACGATGGTAAGGGAACCACAAGAACAACCACTACACAAATCCTTGGGGCTGACCATGACTACAACCTTTCAGTGGCCACATCCAAGAGAATAAATCTCCCCAAGGAATTAACAAAAACATTAATCATATTGGGGTTAGGAAATGGAAACCAAAGTCTCGGTAATCTAATCCACAATGCTACCAAGCTCTATTCCCTTCCATACTGAGTATACCAGGACCATCAAGAAAATATGAATATCTATAATCCACACTTGTGAATCTCCATAGACCATGCTAAAATAAATTCATCCCATGTCACCAGGTTTACAATGAATGTAGATATGGAGAGAACCATGATGACCACATGATATTGAATCCCACAAAAACTATAAAATCCCTCAAATAAGTCAAGAGTGAGTTTATCATGGCCAAACGTAGCCTCTAGGGTTAGGTTATAGAAATCCACCCCCATTATGATTTCCTCCTCTAACAAATCCACCGTAGTGAACCCATAAACTTTTCCTTAGCACCGATGAGCTACTTTAACTGGGATAATACTCATGATCCCATCACAAGACGATCCCAAAGAACTTACAAGCACCTCAATTAAAGACCTCGGGTGAGAAAATCTATCAGTGAAAATAGAACTAACTAGAATTATAAAACATCCCAAATATTGAAGCAAGGACACCACTGAAAAATCAATTGCAATAACAAATGACGAAGAAGGAAAGATAGGTGAATCGAGTCCCTTGTTCACTTTGACTAATTCAAGTAATCTCCTTAGAACTAATAATGCATAAAGGGTATAAAATGAGTTAATATGCTGAGATTCAATCTCATTCAAAATATTCAGTGTTAGATTCATCGCAATGTGAAAATTGTTAAGAGCTCTGTTATTCATTACTGCTGACCCTTACAGCTAGGTACCCATGAATTATAATATGTAAGGAAAGAAATCAATAATGTGACCTTAACTCATAATTACATTATTCTTGGAATTTTCGTTGGACAACAATTACTGATGAAACCCTAATAGTTAGGATACTAGAGGTATTGGGTTGAGTGAATTAATATGATTGATTTGGATAAATCTCTATCCACTAATATATACAAGAATCATATATTATATCGTTGAATATAGTTTCCTTCCAGATATAGTCAAAACTTATTTAGGTAATACCTGACAAAATTCATGATAAAATATGGATCTTATCCCATTAATGTATATAATGAATTTGAAATGGGTCATCATTTTATTGAGGGAATAATTAATAAAAGTATTTATTATATTTTAATAACACATGGTACACATTTGATACAATATACTGTTATAGATAATAGCATCATCATCATCCAACTTGACTTTGAGAATAATCCCATAGGAAGAAGCATCTCAGTTTAAGAAACTAATAAGAATTGTTACTTATAAATAACTCTTATATAGGGAGAAATTCAATGTGTTAGAAAAATCCTTCTTAATAAATGGAGTGTTGAATTGGTTAGATAGGTGAATCTAGATGCTTCAGAGAAGTACAATGTGGTTCACTTAGGGTTTTAAAGGAATTAGTTTTAAAATGAACTAATGAATTATATTCTCCACTAAAGTATTCAATAGTATTTAGTATGTAAATAACTAGGTATTCAAGAAGTTTCGTTAAGGTTTATTCCTATTAAATAATTAATTTTGTTTTCATATTTTGGAATATTTTAAAAATATAAATAAGTTAATGAAAATTACACCTGATATTATCAATAATTTAGATTTGATGAACTAGGCATGTGATGTCTAGGTTATAGTGTTGAGTAGTCAAAAAAGTGGTTAAAATTTCAAACTGAAAGAATAAAAGTTAGTTAGATATTCCCAAATGTTTATTTAAGTAGACAATCAAGGTCTTTGAAACCTGAATAGTGTTATCTAGATGGAGTAATGATTCCAAGTATGGAATTATTTGAGATTCATAATAGTGTTATTAAAACTCTATGGAATATCTTTATCTGGTGTCATTTTTATAGAAAAGAATTATTTGGTTTTGAAGAGTATATAACAGCAAATCCATACTTTACAAGTGTTATAAATATACAGAAATTCAATGTCAAGGGTGTAATTAATAATGCTTTTATTTTTCATTCATGTGATAAAGAAGATATTTTCTAAATCAAATATTTTAATGTAATGAAATATATCAAGCTTAGAAGGGTATAAATAAAGTATGTGTATCTTTTTCTCATTTCTCTTTTATGATAAGAGAATTTATTCATTAATAAAGAGTTGTTGTGAGAAAACTGATATGATTAAGTATATACACATGGTTTATAATACATCATATTCTATAACATGTTTTGGAAAGGATAAAAATAGATTTTTTTTGTTTTAAATAAAATGTTTATCCATATATTTTTTAAAATATGAGGGAAGATTTTGTTACCACCCATTAGTGGCAAATTTCGAAAATTTTTTTATTTCCTGATGAAAAGTTTCTAAACACATCGAATACCATATATGTTATGGGGGAAATATTTTATTTTATTTATATTTCTTTATAATAGAAAATAAGTATTATTTTTTAACAACACTACTACACTTATACCCTTTAACAGTGCATAAAATTTATTTTAATAGTTCTAAAAAATGATATTTATCGCAAAGATAATGTGGGGGTGCCCTTTATTAGTGATTTAAATAGCATTGATAAAGGAGGACATTTTCTGTGCTAAAAATAGCACTGATAAAGGCCAAGCTTACTATACTATTTTGTTAATATAACAAGACACCGAACAAAAACCTTTAAAAACCCACTATTTCAAACAATTCTATATACATTTAACGTGACACCATGAATACAAAAAATTTCACCCATGGTATAAATAAAAAAACATGCTATATACATTTCAAACAATGTTTTATATAATCAAATATACACTTATCTCGAAAAAATTTAAAAATAATATTGTTTTGTCTTTTGATTCTTGTAATTCCCTCAAAAAAATGTCTCCTCATTGTATCAGTTGTTGAAAATATTATCTCAACTCGAGAAAAAGATTCTGCCTATATAAGAAAAAAAATATTATGTTAGTAGTACTATAAATAAATAAATTAATCATCAATATGAAAAAATAAATTAATAAAATATCAATATTTAATAAAAACGCACATTTAGATGCATACAAATCACCTTGTGCATCCTATTGAGGTGGAGTTAATTCCTACACATCAAAAATGAGTTGTAGATATTTTCCCTAAAATATAAAAACATTTCGAATGAGTTTTCTTAGTTTTGAGTATGTCACTTATTGTTTTACTAAAATTTATGTCAATTTTAAAAAATGACACAGTTAGAGTTATACCAGTCACACTATCTTTCAGATTGAGGTGCTGCTAATTTCTACTTATAGAAAATTAATAATGGGTCGTTTTCCTAAAATATCAAAACAACCTGAATGGTTTTTCTTGGGTTTTAGTATACCAGTTGTGTGTTTTTAATAAAATTTAATTTCAAACTAGAAACACGAATCATGAGTCCTACCGGTCACATCGTGCATCAGTTTTACATGAGACTGCTTCATATACATAACAACTGACTTGTGAATTTCTTTCCTAAATTATAAAGACAATCAGACCATGTTTTCTTGGTTTTCAGTGAGTGATATGGTTTGAACTGAAATATAAATTTTATTCTGATAAAAGACTCTTTTATTCATACCGGTGATACCATTTTTCATATTGAGGTATGTTCGATTCTTACATGTAAAAAATGACTCATGGAATGTTTTACTAATGTATCAAAACATCCAAAATGCGTTTTACTAAATTTCTGTATGTCACTTGTTATTTTTTACTTAAATTAATGTCAATTTTAAATAAAAAGAGATACATTGAGTGATAAAGGCCACAATGTGCATCCTATTAAGGTGAGGATAATTTTTACTCATAAAAAATGAATAACATATCATTTTTCTATAATATCAAAAAACAAATCTGAATGTTTTTTCTCAGTTTTTAGTATTTCACTGGTTGTTTTTACTGAAATTAATGGAACTTTAAAATAAAAAAGTCATACTTGGAGTTTATCAATCACACCTTATGTCATATTAATGTGCAGTTGACTACTACACATAAAAAAGACTCTTTGATTGTTTTCATAAAATTTAAATACTATTTAAATGTTTTTTCTTGTTTTTCAGTATGTTAGTTATTCTTTTTTACTTAAATTAATGTAATTTTTAAATAAAAAGACACAATTTGAGTGATAACAGTCACACCATATGTTGTATTGAGGTTTGGATGATTCATACACACCAAAAATTACTTATATATTGTTTCCCTAAAATATTAAAACAATACAAATGTGATTTCTTGGGTTTTTGTATATTAGTTGTGTGTTTTCACTAAAATAAAATTTCCATCTTAAAACACACTTTACAAGTCATATCAATCACATTTTGGATCAGTTAAATGTGATACTACTTCATACATGTCAAAAATTACTTATGAATCATTTCATATATTGTCAAGATAATCGTAGTGTGTTTTCATGGTTGTCAATGAGTGACACATTTTGATCTAAAACGTCAATTTTAAATTAATAACGGACATTATTAGTCTTATCGGTCACACTATGAATCAGATTAAGGTTTTTTTGATTCCTACACATCACAAATGACTCATGGATCATTTACCTAAAGTATAAAAAAATTAATTCATTTTCTCAGTTTTCAGTATGTTACTTATTGTATTTATCGAAATTAATATCAATTTAAAATAAAATGACACTTTTTTGTCATATCAGTCACACTATTCATCTTTTTGTGGTGAATTTTACTCCTAAACATCACAAGTGACTCATGCATCATTTTCCTAAAATATAAAAACAATTCGAATTCATATTCTCATTTTTTAGTATGTTAGATTTTATTTTTTTACTTTAATTACGGTCAATTAAAAATAAAAAAGTCACACATGGAGTCATAATGGTCACACCATGCATTTTATTCAGATGTGGTTGACTCCTACACATAAAAAATGAATCATGTTTTTTTACATAAAATACTAAAACAATATGAATGTGTTTTCTCAGATTTCATTATGTCACTTGTTATGTTTTACTTAAATTGATGTCAAGTTTAAATAAAAAGACACACTTTGAGTGATAACAATCACACAATGAATCTTATTTTGGTTTGGATGATTCTTACATTGCAAAAAATGACATATATATCATTTTAATAAAATATTAAAATAATCTGAATGTGTTTGCTCAATTTTCAGTAGGATAGATGTTTTTTTATAAAATGTCACTTCAAACTGAAAACATGCATTATGAGTCATACTGGTCGCATCATGGGTTTGTTTGACATTCTAACACTTCATACATGTTACAAATGAATTATGAATAAGTGTCCTAAATTATCAAGACAATAGGATAATGTTTTCTTGGTTCTTAGTGAGTTTCACTTTTTGAAATAAAATGCCTATTTTAAAATGATATCTGGGAATTTTTTTGTTACCAGTCACAATGTGCATCATATTGAGGTTTGGTTGACTCCTACACATCAAAGATTTCTCATGGATAATTTTACTATAGTATCAAAACAATACAAATACTTTTTCTAGATTTTTAGTATGTCACGTTTTATTTTTATTAAAATTATTGTCAATTTGAAATTAAAAGACAGACTTTGAGTGATACCGTTCACTTACAATTTATGATGTGTTTTGAGTTGGTCAGTTTATATAATACCTACTATATTGAACCAAAAAATTCTTACATTGATATCACATCTTAGTAGATTAATATTCCTTACATAAAAAAATTATTCATGCAAGAATTGTTTAGGTCTTGTTCTTTTGGAAATATGAAAACATAGAGAAATAGTTCATAAGAGTCTCTCATTAAGTTATACTTTATTTGAAACCCTATAAGACATATCATTTATAAAACCATTCTTAATAACCTAAATATATGAAACATAAGAATGGGTGGTCAAAGATGCTCAGAAAGTATAAACAAGGGAGATATCAATTATCATATATGGATAACAAGAGATTAAAGAAGTTACCATGATTTCTATTTTCTTTTTGTTTCGAAATGGAAACACTTAATTTTCTATATTTATCACTTTCCTTAATGTTTCCTCGACTTCATTTAAAGGAAAGTGATAAATGTCGATAATGTAGGGGTGACAAGGTTTTGGGGGAGAATAAGTATAACGACCCATACTTTACATACATTGTTAATACTTCAAAATTGAAGCACACTTATTACAACATATGACAAAACCACAAAGGACCGTATAGGTATAGTGTCTTTAGAAACTGGGAAACATAAACAACTGGTTCATAAATCTTCTACAGTGTCTCCCATTTATTTCATCATATCTAGGGTCCATTTTAGCATATTCTACGTAATATCCATCTTCCTGACCTGGGGAAAAGAAAACATAAAAGGGTGAGCTCAAATGCTCAGCAAGGGCAAATAAAGGAAATAAAAATCATATCATATCTTTTTGAAAATCAAAACCTGCAAAAGAGATCATAATATCTTAACATGGAATAAATCATAGAAGTGAAAATGAGATCCCCATAATCATAACATAAAACTTGAAACTTTGTGGCATGCACACATAATCATGGAAAATCATTTCTTGTTAGTCATGACTCATTGTCAAGACTATCTTAGTGGACAAAGCCCCTTTCTGAACCGAGTTCACTCCTCGTTTCAGTCCTGTATCACTGAACCGAAATAACCTTCCGTTCCAGCCATGTCTATCTCATGAGAAATAAAATCTTTACCCAATGCATTGGAGGGAGATATAGGTCCCACCCATCTTATAATGAATCCTTTCTTATGTGTGCCACATAATCATAAATCTTACATCATCACATAACCCATGTAATAAAAATGGGATTCTTAAACAACATGACATCATAAAACAATTCATATAAGATAAAGGAATTCATAAAAATAATTCCATCACAACAAGATCAAATCAATTTAATAATAGGGATAAAAACAGAACCCTTTATTATCTTAGATGGAAAATAATTTTGATAAAACACTTGAACTCCATTCTTGAGGAAAATATCCTTTCTTCTTCAAAAACATTTTTCCTTTCATAACATGTCATACAACTTTAAAATAAAAGAAGTTGATTAAAAATAAACTTGAAAACTTGTAAAGGAAGCTTCTTGGAAATAATGTTTTAAAAATCCATTCATGCCATATAAGTTAAAAAAAACATTCTTCGTACTTTTGTCGGAAAAGTCAAAAAGTACCTCGTACGAAAAACGACAAAAGATTCCTTTCATACATATTACTAAAAACTCACCGAAGGGTAAAAATGGATTTAAACAATTGTAGGTGGATGGAAATAATATTACATATTGATGAAACATGGATGTGGATGATAAAATACACCCCAGTAAATACTTACGAATAAACAATCTCGGATAAAAATGAGATTGTGATATTTCCCTTACCTTAGGTCCAATTTGCCTTGTATGTGTCCGATGCTCCTGTATAATGGTTTAAATAATGTTATTGACTTATTCCAGAATCATACATATTGATATGATATCATATATGGTCATATTCTTAGCTTCTTGTTAGTAATATTTCATTGTTACTTGTTACTCGGGTCTTTATTGCCTTTTGTTCTTACGCGTGTTTTGCCGAATAAATTCTTATTCTTATTTCAAGGTTATAGATACCTTATATCCAGAATGGTATTAGTGTAACATATATCATATTTATTCATTCAATTCATTTATATAATTACTATGTAATGATGATCATGTAGAATGAGTCGCATCACATCGTGGAGACGGTATTCCGTACGTACGCACGAGTGATGATATCGTTCCTATGATCGTGGAAATGTATTGGAGTATATATATATTATTTCAGTATCAATATTACTTTATAATAATCATAAATAGTTACTCATTACACCATTATACCCATCCTTGTTAAGTGATGGTGGAAAAATAGATTACACCACGGCGTGGTGACGGTATTCCGTACGTACGCACGCGCGGTGATTTCATTTTTCCGTAGGATGGATAGAAGGTGAATTAGGGTTGTTTCATATTTATAATAACATATCAGTATTTAAGTAATACTGATGTTATTACTTAATCATTAAACAACTAAAGAAGAAGAAGTTGAAGAAGAAAGAAATTGAAAAGATCGGTAATGGATATTACCTCTTCTTTGGAACGCCTCTTTGAATCCTCCACTTAAGGAACTAAGAGTGGTCTTTGGAGAAGAACAGGACCTCTAGGACTATTCTAGGGAAGTGGATAAGAGAAAATGGCAGGGGTTGGCTGAGCTTGAGTGCTCAATTTGGTGTGAGGAGGAGGGGGAGGAGGTGCCCTTTTATAAGGGAGGAGAGGGGCACCTTAGGAATATCTCAAAATATTATTTTATATTAAAGTCAAAATCGGTTTATAATGGTTCCAAAGGGTCTTATTTCGAAGATAAAGTGGGGAAGGGTCGAAATCCTATCAACCAATAGGATTTAGACAAGTTTAGGGTATTATTTTAACCTTATCAATTAGATTTAACTCTAAGTTAAATAATTTAACTTTTACCATGTCTTTTGGTTTTCTTTCACTATATGGTTAATACACTTACTATAACATGCCAAACGAACCCCAAATTGTTTATTATTAAAATATATATCCTTATCTAAGTCATTTGGGCGAACCTTAGATTTTTAGGAATACAATAACAATTAATAATATTATATTTTATTTAAAAACTATTTTGTGTCAATTTTGACACTATTTGATATATGATTTTTGTGAAAGTCATAACAGAATTATATGTTCGAACCAAGTTGATTAAATCAACACTAATATATCATAGTAACCTAGAAAATTAGTGGAATTCATAAAAAGTCTTAAATTACATTTATTTTGGTGTTTATAACATCAATTATGTCAATATTTCATTAATAAGATAATTACTGCATCATCATTGTGTCATACATAAATTAAATTATTTAAAGTCTAAAAATTACAAATAAAATACCATTATGTAGGAAATCTTTTTATCTTTCTAATGAATATTTATAATCTAAAATCCAACATATATAACCCTATGTAACAATTGTTTTTCTAAAAGATATATGCTTGTGTCATTTTTTGTATTCATTTTAACTTAATTAAAATAAAGTGTCATTATCACTTACAAGTGGATCAATGGGGTCCCAAAATCGACCCAAAGATGCCCATGGTCGACCATGTATCAACCAATAGGTTTAAGACACGTTTTAGGGTAATTTAATATTATTATAATATTATTTTTTAACCCTTATTTACCGGATTTACCCTTAACCATGGTAAATAAAATATTTACCGCAGTAATTATTCAAAATGTCTAAAAATAAAAGTTACCTATTTACACAATTTGAACATCCTGATTCCAAATATGGAATCCATTTTTCTAAATTCAAAACACAGAAGTGGCAGAAATTAATTTAAAATTAATTCCCGCTGTCAAAACAAAAAGCGTGTTTTTAAGAGATAATAACTATCAAAAGATTGACACTTGTTTATGTTCGGTTTAATTGTAACATTGTGTCCAATGACCAACATTATATTAAGTGGTAAAAATATATTCTAAATATACTTTAAAACCACTCAAATTTATAATTTATCACTATTAAATGTTTTGATTAAAAAAGTTGTTTTTAATTAAAATTTAGTAATTTTCACTATTCATCAAAATATTAAAGTTATCCGAAAAGTACCAAAATTTCACCTTAGGCTAAATTTGATATTCTGAGTCCAAAAATGAAGTCCATTTTGAAAAATAAAATTTATAAAATTTCAAAAAGTGGTTATTACTATTCATAACGGCTAGTTTTAATAGCATATTGTTATTTAGTGAAACTCGGTATTGCGTACGACGAAAGCTATCGAGGAAGGTCGCGATTGCGTGTAAAGCAAGCCAAGAAAGTGTTGTGTAGAAAAAGATTCCTTTGATGATTTATGTAACATAAAAGTATCGGGTGTTACAATAAGTGTGTGGAAGAAATTTCCTGCTTGTGTAATCAAACATTTAATATAGATTATTTTAATATACTAGAGAATAAATAATATTATGAGGTAAAAATGGTATATTTTAAAAAATTACCTTCTCATTGAATTTTGAGTTGTAGCCTCAGAGTTCAATCTCTCACGAGCATGATCGGTTTCGAACAAACCACCCCAAATCAAATAAACAAATCCACAAGTATAAGAAACCAATTCTTATATGAGTAATACTAAAAAATTATTTTAAACAAAAATATAAAAAAAATACACTAATTCTATGTAATTTACATATTCATTCTATTTGTGTACATTATTTCATCAGGTTTTCTACCCATTCATTTATGAGAACATCTATATTGTCTTGTGAATATGAATATTTTAGACAATCATAGCAGTACTATGAAAATATAAATACAAAAAGAAATAATAAATATTTTAAATGTGATAGTAATTATCTTTGGAAATACTTCTTCAGGGATACTAGTTTTTTTCATCAAATATGATATCTCTAATAGATTTAGAGGCATAATAGCTATAATCTTTTTAATTATTTTGTTTCAGACACTACAGAAAAATTGAAGAGATTGGGTAATTTTTTTTGATACGTGTTTGGATAGTGAAATATTATTCTATATACCTAGATACATGTCAAGTCATTGTACTTGTCTTCTTTCTCATTTTTATCCCATGGATGCATTCCTTTTTTTTTGAAAATATTGATGCATCACCCTATCATAACAGAATCCTCATTAGAAGATAATATAAATTACATTACTTGATTATTGGTTCTAAAATTTTGTATTTAATTTATTGAAAATTGGAAAACTCAATGATGTGTGGAAGGTTGGTTGGAAATCCATGCATCAAATATAGAAAATAAATCATTGGAGTATCCAAATTTACCACAATGAGTTTCCAATACTGTAAAAAACACAAAAAAGAATAATTAAGGAATTAAATGAAAATATATTTTATTTAAATAACTTTTATAGTTTTACCCCTATATCATTGGTATTAAAAAACATATGTCATTCTAATTTTTTCTTCCAAACAATTTGATCAATCATGCCACAATTTCATCTTTTCTATATCTATTTTTGTTTGTTCTATAGAGGAGAAGCGAGGACTAACGAGTCCAAATTTTTTCATTAGAAAATCCCTTCAATTTTATTTCATATTTAAATCTACCAAAAAATATGAAATGTATTTAATCATAATTAACACATTTTATCATCTGTTGGGAAATCAAACCATGAAAACATACCTCATGTATACATTTAAAACTAAGATTCCTAGCCAATCATAGTTGAGGATTTTACTCACACTCTCAACACCAATTAAGTCTTGATATTTACCTCCATACATATTTTATTCCAAATCAATTATGGGATTACCATTATTTTTAACATTATATCCACATGAACCTTCCGTGATAGTAAATTCAGATATTGAATGGGTGGGGTAATGGTGCTTTCAATAGCTATTTTTGATTACATGGTCAATCCTTTAGATGGTTTTTATATGGTATTTCATTTAATCTCCTTTTCTTTGTCCATCTATAACAACATTCATCAGTTTATACCATTTTTCATTAATTGTAAATTTTTTAGCTTGAAAAGAAAATTATAAATGAATACCTCATTGTCGATGTGTTTTTTTACAAGATGTGATCTTCAGGTGACGAATCTTCCAATAGCATTTTTCAACCATATGAATTTATTCCTCATCCACTGAAATAGGTATCTCGGTGATTAGCTCATCGGCGATGCTAATCATCACTCGCACATGACCTGTTTGGGGGGTCTACTGTGTAGGATATCATTTTGGATATTAAACACTATACACCTCGTTACAATGCGATGAGTGGGTTTTGATATATATAAATCTAAGTCATTATCACCCTGTAGAATATCAACACATGAATGGTATCGACATCTATCAAATTCAATTTTCACAGAAACATTTATTTGAACATTTATTTCCCCACTTAAGACATCTCTTTAAGGTTAATGGTTCACCACATAGCTGGTGGGGGTGGGGTGGGATCTCCACGTAGTGGCTATTCTTGAGTTGTTTTTTCTCCATGCTTCCCCCATTACAGTTTCCATCATATCTCTCTTCCATTGAAATTATTCTTCAAGGGTTTCTAGTATTTCTCTCATCTATTCCATTTTTTTACTTTGATACTCCTCTTGTTTTTTCCTCAAAATATATTCAGGGTGTCACCGCAAAAACCACACCTCAGACATGACCATATTGTTCTCTCCACTTCGTCTCCACCAATAGTATGTGTTCATCTAGTATAGGTGTTGTTTATTCCTATGACTATGTATGAAATAAAATATATCAAAATAAGTTATAATTGTTATGTAATAAATATTTTAATGAAATTTTTTATTATTATTTAATACTCACTCATGTTTCCCATACTTTGTTTGTGTTTCTATATATTAATATCCCATCATTATTTACCCTCACCTACTTTCATAGAATATGGTGTGGGATGGATGTGGATCTGGATTTGGCATCATCAATTTGCATATAAATAGTGGAGCATAATTATAGTATTGATTCGTGTCACATAAATATATTACAGTTGATTTAAAATACATACCAATTTTTTTCATGTGAAGCATACCCTAGCCTTACATTATGGTAGGGGTACACTTTCTTTCTACTCAATCCTTATTTCCAGTACTCTATTACCATATTAAGATGATCACATGTTAGAAATATGAAAATCCTCTTTTAATCCATCTAGAAAGAATTAATACACATTTATAATGGGATTAATCTATTATAAATTCAACCTGTAATGGATGTTTAATAGTAATTCAATGTCTTATTATTTTATTTTTTATTAAAATAAAGAAATGATACAATAATGTTTTCATAATCTCATCCCACATTAGTGTCTGAAGCTCGAACACAATAGGGTGCCACAAATCTACATTAATCATCACAGATGTCCGAGTGATGATTCCACTTTAACTTCTTAACATGGACTTGTTGGGGTTAACATATTGACTACACACATTCCATCTGACCTCATATTTGATTCCTTTTAAATTCTCCTTAATGATTTCTTCTAACACTGTAAAACTAAAGAGCTCTAGTTTTTTCTTATGATGTCGGTAATTTGTCACCTAAAATTTCCGTGAAATCAATATCTTGAATATTTTCCTCTAGAATGGTAGCATCAGCATGTGTTGTTGGTTATTGTACCTTTATACTGGGAGAAACAACAGGTTGAGAAACCTATTCTTCCTCCATAATGGGAGCACTAGCATATGCAGAAGGTCATTGCTTCAAACTATGAGCATCATCAGGTTGATAGACTTTTTGTTCCATGTGACTGGGAGCACCATCACATGGAGAATTCATTATCTACAGAATTGGTTAAACATTTAATTTAGAGTACATAAAAGCAGTAGAAGATGAATAATAACATGTGGTAACATGATGTGTATTAAAAAATATAACATGATTATTGAACTCCCTTTTTTATTTTTATTGGCCAAAGATATTGGTCCCATCTATCAACTATAAAAATCCCTTTATTGTAGTCTCCAATTACATAAAAAACACCATATACATTGGGAATGCTGAAAAATGAATGTGATGCTCCAATGAAAGGGTCATTCTCAGTTGAATTTTCATCTGACCCTTCAGTAGTTTTGGTCGATTAAAAAATAATTGACCATTTTCGTTTTGTGGGATCACAAAAATATTATACCTGTACTACGTGTGATGCCATTATAAATGGGTTTTCTTTGTACCCCCCCATACTGAAATAAACTTTCATGAATCCAATTTCTCTATTTTAACAGAACTCCTATTATCATACCACTTGTATTCAAAAATAATTACTTGGAATGTTGTATAATGAAACTCCCTTATTTGATTAATGATCCAAAAGTATGACATATTTGTGTAAATTGAATTCCTAACCTTTAGTAATAGAAACATTTGTCGCTTCAGCTAAAAGTGAAACTCCACTGTTTTACATGGTACTTTCTTTATCATTCTCATTTGTATAAAAAATATAACCATTAATTATATATCCATTTTAATATAATAAATACATGATTATTCATCCAACTAGCCATAGATGTTGTTTTGAAATTGAATTCATATTTTCATCCGAATCCTTAAAAATATGGCCCCAATACCATCCAATAAACTATTGATTAGATGTATTTGATATCCATCTTTCATCCCTTGATGGATTCAAATGCCTAAGAATTTCTTTGTTGGTTTTAACATATAGGGAAACATCCAAACAATTATTCAAAATGTAAAGGTTTGAATGATCCTAGTCTATAATATTGATTGTGACAACATCTCTTCCATAAATTCCTTCACCCACAAGCCACCCATTGTGGCAAGATTTGGTTTGACCAATTCTTTCCACAATGAATAGGTATTCAATATAGAATTCTATGGATTCCCCAATAATATATCACTCCACAATATAAGCCTCTGATCGACATCAATTTTTGATATACCCTTTCAAAATCATTATATGCCATTAAATGTGGTAAATCCATCTATATTGTACATGACCACATAGTCAAATCTCTCTCATCAATTGAACCATTAAATGAACCATAATATCAATGAATTTTGATGGGAATAACATTTTGAATTCACAAAATTTGATGAAAAGTTCTATTTCCATAGTTGGAAATATTTTCGAGTCTATAATATTGCTACATAAAGAGTTGATGAAGAAATAGATATTGGTTAATGTATGATGAATAATCTTGGAAAAAATGAAACTTAAACCTATAGGCATTAGATCTTTCAGAAAAACATGAGAGTCATGTGATTCCAAACCATTTAACTTTAAATTGGTCATTGAAATGTTGTTCTTGATATTCGAGTAATACCCCTCTAGAACCTTTATATCATTCAAAATGTTGAAAAACCGATATCACTCCTACCATGGAAGAGTATAAGCAGCTGAGGGAATAAAAGTTCATTTTTACCCTTCATTGGTGACAACTATTCTCATATTCCCATGTCTACCATGTCTAATGTTGCCTTAATTCCATCGATTTTTTTCCGACTGAATTTAGCAATGTGTTGATGACACTATCACATACAATATTTCCGAAATGAATAACATCGATAAAATGTATGATGCACAGACAATTACAAAAAGTTAATTAAAAAATGATCTCTTTTTCCACCAATTTTTTGTAATGTTTTTAAAAAATTGATTACCAAAAGTAGTATACATATATTTTACTTTTTCAAATAGTTGATCACTTGTTAGTAGTGATGGTGTTGAATTTTCTTCTGAACTTCCATCAAATGATGTCATCCAAGATCAATACTTCTGACACTAGGGTGGAAATCTATGATGTCCTAGAAACATAGTTTTTAAGGAATGTTTAAACCTAATTGACTATGTACCTTATTAATATATGGGAACCCCTTTAGTTCCTATAATTTTATAATCTAAAACATTTCCATAAGTATGAATTCCATTTATCATCCCACACAACATGGCTCTCAACATGGAACATTCATTTTTAAGCATCACAAGACCTAATACATGAATCCCATAACAATTTTAAATCCTCAATCAATGGATCCAAACAAACATAATTATCATTACAAGGTTGGTCTGGTCATAATATAATAATAGATAATATGATGTAATTTTTTTCGATGCATAACCACAGTGAAAAGTTATATTTTACCAACATAACCAGACATGTATTGTGAGTACTACTTTGAAACCCAAAAGGATTCAATCAATATGTAGATAATTCAAGAATAATATTTCTCAATTGATTTCTAAATTTAGGACACTCATGATCAATTCTCTTCCACTTAGGGGAGTCTATCAGGTGATGTAGTTTCTAATATTTATTTCTTGTATATGCATGCCACATTAATTTCCCTATAATCTCACCACTTCCATATAGGCGCATAAACCTATGAACGATTGTAAGGTACCTTACAACTTTTGTAAGTCAAGATTCATCTATCTTATACCAATATGTTCTACACATCGAGAAATATGTATGTGATTTGTGGTCCTTATGAAATAGTATACAGTTATTCTAGCAGGCGTTTATTCTTTAAGATATCAAAACCATAGAGTATATCATTCATTTGGTGTCATATGTTCAGCTTGAGAGATCATTAACTTTTGGGAGAAATTCATTCAAGAGAAAAATAAGTTCCATAAAACTGGAGTCTCTCCATTAGTTTCCTACTATCATATTATATAGCTTTAGTATGGATGTAAATGTTGTATATTTCGTGAAACTAGAATACAATGGTGGCTTTTCACAACTATTTAACTTCTCAAATGATTTTGGGCCATCACAAAGTTCATCTTCAACTATCCTTTTCATTTACTCAATAAGATCATCATCATCAGTCAAATCTATAATCACATCCTCAATAAATTCTTCTTCGTTGTACACACTTGTAATCATATCATATGATCCACAAAACACATCATTGTCCATGTCACTAGCTTCCTGATCTTTTTCCCCATGTTTATTCCAACATTTATAACTTCAATATATTCCGTGATAGATCAAGTGGTCATCCAACTTCTCTGGACTAATTTTTCATGAATAATAATAGCGTAAACATGGATAGTGTATTTGAGAAGTGTCACATGCATGATCCTCTTCAAAATAGATGAACTCTTTCAGTCTATCTTCATACTCTTTTGTCAGACGATTGTCCTCCATCTATTCTTTATTCATATCTATCTTATTTGATTGGGTAATATTAATTTATAACAAAATAAATTCACAAAACATTGGTATAATGCAATTTTTTTCCTAATTGTATAAAAATATAAACATAAAAGATTATGGAAAAACTACATTTCATACGTACATTGAAAACTATTTATAAAATTACACATGAAATCCCATTAAAAAACCAACAATTTACACAAATTCCTAATTAAAATAACATAACATTTTTAATATAAACCAATCAGTTTCAAAAAATCATTCATAAAACTGAAATTTCTTTTTTTAAAGAATTCAAGGAAACTTCATGACCCAAAAATCATAATCATTTAAAATGAGCGACAATACTCTATATTTTACAAATTTTCATTTAAAACATCACACACCCCCTGTTAAAATGACACTGACTTTAAATAATCTTTCAAAATATTCCCATCCCTTTATTAAATCCTATAGAGTGAGTTGACAAACATTTGGCATGCAACCTATGTTCATTTAAATTTTTTAAATCATTTTAAATATTTTTATTACCAAAAAATGGATGTTAAACACATATATTTTTTTAAGAAACATTTCAAATAACTTGAATCATTTAAAAATATCCACTTAGGAATTTTCACATACATAATTCCTTAGAGGGGTACTTTATGAAAGATACATAGAAAATACCTTGATTCATCCCAAAATCAATCAGTGTTGTATGATTATATCACATTATTCCAAAGGTTTGTGTAATAATAATACTTTCCATAATAATTTGATATTGTGCTCCCCCCATTGGATATCCCTCATCCATGTTCCATCCTTCCATTTTCCAATTATATAAATTATCCTTTACCACAACACCATATTCCTAATGGATATGTTCTATAGTTAGTGACACACTCGCAACTATGAAACACTTGTGTTCCAATTTACTTCAAACACTTAATTATCCTAATGATCCTCATATCACACCAAATAAATTGGGTTTACACCCAAATAACAATTTATATGTATCTAAAATTAATCACTATTTTTTATTTCCTTTATAAATATACCTAATAAAATCTATAACCATTAACCCATCACAAAATAAAAAAATTCCCACTTTTCGTTCCTTTCACACAAATAATTTCCCTATGCCACTCAAGATCATAAGAAACAATGTTTCTTTCCAAATCATTTTATGTATAACATGTATTATTTCAAAAAAAACTATGGTACTAAAATAATAGAACCTGTGATTTTTGATAGTCTATTTTCGAAAATATTTAAGAAGAATAGAAGTGGAATCATAAATAATAGTCATTCAAAAATGATTAACTAAACTCATATATGTATCCTATATAATCAATATAGTGAGAGTATCATTATATGTATCATGATAATTATTACCTCCCCAAAAATCATTCATGAGGTTATCAACATCAAGGCCCTAAATAGTTTAAAACCTTTTAAAGAAAATTTAATAAAGAAAGTCTAGGTTAGGTACCTTTGATGGATGCATCAACCTAAAGGACACACTCACTTGATAACATTTAATATCAATAGAAAATAATTTATTAATATAACTATTTCAGGATTAAATAAAATAATAATTTATATATTTTGATATAAAATTATGCTGAGAAGAAAACATGATTGGATTAAAATACGTTATTATATTCTTAATGCCTTCATTTGTATCAAACAATAAACCATTATTAGCCTTAAACCTTGAAATAGGGTTATTCCTCCATATAAAAATATATTTTTATAAAATAATGATGTTTTTTATTTACTTCATTAATATAAGCAATCCTAGGTCTAATTTCCAATTTGTTTTCCCTATTTAATTGTTTCATAACAAGTCAATTTTCTTAGTATGCAATTCTTTTTATAGAATCCTCATTGAAAATAAATTCATGCATAATATGATTATTTATCTAAAAATAATTAATATTATTATTAATGTTTTAAGATTAAGTAATACCCCATCTATATAGTTCATTGGTAATCACCTGAATTATATCATGCATGTTCAACCAAGAAACAATTTGAAAACCTAATTTATTTTTTAAAACTAAGATATCTTGGTTTATTATCATGGTATCGTATTCAATGTCCAAGTCATGAAAAAATTATAATCTCCAATTATTGAGAATAAAAATTGTTTAATGGTTTTGAATTCATCAAAATTTACAATAATGTTTTTTATTATTCCATGACTTGAGAAAAACCAATCAAAAATATTGTTAACAAACAAGATGATTATTAAAGGATATCATTATTCAAATTCCATGGTAGATAATTATATAAGGTTACATACACATATAATTATATAATATTTCGAGAATAGAATATTATTTCACTAGAAGAAGATAACTATTTCACCAGAATATTATTTAAGGATTTCATTATTCCAAGTTATCATTATAAAAATAAATTAAGATTGCATATGTTGAGAAGTCAATACATTTGATTCCAGTGAAGCTAATTCATCAATTGAAATCATATCAACAGGATTATTATAATTCACCATATGTAGAAAAACAAATTCTATAAGGAGAACTTATCTTCAAATTAAGACATTACAACATATATAGATGATTCAATCTACCCAATGAAAATGAGTTGAACAACCAGATTCATCAGATCCAACAAAAGAAGCCCAGCCAAAAAAAGTAAGTTGATCCACAAGATTTAAAAGAAGTTCATATGAATATTGTATGAATCCAAATATAAATGATGTTTAATTTTATTGGTTTATAATTATCTAACAACACCTGGTAGACACACTGAAAAGAATCCCAAAACAAATATCCCCATACTAGATAAATAAAACATGAAAAAATAGTAATTAAGAAACAAAAAACATGTAAGATAAACTATTAATTTTGTTACACCGAAGGCGGTATATTTGGGGTTGGCGGCGGTGGAAACTGTAGTGGAGGGCACAGAGGGGTTCGCGGTGGAGGTGAGGTTCGCAGTAGAGGTGGGGTTCAACGGTGGAGGTGTGTTAGTGTGGGAAAAGGGGTTCATGGAAGTGGTGGGGTTCGGAATGTGACAAAGGTGGGGTTAGTGGTGGAGGTGAGGTTGCAGCATAGGTGGGGTTCATTGGCAGAGGCGTGGTTCATAGTGGAGGAGGAATTAGCGGTGGTAAATGATGGATTTGCGGTAGTGGAGGAGTCAGCAGTAGAGGAGGAGGAGGAGGAGGATGCAGTAGGGACCGATATCCACAAGAGTTTGAGGTGTGTGAGAGGAGGAGGAGACTTTTATGGTTTATTTATAAAATCGGGTGAACCTTTTATCAACACTAGCTAAAAGGTGCTGATAATGGTATGTTTTATCAACACTAAAATAGAAAGCATTGATAAAACATGCCTTTATTAGTGCTTTTTTATCACTGATAAATGCCTATTTTTATCAGCAATTAAAAAGCACTGATAAAACTACAATGATAATAAATTATTTATATTTATATATATATATTTATAAAATTATATGTATAATAAAAAAATATTTTTTTATTTAGAAAAAAATATAAATAAATAAATTTATATTTATATTTATATTTATATATATAATAAATATATATATGTCACATATATATTTATACTTATATATAATTAATATATTTATTATAATTTTATAATTATTTAAATATATCAATATTTAATTGGAATCATAATTATAAATATTTGAATATATTTAATACATTTTTATAATTATTTAATAACTATAAATTTATGTATTTTTATTTAACTAATTATAAAATAGTAATAGTTGTATGTCTTCTATTTGTGATATTATATATAAGTAAAAAATTAATTATATATATTTATAAGATCATAATTATAATAAATATGTAATAAATGTATATTTTTTTATAGTTGTAATTATAAATATATAAATTTATATATTTATTTAAATTATTATAAAATTATAAGAAATGTATTTACCATACTTATAATTACGTAAATATATTTATTTAAAATATTTATTAAAATTTTATATTTTACTTAAATATATATATATTTCTTTTACAATTATAAATATATATATTAGTATTGATATATAAAAATAGGTATTTATTATAAATATATATATATATATATTATAAATTTGTTATTTTGAAAATAAATATATTTTTATTTATATTTATAACTACAAATAAATATTTATTTATTTTTAATTAAAAATAATAATAAATATATATTTATTAACAATTGCAATTATATATATATATAATTAAAAAATTATAACAAATATATTTATAATTTTATAAATATATATAATTAATATATTTCTTACAATTTTATAATTATTTAAATATATCTATATTCATTTTAAATTATAATTATAAATATTTTTTATAAAATTATAAATATTTTTATATAAATATATATATAATTAATATATTTATTATAAAATTATAATTATTTAAATATATGTATATTTATTTAGAAATTTAATTATAAATATTTTTATAAATATTTTTATTTATTTGTAAATATTTATATATATTAATAAATATATTTATAAATATATTTATTTAGTTATATATATATATAATTTCAAAATTATAATAAATATATTTATTATAATTTTAAAATTATTTAATTATATATTTATATATATATATTTATAGTTATATTTTTGAACCATAAAAAAATTATTTATAATTATTTGTATAAAATTATAAATATATTAATATTTTTTTTTATAAAATTAAAAATCTTTTTTACAAGTTTCTCATGAAGGACACTTGCATGGAAATGCTAATTCTGGGAAACATGAATATGATTATGAGAATGTGGTTTTTGATAAGGAATGTGACGACCATGTTACAGTTAATATACAATTGGATTAGGAGGAATTGATCACCTCTTTGGGTCACAAACGGTAGAAAAAAGAGATGTTTGTGTGCAGGTTAAACCATCTAAAGAGGATGAGGAAAGGAAGCAGGACATTCTTATTGAGGATTTTGTGGATGGACATGGGAGGGGTGAAACTTCTTGGGTTGATGTGGTGTAAGAGGAGAACTCTAGTAAAAACACAATTAGCCTATATAATATTCTAAACTACTCTAAAAGTATGGAATTATATAGTGAGGAAATTGGAAGTGTTTATGGTGATCTCTTGATTGATTGAAGGTCTTTAGGTGCTAAGATTGTAAAATCAGTCTTAGAGGGCTTAGGTTCAGCAGAAGAACTGATCCCATCATAGGAGAATGATGGTGACTTGTAGCATCCCAATATATAGAGGATGGAATGTTATCCGAGGGGAGGGGTGGTGGTCGATCCCATAGATGATTCTCTAATTACTTTGAGGAGTTTCTTCACATGTTCTTAATCCTAATATCTTTTTTTTACTTTGTACATTCGGTTTTTTATTTTCAATAAATTTTGGAATCAGGGGTTCATAACACATGGGTCACACCATTTTGAATATAGATAATAAAGAATAATTCATCGCATATGGATAACATGAATAATAAGAAGGGTGTAATGTATAAAATAAACATTTAGGATGAATACATAACATACATGCATGTTAATTATACTCACGCGTCAATATATTTATTGACCAAATTAATTGGAAAAATATATTTGTTTATTTATAATTCTAATTATAAATATATAAATTTAAAAAGTATATATATAACTAAAAATATAATAAATATAATAAATTTTAAAATATAATAAATATAATAATTATAATAATTATAATAACAATAAAAATTATAAAAATTATAAAAATTATAAAAAAATATAAAAAATATAAAAAATATAAAAAATATAAAAAATCTAAGAAAACTAATAAATCTAATAAATATATTTATTATTTACTGAAATTTATTATAATCTTATAATTGTTTAAATATATAATTATTTAATTATAATCTTATAAATACTTTTTTTGAATCATTATATATTTATATATATGAATTACTAAATAAAAAATTTTAATTATACAAAGGTATATTTTATTTAATATATATAAATAAAAAATATTTTTGAATATAAATATGATATTTTTATATAAATTATTAATATTTTTTATTAAAAACATTAATGGGTGATACAAATAGTGCATATAAAGGCCTCCCTTTTATCATCACATTCTACTTAGCACTAATAAAACCCAGCGCATCCCTTGCGTAGATCTATGGTAGAGCCGAAAAGTGTTTGTTTAAATTAGCGTAATTTTATAAAGAGAATATAGATTCTAAGATTCTAGTGGTATTATGTTTGAAATTAGGGATGAAAAAAGTTAACAAAAGAATAAATTATAATATTTTAAAAGTTAAATTGATTTCACTAAATATAATAAAGGTTTTTTGATATTTGATGACAATGAAAAATGTATAAATAACATTTAGTTTCCACAAGAATATGATTATAACTATTTTTAAAGCATTATTAATAGTTAAAATAATATATTTTACATGATATCCTAAAATGGTTCTAGGGTATGCTAGTAATGAAAAATATATTTCGTTTCATTTATTTAAGATAATATAGTGAATGTCACTTTGTCTTATAAGAGATTAAGATGTGCTATAAAGTTATAATATAAATAGTTACTCTTTTTTTAAGGATTTTTTATAGAAAGGGTTCCAATGGTGAAGATTCTAAACACAGGTACAATTATAAGTTGATCAAAAAATACGACATTATGACATTTGATTTTGTGGAGTTAAGAAGTTTCAATATGTTCTTGGACTTGAACATCAAGAATATTATTCATAATTATCACCATTATTCATATGTTATTTCTTCATAGTTGTTACTTAATAAAGAGTTTAGTGAGATGGTTTTACCAAATTGTTACATTGAGATGGGGATTCAATTACATATATATGTTATGAGTAAAAAAAAACTTATAATGTGATGAAAATGTAAGGCTGATCCAATAGTCCATTGTATATGATACGATAGATAGGTGATTATGTTGGTTTTTTGTTAAGTAGTCTTAAACGAGTTTTTCAGACGATTAAAATTCATCATATAAACTGATATATCCATTTTTTCATTATTTTATATTGAATACATATATGTATATATTGATATATTTTTTTGAAGTGTAATGAATATTTGACCTTGAGTTATCCCTAATCGATGTTCGACATAGAGTATATTAAGTAATGAAAAAAATTTAATAGTTAGTTTAAGTGGGATTATTGTATTAAATACAAAATATGATCTTGAGGCATTAAAATTGTTTTTATGTGATGGATGACCCACTAATTATACCACATGGAGTGTTATACACTATGTCTATATGAATAATATAGTAGTCTCTATTATTTAAGGTTGGTGAGATATGTATAATGATAACATTAATAATTTGATACCTTTATTACAAAAACTAATGAGGCATTGATAAATAAGGGATGATTGTTAATTTTATTGATCTGGTTTTCAGTTGGAACTCATCTAAGATGAATGATTTTCTGTTGTATGAAAAGTATAACATATCAGCCTATGATTGAGATTGATTGTTGAGTGTGTGATAGTTCCTAGATAATACATATGATGTAAAAGATCAATTTAATGAAAATACTATACAAAACACAACAAAATCCCACTAAATAGATGCCTTAATCAATATGTACCTTCATCCCACTTTGATACTAGTTTCCAGGATGATGTGACCACCCACCAGAGCTCTGTTCCGTAATACTATTTTCTTAGGAATCCCACCACATGAATTTCATTCAAAGAGAATCCTTCCTGTTTAATGGAAAAGTCCTCATAACCAGGTGTGGTACATAATCTTATTAAAAACTTCACGACTTGAACCTATCAAACCACATGCAGGATTATAAATCCTATAAATAGAGAATACCCCAAGTAGTTCGTAGGATTTTGGATAAAACCATGTTATAGATCAACTTATGAATAACATTTCACATAACACAAAAATATCCCACCTCATCACATTCCTGAACTAATCCAGGCCTTTAAACCACTCTGATATTAGTTATAGGGATTATTCACCCACCCACTAGTACATTGGGATATGATACTTCCCACTTTGGAATCCCACCATAATAATTTTATTATTAGAGAATTCCACTCATTCAATGGAGACAGCCTCATGATAGGGTGAGGCGTACACTCTAATTCCCATGAAATTATCTTGAATCCCACCATACCCCATTTGGGACTTGTATTTTGAACTCAATGTGAACCCCAAATAGTTTGTTGATGTCTAATTAATACAATCTCATTGATTAATTTTGAGAAAACATTGCACAAAAAAACTTGAACATTTAATTTTAGAGATAAACCAAATTTTCATAGCCTAAGAAATAAAGTGTGATTATCTAAAATTTACTGTTACATATCATAATTTCTACTCCTATGTTGGTACACTCACAATGTGATATATTTATTACCAATGTAACTAATATTCATCTCACTATATTCTTCTTATATAACTTCAATCTATATTTATGCAATACTGGTAGTGTTTAGTTGTGTCATAATCAACACATTCACAGTGCATCATCCTACTGGTCATTCTAGTTAGAAACATCATCCAAGTTCATTTGGGCATGTTCTTCACCTTTATAACATGATTCCAAGGAACCTATGGTCCCAATGTGTACTAATTTTCATTTTCTCTTCATCATGATGTGGTTTCTTGAATTGAATACCAGTTCAAAAGTATCATCTGATTTAAAATTTATTTAAAAAGTGAACCCTAATGTTCTTTTCATATTTAATCATTCAACCAAATATTTTAATATTATTTAAGATGCGTTTAATCTCAAATATATTATATTTATTCTCATACAACATGAATTATGGTATAAAACCCTTGAATTGTAACATGATTTTCTTTGTAGATCTAGAACTTCTACAAACACCATATCTCGAAATCTAAACACCTCCCTTTCCCTTGTAATCTTCCACTTAACCTTGATTGCAACACAATGTGAAACATTAGTTGAAACATGAGTTATGTTTTAAAAATGATAATATATAAACTTTATCCACTTTATATATTATCCAATTATTCTTTAACTATGGAATTCAATAAACTTCATCAACCATATATTAATCAGTAAAATATCTTCCTTTTGATTTATTATCAACTATTAATCATAAATCACTTATTAAACTCAAAAAAGATTCAAATGAATCATCATTATATAATTATAACAATATTTTAGAAATTGTATTGTAGAAAAAGAAACCATGAATTATAATATCATGTTTCCCGTTTAAGTGACTTATATCCATTTCTTCCTTGATTTTAACAATATATGATATTATCTTCCTAAAATAACCATTCATTGAACATTCAAGCCTATTCTTACACATTTCAAAACTATTCTTTGAAATAATGTATGATAGGTTCCTGAACACTTTCTCAATTAACATGTTATAACTATACACATATAGAATTAATGGCATTACCCTTTTGAAAACTCCCCTTAAATATGTTCTCCCATTAATGAACGAAATATTATTTGAATATATATTATTCTACTCATAATTTGACAAAATGAATAAAATTACAAGAATACAGTGGATGCATTCACCATTAGTAATCTTTTCAAGGATTGATGTTAACTCATATCATTAACCTAATTTTATAAAACAAAACCTTTGGCAATGTATTTGCGAAAATATATGATATTTTATCCTTGTATAGAACAAACTATAAATTAAACATTCCTTTCCCCACAAAATCCTTAATGAATTGGTAATTTATATAAATTTTCATTAATCATAAATTATCAACTTGATATCTTTAAATTATTATATCATGTTTATTATAACATTCCACAAGTAGTGGAAACTTCAATTCCACCTTGATATAACTGAATTGAGCCTTTATAAAAACTAGTTCAGTTGCCTCTTAAATTTTCCAAATGTACTCCACCAAATAAGCACACAAAGTCACCAAACATTGTTTCTTGGTGTTCTATGCCACACCCTTCTATCCTAGAAAGAATACTACATTATATTTTGATCTTTTATTCACCACATTTCAAAACCAATATAGATATGCATATAAAAAAAATTAATATTTTCTTTGTTTTCATATTTCAAACCATAGTTCCCTGCGCCTTTTATATATGTAATAAATATTTTTTCATATATAATATATGCCATCTTAGGTGAACTCTAAAATATCGGAAAAAGTGTAATAGTTTACACTATATCTGGTTGTGAATATATTAATTAATTTCCCAATAAGTTTTCCCTAATCTATTTGATCAACTTTATTTCCATATTTATCTTATTATAGATTGGTTCCCACTAGAATTGGGTAGAAACAATTTTTGAGTCTTCTATTCTGAACTTCATCAAGAGTTCTTAGGCATTCTTCTCTTGAGATAGGATAACATGATCCTTCTCTTAATAAATTTTAAAACATAAGGAATGCCTTATCTATATGATCTTTTCTATTTTAATCATTTTATTCACAATTAATGGAAATTCGTCATATGTTTCTCCATTATTTCTAGAAAATATAATATCATCTACATAGGAAATAATAATTAATGATTTGATGTTATTTATTTTTTGATGTACAGTTTGATGTAAATTCTTTGCTTAATTAATTTCTTCACTTTCATTTATAAATAATTATTTTTGTACTATTCTCATGGGGAATATATTAATTCATACAACACAATTTTCAACCTGAAAACATATCCAATATATTATCTAAGAAATAATTTTTCATGTTCCTTAATGGACCCTTCCTCTTCAAAAACTCTAATAGGAAATGATCACAAAAAATCCATTTAAATGATATTGTATCACCTTCATGTTGAAATGAAAAAACATTATAATTCATTTAAGCCTATCAACTAGCATGAATATATCATCTAAATCATTCAACTTATGAATACCCTTCTCACACTAGTCTTTACTTTTTATTTGATCTCATCTCATTTTTCATTAAACAAGTTACAGAAAAACAAATTTGTTCTGATAATACTATTTTATTCTAGATTGGGTAACAAATATCAAGTAAAATTACTCTCAATTTGATGAGAACCCAAATTCATAACATCAACCCACACATGAATTCTGAATGACCCTTTCTCATCTCTTAGTTCAACTAGATAAAATAGTGATGTATCTAATTTTATCCTCAAATATCTAATAGTTTGAATCGAATATCCATGTTTGATGAAAATATATTTAAACTAAAAATTAATTATTAGAAATATATGATTTTAACAAGTCTTTTATTCACTATATGAAATGGATAAACCATCATTCTCAACATGAACTTCTTTTCAATTCCCATCCTTTTCTGAAAAAAACATTTTCATCAACAAAATATTCTATATAAACAAAACATCTGGAAAATGATTATAAAATAATGAATTCACCCCATGAGTGTTCCAACATCTTCAAACCAAAACTATCTACAATCACCACTATTTTGTTTAGAAATGATGTTGTCTAGGATTTATAGTATAACCTATAAATATGCCTTCAAATAATCTTCACTTGAACTTCCCAAGATTATCACATTTTATCTTGATGATAAAAGGTCTACCAAAAAACCTAAAGTGTTTAAATAATTGGGTACTCTTGTAATACATATCATATAGAGTCATATCTAAATTGTTTTATTATAATCAAATTTTTTTTAATTTGATCAATTGTACTAATTTCTCACCTCCATAAAAAGGAAAGAAGTATCAAACTTAGATGGCACAGTGTGAGCGATTTCCACTAAGTTATTATTCATACTTCTGAAAAATACAATTTTATTATGGGGTATATGATATTATAAATTCATGATGAATACCATGCATTCTAATATATTAATCAAACATTATATTTCTATATTCAGGACCATTTTTCATTCAAAACTTCTCTAAGGAGAAGGCACACTTATTTTCTATACTTATTTTATAATTTTTAAACTTATTCAAGGGTACTGATTTTTGTTTCATAAATATAATTCCTATAATATTTCCGAATTCATCAATTGTAAAAATAAAATACTTATCTATTTTTTTTCAATCTTATTATGAAGGAAATATAGGAATAAATAAGGTCAATTGGACGAGATGTTTGAAAATACTCTTCCATGAAAAAATAATTAACTATCTTCACCCTGTGGTATGAATAATTCATCCAATTTATTTTTTATGTCCCGTCACCACTTAAAATATTATTTATAACATTAATAATTCCTATATTTTTTTGACCAATGTGACTAAATCATCAATACCATAACTAACTTTCTTTCTTCAAGCATACAAAGAATGAATTTGATGCATAAAAAATATGAAAAAAGACACATGATATTCCATTTCTTTTATCACCACACATAAATATGTCATCCTATGTAAAATTAATTAATCATTTCAGGAAACCAAATTCATTTTTTTATTACATGTTTGGGACACAATTCATAATTTATATTTCATCCCATCAAAAAATATATTGTTCTTTGATTTGATCTTGTCTTCTCCAATGAACATTGGACAAACTGCTTTAATATTGAGTGAGACATCCTTTTAAAAGACCTTTAATCCTTAATGAAACGTGTCAACATATTTTAATAGATCCAAATATTTTATCATATCTGGCATACATCCACTTTCAAGATCTATGAATATTCATTTTTAGATACTTTGAGTTTCACTTTAACAACCAATGCCTTCTCCTTCTTTGTCATTATTGTTATATTAATTATATGTTTTGAAACTTATAATCAATTTAGTAGTATTATCGTGAGATAGTCTTAAATGATGCCTCCTGGTTTTTCCTATATTCCATAATGTTATTCAAATGATTAAAACTTGTTTTCAAACATAATCATAGAATATTCATATTGTTTCTAAAATTTTATTTAATGAGTGGGTTGGATACCCATTAATATATCTCTCTCATATCATTTAGCATCATAGTGTTATTAGTAATTAAACAATAATATACTTAAAAAATTCCTAAATCCTTAATAATTCCATTAGTATCCATAAAATGAATACATTCCTTTGGTAACTTGTTGTTGTACTCTGGAATCATGTCTTTCTTTAGACTTCAAACAATCATTATTTCCTCCTTTTATCAAATAAATTATTTTATTCTCCAAACACTATTTTTCTGATCTATAGTATTATATAATTCAATTATTCTGTTCATAATTTTTAATTAATATTCCATTCAAATTGAAGCTCCTAGAATTTATAAGTCTCTTAGAAATGTGTTATTTTTAGAGAAACTCGCCATTCTTCACCTGTGTCTTTGAATCAACCTTTTAAATTGAATTTTTAAAAAAGATTAATATAAATTTTTGAATATATTTATAAATGATATATTCAAAATTTTCAATGCCTTATCAACATCCAATAATATATATTAATCAAATTCATGAACTGATATCATTTTCATGAGCCTTCTCTTCCATGGAAACATTCAATTTGTTTTTATACATGAGTAACTTCATCTGGTTTTTAATTCAATAAAACATCTTTTCAACATGTATGGAATCACTGTTTATTGATTATTAACCATAAATTTTCATATTCATGTTCTTATTTTCTAGTATTAAAATCATGTAAAGAAATTCCTTGAGCGCCCACTTCTATATGAACTCAATTTGATTTTACTAGTCTCTTTCATAAATGTTTCTCTCATAATTGGTAATCTATTTTTCATTAATGTTTTAAATAATAAATATTATCCAACATTTTTGGAAGCCTCAACACCCCATTTATTCTCACTGATATCATTTCCTTCATACAAAAATAAGAAAATTTTCTTCTTGTGTTTATAAAAAATATGAGATTTACCCTATATAGAAAATTTTAACATGAAAAAATGTTAATTCATTCTTCCATAAGGAACTCCTTGCCTTCTCATCCTCATATTTGAACAGTTTATATTCTTTTAGTTATATATAATTTAATGGAAAATTTGTTATAAACCCTTAATTACAACACTTGAGTAGTAGTTTACCTCAATAATATCTTTTTCAACATCTCACACTCATTGAAATGAATGTCATGAGTTTATCAAATCACATTTCAAATAACTTCTTATTCCTGAAAATTTTCATCATGTAAATCAACTTATTTTATTATCTCTATAATTTCAAGGATTTAATGGAAATTTTCCATCCATCTTTTCCTTTATTACAAACAACCCCTTTTTTATTTCATAAGCTATTAAAATTATTTGAATGTTATAAAATGTATATTTATATAGATCATGGCCTATGAGTATTCTTTTATTTAAATCTATTTTTTATGATTTATTATATCTTTTTGAAAATCATAGAGTTCTTAAACTTCTCACCAATTCCCTTATTATTCTCACAATTCCATTAACTTCTAATAATAAGTCATCCACTATTACATAATTATTCATCTTCAAGTATTTATACTTTAATCACCAAACATGTATCTTGTGTTTCTTCACTTTCATATTCAATTTATAATTGTTTTGTTATTTATCTCGATTTCCCTTCCCCTTCTTGACCATATTAACTTTATGAACTTTATTTTTGAAAGGGTTTATTAGATGATATTCTGGGCATGACTGATATCCTACAAATTATTTCTATCCACTATTATCATAGTAGAACCTTCTAAATAATGAAAGAAATCATCAGTAAAAAGCTTCAAATAATCCAAAATAATAGACAAAATACATAGAAGTATATATTACTTGTAAATATATTAATTCCTTTCATCAAAATTTGGAATACCCTTATTTTTAACTGAATTAATGTTTTCCATTATCTCAATAAATATTCAGAACCAAAAACATCAAATATAGAGGAAATATCATCATGAAAAATCTAAATAGTTAATCATCTTTGAAGGGAACCCAGAATGATCAAATAAAACATGAAAGGTACCTTATCAGTATTAATAATCTATTTTTGTGGGGATTAGTAAAATCATGTAAATATATGTTTCTCCTTAAGAAATATATTAAAAAATATTAAACTACAAGAATAGACCACTGTATACAAACCACATAGAATTTTAGGCACAAATATAGTAGAAATAATAGTTCTTTATAAGGTTAACTACACAAAATTAGACTCTATATCCATGGAATGATTCTTTAAAAGTCATGATTAGACATTCCATTTGTTTCAAAATTTGGATCATAAACATACATAAAATATAATTAAGCACATGATACCTAATTTTTCTCCAAGATTGTGAAATGTATTCCTACAAAAACAAATATATGGACCAAACACATTTTGTTTTATTTTTCCAAAAAGTCACTTCCATGTAATGTGAGAACCAAAAAAGACACTCCATAAAAAACTAGGCAAAAGGGGACCTAGAACACATCCCAATACTAAACCCATCCCAAATGAAAACACTGATGTAGCATAACAACCCCCAACACCCAACCGCCGCTTCACTGCATGAGCCTGCATCACCCATCACACTGCTTGATGATTCTGTGAATCACCTCGAAATCCAGAATTCCTCAAGTAGCAACCTCCCATACACTCCCTTCCCATCACCACCTTACACACTACCCAATACACCCATCCCATTGTTGCACCTCGGGACCAACTTCATCCTGGTACAATGCCACACCAAAACCTAGATCACAGGAGAGGCCACCATGATAAAATTAAATGAATGGGAACATCGAACCAAAAATAGAAAATAGAGATTGGATGGTGGTAAGTCAACCACCATTAATGCCACTATACCACCATGAAGAAACAGTTCACCAAACCCAATCATAAATTGTCTATAGGTTGCAACTATAGTCAAGATACCTCAAACATCGCCAAAGAGACAAAAGAGAACTGTGATATATCTACCCACCTTAGAATCCTCCATCACAATCCAAAATCATCATGGAATCCATCAAAATTGGCCAATATGGGGTTGCACATGAAGGAAAATGACAATATAGAAGAGGAAAACAAGGGGAATCATAGCTATCTTGGCATATCACGCCAATATAAAAGAGTGAGGAAACATTAGAGAAAGCATGCAAGGTTATCACGGGAGTGAGAGCGAAGACTGACGAATCATATTCTTCAGAGGAGGTTAAAAGACTATGTTTGTTGAAAGAGCTTCATAGACCATGATAGACCATAATTCGTTGGGTGGTTGACACCACACCATTCCTTCACCACATGACCCAACCCCCAACATTGACATGCACTAGAAGAATAGAAGGAGGGGATGTGATAAGGGAGGGAGGGAGAAGAACAGTGTCAGGGAAACCCTAAACAACAAAGGGGATATCCCACACAGTAACACCCCTTACATGACCATCCCTTATATAAAAATATATATCAAATACAAATGTCAACAAAATTAAATTCATTACCACGAATAGAACTCCATCATGTTTATGTTGATTTTTTCTCCTCCTCCTCATCCTCCTCTTCTTCTTACACTTATTCATCTTCTTCATCTTCTTCACTATATAATTACCATTTCACACACCCTATTCATATCTCACAATATAATTCCTACCAATATTTTAATTATAACATCCACTTAAATTGTTCCCTCTTATTTTAAATTATGGTAACAAAATAATAATAATTATTATTATTATAAAAGAATAAGGATGGAGATCCAAAAATTAGAAAAATATGGAGGTTTGTAATAATGGAAATTGAGAGAATCAACTCTAATAATGTTTTTCCATTTAGGAGGGGAATAACCAAGGCATGAAAAGAATAGAAAAAGTTCATTATGAGATGATTAAGATGATAAAAATACTTCCACTTCATTTACTTCATTCCAAGTACAGATAATAGTCATGTGGTTGTTCATCAACCCCTTGATTCATTTGATGATGTTTTTTATGGAACAAGGGATGGGACCATTACCTGTTACTACATTGAAATATGCTAATGAATTAGTCTCAACTTCTCTGAGAAGAATGTTTCTCTAGATGCATAGGAGTAGGCCTATGTGGATAGCAAGGGATTCTACATAAAGAGAGTCACCACATCAAATTAAGGATGAAAAAGACGTAACAACCACACCCCTTGAATCTCATATCCCCCACCACCTCACATAGGTCCTATGAAATGGGATTCATTGATATTGATTTTGTTCCTCAGAGTAGGAGGCCACCATTTGATCCATATGCCTTGAACCGTATAGAAATTAATGTTGGAGGAGTACAGGGGGATCATGGTCTTGAGGGAATGAGTATTCACTTATGTTTTGCACAACCTAACTAGATCCAGAATGAGACTTTTTGTTTCAGTAGTGATACATGTTATTATTCCTATCGAATAATGGTGATGTTTCTCATATCTAGTAGAATAGATGATCCAATATCCGAATGTGATGATCAATATCTTGGCTTTCTTATCTCCACCAGGTATGTCGGCTCTATAAAACCACCGCTGGGGGAATAACTCAGTTTATAAAACTAGGTTTTCTTAGCCTATAACTGCCCAAACGTTTCAAAAACATCATTTTACCATTCACCGTTGTATAAGAAGTGTTTAGTGGATTTAGTTCTTGGATTTCTACAACAAATCAATTTGGAGGCAAAACTGATCCCCTACCACTATATGCACTCCTCAGTTGGAAGGGCTTTATTTCAGACATGCCAAGTCAAGAAGTTGAGCATTGAAGGGATTTTTTTGCACCATAAAGTATCACCCCAAGTTTTATGATAAGAAGAATATTATAAATTTATATGAAAATATATAATAGTGAATATACCAGACACAGAACCAATGAAAACACATTTTTTGGAGCATTAGTCATAACAATATTATCAATGATATCCCTTTGGTTATCATCCAAGGTGGAAAAAATTAAAATGGGATGATTATTGGCCTCCATGAAAATAATATCTAGGGTGGGGTGTCTTGGGAATCTAAGAATTTTCTTTGTCTAGTTGTGATTCATGTATCTTATATCACCCCTTCCAATGATCTATAAGGTATGTTATTGGAGGATATGGAGAAGAGGTTGAATCATATTGTAAACATTGGAAGGTTTAATTCTGGATTGGTTCCCTTCATTTCCATAAGTATTTAACACGTGTTTTACTATATTTTCTCCCCAAAAATAATATCCCAAGCTAAATTATCATGGAGACAATTTATTTTATTCGAAATAATAATTAATTTAATGACTCATTTAATGTGGTTTCCACGCTTTTCCCATGAGGCCTAGAGATTCTTATCTTCCAATTGGCCATCCTAGAGAACGGATATCAAACTGTTCTCTATGCTAGAAATAACCTCCCTTAAAAATTTTATAGTGTAGAAGTTGTGCATTGTGATAAAAGAAATAATGGAATTGATCATAGTGATTCCCCCACCAAAATAATAAAAAAATTCTTCTTCCAACTAATGATTTTCCGCCATGATTCCATCAATGACCGTATCAATGTGTTTGATGAGAAGGTTATTAGGGGACACTAGGGCAATGATGTAATACTTAAGGATGTCTCATTTATACACACCAAGACTATTTATAAGGGACCTTATCCACATATCTGATCATTTTTTGGGGAAAAATAAATTACTTTTTCATGGTTGATAACATTCCTTGTCTATGTACTATAATCTTCAAGAGAATGATTGAATCACAAGATAGATATTCTACTTCCATTAATGAAAATGATGTTTTCAGTCACAAAAAATTTACATGGCCTACCATCTACTATAAGATTCTATGAATGATAATTTTTCGTAGATTTATTTCTACTCTTATGTTGGTCAAGTATTAGCATGATCTATTTATTCATGGATTAATTACTATTCAATGATAAAATTATTCTTTTGTAGATTTAATCTAATCTCACTAAAGACTGGTAATGGAGGGTTGTGGAACTGACACCAACTTGAAGATTCACCAACTTGTTTTTTATTCTACTCAAATGCTTCATCATGACGTTTTTATGTATGAGCTACCCCTTCCCTATGTAACTCATTATGACATCTAATCTAAAATAGAAACAATTTTCATGATATCCTTATCACTATATTATTTATTTATATAATTAATAGTTCAAAAAAATCATCATATTTTATCATATATCATGTTATAAACCCTTAGGTTGAAAAATGATTTCATGTTCCTCTTAAATATTTTACTCTCAAATAGAATGCATTAAATCTCACATAACTCTAATTTATAATCACAAAACCGTAATTACCATATGAAATCCTTTAATTTTGAAATTAATTAATTTTTATCATTAAAAAATCTATAAATTAACTTTTTCAAAATAAAAAAAAAACTTCCCTTATATTCCATGCTTAAACATTAACTCAAGTGAAATACAATATACAACATGATTTTGAGAACGAGTTATCTGTTAACAAATAAACAAAGCATAATAACCATATCTAACTCATCTCATCTCAAATTTTTATTCAATTATTGTATTCATAAAACATCCTTAACCATATCTTGATCATAATAATAAAATATATGAGTTTTTCATCAAATAATTATATATAGACCTAAGATGAACTTGGGAACTTATTTAGTTTATGGACCTAGGTATATTGAAGAATAAAGAAGACAGGTGATATTGAAATTCATGGATCACTGTTATATGAACAAACATTGGGTAGCCTTATGTTTTATATTGACTCTAAAGAGGCAGTTTCATGTGATATTCCATTCAAGGATAACATCAGGAATTTATTTTCTAGTTCCCTTAGCTCAAAGGGATTATGTTTTACTAACATGATAAACCATCAATGTGGTAGGGAGGAAACTCTTACATGAACCAATGTTCTATAGGCACACATTACTTAGATTATATGGTTTTAGGTCCCATAAGAACTAGTACATAATCTAAAACAACCCACTACACCATCTTGATGTCTGTCATCCCAATTATTAGATGTCGTATCTATTGTATACTATATTACCCCCTATGATGAGGTTTTGAGTGTTCTTGGAAATTAGTTTACAAATACTAGTAACTAATCATAAAAATTATCATATTAATCTTGATTCATTGTTTTTCCTCATTAAATCCTCTATTTGATGCCTCTTTTGATAGGGAATCAGACCTAAAATGGGGTCCCTGAGGCCCTGTGGCTCAATGTCAAATTTAGGACCAAGGGAATTATGGCTAGAAGGCCCAGTAAATGAAAAAAAAAATCACATTTTTAATGAATATCTATGATATTGAGGTACAATACTACAGTAATTTCTATAGTACCTACACTACTATAATACTACAACTCTATTATGGAACAATGAAAATTCTACTCATTCTGAATTTAAACATTGGTTTCTTGTAGATAGTATATATTGGGATTATCGATTAAGGGTTTTTTAGAGAGAATTAATGGAAGCTTAAGTTGTTATAAATTCTAGAGAGATCACAATAAATACTTAAAGGATTATTGGATACATAAAATTAGAATTGGATATTCAATATATTATCAGATTTATTTTTTCTATGATAGTATTGATAGAGTTGTGAGATTTTAGAGACAAGAAAAGTTGTAATTCAATACAATGGGGTACCATTTGATGAATCGTGCATATTAACAGGTATAGGGAAATAGAAATTGAATTATATTTTTTATTTAATAAATTATTCATGTGACTTATAAAATAAAGATAAAGGATTTTGATTCAATTTTAATCCTTTTGTATTAGTTTTTTGGTGGGATAGATGTATCCAATGGGAGAACAATGTTTAAAGGATGATATCAGGCCTTATTGGATATAGTGGTTTACGGTATATTCTTAATGATTATTATATGGGAAATGAATCCAAGTTGGAAGAGTTTTATAATGGACCATGTTGATACATGATAGTCTAACCCAGAAATATTTTGGCCTTAGTGGACTAATTTCTAGGTGAGTTTGAATTTTTGGAATTCATATTGGAGGAAAGATACTATAATTATGTTTTGAATAATTTTATGGAAGTTTCAAAGTCATAAAAGAGCTGAAAATGGATTGATGAGAAACATCTAGTTTTTGGGAAGAGTAAATTTATGGTAATACATAGATAGTTCCCATAAAATTCATTATTGCATCATTCTTGTAGTATTTTGGATTTGGTAGTCAGGCAGCCCCAATGCATTTTTAGTGGGTTCATGGTAGTATTCCATTTTGGACCTAGTATATGAATCAAATTCCAATTAAATTTGGGGTTAATTTGTCCTTTTTAATAGGTTCTTCATAAAACCCAATTAGGTATCATTGTTTTATGAGGGGTGAGCAATGTAGGAAAACATCATTTTGTTTCATCTATTTCTCCCTTTCCCTCTAAAGATATAAGATAGATTAGATTTAGTTGTTTGAACTAAATTGTGGGGTAAAATTATTCTTATTATACTTGTTTAATTATCATTTTTTCATCATATTTGAGGCTTTTACATTAATTATTTTGATGTATTTCACTATAGTATGGTGAAATATAACCTCCCACCTAGTTTTTTTACATTATATGTCTAAAGAAGGTGAGGTGGAGATGAACACATGTGGATTATCATTGTTTGATGTATTTAAATCACACAATTACTTTTCCATAAAATTTAATCAATGTAGTCTACAAATGATGATTTAATTGTTTTTGAATCATGATTCTTTTGATAATGGGAGTATCATGTGAACACCATATCTATTAGGACACCATTGGTTATGGATTTAGTTTTACCTATATATTTGGTAATATTTATAAGTTAATTGATAACTAAATATGTTTTGGTAAATTAATTATAAATTATTATAATTTATTGGTAGTTCTATGTGGGTTGGTATATGGGTTAATGTATGCGGATGCGGGCCACTTGAGTCTTGGTAAGGATTTTGTCCATAACAATAATGGTGTTAATTCGATAATGAGTTAGTTCAACTTTAAACTAAAAATACATACATTTATATGTATTTTTTTATTATTTTTATATGAAATACTTGGTAGTCATGTAATGGTGACTAGAGTGGGAATGAATAGGTCCCAAACATATATAATCTGGTTAATGTTTTTACGTTTAGAATAAATATTCCTCTAATAAAATAACGATCATTTAATCACTTATTGATCATAATACCCTCTGATTCTCATCTTGGATACACGAAAATAATATTGATGGGTTTGTGAATGGAGAATTTAGCATAATAGTCCTAGGATATTCTTTCATAGATTATGGGTTATTTTTCTTAGAGTAGTTAGTTTGATTGTTGTTTTAGAGATTCGTTCTCAATATTTGTGTATGGTTTATATAATGGTTTTTCATGATTTGAGTATGTTTTAACTCAAATTATGGTGATGGGAAAATATTTTGAGGGTTGTTGTGGATGATACCTTGTAAAGATACATCTAAGGGAAATGAATAGTAAAACAGTTAGACTAGGTTCTTCTTCGACTGATGAGAATGCTCTAAATGGAGAAGTCCTTGCGGTTATCAGCTAGTGAGCAGTTATATTAATTATTCAAAGAGTGATATATTGAAAATGAGGGTTACATTTTTGTATGTTTTTTATAGTGGTGAGAAAATGTTTAGAATTTTATTGAGGAGGATAACTCATAAAGAAGTAAAATAGTCATCTAAGAGTATGAAAGATTGGCTGATTTTTTTACTTAGCTCTACATGAGAGTATGTGGATGAGAAATATGGGTTATGGAATTTCGACTATTATATTATATATGGGATGACCTTGTGTGGGATGAGTGGTTCTATAAATATTAGGGTTTGATGTGTATAGAACCCATAATTGGTTGAAACTAGCCTAGAGAGTTTGGTTAGAAACGTGTAGTTAGACTCATTGTATACATTGGTGACTAGTGGAGTATAAGGTAGAATATTTTAAGTTATGAGAGTATTATAAAGGGTGGTTTTATATTCATGGGCTATTTATAAGTGGTATAATTCATAATATGTTGTGATTTATACAAATTTTATTGGATTTTAGGAACATAACATATATGTTATTATGAAAATTAGATGTTTACCCCTAAGAAGCCTTTGATTCTAGGAGTTTAGAGAATTCCTTGAGGTTCCCCCATTGTGGATTTCTTTTGATTCATTAATATTCTATATTCACAATGGTTCATTCTCATAATACATTGTGGTGTGGTTCATGTTGAGAATGTGAGTAATTATATGCCCCTTACAAGAATTAGATACACTTTCCAATTAAGTTTAGATGTTTGTGGACTAGATGTGATAAATTTCACCCCATTTTTGGGTTATATCCTAGGGGATTGAGTCAATATACTCCTCTCCCACAGTCTAGAAAATATAATCTGGCTCATTGGACTGATTGGAAAATTGAAACATTAGTATGGTTGGTATTAGTATGACTTATACGATTCAATGCAATATGTTAAAACAAGTAGGTTGGAGTATCATAGTGGTCTAGTTAGTGCATAATTGTCAACATCTGTGCTTCATATTTAGTTTTATGACTTTTTATATTTCATTATATAAGAACTGCCATCTATGAACTAGATAATTTTTAGGGGGGTTATTTGTGATGGTCTACAATGTTTCATAATGTTTCCATGAAGATATATAAATATGAATGTGAAGATATTATGTTTGTGGAATAGATTAGTGAAAGGTATAGTTGGTAGGCATATGATATGGGTATCTTAGAGGGGATGACTCAAGGGGTTCCAAGGTGAGGTTAAGGGACGGGCTGTTTATCATGTTTCTAGATTTCATTGGATTTTTTTTATATCCTTCCTTGAATGATTTACTAATTAAGGTAAGTTAGATTATATATTATTATGTTTTTTATTGAATGAGATATATTTGATACATTAGGGATTATAATTTTTTTATGAATTGATGATATAATCCTCTATTTTGTCATGATGTAAAATTTGTGCTTTAAATTAATTATTATGATTGGATGACTATGAAAACTTAGTTATAGTGTCCAAATTTATGATTTTTCTTTTACTCTAAATAAGGGCCACTAGTACAATAGATATCATGCCAAAGGTTATATTGTTCCATGTACTAGAATATTTTTAGTTGATCCTAGTTGAGAATGTTATGTTTTAGGATAGAGTTGGATATCAGTTGATGACAATTGATAACCATTATTAGGGTTAGTAATATATGATTCGTGAGTAGTTTTAGTCTTTAAAGAATCACAAGCAGAATATGTGCCATGGAATATGATAGTACACTATACCCTTATTATTTCATATACATTTCCCATTCTATTGTTTGATATGTTTGTATATTATTCATCCAAATGTGAATGATAAGAATATTAGTTATATTTATTATTTGGAATTAATATAGTTTTACTAATATCAGCACACCATTATAATAAATGATAGATTGACAATTCAAGTTACCATATCATTTCATTATGATATGTTTTAGGAAAATATCATGAATATTTCTAGTACTTGATATAGATATTTTTTAACCCATCATCTTAATAGACTATTTTTTGGAGATATATAGATCATATTGATTGTTATAGTTATAGAGTTTTTTTGTCTCACGAGATGGTGGGTGTTATTCGATAATAAGGGTAATCAGATGTGAATGTATGTTATTAAAGACCTATTATTTGTGAATATGGATATTTACCTTTCAAATCGGATATGTTGTTTTTTGAATACTTTTACAGACTATAATGGAAAAGGATGTGAAATTTTAGATGGACTTTTATCTTATAATGAGTTAGTTTTCAATTCAATATTATTATATGGATTCTGCAGAGTTATAAGGGTTAAAAATTCAATAATTTGATATAGAAGTTGATAAATTTATTTTATATAGTTTTTTATTTTGGATTTCATCATTATTATTTACCATGACGGTGGATGAAGTATTATAGTTAGAAATAAATTATCAAAAGATTAATAATGGTGTGTAAAGGAATATTTACCCTCAACCTCACACTAAATATTTATTTTATTAATATAAAGGGGTTAAGTGGTTTTTAAGTATTTACATGAGGTTGGGATATCAACTATGGGGGTGAATTAGGATATCATTATCAATATATATTTTTGAAACTGATGTGTATGTGATAAGATTTTAATTTTGATATTTTGGGTTACAAATAAATCTATGATCCTTACGGATTTTAAGAGTCATATTTTCCCTGAAAATTAGTACCCTTTTTTACAGTATTATTGGATATCATCCTGATTTATTTGAGATCAGAATCAAACCTTGTAAGATGTTTGGAAATTATTTTAGAAACATCAAGTGAAAAATATTTTATAATATATTACTAAAAACTACTTTTGGTTTTAATATTCGATGTGTTAGGGAAATATTTTCCTAGAATATGGAATATTAATTATTGTTAATAAATTAATGGTTGTGATGTATTTGAAAAACCTAAAAAAGATAAAGATAAAGATATTTTTGGGATGGTACAATATCACATAAATTTTATTTATAATTTCTCATAAATGTAATCATTGATGCTGAAATTAACCCAAAAGGGTGTAAATATCAAGTGTTATATTATTTTATAGGATAATTGTTTTGAAATAAAATTCATATATACCAGAACATTAGTGTTTATATTTTTTGATCATGGTATGGGTATTATACTATACTATGACATATCAAGAGATGGGTTAGGATAAATAATCATAGTAGGAGATAATGTGGTAGTGTATACATTGATACACTTATAGACAACTGATAATAATTTCATATGCATGAATTTTAATGGGTTGAAGTTTTTTAATCATTAAAAATCTTGAAACATTAGTTATTTGGTGAAAAAATAATATTCTATTTTGATAAAAAAAATATTAAATAATATTTTAATAGATTGAGACATAAACTAAAGATATGGTGGGTTGAGTATCATAAAAATTCACTTCAAATGGGATTTTAAACTATAAAATAGGAATTGTTTAGTGAGTTACTTTTGTTAAAAGTCTCAAACTCAAGTTGTAAAATAATTATAGATCAAGTTAATATTCTTAGTTTGTTGTAAATTTTACATCTAAATATTCACGAGGATGGAGTTCCTGTATTATTTTATATATTTTATTTAATTTTAAAAAAATCAATCATGTAAAGGAAATAAAAATAATTTATTATGAATATAATTGGATATTTAAAAACTTATGTTACTTAAAATTCAATCTCATGAATAGAGTGTCGATTCCCTCATGTTTATAGAAAGAGGATGTGAATAATATTTATAATTTTGTTTGTTATGTTAATCTTAGAGATAATAAAAGGTTTTGTAATATTAATTAGTGAATATTGGTGAAAGGAATAAATAAGGAAATAATAAGGTTTATTTCTTAGTGTGTAACTTGAAAATAGGTAATGGTAGAGTATCAATGACCAATGTTTTTATTGTAATATTTTTATATATAACTTGGATTGTTAGATTTTTTAATTATTATATCAGGATCACAACTAAAGAATGATGTGATACAAGAAATTCCAATTTAATTTAAAAAATATAACAATTTATTACCCATTTAAGATTCGGTTTTTATTAATGGTATAGGTAATATGTATATGATATAAGTGGTTGTGATTCATAGTGTTCTTATGTAAATCATATCATATTTTACTCCACATTTTCGTTTACGTGTTGAGAAATATATTTAGAATGTTTTAGGTTCCCAATTGAAGTTGTTTACAACTTATCATTTTCAAAATAATGGGAAATTTGAGTGAATAATATTAATTTTTGAGTATATCCATCGATCTTGTGTACTATATTTCTGAAGAGAGTATGAAAAGCATATAATTTATTATAATTTTGATTTCGAAAAAAATTACCAAGAATTAATTCATATGGAACCCTTTAAATTATGGTATAGTAGAATAAATAGATAATTGACATTTTGGATTGAGATGGGAAGGAAGGATCTCCTAGGACCTAATATTATGTAATATATGACAAATAATTACAATTTTATTTAGAATAGGATAATGGTTACAAAGGGTAGGTATAAATCATATGAGGGGACATGATGGCACTTCGGGGAGTTTCGCTGCTCTGCTACGATGGGGCTCTAGTTACCTATTAGGGTTTGGGATGCCACTTCCCCACTTTTTTTGTTCTGTACATGTTGCTGGCGAACATGGATCGGCATGGGATGCAGGTCCACGATGTCCTGGAGGCAGCGTCGCTCAATGGGATGCAGTGAGGGGAAAACTAAATGTTGTGGATTGTGATGTATATTGTGATGTTCCGGTGGATGGTGGTTTATCTATGCCGGATATATTCATTTCTCTGAAAGATTCTTCCAAGGTTTTCTTTTTCCAATCTGTGATAGACACCCGAACAACCAGTGGTCTTCATGGTAACATGTGGGATTCTTCTAATCTGTCGTTGGGGTTGAAGAGAGTGACAAATTATCCCTCTACTCAGGTGATTTCTGATCTATTGATGGTAAAATCAAAGTGGTTTTTGAAGGCCTTGAATGGAAAGGATATTTTGAAGGTCCCCACTGGAGCAGTGGAAAAACCAATGAATCAATCATTTGCATCTTTCTTTGACACCAGATCTGGAAGGATTCTCTGAAAGGGTCATCAGCCCATGTTGAGGCTAATCCTAGTGTGTTTCCTGAAAGGATATTAATTGGGAAGAGTTCTCTGATTGTGCATCTTGTTTTACCTAATGGTGAGAACTACTGGAGGTTTGAGGATCTAGTAAGACGAATCTCATTTTTGTGGGGTTCCTCCGATTATAGATGTGTTTCTCTTGGTTGTGGATTCTTTCATTCCATTTTCCATTCAAATGATTTCAAAATACATGTGTGGAGCATCGGGTCTCTGTCTCTAAAACCTGGATGACTTTGCCTACATGAATGGTCTCTAGATTTCAATGCCTCATGTGAAAGGAATTACTTTTCTATGGTTTGGTTTCATTTTCATGGTCTTAATTGGGTACCTTGGCACCCAAAAATACTGCATGATATTTTCTTGCCAATTGGGACTCTTATACTCCTTGATAAAGAAACTGAGGTTGTTCGATTTGGACACTTGGCTAGAATGTTGGTGGAGATTTATCTGAGTTCCACTTTGATTGATAAGGTAACTATCTTTACTCCCTCTGATAATATCCATATTGATGTTGAATATGAAAGGAAGCCCCTTTTTTGTACCGATTGTATGGTAGTTGGTCATTCTATGGAGTTATGTCAGATGAAGATTTCTTACGAGAGATGTGGGATGAAGGGTCATTCATCTGACATCTGGAGAAGGAAACCTGAGAAGAAGCATGTGGCTTTGTCAAATTTTCTTGATCATGATAGAGATATCCTAAAAAACCATCTTTCACTAAGGTTGATATGTTGGTTTCTGACAAATCTGTCTCGCAGGTGCCTATTTTGAAAGGGAAAGGCCTTGTGGTGGATAAGTCACCGATGGGTGGCCCCTCTACTACTCAAGTTGGATTTGTTAATGAGAATACATCCAATGATGGTCGTGTTATTTCTCCCGTTGGATTAGTTGAGACTGGAGATAATACTTGTCCCACTGTTGTTGGGTCTCTTACTTGCAATGACCCTTCAAACCCCATCACGCTTGATTTTCCTATTGTATTCCTAACACGTGATGAGATTGGTGTTCATGATCCTAGTTTGGATGATCACATTGGGATCCCAAAAAATGTTGATTGTAATCATGAGATCTAGAATCTATTTAACTCCTCTAGGATTGTTGAGAAGTGGGGTGACATCTTTGATGTGGAAGGGATGAAAACGGGCAGCGATGGTCCTGCCACTTTTAAGGATGCACTCTTATCTGAAAAAGGGAAGACAACTGACACTCCTGTTCCTTCGAAGAGAAGGTCGAGGAAGGACTACTCTAACAAACCTCGCACTGTGTCTACCTGATCTTCTTCGAAGTTTTCGGGCATGTTCAATTCTGATATTTTTAAGAGATTCAACCAGAGAAGTCTCAATATGAATGGGAAATAGGTGATAATTCTGATTATGGTAATGACATGTATTATTATGATCTATAATTTGTTCCTGACAGATGAGGGAAAGTTCCTTTGTTTGACCCTGATCGTCTCTTGTACTTTTTCTTTTATTTTTAATAAATGGTCAAAGTCTTAGCTTCTGGCAAGAGTTCCTGGGTAAATCATATGAGGGGCATCAATGAAGTCATTTGGAGTTCATTGTTAGAGATTGATTATTCTTTCATGTGTATCATCATTAGGTATATTAGTAATTTAGGATGTTGTTCAATACTTCACCCTAAAATGTTGGACCATTTGATTTTATACTATGTATTTGAAAGGTGTGATATTTTTTTAAATTCATGGAAAAGTATCATGTGACTCATGATGTTTTTTGATACTTCTTATTTGATGAGGTTTCAATATAATTCATATCAGTTAATAAAATGGATGAATGTTCATTTGGAATAAATGGGTATTTCTTTTAGAAACTGGTTTAGGTTCTTAATTAGCTATAAAAGTTATGTAAATGATGTCACATCCATTTATTTAATGTGTAGTGGTAGAAAACATGAGTTTTTAAAGGGACATGAATGGGATGATAATTAGATGTAGTAGTAAAATTGAATACTATTTTTTTATGATGAAGATTTTTGAATCTATGGGGGTGTAAATTCTTCTGGTGGAATGATTTTTAACACCCTAAAATGTGTGGGTGTCAATTTCAATGAGTTTTGGATGATTCTAGGTTAAAACAGAGTTGTGATATTTTTTAAGAAATTAAAAGATTATAAATGGTTAATTAGAAATGAATGTAGATGATGAACATATAGAAATTTAGGTTAGTATAGAATACATTGTTAATGTACGGTTAAATTAACATTGATTTTATCTATCTATTTTGAAAAAAATGCATAGTAAGTAAAATATAATTAATCCAATGTTAAATAATTATTAAAAAGAACAATGTATTGTCTGAAATAATTTTTTTTATTTTATTAATCACAATTTTACTATATTTACCCCCATTAAAAATTTGAAATAACATTTTTCAAGTTTATTTTTCTTTAGGGTGATTTTGAAGACCTTTTACTATAGATAAATAATTTTCTCTTGATGGTTGGTCAGAACAAATATAGATATAAAGAAAGGGGTCACTAATATTTTATTTTATTAAATATATCCACTTATATCTTTTCTCTCTCTAGGAAACGTTATGTAGGATCATATCAATGATAAAAGAATTATAGAACTTAAATCCAAAAAAGGATTATTATCCTGATGATTTGTTGAAGATTATACTAGAAGGATTAGATAAAAAATTTCATCATAAAAAATGGATTGATTAAATTGATGAGATTATGGTTAATTGTTTATGGATTATATTATTTTTTATTATATAAATAATAATATTTTATTTGATAAATAATTTAATTTTTAATTTATTGTTTTTAATTTTTAATTTTTATAAATAATTATCTATTGTAAATTGATTTGATAAAGAGTGAAAATTTTCAATTAAGAGATTGATTTGAATAATAATTTAAATCATAGAATTATATTGTTTAAATGTCATAAGAAATGATTTTTATAACAGTTGGACTGTTTTAGAAAACCATCAGATTTAGATAAATTTAAACTTATTGTAAATTTATAGTAATAATATTATTTAGAAACATGGGTTTGTAATTTAAATGTTTTTTAGATTTAAAATTACATATTTTTTGTAGTTTTCTAGAAACTATTTTTATAAATAATTTTTTGGATATGGGGATAATATATATACCAAGGTATCACAAACATGTACATGAATCATTATTGTAAAATAGAAGGGAATTGAAAATTTTCAGTGTTATTTGGATAAAAAGGTGTAGGAAATAGATTAGAAAATAATGCATATACACATATATATATATGTATATTGGTTTATTATATTTGAAAATGTGAGCATAGGTGTATATTTAATGTGATGTTTATTTCTCATGATTCTCTATGCTTTCTAATTGAAGGTTCTTTCAACATGATGCTTGTATTATGATTTAAAAACGACTTTGGTGATTATTTGGATTTGATATGGATTGAACATGTAGGTTTACCCAAATTTCTATAAACTCCCATGTGTTTTATTTTTATAATAAATTTTTCTTCATGTGAAATGAATTTACAAACAAAAGACTTTTATAAAGTGATATTTATTTTAAAAAATTCTATTGATTTATACATTTTGAAAAGGTATTACTAGAAATACGTGGGAATGATTTAGGAAATTATTGTAACAAAATATGTTACACACCCCTACATATATTACCTTTTTGTATAAGTATATAAAAACTATTTTTTATTTCATAATTATCAATATATTATTATCAAATTAGAAATTATAATATTAATATTATAATTTTTTTACGGATTCACAATTTAAAGATCATTTTATAAATAATTCCATAATCCTTGCCAACTATTATATCAACTAAAAAGGTTTTTAATTCATTGAACTCCATGTTAGGAAAAAAATAATCAAATTTTTAATGGGATGATATAAATTTAGATGTTATTAATTTTTATTTAAAAATAATAATTGTGGATTTTAAGTTACATCTGTAATTAAAAAGGTAATAATTATAAAAGCAATATTATTGTTGATAACCTCATTATTTTAATTCCCCCAAATCATGTTTATTTTATTTTTAATGATTAAAATTTTGTATGATATTAAATTATTTTCTAGCTAAAATTTGAAAAGTGGATATGTATGAATCTACAGTAAGTTATAAAGATTTACAATTGGTTGAAGCATGGAATTATTCGTACAATCCTATGACTTCCATCAGCTACCATAAAGTTGTGCTACCATTGAGAGAATCTACCACCGAGCATTGATAATATCACATAGTAATTTTACTATTTTGGGACAATGATTATTAAACAGTGAAACAGTCTAACATTCCTACTTCTGTTCTCTACAACCATCACTCAATGATACCATCAAGGAAAAGATACCGCTACCAATATAGTTGAACAGTTCTACTACCATGATGATATACCACCAATATGATCAAATTCATCGATGATATAAAGCTATGATGATATACTTACATATCATGGAACCTCTAGGCTATACTTCCTCTAAATCTAGAGCAATGTGACCACTAGAGATCTACCTTCAAAGGCTACTACCACTAGTTCAAGATGTTTCATTCAAGTAATATACCACCAATGGAGATACTGTGGATATATATAACAATGTTAACTATACAATGGATAGTTTAAGAATTTAATTTTGGACATAAGAAAATGGTTATAATATTGGTTATTCATAAAACAATTCTATGAAAGAAATAAATAAGAATATATTATTTCTAGATTTTATTCTTATTATGAGGATCTAGATTATATTTTTATTTTTTTACATAAAAATTGGGTCTCTAAGAATTATTTATAATTAGAAGAAACCCCTCATTTTTGAAGAGGAAGTGGTGTGAATTCATGGTGAATATATGAATGATTAAAAAATATACAGTGATAATATAATTAATAATTAATAAAGGATTTTTAATAGTATCAGTGATACACTATTTACTATACTTTATGTCAAAATATTATAGAAGCTTCTCATGAATATTTTCATAGATTCATGACCAACAAAACCTATTTAGATTGAGATACAACGCATTTTCACATCTCAAATATATTTCTCTTTATATTTATATTTTACCAATGAGTTGTTCTTAACATTACTCTATATATTCATAAAAAATAGTATCATATTCTAAACGAGAGAGTTCATGACAAAATCTCTCAATTTTCTTCATATGTATTCCCATGAACAACTGTGGAAGAGGTCAAGTGTGAAAAGAACTTCTTTTATCCCACGTAAAAATATAGAATAAGATTTGTGAAAAGACATCATTGTATGTGGATTTTTTTTGTAAAATTAGATCCTAGTTGTTGCTTATTTTATTTAATTATGAACTTCTTTCAAGTAAGTGATTTTTAAGGAGAGGATATTAAGTCTTAGTTTGAGACTGAAACTTTTTTTAAATTACAATGTTCTATTTTTTGTAATTAATTTACATATCTATATATGTTTTTTTATTTATATTCAAAAAAAATATTTTTTATCTTTTTTTAATAATTTTTTTTAATCTGATAGTTAATATTAAATTGTCTATTTTATATAGTTTTTGTTAAGTAAAATATTTTAAAAAAATTAAATAATTAAAATGTTATTTTAACCAATACTTGATCCAAATTTGGAGAATATATTTGAAAAACCAAACCATATAATTCTACACATTTGAATAACTAGGTTAATTTATGAAATTAGGATATTTAGTAATTAATTTCTTATTCTGAAATATTATTAGAAACTAAATTCATACCCCTCTTGAGTTTGCCACTTCGACCAAAATTTGATAACAAAGGTGTTTCAAATATTATTTTACTGTGATATAGCCTTGTTTAAAGATATTAAATTTATGTAATTTTCTAAATTTAATTATTTATGGATAAAAATATACAAGAAGGAACATACACAAATTTAAATAGTTATTATAGTGGAAATAATAATGTTCAATGGAATATTAAAATTAAAATATGTAATGCCCTGACCCTAGTTACCTATAGTTGATGCATTATTACATAACATTGGCATGATCATAAGAGATCAAGTCTCAAAAGATCGATTAGATTAGTATCTTTAAAATTACTAGACACATATATAAGTTTTAAATAACATTATAAAATGAAACACAACAAAATTGCCTCGTTTGAACACATTAATATCCCTTAGACTCTCTCTATAGGCCAGTCATAATATAATTCTTCATATACTAGGAAAAATAAAACATAAAAATTGGTGAGCATAGATACTGAGTAAGGATAAAAATATAAAGGAAACTATCATAAATAATCATAAACACTTAAATAAATGTATAAGTCTAAAAACTAACACTTTTAAACATAATATTATTCATCATATGGAAAAGATAAATCAAATAATTAAATTTTTTATTCACATGGATATTCTACTAGTCAAATAATCACATGTAATATCAATAGCCAATTTTATAATGATGGAATGCATAATGTCAGACCTCATGACCACATAGTCAAGGTATCTTGGAATGATTACAAATAATATTTTTTCAAGGTCTTGTTCCAAGACTCTAGTTTGTCTCATGAGATGAATCGATGCATCGAGGAACCATATGGGCTCCACCCATCAATTACTATGTCCAATGTATTCCTCGTATGAAAAGGAGGGAACATAACATTAAAATTCATATTAAAAGTAGCATACGAAATGTTAATACTTTAAACTTAAACCATGAATGGTATAAAAATAACACATCCATAGTCAAACATATCACAAATCCTTCAATAAAATATGGAAGATTGTATCATTGTAAATCAACTTCAAAAAACTGTAAAATTCATCAAAGGATGTTGATATAGATAAAATCAAAACTATTTGAGAGAAATATCCTTTTCTATTTTGAAATCATTTAAAAGTCAAATAATTATAAAAGAAAAATACTATTTTGAAAATATTCTTATAATATTTTAAGGGAAGCTTCTAAGGTTTTATATCATTGGAAAATAACTGCACTCACTATATTAGTTAAAAAACATTCTTTCCTTAATTTTGTCGAAAAGGTCGTAAAGCACATTGTTTGGGAAACGATGGAATGATTCCCTTCAAAATATTTAATAAAAAAGTCAAAATGGGTATAAATGACTTTAACCCATAGTATAGTAAATAGTAAAAATGTTTTGAATCAAATTTTTAAGAAACACATATGTGGATGATAAAGAGGTCCCGGTAGATACTTAGGCATTAACAACCTCTGAAAATGATGAGATTGTAGAATTAACCATTACCTTGATCTTTTACATAGTCAATGGTAATTTAACCTTATATTTAATAGTTAAGTCATTGTTCTTAAATTATAAATGAACCACATACATAAATATGATATCATATATGATCTTTTAATATTTCTTTATTAATGGAATTTAAATAGTATCATTCTTTCGGGTGTTTACTGATTCATTTCCCTTTATATGTTTTATTAGATAATTAATGTTTGTTATGGATATGATGTATTAGATTCATATCCATAATGATATTAAGTTCTAAAAAATTATTTTTAATCATAGAATGAAAATTAATCTTGAATGGTTACGATGGGGAATTAATCTCATCGTGTTCGTGGATACGGTAATCCATACGTACGCATGAATAAAAATATCATTATATTAATGGTGAAATCATATGTAATTAGATGGTATATCATATATAAAGAATCATTAAAATTTAATATTCATTATTTAAATCAATTATACTCATTATTATACACATCCAAATAATTAAGTGTTGAATAAAAAACAACACCACGACATGGAGATGGTATGTTGTATGTACGCATATTTGGTGACTTTGTCATTCATAGGATCGATAGTATAATGAATATGGATATACCATATTTATAATAATATTAATGTATGTATAAGGTTCTGGAGTTATTATTTTGGTATTGAAAAAACAATCAAATAGGGAGTGGATGAAGAGAAAAACTTTGAAAGAGGTGGTGAAATTATTACCTCTTCTTCGGGTGTTTCCTATTAAGTTGATCAAAACGGCTCATTAGGTTTTTTTTATGATCACATTAAGGCCTCTAGGTCGATTTTATGGTATTTTTAAGGATATTTGAGTATGGTTTGTCAGAGACAAATGGCTTTAGAGGTGTGATTTTGAGAGAAGGGGAGGTACCCTTTTATAAGAGAGGTGAGGGTCACTTTAGAAAAAACATGAAATATTATTTTATTATACAATCATATTCAGTTTATAATGGCTCTAAAATGATTTATTTTGAGGATAAGGTGGGGATTTGTTGTAAACCTCTGAACCAATATGTTTTATATAGGTTTAGGTAACCATATTAACCTTATCATTTAGATTTAACCCTTAGTTAAATAGTTCAACATTTACCATGTATTCTTGTATTATTATAATAAATGGATAAAAAACTTATTATAAAAATCAAATAGAACCCCAAGTGGTTAATTATTGATATATCCAACATTATCTAACTACTTTGGTAGAACCGTATATTTTTACAAATATTATATCAATTAATAATATAGTATTTGTTATAAAAACTCATTTATGTCAATTTTGACAGTAATTAGTATTTGGTTTTTTTTGAAAGTCATAATAACTTTATCACATAGAAAAGAATTATTTATTCAACCCTAACATGTCATATTATCATATAAATTTCATTGAATATATCAAAACTCTCCATTTACAATTATATTAATATTTATAATATTCATTATTTTAATCATTCAATAATATGGTAATTACTGCATCATCATTGTGTCATAGGTAAAATTAATTATTTATAGTCTAAAAATTATAAATAAAATAAAATTATGTAGTAAATATTTTCATCTTTCTAATGAGTATTTAGAGTCGAATTTATCTTATGTATAACCCTATATTAAATTTTTGTATTTATTAAACTTTGAATTTAACACTTTTAACTCTTCATTAAATAAAATAATAATAAATGTCCTAATCTAATACAAGAAGACCAAAATGATCCTATTTTACTCATAAGGATGATTTTGGTTGAAATAAACTTATCTAATAGAATTAGGACATGTGTTAAGTCAATTATAATATCATTTGTACCTTTATTTACACTTCTTACTTTTAACAGTGGTAAATAAAATTCAAAAGTTACAATTCATGAAAAATTATTTTCATCCCATTGAACAACATTTGAATTACTGATGTCAGCTGCATCCCTCAGATTTTTGAAATTCAATTCACAGAATTAGTAAAATTACCTTTTATTCAAATTATCAAATGCCCCTAGAAGGTGGGTAAAAGATGTTAAAAATATCAATAAAATTTTATAAATATAATTATATAATAAAATGAATCCAATTAATTACATTGAAAAAATATAGGAATATTTTTCTATTTTGTCCTAAAATAAATTTAAATAAATTAACTAATTATTTAAATAAAATTTTATTTTAAACAATAAGAGAGTGTTTTTCATTATTCATCAAAAATAGAATGTTTTCATAACAATTCCAAACATTCACCCTAAGCTAATTTTTATATTCCGAATACCAAAATGAAGTCCATTTTGAAAAATAAAAATTATAAAATATCAAAAAGTGGATATTACTGTTTATAACGGCTAGTTTGATTGGTCATGGTGTGCTAGAACTCAAAGTTGCGTACATCGCACGCTATTGCATTATTCGAAGATAAGTATACCGTGGAAGCTTGGGGTGTTACATTATTCCCTCATTCAAATAATTTCTTCCTAGAAATTTCTAGAATATTACCACATTAAAAGATTTAGGTGGTTCTTCATCATAATTTCCTTAGGTTCCCTCGTTACCTCTTCCATCTTATGGTTTCTCCATAGAACATTTACCAGACGAGTTGTCTGGTATCTTAACACTTGTTCTCTGGTATCAATAATTCTAATAGGCTCTTCACAATAAGAAAGATCGGGTTCCATTTATATTTCTTCATAGGTGAGTACATGTGTTGGATCAGGCATGTATTTTCTCAAAAGTGATACGTGGAACACATCATGAACTTTTGAGAGACTTGGTGGTATTTCCAAATGGTAAGCTACAATTCCTATTTGTTAAAAAAATTTTAAATGCCCTACGTACCTGGGACTCAATTTACCCTTATTACTGAATTGTATAACACCCTTCCATTGGGATACATTCAAGAAAACATGGTCTCCTACTTCAAATTCAAAATCCTTCCTTTAGTTATCAACAAACTCTTTTTCTTACTTTGAGATGCTTTGCTGTGGGTTTGGATAACCTTCACTATTTCTATTATCTCCCCAACAAGTTATGGGCCAATGAATTTTCATTCATAAACATCATCCCAACAATTTGGTGAGTGATATCTCTTTCCATATAATGCTTCATAAAGTGCCATCTAAATACTTAAATGGAAGCTATTATTATAGGAAAATTATATCAGAGGTTAATTTTGATCCCATATACCTTGAAAGTCATGTGAGCAGGATTGCGACATGTCTTCTAAGGTTTGAATAGTCCATTATGACATTCCATCAGTTTGAGGGTGGTAGGCAGTGCTCAAATGAAGTTCAGTATCCAAGGATTTCTGAAGACTTTTCTAGAATTCTGATGTTAAATGGGGATCATGATCAGAAAAATAAATAGGGGTACTCCATGAAGTCTTAAAACTTCATTAATATATAGTATTTCTAGATTATCAAGTTTTAAATCTTCTCTTATAGAAATAAAATGTGCTGACTTGGTTAGATGATCGACAATGACCCATATTTCATCATTCCTTCTTGGAGTCTTTCCTAGCCCCTTGAAAAAGTACATAATAATATCATCTCATTTCCCCTCAGGTACGGGATGTGGTTGCATGAATCCTCTTGGGTGTTTCCTTCCAGTATTAACCTATTGAAAAACCATACATCTTGACACATAATAATAAATCTCCCTCTTAATGTTGTCCCGCCAAAAATGGTCCTCCAAATATCTATACATCTTTGTGCTACCATGGTGTATAGAGAAATTGGAGCAATGTGCATCATCCAATAATTCACTTTTTAGATAATGTATGTCAGGAACACAATGTCTCTTCCCAAATTTCAAAATTCCATCTTCATTTACGAAGTACATCAATCTCCTATCGTTCACACCTTTAATTTTATTTTGAAACTCCTCATCATTAGTCTGAGAACTTTTTATCCATTCTAGTAAATATAGTTTGGAAACGATTTGAAAAAGTATTAATGTTTCACCATCCAAGATTATTCTAATATCCATCTTTTCATGATTGTTGAAAATATGATCCCTTTCAACTCTCATCTAGTTCAAAACTCCATGATCATTTCTACTCAAATCATCTACCACATTATTTTCCGTCCCCAGGTGGTCGTGTATAGTGCAATCATAATCTTTGAGTAGTTCAAGAAATCGTCTGTGCCTCATGTTGAATTATTTCTTTGAGAAAATATACATCAAAATGTTGTGATTGGTATATATCTCACATTTTTTACCATTGAGATAGTGTCTTCATATCTTCAATTAAATGATTACAGCTGCTAACTCAAGATCATGAGTTAGATAGTTTTTTCCATGAATTTTTAGTTTTTATTATGCATATCAAATAATACTATCGTTATGGAAAAGGACAAAACTGTATCATTTCATTGATTAATCACTATAAATAACAAACGAATCATTCCTTGATGGTAGAGTCAAGATCGTACAATTGAATAATATTCTCTTAAGTTATTCAAAACATTATTCACACTCTTTAGTCCAATCAAATTTAACCCCTTTATCTGTGAGCCTGGTTAATGGGTTATCTAATTAGGAAAAATTTTAAACAAAACACTGATAATAACCTACTAAACCAATAAAACTGTGTACCATAGTTATACTCATTGGTGGTGGCCATTATTGTATTACTCTTATCTTAGAAGGATCAACAAAGATTCCATCTGTATAGACAATATGTCCAAGAAAAAAAATCATCAGAAGCCAGAATTCACTCTTTCTAAACATTCCATATAATTCATTTTTTCTAAGAGTCTTTAGAAAAGTGAGAAATTTATTTTCATGATCTTCATTGATTTTGGAGTAAACCAAGATATCATCAATAAATAAAAATAAAAAGACATCAAGACATTCCTTAAAAAATCTATTTATTAGACCCATGAAAACAGAGGGTGCATTAGTTATCCCAAAAGGCATTACTATAAACTCATAATGTCCATACCTGGTATTAAATGTTGTCTTTGTAATATCTTCCTTCTTCATACACAACTGATGATATCCGGATCGAAGGTCAATCTTTGAAAAATATCAATCTCCATGAGGTTGATCTTATAAATCATCAATAAGAGGTAGGAGATACTTGTTAATTATTGTTATAGCATTGATCTCCCGGTAGTCAATGAAAAACCTCATAGATCCATCTTTCTTCTTAACAAAATGAATCAGGGATACCCATGGAGGAACACTAGGGGTGAATAAATCATTTATTAATCAATTAATCTAGTTGTTTCTTTAGTTCCACTAATTCCAAAATGTCCATTATATAAGGGGTCTTCGATATGGGCCTTGAACTAGGAATTAAATCAATGAAATACTAATTTTATTGTTCTTGAGGATGTACAGGTAAATCCTCTGGAAAGACATCAATAAATTCTCGTACAATAGGTATGTCCTCTATTTGATCATTACTTTCCTCATCCAGAGTTATTTTACTCTCTTCCTCCCCAATATTTGAATTTAGTAGAGCTACAGGGGGTAGATCTAGATGAAAATTAGACGGTGACGTTTCTTCTCTAAAGATAAGGTACTATTTATCATCATCGATAATTGTAACCTCCTTTTTATTAAAATAAAATTTCACATCATAGTCTGAAATCCAATCCATAATGAGGACTATATCAAATTCAATCATGGGTATGATGATGAGATCAGCAGATAAAGTACATTTATATTCCCTAATGGGAACTGATTCACACAACATTGTTTCAATGATACTTCTCTTAGGAGTTTTTACTGATAACTCCCTTATTAAATCTATTTGGAATTATCTAGTTTTCTTATCAAGATGGGAAGATATGGAATAATGTGACAATCCTAAATCAAATAAAGCATTGGCTACATATAAGGAAAACATTAAATTACCTACCACCATGTCATTTGAAGATTCATCCTCATTAGTAGTGATCTCATAGCCTGGACATTCTCCCTTTGCCTTTTCTAAGGTAAGTTACCTTGGTTCTTAGGACATTCATTTGAATAAGGCCCCATTTCTCAATACTATATCATTCAATATTGAAAACCTCTTTATTTCCCTTTCAATAACAAGCTTGGTAGCCTTTTTCACCATGCTTGTAACAAACTCTCATTACCTTCAGGAATGTTCAGGGGTGTTTCTTCCCCTATTTACCGCAGGATGGAAATTCAAATTTTCCCTTCTTCCCCTTATTTACATTTCTAGAGTGTTTAAGAGATCTCTTCTTCTCTTGCTTTGTTTAAATGTTTTAAGACATAGAAAATTTCTTTTCTGTCTTGATAGCACATGAAACAATATCTTCGTACGATGAGAAGGATTGTGAGACTAATGATCAACATAGAAATGGTTTTAACATATCAAAGAATCGATCAGTATTACACCTTATGTTACATATATAACCTATTACATGCCTTTCTAACCTTGTAATGTTAGCCTCATACTTTGTGTAATTCTCATCTTCCTTTAGACCTAGACTCAGATATTGTCTTTCCTTATCCGCTTGATGGTCAGGAGGAAAGTATTTACCAATGAAAATCACTTTAAACTCCCTCCATTCCATATTTGATACTTCTTTATCATATTTTGTGTTTTGAATTAATAACCACCATTGATCTGTATCTCCTGTGAGGCGATTAACTTCCCTAAAAAAAATTTCTCTTTTGATACTCCCCAAAGCATGAAATATTTTCTATAAGGAACTTATCCATTGATTAGATACGAACGAATTTTTAGTCCCATTGAATGTTGGTGTTTGTTTCCTCATGAAGCGGTCCAATATCGGTCCTCTATATTGTGGATTAGTGTCCTATATATGGGTAAGATTATTATTCATAACTTGAGTGAGTTGTCCCAGTATGGTGATACACTGATCAACACCAGTTACATCACCATCTCTACTATAATTATCTTAAGTATGAGGGAAATATATACATGGATTATGTGCATTGATAAAGATTCCATTCATTCCACTAGGGGCCATTTCTAAACAATGGCATATACTAGATTAGATTATGAATTAAAATACATAATTCCAAACATATATGAAAATTAATATAAATAGAATGGTTTATGGATATAATCCATAATCATAAAAATGTTTTCTTTGAAGAGGTATATAATCATAAATCTTTCATAATGTTTTGTAAAAAAATTTGAATTATCCTAAGCATATCCTCCAAGATTTTCGTAAGCAAGAGTGTAGTAAGGCCCGTTGTCGTATACCAGGATACCCCCAGTCAAGCCCGAAACTCCTTGTTTGAGTTTTAACTCCTAGGTACATCTGTACTAGATCCACCTCTACCTACTAATATCCATACATGGATGTATTTCTTGTAAAATACAAAAAATCACTATATTACCAAAATTATAGGAAGTTTTTATATACTAATCCTCAAAGTCTATATTAGGGTAAGTTCTCTGATCATAGTTTATCTATATCTAGCTTTCAAGGCTTGTACTAAACTTCCTCTGATACCAATTATAAGGCCCCGACCCTAGTAACCATGAGTTGGTGCATTATTACATTGCATTGTTATGATCACAAGAGATCAAGTATTGAAAGATCGATTAGTTTAGTACCTACAGAAGTACTAGATCTATACACAAGTTTTATATTACATTATAAAATGAAAAACAAAAACAAAATTGTCTTCTTTGAACACATTCATATGCCTTAGACTATCCATGAAGTTTAGTAATAATATACTTCTTCGCATCCTTGGTAAAATAAAACATAGAAAGGGCTGAGCTCAGATGCTCAGTAAGGAAAACAATATAGCAGAACTATCATAAATAATCAAAAACACTTAAGGAAATGTATAAGACTAAAATAAAATCATTTTAAACATAAACTTCAGAATAATATGGAAAAGGTAAATTGAATAATGTAATTTACTTATTCACTTAGATATTATACTAGTCAAATAATCACATGTAACATCAATGGCCAATTTAATAATGATGGAATGCATAATATCGGGCATCATGACACCATAGTAAGGCCTCGTGCCAATATGATAAATAATATTTTTTCAAGGCCATGTGCTAAGACACTAGTTTCACTCTTGAGGCCTATCGATGCATCGAGGAGCTATAGCAGGATCCACCTGTTACTTACTAAGTCCAATGCATTGCTCATATAAAAACATTGAAACATAACATAAACATTCATATTAAACCTAGCATAAAAAATGTTAATACTTTTACTATAAACCATAAATGGTATAAAAATAACACATCCATATTCAAACATATCACAAAACCTTAAATACCATATGGAAGACTTTATAATAATAAATCAACTTCAAACAAGTGTAAAATCCATCAAAGGATGTTGACATAGATGAAATCAAAACTATTTGAGAGAAAAATCTCTTTCTATTTTTAAATCATTTAAAAGTCACATAATTATAAAAGACAAAATTTATTTTGAAAATATTCTTATAAGATCATATGGGAAGCTTCGAAGGTGTTATAATGGCTGAAATTTTCCGCACTCACTGTATAAGTTATAAAAAATTATTTCTTTAATTTTGTCGAAAAGGTAGTAAAGTACCTTGTTTGGAAAGCAACAGAAAGATTCCTTTCAACGAATTTTATAAAAATTCAAACAAGGGTATTAATAAATTTAACCCATATTCTAGTAAATAGTAATTTAATTTGAAATACATTTTTAAGAAACACGGATGTGGATGATAAAGAGTTTCCAGTAGATACTTACGTTTTAACAACCACAGATAATGTAGAGATTGTAGAATTAACCCTTACCTTGAACTTTTCCTTAGTAGAGGGAACATTAACCTCCTGTATAATAATTAAATCATTGTTATTAAATTATACAAGAACCACATTTATAAATATGATATCATATATGATCTTCTAATATTTATATCTTAATGATATTTCAGTACTACCATTCTTTTGGGTGTTAACTAATTCCTTTTCCTGTATATATTTTGTTAGGTAAGTGATGTGTGTTATGGATATTATGTATTTGATTCATATACATAATGATATTAAGATATCAAAAATTATTTTTAGTCATAAAATGAAAATTATTCTGGAATGTTTATGAGGGAGAATGTATCTCATCGCATTCGTGGAGACGGTAATCCATACGTACGCACGAGCGACAATGTCATTCTATTAGTGGTGAAATCATATTCAATTGAATGATATATCATATATACCGAATAATTAACAAGTTATATTTATTATTTACATCAATTATACTAATTATTATACCCATCCAAATAATAAAGTCTTGAATAACAAACTACGCCACGACGTGGAGACGACAAGTTGTACTTTCACACATATGGTGACTTTGTCATTAATAAGATGGATATAATAATGAATAAGGTTGTACCATATCTATAATAAATCAAAATATGTATAATGTATTGGTGTTATTATTTGTGTATGGAAACAACAAATAAATTGGAAGTGAAAGTAGAAAATAATTTTGAAAGAGGTGGTGAAATTAGTACATCTTCTTCGAGTGTTTCATTTTGATTAGATCAAAAGGGTTATGTATGTGGGCTTTTTGATAAAAGGCCTATAGTTCAATGTGAGGGTAGTTGTAAGGATATTTGATCAGGGGTTAGCCGAGCCAAATGGCTTTGGATGTGTGATTTTGAGAGAAGGGGAAGTACCCTTCTATAAGAGGGGTGAGGGTCACTTTAGGAAAATCATGAAATATTATTTTATTATACAGTCATATTTGTTTTATATTGGTGTGAAAAGGATTTATTTCGAGGATAAGGTGGGTATGGGTTAAAAAAATAACAAAAAATATGTTTTAGATAGGATTATGTCACCATATTAACTTAATCATTTAGATTTGACTCTTAGTTAAATTGTTTAACGTCAATCATGTATTCTTGTATTATTTTAATAAATTTTTAATAAACTGAATATAAAAATCCATGAAAATCCCAAGTAGTTCATTATTGATATATCTAAACTTATCTAAGTTCTTGGTCTAACCCGTATATTTTTAGGAAAAGTTTATCAAACAATAATATAGTATTTGTTTTAAAAACTCTTTTATGTCAATTTTGACAGTAATTAGTATTTGGTTTTTATGAAAGTCATAACAACTTTATCACATTGAAAAAAAATTATTTAATCAACCCTAACATGTCATATTATCCTATAAAATTTATGGAATACACCAAAAGTCTCAATTTACGATTATATTAATATTTACAATATCTATTATTTTTATCATTCAATAATAAGGTAATTAATGCATCATCATTAGGTCTTAAGTTATTTTAATTATTTTCTGTATAAAAATTTTAAATAAAATACCATTATGTAGGAAATCATTTTATATTTCTAAATAATATTTTTAGTCGAATTTATCTAATTTATTACTATATATTAAAAATGGTTTAGTTATTAAACATTGAATTTAACACTTTTAATTCTTATTTAAATAAAATTATAATAAATGTCATAACCTAATCCATGTGGACCAAAAAGATCATATTTTATCCCTAAGTTTGATTTTGGTCGGATTAATTTGTATAATAGAATTAGGACAAGTTTTAATGAAATTATAATATCATTTTTAATTTTAATTACCCTATTTACTTTTAACAGTGGTAAATAAAATTCAAAAGTTATTATTCACAAAAAATTATTTTCATCCTATTGAACAAAATTTTAATTACTAATGTCAACCTTGTATCTCGGATTTTTTTAAATTCAATTCAAAGAAGCATTAAAATTATATTTTTTTTCAAATTTGAAAATGCGCCTAGAGGGTGGATAAAAGACGTTAAAAAGATCAATAAACTTTTATACATCTAATTTTAATATAAAATGACTCCAATGAACTACATTGAACATATATAGGTATTATATATCTATTTTGACCATAAATAAATTTAAATAAATAATCTAATTATTTAAATAAGAATTCTATTTTAAATAATAACACAATGTTTTCACTATTCATCATAAATTGAATGTTTTCATAAAAATAACTAAAAATTACCATAAGCTAATTTTCATATTCTAAATCCCAAAATGAAGTCAATTTTGAAAAATAAAATTTATAAAATTTCAAAAAGTGTGTTTTACTATTCATAACGGCTAGTTTGATTTGTTGTGGTGTGCTAGAACTTGATGTTGCGTACAACGTAAGCTATTGAATTATTATAAGAGAACAATATCGTAGAAGCATTGGGTGTTATAAAATACATTTATAAATTATGGGGTTTGATATTTGGATTGTTATCAATGATAAACATGAATTAATGAATACTCCTAGAAGTTATTAGAGCTATTCCCCTATGACTACCTATGATCGTAACTATAAAGTTGTGTATTTGTTAAATCTTTCATTAGGATATGAAGAATTAAATAGAAAAATTTATTGCACAAATGTTTTTAAATTTTTTGATAAACTGGCAATTTCTAATGAAGGAACTACCAATGTCATGGAAAAACATTTAAATACTTACACTATTAAATATTACACATTTAAGTTGAAACCTTATGACCCTATTTATAATATGTATCTCATTTTTATGAAATAATGACCATAATGTATTCAATTGGGAAGCCGCTTTATATTTGAGAACAAGTAATTAGACTTTTTAGTTGTTTATCTGAAATGTAGATAGGAAATTTAGTTTCAATAAGGGAATCTTGTGACATAAGTAAGATACCAGTGAAAGAGATTATTGGAAAGTTCTTGATGTATGAGGAGGAACTAAAATCGAATAAATAAGTAGATGTTGAACCCAAGAGTAAATAATTATCCTTTATGGAAAATGACTCAAAATAAAGAGAAAAAATCAATGTGAAAATTTAATTTATGATGATTCAACATTGGATAATGTTGAAGAGATAGCTCATTTAGCTAGACGATTTAAAAAGTTCTATGAAAAGAATAAATTATTTAAGAAACAAAATTTTTTAGGTATTTATTATTACAAACTATATTAGATAAATTATTGGGAAAAGGTTGATTCAACCAATTAATTAATCTTCTAAAAATGTAAAAGGAAATGTATAACTAAAGAAAGATGTCCCAAATTAAAATATAAGAAGAAGTATGAGGAAAAAGAGAATTTGTATATAAAGGATATGATATCCACATGGATTTATTTATAGGGTGTCTCAATATATTCATACCTACGTAGGGAAGATAGAAATGATAGATCAAATGTGTTTTTTATAAAAAAAACATCTTAGGTGACAAATAAATTTAACACATCTTCTTTTAATTTTGTTAACCCTTCTCAGAATGAAAATATTTAATAAAATATGTATAGTAATTAATTAATTGAATATTTTAACATGATATTAGAAGGATTTAATTAAATAAAAGATAGATATAAAATTTTAAAAAAGGTGAATACTATGTCTTCTCACATTAATAATGATCTTACTATTATAAAAGATAAAAATGGTAAATTTTTTATAGAAAATAATGATATTAAGTTATCTAATGAAAAATTGAAAATAGATATGGAGTGGTTCATTGATTTAAGGAAAAAATTATCCAATATTATTGAAAAAATCACCACCTAAATAAATCAATGGAATTAGATATCACCCTATACAAATGATAATTAATAAACAAATGTTTTCGCTAAGTTTTAAATACTCTAATTTAGTAAGTAGTTTTTGTTAAATAGGACCCAATTATGTATTTATTTCTATTATTTTAAGAAATTATTATAAGAAACTAGTAAGATGATTATGTATTCCTCAATAAATTATTACTAACATATAGGGACAAATGAAACTTTTGGCACCAACGACTTTTTTTGGTTTAAATATTTTTTATTGGAAAGGTTCTTGTAAATTACATATAAGAACTCATGGGGTATGGATAGTGGATATTCCATAAATATGACTGGGGAATACTCAATATTCAAAAACATGATCAAAGTGGATTGTGTATATATCAATAATAGTGATAATTACAAAGTCAATATATTAGGTCTTTTTCAAATTGGTAACTCTAGAACTATTTTAATTTATAATGTTTTATTTATAGGAGGATTAAATTATAATATGTTTATTATTTCATAGTTGTGTGACAATGGTTTTCGTGTTATGTTTAAAAAAATGCTTGAAATGTTTCTTTGTCTAACATGATTTATTTCTTTACTACATTATGAAATAAAAATGGTTATGATATAGAATAAAACTCACTATTTTTTAAAATGGTTCTTGTTTAAGTGCCTTTTCTTAAAGAATCTTGGATTTGGCATAGGAGACTAGGCCATTTCAATATTAAACTACCTAGAAATATAAATAGGTAAGGATTAGTTAAAACTCTAACAAAACAATAATTCTTAATATAAAATGTATGTAATCATTTTAAAATGTGAAAAATATATTTTAAAATAAAGAAAAAATTGTAAAATTTTTAACATTTGGAGTTAAAAAACCTGATTTTTTTGGACAATCTAGAGTTTTGGTTTTAGTAGGAAAACATTATTCTTGTAATGGTGGATGATTATTCAAGATATACATGGGTATTTTTCATTTCTCTTAAAAATTGAATATCTTTATTGTTTTTTCTAAGTATGCTAAACTAATAGGAACTATTATAGGATATATGATTATAACAATAAGAAAATACCCTGACGGTGAGTTTTAAAATCAAGAGTTTAAATAATTATGCTCATGATATGGATATAATCATAAAAAAAATTCTTTTAGAACCCCACAGTATAATAGTGTAAAATAAATAACAAATATAAACCATCAAGTGATTTCTAGGACCATGGTTAATGAGTATGATTTACCTATCTATTTTTAGTAATAATCCATGAAAAAAACATTCTATATAATTAATGGAGTTTTATTTAGTCCTTATTGAATAAAGAACCCTAATTAATTAGGGAATGGTATAATAACAATGTTTAATTAGCTTAGTGTTTTTGGATAAAATGTATTTATTCTAAATAATAAATATAATTGAGATAATTTTTCTTCTAAAAGTGATAAATGAGTTTTCCTTATATATTCTATAACTATTAAATCATGCAGGGTGTTTCATAAAAGGTTTATGATTTTGGAATAATCTCTACATGTCATATTTTCAGAGATAGATCCTCATAATTCCAAGTCCTATTCAGAAAATCTAAAAAATGTCATTTTTATATGGAAATCAATGACAATCCTAGTGATACTTTTTCCAAACCTATTGAATAATATTCATGTTCTGATAAATAATTATCTCCAAAACATGTTGAAAATGGTGAATTACTAAAAAATTATCTTCATAGAGTTTTTAGGACTCGTATATATTATCCCTTAGATGATTTTGTAGTTTTCCTATATAAAGAAACTTATAAAATTTCTTATCTTAGAAATTTGTTTGAACATCAAGCTTTATAATAATAACTATAACATAATAATATCATATAATAAATTAATAATGAATTCTGTGTAATTAAAATGAAATAAGAATTGAATTAGTTTGAAAGGAATAGAGTTTGGGAACTACATGAAAGACATAAAGACTAACAAAATGTTGGCACATTATGGGTTCTTAGAATCAAGGATGATGAGTTAGGAAATACAATTCGAATGAAAGAAAGACATATTCCGCAAGGATATATTCACGAAGATAGTATTGACTATGAGTATACTTTTTCACTTGTAGCAATATATGAATCCATCAGAATGTCTCTTTCCTATGAAACAAATTTGTATTTTAAATTATATGAAATGGTTTTAAAGGGTGAATTCTTGAATAGTTATATTATTGAGGGTGTTTTTTAAACAACCCCCCAAATTTAAAATCCATAACTTTATAAATCATGTATTTAAATTAAAAAAATGAATTATATGGTTTGAAATAAGATTCTAGAGCTTTGTATGATCCTCTCTATTCATTTTTTATTTCTAACTATTTTTCTAAGGTTACAATTGAACCTTATTTATCTATTAATATAATTTCAAAATATTTTTTTGTTTTACAAATTTATATTGATTGTAAATTCTTTGGATATTCACGGAATTATTTTATTATAGAGTTTTCAAAAATGATTCAAAGTTAAATTGAAATGAGTTTAATATGTGAATGTAAATTATTTCTTGGTTTTTAGATTTTTTAAAATAAAGATGTAATTATTTTATATCAAATAATATACAAAAAATAAATTTTAACATTTTGTGTCAGGATAATATTAAATTTAGTGATACTCCCATGAGTACTAGCTGCAAGTTGGAACTTGATGAAACATTGAAGTAAGTTGATCAAACCCCTTATAGTGGTATGATTGGAATCTTACTATACTAAAATACTTTCTGACCTAAAAAAATATTTAGTGTGTGTATTTTTATCTATTTTCATGAAAATACAAAATAGTCAAATTTTATTGCTATTAAAATAATTTTAAAATACCTCAAAAGTACAACCGATTTAAGAGAGTTCAATTATAAAAAAGATCATTTGAATTAGTGAATTTTTAAGATAATGACTTTGGGAAATGTAAGTTAGATATAAAAATAACCTCTATAACATATTTATTTTTTGGAAATTGTATAGCTTCATGGTGTAGTAATATAAAAAAACACTATCGCACAATCAACTACTAAAGTTGAGTACATAGCTATAGGATGTTTCTATACATCGATTCAATTGATGAAACAAACTTTACTAGAAAATGGATATCAATTTCAGCAACTCCCAATAAATTGTGATAATATAAGTGCTATAATATCTCTAAGAGTCCTATATCTCCTTTTAGGAAAAAATATTTTGATATAAGACATCAATTATTGAGAGGCCAATTAAAAAAATGTGATACAACTCTTGAGTTCATAGGCACTAAGAATCATCTTGTTGACATATTCACTATGACATTGAATTAGGAGATATTGAACTATATTATACATTAACATGGAATGATATGGCATAATTAGTCTTTTTTAGTTAAATTTATGATTAGTTCTGGTTGAAAATTCCCTAGACTTATGCCACTATGGATGTTATTTTATTAGTATCAACAGTCACTTGATCGACATTGATCATGATACTATAAGGATTGACCATGAATTTCACTACCATGATGATTCACTATTGATATGTTACTATTGGGTGTTACATTATGAATTAGACCATTGACATTAAAGCATTTGTATCTATTAATTTGTTATACCATAATCACTACCATTGGGACCTACCATCCCATGTTCTATTATTCCTTTTACCACCATTAAATATTTTGAATTAGGATTTTTAATTTAAATAAATATTATCATTTTTGTTCATATTCCTAAAATTTGAAATCCATAAATGATAGATTTCTATAAATATGAGTATGAGGATCTCTTTCTTGGGAACAAATCCATTAAAACCTATCCCATTCTATCTTGACCTTCTATGAATTCATCCTTCAACCCTTGAATAATTTCAAAAGGGTGTGAGTGAAACTTCTAGTTGTCTTACCTAATGAGCTTCATCATTCCCAGAAATGTAGAGTAGAACATTGGATTCCGATAGAAAAAATGAATCTGAATCTTTCATCATAGTTTATCACATATAAAAAAGATATAGATTCTGACTGGTTGGTCTCATGTAAGTATCTTGTGTTGAAAGATATTCAAAACCAATGATGGATCAAATGGTTCTCAAGGAATGACCAACCATTCTATCCTAGGATGATTCACTAATTATATATTTTTATAGAGTATGAGTTTTGAGAAATTAAAGGCATGATTATGATAGTGATAAATGAATTAAATATTATATTTTCATCAAATTAGTGGGATAGATTCCTCTACATTCCTCATTTTTGGGAATTTTAGGATTACCAAGGTTCATTTCCCATTAGTGAAGATTTTATAATTGAGGATATCCTTATGGAGCTTACTATGAATGTTTCTATGAGAAGACAATATGTAGAATAATTGTATGGGGAATACCATATGTTTTTTAACCTTATTCAAAATATGCTTATTCATAGGAAGGGAGATGTAATCATTTTAAGGTATCATGCTATCTTTTTTATATTTCTTATGAAAATTGGAGGTAAGATAAACCACTATAAATATATGATAGTATATATTATGGTTTAATAAAAACCACACACTAGGTAAAATTGCATAGCCTATTATAAGATTATATTAACCCTATTAGAATAAAAAGGTCATATAATTGAAGGAGAAGAGAAGATAGCTAGTTGTGGTGGTTTTTTTTCCAGATTCAAGAAACCTAAAAAATAATTAATGTAAATTACATCCCTTGGCCGAGAAAATTAGTGGAGGATAATGATAAGATATGTGAAATATTCAACCCTATTGATCACCCTATAAGACCAAGATATGTATTTTACCATGTCCTGAAACTAGGTGATTTTTTGATATATTCCTCTAATGCGGATGTTGTGGTTGGTGCAAGCACAGAAGATGAGGCCGTTAGAGAGGAGTCTGCTATAGTTTTAGTATAATTGGGAAGTGACCTTGACATAATCAAAAGTAACAATGTATCATAAAGACCATACAACTCCCCTTTCTATCTTCCTAACAAATAAATCGTACTTATAGAAGGTGATGAGTATGATGAGGCTGTAATTTAAAATGAAGCTCAACTAATTAAATCATCTTCTAATTCACTAGAGAGAGTAGTCAAGGTGTGAAGCGGATATGATCATTGTGATGATGGGGGAGATAAAGAAGAGAAATCCAACTCTTCTCAGAGTAATTATAAATCAGCTAAATCTACTAGAGAAAACTTTCCAATTTATACTAAGTACGTGTCAGTTATAAAATAATCTTGTCCTAGGGATGGGCTAGTTATTTTAGTCAATTTTAATGATAAGGCACCATCTATGGGGGATAAATCTCTAGGATCTAAGAAATTTGGTATTCCATAACCTAAATACAGTGGAGATATGTGAAATAGTGATGATGATAATGGTAATGGTGAAGTTAAGGGAACTCCACTATAGTATGGTGTACTTTCAATATTTTTGCTGAGAAATATCCTAAGGGATCATTGATTGAAAGGATAGATGAGGTTAAAAGTTTGAAAGTTATTCCTTCGGGTGATTATGGTGATGAGACATGACATGAAGAGGCTACCTTTCCTCACCGAGAGATGATTTTATATCATCCTCCTTCTCCTAACCCTCCTCGTAGTTATGTGACTAAGCTAGATTTGGATACTTATAAGGAAAACCAATTATTAAATCTTAATGGGATTCTCGGATCCAATGATCCTCATTAAACCAAAATCAGTGAAGTTGATACCTAATTGTTATTCTAATTGATTATTTCTGACATACAACCTATGATGATTATGAAAATGAAATAAATGGAACTGCATAATAAAATATTGGATGATGAGATGGTTAAATATTAACCCATCATGTAGAAAATGAGAGGAAGCTTTGTTGAGAGACAACTATCTATTCTGGAGAGATTTTAATCGTTTTCTATTGTTGGGGATTCAACTTCTAGTGACCCAAAACATGTTCCTTCCTCAGTTGGAGTAGATTTGATCAAATCCATTATGAGAAAAGAGTTATGGGGTGCTATGCATGATTATTATTATTCTATTTAAGAATAAATTCATCTGATGAAAGAACACGGTGTGTATATTTTTAAATTGGTTAGATAATTATTGAATGATGCTAAGAATGATAAGGATACTATTACAAAATATATGAAATATCTTCTTTAAAGGATATACAAAAAGAATCTAATTAATAATAATTTTATGTTTTTGGTTGATAACCTAATAATCACTCCTATGACTAGGTCCATCAAGGAGAAAGCGAGCCATCTAAAATATTTGGATCCACATCTCAATTTCGTTATGAAATAGAAGGTAAGTTTCAGAAACATTATGGAGAATGGTGGAAGGATTATCACTCATTTAATAGAAATGGTCAATCCTTTTCTCTATACTATTGGGAAATTATTGATTGGTCATATAGTTCCTTAGATATATCTGCTCTTGACTAGAATAATTTCTACACCAATTTATACTCCAATATATTTTACCTTTATTGTAGTGAGCCCCTTTTTCTTCACTCATGTTAAAGCTATGAGACAAAATTGACTAGTGGAATCTTCTGGGATTGTATTTCTACCATCTACAGGTATAGATCCACCTGCCTCCTCTTATAGTACTCTTTACATTGGAAAAGGAAACAAGATAATGGCCCCAAAATCTCTGACAAAGAATGATGATTCCCTATATTCAAACAATGATTTTGTAGGGAATTAATTTTTTTTATAATTTCTTCTAATATACTATGTATATATTAATTATTAATGAAAAAAATATATTTTTATTACTTATTATGAACTTATTTATGTATACATAATTATTTTTACATTTTTGACCATACCATGAGGGGAGTAATATTTATGAAATTTCATCATTAATGGGAATGTCAACTCAGGTACTTTTCTGGTTTGAATGGATAAATAAGTGCATCACATATGAACATGAAATGTTTAGAATAATATTAATTTAAATGTACTATATTTTATTAAGGTTTTATATATAGTTTATAGTTTATATGATTTTTTATCATCAGAAAAGGGAAGATTTTTGGGAACCTTTAAATTTTGATTTTCAAAAGTAATTATCATTTTATTTATAATAATTTTAATGATTTATGATATTAAATTATTTTCTATTTAATCTTTGAAAATTCACTATGTATTAATTTACCATCAGTTGTAAAGTCATACCATTGGTTGAAGCATGGTACTATTAGTTCAATCTTATGACTATTGTGAGCTACCATCAGGTTGTGATATTGTTGGGTGGAGCTACGACAAAACATTGATACCATTGCATGATATCAATTTATACCATGACTATTAGATAATGTTACACTCAAATATTCCTACCGCTATTATCTGTTAAAATTGATTTATGTTACCATCAAGGAAAAGATACTACTACTGCTGATACAGATGTATAGTGATACCACTAGGAAGATATACCATTATAATGATCTACCGCCATATCGTGCTATTTCCAGGTTATACTACCACTAATTCCATATTGTTTCTAGAGATAGTAATATACTTTTAGAGGATACTAACACCCTTTCAAGATGGTACCATAAAAGGAATCTACCTCTAGTGGTGCTACAACAATTATCCAGAATTAATTTCAAGGTTAATTTTCTAACACCTAGTTTATACATTTAAAGTTCAACAAAATGACATAGATCTATCAATGATAATTCAAGAAACATGTCTATATGAGACTTAAAGAAAAAGTATGTATTACTAGATTTACATCTCTATATGAGGTTCCATAGTATATTATTATTGTTATTAAATTTATAATTAAATTTTATAGAATTATTTATATTTAAAAGAGTACCCTCATGTGTGAAGATGAAGTGCTATGAATTCATGGTGAATATATGGTGTGAAAAAGATAGACTGATAATAGAAATGAAAAATAAAAAATGATTTTCTAAAATTTCAATGATACTTTATTTAATGTAATTTCAATGAAAACCATATGGAAAATTCTCATGATGTTTTTAGATATTGTTGAGAAACAAAACCAATTCAAATTAAGCTATAACACGTTTTAACATCTCTAATATTTTTGACATTATGGTATTATTTTACCATTGACATATGTTTAGAATTAATCTATTTATTCATAAAACATAGTCTCTAGTACTAAAAAAGAGAGTACATGACACTTTCTCTTAATTTTCATCATCTAAATTCCCATAAGAAACCCAGAGAAGATGTCCTATGTGACCTATACTTGTTTTATACCATATCTAACTATGAATGGGATTTATACCTAGATACACTTACATTCTGTTGTTTTTAAAACATAATATAGGTTATGGATCAGTTTATTTATTATTAAACTTCTTGGAAGTAGGTTATTTGCAATTGAAGGGGATTAAGGATATTTTTAATACAGAATCCCTTAATAATTTTTCTATTCTAATTTTGTTATAATTCTTTTTATAATCTTTTTTTATTTTTTTCTTTATATTCAAAAATAAATTTGGTTATATTTCTAGTTTATCAAAAAAATTACTCTGATAGTTAATCTTAATGTTTGTTTTATATAATGTGTTTGGTTAATTATATTACTTTCAAAATTTTAGGAGATTGAAAATTTTTTTTACTGAGCCTTGATCCAAATTTTGAGAAAAAATTTGAAAAATAAAATTATAGATTTCTAAAAAATTTAATAACTAGGTGATTCTATTAAATTTGTGGATTTATTTTTAAAATTTTAACAAATATAAATTCTATTAGAAACATAATTCACCCCACTCTTGAGTTTTCCACTCTGAAAGAAAATATATTATAATTATTCGTTTAATAGAATTTATAAAACCAATGGGGGCACCTAAAAACCCCTTTTCGTACGACATGAAACAAAAAAAATAAAAGGGACAATTTCTATCATTCATTTTTATTCTTACACATTTTCTAAGAGGTTAAAGGTCCAATGTAATACCTCACTATTCTACTAATTACTGTAATTATCCCCCTTATGATTTCTATCCTCTTTACTATAATCCATGAAGATAAATTTTTTCATATGTTAGGATTTTGGGTTATACTATATTATTGAAATGCCTAGTTAATTATAGAATAATTGTGAATATTGGTTATAGGATTCTTATAGACATTGATTCTAGAAGATACTATGATGTTTAGTAATTAGTTTTTCTATTATTAGGTATTAGTAAGTATTTATTATTTAATGGGAAATAAATTCCCTTTATTTAAGTTTTTCACATATGACATTGGTTTCTCAAGATTCATATGGTTTTTATGGTTGAATCAATGATTTAAATAGTCTATGAGTATTTTTAAATTGGGTATTAATAGGAAGGTGGATCCTTAATATGTCCAATTCATTGATTAAACCCTTTTGTTTGATTTATTTCTGTACAAGCTGAATAAATATTTTCTTCAAATTATTAGAAAGTGTTTGGTTTTTTATATAGTATAATCCATGTAAAAATGGGGTTATTATATAAAAATTACTCTTTAAACCCATTAAATATCAATCTTTATAGAGTGTTTAGATTTTTGAAAATGTATAAAAGGGATTAACATATATGTAATATTATGGTTATTGGTTGTTCCAATATCTTATTGGGTGGATTTAATAATTATGTTATGAACTTTTCATATTTATTGAATCAAAATTGGGAAAATAAATAAATTATATATTGGTTTATGAATTTTAAAACCCTTTTATTGAGATTTTATTGATTTTTGAGTCATATATTTTTTAGTAGATTTGATTTGGATTTAAAAAAAATATCTAATTTCCAAAGGTTACCCAAATTTGATTTGGGGTAGGGTTTTCATCATTAATGCTCATATTTCTTTTTTATATTATTGAATTGAGTGTTGAATAATGATGACTCATGAAATGTTCAGTTTATAATTTCATCATTAGTGTATTAACCTAGTGTTTTAACATTATTTTTGTAATATTTTACCCATTAATTTTTTGGATTTGGATTTCTTAAATTATGAATTATATGTTTTTTATTTTATTTTCTTATTTCTAGGGATTTTGATTCCAATAATAAAGAATGATGAGTTTTGTAAACATTTATAAATTAATTTATCTTTTTAAATCCAAATAGTATAAGTGGAAGTCTGAGCATTTTGATACCATAAAATTAACTCTTTTAAATGGTTTTAATTTAAAACATAGTTTAATATAAAGTATTTTTTATTCAATTAATAGCTAAATAGTCTATAAGAATTACATGGTACATATTGGGGAAATCATACTAATAATACAGTTACACATATACCTAGTATATATACTTTAATTTTTATTATAATTTTTATTTTTTATTCCTATTTCAGGTAATGTACCTTTGAGGATTATTTTTTACTCTAATGTGTGGATAGGACCATGGGTGATGGTTGTACTTGGCTTTAAGAAATTCATTTAAGGCTATTTTTCATTTTCCTTTAAATTTTAAAATATAATAATTATATGAAGAACATGTTGATTTTATTATATATATTTGTTCTATGTATTTTTATTTACAAATATGTCATATATTTTAATTTTTTTAAAAAATAATAATTAAATTTTTAATAGAAATTATTCTCCTATAAAATAGATTATATGTAACCACTAGTCAACAATATATGATGATTCATTTGAATTCACCAATTTATGGTGATAATCTATGTATGGTTCAATGAAAAATAGAATAGGTCATTATAAATGGAATTAGATTAGGTTTTTAAGAAACATTAAGGGTAGGAAATGATATATGATGTTTTAAACTCAAATCATAGTTATAAAAGTATAAAGCTAATAATTTTATCTCAAACTTCAGTTTTCCACAATATATTCAAGTGGGTGAAAAATAAATTAACCCTTAAGAAGTATCCCATATTATTATTATTTTTAAATGAATTTGTTTTCTCTTGACCCATGATAGTTGAATATGGTTAAATTTTCACGTGAATAATTTAGTCATATTTAGTTAAATCATATTACGCATTTTATTTCACATGGTTTCATGATATCTTTGGGCTTATCTTTGAAATTACAAAATGAAAATAAAATAACGTAATAGGTCAATTTAAGTAAATGAAAATGTGTTTTCATTTATGTTAACTACTTATATTATATATCTATGATTTATTATAGAATACCAAAAAATTATATAGTCTTTTATCAAATTTAAAAGACAATAAAAAAACATCCAAATATGGCTCTAAAATTGCGACCTAATTTACAAGGCATTATCATTCCACTTAATGGGTATTGTCAAAACTATAGTATATTGTTTTTAGTAATCATAATTTTTTGGATGATACAAATTGTAAATTTATATTAGTTCTTTAAAAAATTAATCTAATTAATCATTTTAATGTGATAAAATTTACATGTTTGAAATTGATTTATATGGCAAATGTAATAATTAAAATTTTATTTTGTTATTGGATATAGGTTTGTAAATATTTTTCTTAAGCCTATTTAGTTATTTTAAATGACATAAATATTTAAATTTTGTTTTGTGACTGTTTTGGTATTATCTTTTTAAAAAAAAATTATATTGATTTTTTTTTGTTGTTGTTAGTTCGTTAAATTTTAGTAAATGTGTTCATTTAGTTCGGTGGTAGTTTTAAAATAAATTTTGGATTAATGTTATTAAGTTGTTGTATTCAGATTATTTTTTTAGGGAATTTTATTGTTTACATAATGTGGTATTATAACCACATTTTTTATTTCTAAATGTTTATTTAATCTTAATTTTTTTTGTTGCATAATTTATATGGAATGAGCTTAGAAAATTAGTCTATATTAAATATTGAATTTAAATAAAACTCTTACACCATTGTTCTAGAATAAATTTTTTATCAAAATTTTTTATTTTTAACACATATTCAATATGATCACTAGTTGTGAAAATATTTAATGTGTATAATTAAAATGTATTTTTGTTAGTTTTAATTAATGGTTTGAATTAGAGATCAAATTTTTAGAACTTTTTTTAATAATTCAGGTAAATTTTCAAGATATTAATTTAAATTGTATATCAATATGGTTTTAAAAAATTGGATTTTAATTTAATAGTTTTATTATATTATACCCTTGGTTAATCTTTTAATAATTATTGTGTTTAATATTTTTCAGTTATTTTTAAGAAATAATATGTTTTTTAATCAATAAAGATTTACATTGGGAGTATTTTTTAAAAATCGTGAATCTTGTATAGTTGATTGGTTTATATGAGTATAAGTTTATTAAATTTTAACATGTTTATATATAATTGAATATAATTATAAATTTATTATATTTTTATGTGTGATGAGTATAGAATTATTTAACACATTATTCGTTGGAAACATTATTTTAAATTTTTTATATTTGATGAATTTGATTGATTTATGGTTTTCTGGTTTTCCATAATGAGTGTCCATTGATTTAATATGGGGATTGATTATAATGTTTTTTTTATTTAAAGTCGATTTAATTTTAATTAATGTCATTTTATTTAATTAGATAGTGTTTGGTTAGTTAGAGACTCGTTTGAATTTTTTTAAATTAAATTCAATATTTTTGATTTTTAGTTTAATACTAATAAAAAATATTATAAAATAGGATATAGTAACTAATAAATGGTATATTTGGTATATAGACATGATTGATATGGGTTTTAAATTAAATCATCAAGGTATTTGTTGGTTTATTTGGTTATTTTTTAAATTTGGGTTCTTAAAATAAGTATTTATTTTAAAAGAGAGTATGATTCAATTTCAATGTTCAGAATAAGTATTGGATATGTATGAATTTGTTATTGAGATTTGTGTTATGAAAAACAAAATGGATGAAACAATCATTTTTTTATAAGAATACAATTATGGGATGTGTAATTTATAAATTTTGGATTGGGGATTGGGTTATTTTGAATTTAGAACAATGGTATATTTCATTTTTGGATGAATTGGGGTTTAATGGACACCTTTATAAAATATTGATATATAGATATTTTAAAATGTGTATAATTTAGGTAAATGATGTTTGATTTTTGGATTCAGGATAATTGGATATGGATTTTTGGGAATTAGCAGTTGGGTTTATGAGGTTTTAGATTAGTTTTAAAGATAAATGTGGTTCTGGGGGTGGATATTTAAAAAAAAATTGTTTTTTATGGTTAAATTTAGTCATATATTTTCATATTTTAGTTTTAAAATCATAATATTTTAGTTAGGTTATCTAAAATATGAAAAATACTTCCTCAATACGTCTATTTTTAATAGTGTCAGGATTTATAAGTGAAATAGTATCATTTATAAACATTCTGGGTTGCAAAATAGGGCCTAGTTACTTCAAAACAGTTTATAACATGATTTTAAAAAATTTATATGATTTATTACGTGATTGAAAAACTTGGTAGCAACATTATTATTATTTATCATGTAATTTATAAAAAATGTCACAAAAAAATTATTGAGGAAATTGTGGCAATGATTTTTCATGGTTTATATAATGGTTCATGACCTAATTCAGAAACCATGATTGAGATGAAAGGTTTAAAACCTCTATTTTTCATACTTATATGAATATATGATCACTCCTTAACTTATTTTAGATCCTTATATGTTTTATAGGAATTAAATGATGTTGAAAAATGAATTTAAAATTGCAATGGTCCTAAATTTTGATCCAGTTGTTCACTTTAATTATGTATGATATAAAATAAATGCTAGTGAAAAATTTCTATAGTTATTGGATGGGTTTTTATTAATTTTAACTTTGTGAAAAAATAGTTCTATAGTCCTCTAAAAATTTCCATCATGTGTCTATAACCTAATTTTATATTATTTAGAATAATTTCAATGCATTGAAATATTGGTTTTAGTTTACTCATAAATAATCCTAAGATCCATATTAATGATTTTATAATCAAAATATACTTTTAATGTTAATATATCTTGGATTTTAATTTAAAAGGTTGTATTGGATATTGGTTATAAATTAGTTAATCCTTGTGTTGATAAGAGGAATAAGATGTCATAACAATGAGATTATACGTTTTTTTACATTATTGGAAACATAAAATAAATATTGTGATAATTGCTTTGTAAAATTTCATTGGGTTATAACTAAATTTAAATAAATAAATTCTAATTCAAATATGTATTTATTTAATATCTTAGTTTCATAAAATATGGTTAATACATTTCTATATAATTGTTTGTTTAAATGTTATGTTTTGAGGTCATTGATGATTTGAACATAATTAACTACATTAATTCCTTTAGAGATTATCACTTCAAAGGTGTTCCTCACTATTATTAGTGTGCTAATAAAATTTATTTTATTCTCATAAATACATGTTAATGATGCTAGTAAAATTATTATGGAAGATACCACCACTATATTTATAAGAGGTCTTATCTTGAAATAAGGAGACTAAGTAATGTAGTGAGATCTTTTAAATGATTTTTATGTGAAGTTTTTAGGGTTGTAAAGTGATATTGTGGTGAATATTGTAACATTTCAGTTTATAAATAATAAATATTAATAAAGATTAATTTAATATGTTTTTAAATTTCACAGTTTTTTAAAAAACATATGGAAACACACATTATATCCTAGTTCTGAAATCATGTAACAAAAAACGTCATATATTTTTTATATCCAAAATGAATCCAAATGTTGTGAATATATGTTGTGAATTATGTTTATTGATTTAATCTATTTAATTTTATAATATAATTTGTTTCATAATTTTTTTAAATAAAATAAATAGGGATTTTAATTGATGTTCTGAAGTAATAATGTGAATTTATTATAATATTATTATTTATTTCTTAAATTGTGTTATCCACAAAAGGATGAGATCCCCTAATTTATAATTTATTGTGCTTGAACTAGACCAAGGGAGAGTTTCTTCATTGGATTGTCCTAAACATTTACTCTCTATGAGATAATGGGTAAAATCTATTCCCTTAATTCTTAGTTTCTTTTTAATAACTCTTTTTTTCTCTCATATCCTATACATGGAGATGAATATTTTCACATCAATAGGATTGGGGGTTATCCAATGTATAGTAAATCCTCTAGTAATGATAGGTGATCAATGAATTGGTATTTTAAGAATTACAGGGATCTTGGTTCACATTATGTTTATTCCATTATACATTTATTTGGTTATTTTGGTTGTTGGTAAGTATTTATTGCCTTCAGAATAACCTGTATCCTTTCTTCATATTCATTAATTTATAAATTTTGATTCATATTATTAAATAGTGGTCTATGAGTGAAATAAATGTTTCTATTATTGAAGACTATATTATTAGATTCATAATGATCTCTCACATAATATAATTTTCAATAGAATCAAAGCTAGTAAATGAAACTTCACTCCATCACATATTTTATACACGGCTGATATTTTCATCTTTGGTCTGGCCTCAAAAGGAACCATTTTTACTATAAAAGATTCCATTTCACATTATGAGGAATTGGCGGGGCAATAAAAAAATTGGAAAATTTCCTCTATTATTTTTGGTGTTGGAATAAATATTGGAAGGTAAAATACGATTATTAGAAGGACCATAGTGAAGAAGCGATCTCTTCTATTTAATTAACTTGGTGTCCACTTATTTTGTGGAAAGGTGAAATTCCATTACCTTAGGAATATTTTTACTACAATCATCAATCAAATGTCGACATGGAAGAGAAAATCTATGTCTCAAGGGGGAAGGGCCTATCTTTTCAACTTGTTCATCACCTCTAAATTTTATTTCTCATTATCAATTAATAGGTTTTAAAGAATTATTATCAATGAACTTCATGGAATGATAAGAAATTTTAATTGGAATGGGTTGGTTCATGAGAGTAAGTTTATAAATATTGGATTGAAGGGACCCATCATGAATATTGGAATGGGATGCCTTGTAATTAAAGATTAATGGGTTTTTAATGATGGGATCATTGTAAAATTCACATAGAACCTCATAACATATAATGATTTTTTTGTTAGTTCCTTTGAAACAGGTTCAAAATGAAGTTCTATGATGGATAACCATATTACCTTGAATCCTCTATTTTGGTTTCAATTAGGTATTTCTTTAATGGTATTATATATAACATGAGGTGGTTGGTGAGAAATAAATTTATACTTAACTACTGGAACACCATGTGGCTCAAAAAACTACGCAACGAAACCATTAGTGTTCTATTAGATCGAGCCCATATACCCATTTCTGATTTATTTATGTACAATAATAGCTCTGATCATCTCATACCTTCTAAAAATAGGTTGGAGATTCAGAATTATACCTTCATGGATGCTGATACCCTGATTTGGTGTTACAAATGTAGTGGTAAATTCAATGATAAGGATTTATTCAAGATATTGCATGAAGGATGTATTCTACATCCAAAATGGATGATAATGTTCAAGGTACTTTTTATACAACCCACAAGATTTTTACTTCTTTTTAGGATATGGGAAAATAGGTTTCCAATACATAATAAATTATGGAGTACTGGATAATACCTTGTCTAATAATGTCACTTATTTCTAAAGTCAGAAGAAAATATACAACACCTCTTCATGGACTCCGGTTTTTCACATGAACAGTGGAGGTATGTTGGTGATATTTTTGGAATTTTATTATGCTATGATTTGAAACTATAGCACTTTATTCTGGAAATATTCTCAACTGGGAAGAGTGACTAGGTTTTTAATCTGTTATAAGTAGTAACAACCTATGTATTTTCAACTGTTCATTAGGAAAGGAATGCTATTGAATTTTATGATCATTCACCTTCAATTCATACTACCATAATAGAAACTTAATAGAAAATTCATGCAACTTCAAAAGCGAAAATACGATCTATGAACAAAAACATTTAGGGTATTATTATTCAGAGACCATTAGGTGTTTTAGGCAGAACTATTTTTCCTCTTGTGTTTAATATTTTACAATGGATTCCTCCTATAAATATTTGTATAAAATTAAAAATTGATAGTGCATCCTATGGTACTACAATGACCTCAAGTTGCAGAGGTTTCTCACACAATCATCATGGATTTGTGAAATGTAGTTTTCATCACTATATTACCCTCAAATCTTTTTATGAATCTGAATTATGGTCTATTATACATTCTATTAAACATGTTTTATATCATAATTGGAATAATTTATGGATGTAATGTGATTTTGAAATTATATTGAGGAATTTAAAAGATAGAACTAGGGAAATTTCTTGGTGTATTCTACCATATTGTATTGAGTGCATGAACCAGATCAAGAACCTTATCATAATTATCTTACATTCCTTAAGGAAGCCAAACAAGTGGAAGATTCCTTGTCAAAGAGATCAATCATGGGGATGAGCTTTATGTGGCACTTCAGAACCTCGAACTGTTATGCCCCAATGGTGGAGGGTGATCAATATAGAGTAATTCAGTCTCACTTTGTAAAACTCCTTGTAACATTTGATCTCTCATTAATTTTCTTTGATAAATTTTGGGGAACTATCTTTGTCCTAATCTGATATCGTCTTGGTTTAAAACATAAGTGGTGTTTTTGATGTCATATTACCTATAAATTTGGGGGTAATGATATAATCAATATCCTTATAATCCATTTAATATAATTATTTTCTTGGTGTTTTAATTATAAAAAAAGATTAAAAGGGATTGTTATTTTTTAAAAAAACTTTATTTATTTATTAAACATGTATTTTTTTGATTAAATTTTTAAATTGTGATATAAAAATCTATATATAAAAAAATAAAAATTTGAAATTGAATTAAGACATGTGTTTTTTTTTGAGTTTGGAAAAAACTTTTAATTTAGTGTTATTGTTTTATGAAGCATGGATATTTTGGGGGATTTGATTTTATATATGAAATATCCTTTCCCGTTATGGAAGCAAGCCCATATGTAATTTTGGGTGTAGTGTTCATAGTTAATAATCAAATGACAATTCTATTAGACGGAACTGAGTGATTATGACTAAAAAGTTAAGTCATAGTGAAATATAAAAAGACCTCATGAGGGTTATAACCTTATTTTTTATCATTAATGATACATAGGGTTTACCATTATTATTTTTGGAATGAGATTTTAAGTTTCCCATTATTTTTATTCATTTTTTATTTTTTTATTATATTTCACCTCTACTTGGATTATTTTTAATTTAAATGAAGAACACAAAATGAATAAAATTTAATAAATAATTTGTAAATGTTTTTTTTCAAAATTAGTAATGTTAAATATGTGAATATTATGATACAATAAAACATTATATTTTATATGTTTTTATTTGAATAATATTTTATTCTGGTATGTTGTGATATGAGTAGATAGACATTACATTATATCTGAACCATTAGGAAAAAATTCAAGGAAATCCATTTATAAAAGTGTATATATAATCATAACTACATGTTTATTTCAATAAAAAATAAATTTTATTTTTTTATTTTTTCCATAGGTGATATAGTTTGAAGACTGTAATTGTCCCATAGTGCATAGATTTTTCAACTAGAAATGATCATCATTCATTCCATGGTAATCATTTAATCCATTTTCTATATTTTACTTGTTTTTTAAAATATATTTTTTAAAATAAGAACTTTTTATTATATAAACATGAGATATTTTATTTTTTTTATATGTTATTCATGAATTTTAAATTTTGTATTGTCTAAATTTTAAATATATTTATAATGGAAATTATTCCACCATGAAATTGATTTATCCCTCATTACCTACTAGTAACCTACTATTATTCAAAGGATCAAATCAGAGGTTAGTGATGATCTAGTTTAGGATTAGGGGAATATGGAAAAAGTTGTTATAGAATTGATTGAATATATTGTAATACATTAAAATTATAGCCTTATTTATTTAATGTCCATAGAACATAGGATATTATTTAGAGCATGGGATAGTCATTGTATAATTTCACAATTGATAGAGGATTTAAGATATCCAGGGTGAACATTGGTCTATCATTTTCATTTTTTACATATTTTTTGAGACATATTGGTTTTTCTAATTCCATTGTATTTTAGTTTCATTCAATTTTTATAAAAGGATTGGATATAGTTTTTATTAAAAACTACAATTCATATAACATATTTGGTTTGGGTAATTTTAATTGAACATTTTCCTGAATAATCATGTCTTATCCATCAATATTAGAGGGGAAACTCTAGTGATTGGGGAGAATACATGAGGCTATTTAGTAACCCTGAATATGATATTAAGATAATTATCATGTTTAGTGAATTACAAAAAATTTCACTCTTTACTCATATAAAAACCTGGAATCTTACATGAATTTTTATCTTCCTTATTAATTTCTTTTATTAAAACATGTTATATCACCATGTATCATCTACTTAATTTCTATATGGAATCAGATAAATAAACCCATTAAACTACTTAGTCGGATTACATTCATAATGGATTAGTATTAGAATAATTGTGAGATTAACATTTTTGGCCCATATATTAAACAAATTAAATGTATATCTGACTATATTTTACTCACAATATACAACATTATAATGTATTTAAAATTTTTATTTAAAATAAATTATACATACATACCAGAAAATAATTTTTTTATGCTCAACAATTTAATTTGTATTATTAACCTCTATGTTATGGTTTAATTGGTTGTATTTACTGTCATCTAATATAAAATATAAGTATCAATAATATGAGTATCATTTTTTATAAATATTTATTAATTTTTTTGATTGAATATATTTTCCCTAAAATAATGAACCTGTATTTATATTTTTTTTATTAGTGGATCAATATGTATATTTAATTTAACATTAAGCCTTCATTGTCATTTATATTATATGCTATAAATTGTTTATACCCTTATAGAAAATATATTTTATATCACTCTGTATACTCGAATAAATGAAAAATTTATTTAATGTATCATCATAATATTTGTTGAATGATTATTTTTTCAAAATAATTTAATCTTTTTGATATTATTTATTTCACACAACATTGAAATTAGTTTATATTATATTAAAAAGATATGTGTTTTTTGAGGTATACACAACATAAAGTTAATAATGCATTATAAGAAACATAAATTTTATCTTTCTCTACACGGAACATCAAGGTTATCTTACATTACATGTAAGATTGACTATTCTCGATGTCTTGCATAAAGCACAATACCAAGTGTTACCGAAAAAATAATATATTATTAAAATTTTATTATTTAATAAGAAATAATCGATCCATTAAATTTATGATTATATTATTAACTATTTTATGAAATTATATAGTTTAATTCATTTATTATATATTAATAATAAAGGAATATAGATTCCAAATGAAGGTAATGGGAATGATTTTATAAAAGTCTATTTTTATTTGGGAAAGGTGATTTACCTTTATAAGATTTATTAATAACAATTATTTAATGATATTAACTAAATTTATATGTTAAATATTCAATCAAATATTTTTTACATTCATCTAATTGATTTTATAGGCATAAGATGAGGATAGATCCAATATGACACATAAAAACATATATTTTAATAAAATAAGTTGTATAGCCTTTTAATGGAGAACCAAATTTAAATTTACATTATTGAACTTTCATAAATTTAATATGTAAAAATAAACTTAATATTTAAAATAGAAACATAAAAATTAGGTTAGGAGTGAATGTTTGGTATTTTTCTAGGAAGTTTCATTATTTTATAAATAGTTAAAAAATATAGAATTTTAATTCAAAACTAATTTTTCATCTAATTTATTTATAAAGTAAAACTATATATTAAATTAGTTTTAATTTTTATTTATATAAATCATTATAAATTAATCCAAATTAGGACATTTCAATCAATTTCACTTTGAAATCGATTATAACAAATAGTAATCATTTGAAATTTTTATCATTAAAAACCTCCATTATCATCCCGTCTTCAAGATTAAATTTAATTTAATTTCTACCACTTATGTAATTAGAATTTTTAAAAAATGTATTCCATATTTATAATAACAAAATTTATAATGTCTAATAAGGTAAATGTTTTGGGCCAAAAATATTAGTGAATGTAAATAAAATTAATGACAATGATTAAGGTGAAATTAAGCTTAATAAAGAACGAAACCCTAATATTAAGGGCTCAAATAACCTAGAAACTTGTCCAAAATACTTTTTATTAGCATATTTTGACCCTATAATCAATGTTATTTAATTTTAACCATTATTGGATCCACTCTCAATGGAAAAAACTATAATTCCCTTTATCAAAATTTACTATAGTGTCACTCCTCCTCCACTATAAAATAGTCCCCTCTCCCCACACATACTCACACCTCTAAATCCACTTTTGATAAAGAAATATCAGAAAAAATATATCCTTATAATACCTACCATCATTATATAATCCTAACCTTGATAATAAATCCATCCAAGTAATCTTTTTGATGCAAATCAAAAGGAGTTACCCAAAGAAGAGGTAGCATATTTAGTCAAGCTGTTTAGTTTTATTTCCATTATCCATCCCATAAACTCTCCTTATTCCATTCTTAAAAAAAACACATACCCTAAATATACTGATATTCTTTTATTCCATGGGTTTTACCTACACTTACAGTGACATTTATATAATGTGTAATGAACAAACTATTTTTGTGTACGGTGAACTTCCACTTTAGGAAATGATTATTGTTTATTTATCCTTTACAACCATTCATGGTTGATAATTATGATGAAAAAACTATTTATATATAATATATATGATATTTATTGTGTCTTTATTCTTAATTAATTATTTTATACCACATATCATTATACATTCCATTTTCTGTAATTACGATATCATCATTTATTGACGTATGGATTACCACCGCCTCGAAGCTATGAGAATCATTCAAACATTACATGGAATGTGTTAAGGATGTTTTTAATAACAATATATGATATATATATCCTAATAAACCTAATTTATTGATATTATGTACATATATACTTATATTTCATTTACTTACTTTCTTTCAATATGAAAAAATATAAACAACGTTCATACGTATGTACATCCCACCGTCTCCATGAACGATGTATTCTATTTTATATTATATATTATAGAGATTATTATAAATACCTATATACATAATATATATTATATTTAAAAAATATGTTACATATTATAAGTAATTAAATCGAGATCTAATAAATATGATCAAGAATAATAATTCAAAATACGTATGAAGAACAAAAAAGATATTACCTGAAGTGAAACCTTAACAATGAATCGTTAATAATTGGGTAATATAAATTTATAATAAAACCATAAATGGAATTAGATATAATAATATATTTATGTGATAGATTTATAATAAAATTATATTTATTATACATGAGTTTTGAATGAGTGCGAGGAGAGTCAAGACACAAGGTAAGGGAATTTCATCTCACTTTTTATTTCCATCAGATATATACCTTATACACCACTCATTTCATTTGTGTGGTATATATAAATACCGTGAATCTATTATATGAATTCTATAATTAATTTTATTGTTATTTTTATATCCATTTTATGATCATTCTCACATATGGTTTCTGTTTCAAATGTTACTAAATCCATAAAGGAATTTCGTTAAGAATTTTTTTCTTTGAGACCCAATCCTTGTTATGCATATATAATTTCCTATGAGGTGTATATACTAACTTTTACATGTTATATAATTAATATCCTTCTATTCAGTACATTTAAAGGTTCATTTAATTCCATTATATTACATGGATAGTATAATCCCAAGTTACCTTGTGGTAAAAATTTACTGAAACAAGATCTTAATTTACTTATCTTGTTTAAGAGTATGCTTCCATAGATAAAATCATATGATTCATATGTCAAGAAAACTATTGAGTTATATTATACTCTATTTATTCAAATTATATGCATATAATGGTATCATTTTCCACCCTTTGGTACATAAGATGATCAAGAAAGTTTTTTAATAATTTTTTATTTACCTATTTCTTGGGTTGGAAATATGTGTTCCTTCAAAATAATGTCTTCTAAAAGTATTCAAAAAATATTCTACCATTATGCAATGAATATTAAAGGGAATTTTTATAAAAAATTGTATTTCTATGAAAATGGGTTTATTTTTTTAAAAAAAGTATATTCTTTTAATTTTCCAATCAAGGTACATTTCTAATCATTTTACAGAAAATGAGTGTTTAGCATGCATAGATTCACTCACCATCATGACCGCCATTACCTTGAATCTTAATTTAACATATTTAAAAGTTTTTTTAAAAGAAATTGTTTTTTGTACAATTTTTTATTTTAAAGGGGTTTTCAAGGAATTGGGTTTCACAATATTTTCAAGTTTGTTTTATAAATTTTCTAGGAAAATGGTTTCCAAAACGTTTTCAAGCTTTATTTATATGTTTTCAAAGTATTTTCATATAATTGAATCTCTAATTATTTCAACATTATTTTATTTTTTTTCATGTAAATATCATTTCAAAATGATTCCCATCTATATTTCCTGGTCTTCAAATATGGACAATGAAAATGGTTTTCAAAATATTTTTATGTTTTAAAAATAAATTATTTAGAGAAGAAAGGATTTTTTTCCTCGTGATATGTTTTCAAAATATCATTAAAAGTTATTTTAAATCTAATATTACATTATTTTATGTTACTCAAGTACTTCAACGAAATTATGTAAATGTTACATTCATATTCATTCTTGAATGGTTTATGTTTTGATAGAATGATTCTTATGACACCGTGTTTTCTACCATGGGTTATATGCTTTTGAAACATTCGTTATTTAATTGGTTATTCTCAGAATAAAATAATATAAAACCTATATATTTTTCATAGTTTATGATAGGATTAAAATTTTATGATAGCTATTTTATTTAATGGGATATTATATGATTTGTTTTTATTTGTCATGATATTGTGAAAGTTGTATTATCTTGTAGAGCATGTATGCATGAGTTTATTATGTAATGGTTGGGACCTATATCTCCCTCCACTGTATTTGGTAATGATAGATAACTCATGGGTATAAATTTTATCTATGAACCCGATTACATGCTCACAATATTATGAGTGAACCTTATTATGTGTTAATAATGTTATGTGTGAACCTGGTTACATATTCAAAATGTTATGCATGGACCTGTTTTCATATCTAGAAGTTTATTCATGAAACTAATTACATATTCATAATGTTTTGTGTGAACCTAATTCCATATTCGTAACATTATGTGTGGTTGTGGTTTCTTGTCCATAAGTTCATGTATGAACCTGGTTACATGTTTAAAATGTTATGCATGAACCTGATTTCTTATTCACAACATTATGTGTTGACCTTGTTGCCTGTCCATAAGTCTATGCGAGGGACTGATATTATGTTTTAAAAATAATGTGGTAACCTGTTCCTACAAATACATGTTCCAAATGTTATACATTTATTTTTATACCACCATTTCATGTATTATTCATATGTTATGCTTTAATATTTTATGTTCCCAATTATCTTTCGATTCAAGTCTTATGAATTGATAATATTTATGTCGTGATTCATATTTATTAACATAGATATGTTAGGTATGATCTTATAATGATATGATCATGTTCTCATACCCTTATGTTAGCAATTCATAATACTTGAATGAAAATATATGTTAGGTATGATCTTATAATGATATTATCATGTTCTCATACCCTTATGTTCATGTTAGGCATATGTATTTCTATAATTTACCCTTAACAAGAATTCATTCTCACCCCTTTATTATGTTTACTTTCTTTGGGTTACGAGAAATAACTTTTATATAGAATTACTATGTGGGAGACCTCTTTTGGAATAATTAAATATATTTTACCGAGTTAAAAGACTATTTTTTCAAGTTTACAAAGGCACTGAACTAATATTGTCTTTGAGTGTTTGTTTGTATAATGTTTTAAGTATTCCGAAAACGTTATGTGATGTATACATATAAAAAAGGGGTTTTCTATAGTTGATATCAGAGTGATGGTTTTGTAATCCTCAAAGAAATAGGATGAGAAAAATTTAGTGAGACCCCTTAGAATATTTCTAAGTATATGTCTAATGATTTCTCTAAGGATAAGTATAAGGATGAGTTAATATTTAGGAAAATGTCCAAGAATTTTTGTAAGCGATAGAGTGAGTGGTTTATTGGAAATACACCCCTTTTTGGATACTACAAGTTGATGTGGATCTAGTATAGATGTACCTGGGAGTAGAAACTCCAACAAGATGCATCAAAACTAACATGATGTAACCTGGTACATGACAATGGGCCTTACCGTGCACCTCGTATGACACTCTTGAGAAATTTTCTTTTGGAATTTTTAATCTCATAAAAGACCATCCAGAAGGATTTAAATATATATCAGCTATAAATAATCGAGGATAAAACTAAGGGTCTATTATTAATGTATGCTTTTATAATTTATACATACTATAAGTTACATTTCATGATTATGTGGTTCCTCACTATGATAATTCTTTCTTACTCTATGATTTTTGGTTTTACTCAATTTTTGGAACCTAAAGAAACCACATCAATTGTGATTGTGATGAATAGTGAAAAAAATTTCTCTGAAGAGTCTAAATTCTATGGGAGTTTCAATGGAAAACCTTATCGATATTATCACACAACATTATCAATCTTTGAGTCCTAATGATATTCTAAATGAGAAAATGTGGGAACAATGTTTCATTGAGTCCTTCATGAGGAAACACCCACCATCATTCAGCGGGTCTTATGATCCACTTGTTACTGAACATTGGACTAATACCACTAAAAATATGTTATCCATTATCCAATTTTCAGATCATGAGAAATTTATTGTTTTGCTTTTCAATAATAAGGTGAAGCAGTACAATGGTGTACTCTAATCAAGAATAAAAGGAAGAATTATGAAATTGAATCCATGGATTTGGGTGAGTTCGAGATCTAATTATTCAATAAGTACATTCTGCATGATCATCATATGAATAAATAAAATGAGTTCCTTGATTTGAATAAAATGGATGATGAATATTTAGGTACCTACAGTGATAATTTCACATGACTTGTGAGGTACACTTATGGTATCATCATCCAACATGAAAGTAATGTTGAAAGGTTATTTAGTAGATTAAATCCAATTCTCAGTAAGTAATTTTCTATAAGATACATTAGTAACTATGAAGATATTGTGTGTTGTGCAATAAAATTTAGAATAGAGGTCAGAGTTATATAACAGTCTCATAATTTGAACAAGAAAATGATGGTGGAGTTCAAAGGAAATTCTTAAATCCATGGAGTGGTGGATATGTTTCAAAATCCTATGTGGAAAAAGTATAGAAAAGATAACTTTTGGGAGGTACTGAAGGGAACAAGAAGGTTTTTTATGTGTGGGAATCTTTCCCACCGAGAAAAAGAATGTAGAAGTGATGTGAAGAGGAAGTTCAATGAAGTAAATAGAAAAAGCTCGACAATGAACCACCCAGACTTATGTTTTTCAAGTTCATAGTGTTTGGAAATGATGATAATGAGTCCTCCAATCCAAGGTCTAATATAGATGACAAGACACAAAAAACATCCAAGGGAAAATAACAATGGGAATGATTATGAAATCACAATAAATGAAGTGAATGATTATAAATAGGGAAAACTTATCGAATGATAATTTGGGAAAACTTATCCTTTCCCCCCATATTTGGGATGTTCATGTTTGATTTTTTATGAAAAATCCCTAGGATAATCTTATTGTTTATAAATTAGTAAATGTTTATGGGATTATATCCCTCTACAAATATTTTGGATTAATAAAATCACATTTAATGTTCTATCAGTGCAAGGATGATCCCATGTGTCCAATATAAAAGTTTCTAGTATATGATAAGTCTTTATTAAAGGATGAAATGGTGAATTATATTTTGGAAGGTTTAGAATTTTAACCATTTATGGAATGTTAAGGTTAAAATTAGCATAGAGTTTATGATATTAAAGTATTATCTCACCACAAGAGGATTTATACATATTATACAAGTTTTTATAACCACATTGTGTTGATGGTAACTGAAGATAGATGGGATTACATCTCATTAATATATTTATTTGTTATTATTTTAGGAATGAAAAATTTTCTTTCATTTATTAGGGTAATAGATGAATTATAAATCTAAAAATTCACAACCAAAGGGTGATATTTTGTATAAGAAAAAGTATAAAAACAAATAAGAGTATCTTCATGTGAAAGTTATTCAAATTTAGGAAAAAGGATATTGAAACCAAAAATTTTATCCTGGTACCTTCATTTCTATTGAATCAAGTGACCCATTATATTATCAAGGATTTATGGATTTATGATTTTTACCTTTCTCTTTAACTTGATCTTTATCACTCTACATCAAAACATTATGTTTATATTTATCTTTCATGTCCTTGTTTTCACTTCCCACCTATGTTCTCTTGTGTGGGAAGCCAGTTATGTGTTACTTTGAGTAAATTTTATAGTTCCATCTTTCTTTGTTAAGGGTGTTTTACTATTCATTTTTACATTCTCACTTTCTATGAAAGGAATTTTTCAAGTATTAAACCTTTGATAACCCAAAAAAATTTCAAGGGGGAAATTTATATTAAGGGGGTGGAATGTAACATCCTTAGATTTTGTGAATTATTATTATTTTTAATTAATTTAATTTTTTTTGATATTCTTCATTTCACACAAAAGTGAAAATAGTTTACTTTATTAAATAACTATATCTTTCTTGAATTATAAAAAAAAGCAAGTTATGAATTCGCAACACACAACATGAATTTTTTTATTTATCTACCGGGAACACTCAGGTTAGCTTACATTATATTCAAGACTGACTTTATTTAATGGCTTGCACAACATGAAAGACTGGGTGTTACCAAACAATAATATATTATTTAAATTTTTCTATTTAATAAGATAGTACCTAGAAATTAAATCGCAGATAATAATATTTACTAAATTATGAAAATATATAGTGGAATTTTTTGGTTATCTATTAATTAGAAAGGAATATAAAAACCAAATGAATATAAAGGGAATGATTTTACAAAAGACTATTTTTATGTGAAAATTGTGATTTATCATAACAAGTAAAATTAATTACAACTAGTGAATGATATTAACTAAATTTATATATTATATATTCAATTGAATATTTTTTACATTCATCTAATTGATTTTATAGGCATAATATGAGGATAGACCCAATATGACATGTAATTCTTATAATTTTATAAAAGTCGTATCCCACAATTTAATAGAGAACATATTTTAAATCATAATTTTTGAACTATTATAAATTTAATATATCAAAATAAACTTCATATTTTTAAGGGAAACATAAAAACAAGGTTATTTTAATATTTTTTGTATTTTTTGGGAAGCCTTATTTTTTTGATGAGTAATAAAAAATACTAAATTTTATTTCAAAAATTATTTTTCATCTAATTTATTTATAAGGATAAATTATATTTTAATTTGGTTTAATGATTAATTTGATAAATTTTTTATCAATTCATCAAATTTTGGTTATTGGAATCAATTTAACTTTGAAATTGACTATACAACCCTAGAAAACTTTGGAGCTTTTTTATTTTAAAAATCACATTGTCCTCCCATCTACGACATTAAAATTAATTTAATATCTGCAATTTCTATTATTTGAATTTGTAAAAATGGATTAAATTATTTGAATCAGAATAATTTATAATTTATAATATGGTAAACTTAGTTTTCTACCAAAAATACTAGTGAATGTAATTAAATTTAGTTACATTGATTAAGGTGAAATTAAACATTACAAGGGATTAAACCTTACAATTAATGGCTCAAATAACCTATAAATGTAGTAAAAATTAATTTTCTATCCATATTTAGAACCTATAATCACATAGATAAACATTTTACTATTGTTGGATCTAATATAATTTAGAAAAACGTAGATGGAATTCCCTTTCCCATTTTTGAAAGAGTGCCACTCCTCCACTATAAAAAGGCTTCCTCTCCTCCCACTTCTTCACACCAATCTTGAAGGTTTGGATAGATAAATATCTATAATAATATATCATCAAAATACATCCCCTTGTCCATGAATCGTCCCCTTGAAAAAAATCCATCTACGGAAGCCCTTTGATGAAAACTAAAAGGAATTACCCAAAGAAGAGGTAACATTTTTCCCCAACCTCTTTAGTTTTATTTATATTATCTATACCCTAAAATATCTTTATTACATGTTTATAAAATAAAAGTATCATTAATATCATTATAAATTTTTTTTTCTAATTTTTCAACTTAAACATGCACACATTTCCATATAATTGGTAACAGACAATCTTTTTATATATACAGAGAACTATAGCCACAGAAAATGATGATTGTTTGTTTTTACTTTACCACCTTTAATGGTTGAGAATTATGATGAAAAATCTATTTCTATATGATATATATATATATATAATATTTATTTTTTATTTATTATTATTTTATTATTTTATAACATATTTCTTTATACATTCCATCTTTCGTAATTATGATAACATTGTTTGTGGACGTGTGGACTACCGCCACCTCAAAGTGATGTGATTCAGTCACACTTACATGGAACTTGTTAAGGATGGTTTTATTTATTATATATGATATATATAAAATAATAATTCTAATTTAATGATATATATATATATATATACTTAGATATATTTTACTTACATTCTTTTAATACGACAAAAAAACAGAGACAACATTCATGCTTATGTATAGCCTACCATCTCCATGAAAGGTGTATTCCATTTCATATTTATATTATTTAAGTATTTTTATAAATAAATATATACTGAATATATATGATATTTATATAATTTTTAACATAATATAATCACTTTAGTCATGATCTAAGTAATACGATCATGAATAATAAGTCAAAACATGTACGAAGAACAAAGCAGATATTACCTGATGTGAAAAATTAACATAAAATTATTAATAAGTGGGTTATATAGAGTCATAATAAAACCAGTAATTGTGTTATATATAAAAATATGGTTATTTTTATATATTTATAATAAGATAATATTTATTATACATGATTTTTGAATGAGTACGATGAGATTCAAGACACAAGGTAAGGGAATTTCATCTCACTTTTTATTTCTATTAGATACTTTCCTTATACAACACTCATTTATTTTTTGAGATATATATAAATACCATGAATTTATTATATGAATATTACACTTATATTTATATTTATTTAGATATTCATTTAATTATACATCTCTCATGAGATTTATTTTTCAAAAGTTTCCAAATCTGTAAAGTAATTCTATCTCAATTTTCCTTCATTGAGACACATGCCATGTTATGCACCTATATTTTTCTATAATGTGTATATAAAACCTTTGAAATGTTATATAATTAAAATCGTTATATTAAATATATTTTATGCTTCATGTAATTTTATTTTATTTTATGGAGAGTATGATCCCAATTTACCAAGTGGTAATTTTTTTAAATAATCTCCTCATTTATCTAGATTCCTATGATATATATCTCAATATCTCTCATGGTTTTTCTTATCCTCTTGTTAGTAATGTTATATCCAAGAAGTGGTACCATTTTTCACTCTTTGTTATATACGATTATTCATACAGTGTTCTTAATATTGTCTGACATTACCTCCCTCTTTAGTTCTAATTTTTTCATCCATTACAACCATGTATTCTAAAATGATTACAAATATATTATACTATTCTCCTATAATAATTAAATGAAAATTTTAATATTGTTTTTCCCATTAAAGAAAATGGTATTATTTTAAGAAAAATATTCTTGTCTTTTTTTAGGAACTCTTCGAAACTTTTTACGGTGCAAAAGGAATGTTCAACATGAACATATTTACGCACTTCAATGAATGACATTCCCTTGAAGTTTATTTACAAGATTAAAAAGTTATTTTTTAAAAGGAAATTGTTTTCCAATATTATAGAAATTCATTTTTTCAAAATGGATTTCAAATAAGTGGGGTAAAAAATAATTTCATGTTTCTTTTATATGTTTTCAAGGAAAATGGTTTCCAAAAAGTTTTTAAGAATTATTTATAAGTTTTCAAAGTCTTTTCAAAGTTTTTTAAAATTATTTCAATAATATTTTAAATTTTTTCATGGAAAAACGTTTTTAAATTTTTGTCAAGTCTTCTTTCTAAGACCCTCAAATTTTTCTTTATAAAATGGGTTTTAAAGGTTTTTATGTTTTAAATTTATTTTTCAAAAAAGAAATCATATTTCTCTCCAAAAATGTTTTCAAAATACCATTCAATGTTATTTTACATCTAAGACGGAATTCATTGATTTTAATGAAGTCCTTCTATGAAATCATCCAATGGTTCTATTCATATTATTTATGGAATGGTTTGTTTTTTATAGAGTGATTTTTATAACACTTGTTTCTCTTCCATGAGTTATATGATTTTGAAACCTTATTCATTTCATGGGTTTTTCTAGGATAAAATGAATATGAAACCTATATATTTTTCATAGTTTATTATATGAATAGATTTTTATGATTCCCATTACATTTCTTGGGTTATGATATGTTCTCTTTTTATGGGTCATGATGTTGTGAATATTTTATTATCTTGTAGAACATGTATTTTTGGGTTCATTAGGTGATGAGTGAGACCTATATCTATCTAAAATGCATTAGGTAATGATGGATGACTCATTGGTATAAATGTTATATGTGAACCTGATTTAATGTTTACAATTTTATTAATGACTCTTATTATATGTTCATATTGTTATGCATGAACCAGATTACATGTTCATAATGTTGTTCATGGACCTAGTTATATATCCCTAAGTTTATGCATAAACCTAATTGTTTGTTCACAATTTTATTTCTGAACATGATTGCATATTCCGAACATTATGCACGGCCTTGGTTTCATTTCCATATGCTTATATTCGTACCTAAGTACATGTTCACAATGTTATTCATGAACATGATCGCATGTTCACAACATTATGTGTTGACATTTTTGAATGTCTCTAAGTATATGAAAGGGCTTAATTTCATGTCCTTAAATTAACGTGTGAACCTATTTCTACTTATACATGTCCACTTTGTTAGACATTCATGTCTATGAAACAATTCCATGTATTATTTGTATGTTATGATTTAATGGCTTATGTTCCCAATTATATTATTATTCATTTTCATGAACTACTAATATTTAATCCATGTTTCATGTTTATGATATTTGATATGAAGGGTACAATATTCTAATGACAGAATCTTATTCTCATGACCCTATGGTTATGTTATTCTTATTTATTTCATTAATTTACCCTTACTAAGAATCAAGCTCACCCATTTATTATATTTTATTTTCCCAGGTAATAAAGAAATGTTTTTAAGTAGAATTACTAATGGTGTAAATATTTTTGTGAAATATAGTATATATTTCACCAAGTAAGAATATTTTTCTATGTTTCCAATGGCACTAAACTAATATGATATTTAGGTGTCTGTTTTTATAATGTTTTAAGTATTTAAAAAATGTGATGTAATATCTATTTATGAAAAGAATGGGTCTCTATATGGAATATATCCTATATAGAATTTCCACTATGTTCCTCTAGAGTACATAGTTTAAGGGTTACCCTACCAACTCTTTCCTAACAATTTTATCGTTTATAGGCACTTAACTTCTAGGTTCACCCATATTCAGGTAACCTTACACAAGATAATTATTGGGCCATGAATCCTATTTATGTCACCCATACTGAATGGTAGTGGTTTTGATGAGTGTTCACTTTGAGAGGAATATATGAATTATCATTTTAAGGGGTTTATATTATCTCAACATTTATATACATCTCATGTATATTTTATATTTTGATTTACCTATATGTATACATGATTTTAAAATATTTAGTTTGTATATAATTTATAAACAAACCAAATTAACATGTTCAAATAGTGTTAATTTATATATTTTTAAATAAATATTGATTTTTTATAAATCCATCATAAAATTTGATTATAATATTCAATAGACATCTATATGTGTCTCATGAAAATGGTATATTAAACTCTTTAAAGAATTATATTAAAATCGTAATTATATTAAATCCTACTCAAGATCATGTATGTTGTTAAAAACAACCAAATACACTACTCTAGATATATTTCCAGTCCCCAATCCAGTAAACGTTTCTCCCTAAGTCCCACCATCCATAAATGAGTTCTCAAGAGTGATTTAATATTACAATAGCATTTTAACTTCTTATATTTTTGAATACAAATAATAAAACATTTAATTAAGAATTATAAATTCTAATAAAACAACATTTGATGAAATAAAATAAATCTTATGCTATACATAGGAATAAAACTGTTTAAATTAAAGGTATGAAATGATATAAAATAGTTCAAACAATTAAATTAAAACACACTATCATTCATATTATAAATAAATTATATTCTCAAATATGGGAATAAATAAATGAATAAAAATCTCATAAATTTAAGCACGATAAATAATAAAAATTTCATAGAGGCCTAATATAATAAATTTATAGTTAAATTAATTAGAATATGGATTTCACATAAAATATAAATATAAACACTTTAAAATCATATATTAAATCTGAAAAAATTTTCTTTATATATATACAGTAAACATATAAAACCCTTTACATTTAAAATATATGATTTATAAAAACATGAAATATTCAAATTTTTAATCTAAATGATTTTTCATGATAACAATGGAAAAATTTAAAATTATTTAGATATCATATATTTTACATGTATTTAAACATTGATCATATAAACCAATTTTCTTTTAGTATTGTTTTAATAAATTTCCAAAAAAGTTAATTACTATAAATATTACATAAAATTATATTTATCTACCTTTTATAAAACAAAAACTAACATTTTATATTGAATTATTTTATAATTAAATAATAATTATAAATTACATTATAATTTTAGTAAACAAATTTAAATTAAAAAAATAATTTTTTTACCAAGTAAAACAAATCACATAATTTTAATTCATAATAATTAACATGTATATGTTAAATTTTGAATTAATATTTAATAACTAAATATTAATTGTATTATTCCAAGTGTTATTCATATATCATTATGGTGATATAATAATCAATTTTGAAATAAATAGATTCAGTTTATCATAAGGTGTAATATTTGATATTGTTTTCTATGTTATCTTAGTCAATGATTGTGATTTATCCGTATTTTCCAATCCTATATCACAACCAAGGACATTTCTATATCACAATATTTGATAAGAAAACTGTCATAAAATTTTCAAAAAAAATTGTTCAAAACATCATGGAATGGATCTGATACTACTTATGGTATTTTAATGAAATAAAAATTCCAAAATACAGTAGAATAGACATAAAAAACATTACCATTTGATTTTAAAGGAGAGATTTAAATGATATAGTAATTGAATTTTAAAATATATCTCCACACAATGAATATTATTCTTTAAAAAAATGCATGATGATGTTTTTGAATAACAGCCACCAGATTCTTTTATAATATGTGTCCACAGGATATGTGAATCTATAAACATATTTGGAATTATTCTTCAAAACAATATTATATTAAAGAATCTTACATTAGCTGATAGTGAAGAAGATATTTATATACTTGGTAAAATTTGATACCATATGAAATCTCTTTCAGTTTGGAATCCATTATATATACGTACCTATGGATGCTATAAGGCTTGAATTAAGAAATGTATTTCATAATATCTCTTCATAAATTTTTTTAGAAAATATGTAACATTCATGATTTATATCAAGAAAAAATAATGTTATAATGTACAACATTTTAACATTCATAAAAAAAATAATAACCCAATTTATACATAAGTGATCAAATGGTGTACTTTATGAATATTGATAAACTATAAGGAATAAATAACATTCCAATGTAATGTAATATTCAATGAATCATTAAATTGTATTACTAGTATAATAAGTATGTATATTTATTCCATTATGAGTAATAATGTAGACTTGAAATTGTGATTTTGGTCTAAGAGATGGCCACATACAATAATATATATTAGAATGTATTAGATGATATTATTTAAAGCATAGACCAGATACTATTGTCATAGAGTTTCTATTTCCTTACCCCATTGGATTTTCTTCCCTTCTGGGGGGGGATTCACATTGGACAAGCATAGCCTTTAATTTGTAACCTTATATTATAATCTTAATAATTAGGTAGGTTGAATAAATGATCAAATTATTTAAAATAAAAAAAATTATAATATTAGAGAAATATTTGTTGGCTTTGTTTTTAGGTTTTTTATTGACTATCACCAGAAAGATATTTAGAGTTCTTGATAGAATTAATAGCAGACTCAAGTCTAATATTCTTTCCTTTTTATTAAATATGGTTTAAATAACTATTAAAATTATATAATCAACTAGATGATTTATAAGGAAAATGATTTATGTTATTAAAGGTATCACCTTCTATAACACCAATTAATATATCTATGAAATTTGATTATTGATTTTGGTTGTGAAATAATTTTAATAAGTTAACTATAGGGACCCTATTTTTTTCTTGTATGAATTTTAAATATATAAAGGAATATTTTCAGATAAAGGCATTGAGATGAAATGTGATCTTGAGGAAGATGATACAGGAATAAACTTTACAAAAGTATTAAAAATATTTTATATCATGCATGCATAGTTTTTCAGATATATTGGGATATCTCCTAAATAGATTCTTAAATTTGAAATCTAGGATGATGGTTGAATATGAAAAGCTTATTTTACCTTAGGTATAACCTAATGTTTATTGTTGGGGGATGTTCGATAGAGGCAGCCATTGGTGGGTACACTTAAATAAAGAAATAATTTATTTATTTTGAATTAAATTACCTGAACTACTAAAACATCTATAAATATTCTATTATAGTGAATCTTCTGGGTTAGCTACGTAACCCTGGGACTGTAGAGAGGAAATTACACTAGAATTCGTTGAGGGATTGAGATTAGATGTTGACTAACAACAAGGTCAAGGTGAATTGAGGCATGAAGAACACAATAGGATTCTCCATCATTAAAATAAATTTTTTCCCCGATGATTGATTCAAATTGAGACGTGACACTTCCATTTTGATTTCCACCCTTATTATTAAAATATTGATCATGATCAATGATTTGTTCTTAATCTATGTTTAAATAAATCCATTTAATGAGCTTGCATATTGAACCTAAATTTTTGATTCGATTTATTATTCTCTTTATGTCATGATTCCCACCCCTGTTATCTCAAATCTATATTCATTAGAAAAGAGCTCATAATTTTTTTTAACCATTGATTACTTTATTTTCCATCATTATTCTTCACATTCTTGGTCATTGGCTTATGGGGACATGATTTGAATTTATTGGGAGGGTATATGTGTGATTAAGCCACCAGATTCAGGGATGATTCACCTGTGATACAAATTTTATGACTTGGGGATAGAACATGATGCTTTTTAGAATACATGTGATTATTACCATATAATTGGGATCTTAGATTTATTGGAAGATGATGGGAGTCATGTGAAAGATTCTACAACCTTATATGGTTGTTTAGATTACCGATTCTTGGACACCAGAGCCCGAAATTTGATGGTCAATGATGGATCAGGCATGGATGGATCTAGATCATGGACTTCTAGCATGAATTATGGATGAAAAAAATGGTGGTAGAGGTATTGTGATGACCTGTGAAGGAAACTGGACTTTCTAGGAATATCATGACTATACATCGTGTATTTGGTTGAATACACACATTGTACTAACCCACCTATGGAGGATAGGGTTTCGAGGTTAGTTAAGTATCAAACACTTTATAGGACCCCCACACAATATGTGACCCAATTCCAACAGCCCAATGTGTAGTCGAAGGGTATAAATACACATACATGACTAGAAACACACCATTTATGAGAACATGGATAGTGTATACAGACATGAACCGAATGACAAGGGAAATAACCTGAGAACACGTTTAACTCTCAGGTGGGAAAGAAATGAAATATAGTCCCTTTACATTCCATGTATGGTTATATGTCTTATGATCCATGTGCTAGTGAGTTCATGGACAGAGAGAAAATTTGGACCACATTCTGTGTGGGTCCCTTACACAATGGTTCCAAATTCTCCAATATCCTAAAAATATAATGAAAATTCAATATCACATAATGTTTTATTATTTAGTTATTCATCTGGCCTCATTATAACTTATTTAATACCTTATTTCATAGTATAATTTAAATTCATGTTATCAAATTTAACCTAATGTACTTCCACTATGTGTCAAAGTTAAATCCAAGATATTAGAATCTGGAACATAAATATTTCCCAATATTATACTTTAATGTCCATATCACCATTCCATTTTATCTTATTATTACTCACAGAACATTCATTGGGGTTTACCAATCTCTTATAATACCATTTCATCATTAGAGAACAATTTATCCCAAATGATATTCCATAATTTTAAATCTCTTAGTGACATATTACATTTATCATCATATCAATAATTTACCACATATATTCTTTATCAGCATTTATTGGTCATAATAAATGTCATGCCTTGATATTAATTAAATTAGTTTTACCACTTAGTAAACTTTGAGGAGGTTATTCCTAAAAAATAATTTTTAAAACATGCAAAAATCCTCTAAAAATAACATTTAATAATAATTAGTTAGTTAAAAACTCTTTCCATGCATTATTTTATGTTTCAGAAATCCTCTTTAACCAAAATATGATACCATTTCTTTCAGTTTTACGTTCTCATTATAACCATTCCCATTTATCCATTTCCCAAATTCATTATTTCATAATGAATTTTATTGTTTCACTAAGTTTCATTAGAATATTTTTTAAGATAGATAATTCTAAATACAATGTTTATCTCCCCCTGTGATTAATATATCATCAAAGGACTTAGTTAATCCTCAAATACAATTCACTATCTACCATTGTTATGAAATACATCCCATTATATAATATTATTATTTTTATGTAATAAAAAGATTTTAAGAAATTAACATTAAAAAAATGGAAACCCAACTTATAAATTATTAATCTTAATGAATTCACTCCCCTCATTACTCAATTTAAAATATTTAGTGGAAATACTCTATATATTAATGTTTATAACCAAAAAACAATTATTATTATTTAATAAGAAATTTTTTGACTAAACATTATTTCACTCTAAATATAATATATCTTTAAAAATTATCCAAATTGACCAAAACATAGTTCTAATAGGACCAAAATGTTGAGATAAGTTTTCAAAACATTTAATGCTAAATATTATTATGCCACAACCCCCCCACACGTTACCTTATCATTTGACTAACTAGGGTGTAAAATTTGGCACCCCAATGTGCTCCCACGTATGCCAAACACGTCTTGAATAGAAATCACTTTGTTATATTATTCAATGAATATGATTAACTGTTATATATCATCCCCGTATCAGCCCACAAATATCATGTGTTAATCTATATATATATTATAAAACCTATTAAATTTTGTATAAATCCATATTTTTGTCAACTTTGGCACACTTTCAACTCATCAACCTGTCAATTAGATGACTATAGTTTATATGACCCATGGCTGCATGCCCCAATCTCCTTGAGCTACACAGATCATCGTGTGTGTCACTCTCAACTACTCTTAGTGAAATATGATATCTCTTGTAAAATCTGATCATGGACCCTATTTCTCCCCAAATATTTTACCATTTTTTCTCAACACTATACATAATACATAATAGTTGACTAGAGTTGACCACTGACGATGAACACCAAATTTCTAGGATTTCTATATCTCAACACCCAAATTATAGATATGACCTCAATTAGACATAATTGGTCATAAAGTTCCTTAAAATCTATAGTGATGTGGCGAAAGGATAAAAATTATATCTGATATTTCTCTTAATTTACACCTCAGATCTGAATGATTCCAAAGACAACAGATTTACCTCATCAAGTGATTTATAATTCTCTGTGGTTTCAATGTTTATTGGATCATAAAAAATGTTTTGTTATGATTTTTTAATACAAGTCTAAAACTTCTATTTTACATATCTAAAAAAATAATTTAATTTTATATGAATCTAAATTAATTCCATTCTTTTCATAATGAAAATTACCGATAAAAAATAGTCCCCCAAAATTCCAACATGATGTTCTTTGAAACAAACATCTAAAAATAATTGATTAAAACAACTTTGTTATTAGTACATTAGAAATGGAATAAGATAATTAATAACATACTAATTTTATAATGGATTACTCTAATTATATCCAAGAATGATTGAATATAAAATTTTATGTTTTAAATGATGCAAAAAATCAATGATCTATAGAATTTCCATATTGATGTGATGATATCCCATGAAAATACTCATTTTTTATGATTATAATTTCTTCAGTGGATGTATACTCAATGAAAAATATATTCTACAATCATTTTCACTCAAAAAAATATTATAATTGTGATCCAGTGGTCAAAATTCCACAAATTTAAGGAATTACTAAATATTAAAATTCTAAAAATAATAAGTGACATCATCACACAATGAAATAACATTATGAAAAAATTATGAAAAATATTTCATAGGGTAGAAAACCCATTCTAAACTTAATGGAGTAGAACATTTGTCAATATGACCCTACATTTAAGAGAAATTTATAACTTTTCCCTTCTTATCCAAAACTTTACATTTCCACTAAAAACCTCATGTGATGGTTAATTAGACCACTAAATATATTCATTTAAATTTAAATGAGTGCTAATTAATATAGTGATGATATATAATAAATTTAATTTTGAACACATGAAAAGTCATCATTGGGTATCATATTATACTATTACATCCTCCACGTCTTAATTTATTATTTCAATAATAGAAAACTTGTTCCCATGTGTTATAGGATTGAAGACCTATCTCAATTATTCCATTAAAAACATGTTTTAAAACTCAAAAGAATACATACTTGATAATTAAAAGACAAAAAGTACTATAGTTTTAACTTTTAGGTTTAAAATATTTTTTTTCTCATTTATCATTGATACCTAAAAGATTTTTCTAATTTTTGGAGTGATTTCCTCATAATATTCATCTTTTTTTCTAGTAAAAATAATTTCATCCACATATACAATCATCATGAGTGATAATGTGTCATCTACCTTGAAACATAGATTTTCATCCGCCCTTCATTGAATTTATTATTTAGTCTTTAAGATATTTTCTTTTTTTCAATACCATTCCCATGGGTCTCATTTAATAAAACAAATTCTTCAATATGTACATTCGAGAACCATCACTATAAAGAAAAAATCCAACACATTTTTTGTGTATAAATCCTCCTAGTGTTAATTATTTAGGAAATCTAACTTCACATATGTTTGTAAAACCAGGCAATTCCTTTATAAAAATATCACAATAATTATTTGGATTATACCATTCCTTGTAGTTGGAGAAAATTTCATAAGAAATATATACACTTAATTTATGAGTATACATTATATAGAATATAATCTTTTTTCTATGAAATATATCCCTTATAATTTTTTTTATTTCTAAAAACACACTTTACCCTAATTATTTTCTTGTTTTTGGGATGTGACACTAATTCTCAGGTTTCAATTGTTTGAATTATATTTTAGTCTTATCTGATTACAACTATCAAATACTGATATTTCATTGCCTATTTAACACTCTTTGGTTCAATGTGTGGATAAAATATTCTATGATTGAGAATTTTTTAAATTTCACTATGGTTTAAAATTAATTTTAGATTATTTAAGGATGTGTTTAGAATCAACATGTTTCTTAAGAATTTGGTAAATATATCCTCATTACATTGAGTCTTTCTCATCCTAGTAAATATTATTAGATCTTTAAAATAATAAATCTATAATTTAATTTATTCGATTTATTCCAATAATTTATCCTTAATCATATTTAATCTCTTCTTTAATAACTAAATATAGACTTTAATTAATTTTTATTTTCTTAAACAATAAAATTATAACCATAATTGATTATCCTTAATTTTTTTGGTAAAATTGGAAACTCCATTAAATTGGTATATATCCAATGAATATCCCCTATTTGGTTCTATCATCACACTTTACTAAATGTATTTTATTGATCTTGATGAAAAAAATATTCTACAATACCTTTAGACTCTTCATATTTTGGTTCTTTCTAAACTATGTCCTATTAGGAAAATTCAGTAAATTTTTTTGAACTAAGAACAAATGGAAGATATATATATCAATAGTTGTGGCCTATATCTAAATGTTATTCAATGTTCCAGGATATAATAACATAGTTCTTATAATTTCTACTAAACATAAGTTCCATTTCAAAACTAGTCCATTTTTAAGGGGTATGTACAGAACACTAAATTCATTTATTGTTGCATTCTTCTCAAGATATGTGTCTAATTATAAATTCTTGTATTCATATAAATTATCACACTAAAGTACTTTGATTAAATATGCCAATTATTTTCATAAAACATTGAAAAATGATTAAAATCACAAGATCTTTGGATTTTCTAGGCCTAAAATAATATTATGTCATATGAGTGAAGTTATGAACAAAATTAATGGAATATTTATCATAAATTATTAACTTCAAGTTCATTATAACACATCCAAATTTCTTTATTGTTGAATCTATAATCATGGGAATCTTGTTCACTATTTATAAACAATTCCTCACAAGTATTGTATAATTTATAATTTAGTTTCAAAATAATACTCCTAGATTCATACTATACTATATTAGCCATGTTTCATTGACCTAAATATATTGGTATCCTACAATAAATTCTATTCTCCTCCTACTGCTAAAATATTTGAAATTAAATCACTAAAAATTTGAAATTGGTTATTATTGGTTCACATTAAATTCATGATGATAGCTTAATCCCTAAATCACCTTATTGAACATATTTTATTATGATGTATCACAACATTCGAACTATATAAAAATCATGTAATACTCAAGAGATTATGTATGAAATTATAAAAATAAAAAAAAGTTAAGGGATTCAAGTTTCTTGTCATGATTATTGGTTCTTAAAACTCCTTTGACATTGAGTGATCCAACATTCTTAGAAGTGATACCTTATCTGGCATACCTTTGGATACTATTTATATGTTTTCTATTATCAATTATATGTGATGAAAAACCAGTATCAGGTATCCAAGGATTTATTCCCATAATTACATTATATTCCACCACAACTACTGATGATTTATCATGATCGCTCCTCCCCTTTATGAGTTTATAGTTCTCATTAATCATTAATTTTCTAGTAGAAAAATTATACGATTATTGGTATTGTGTAATAATTGGTCACACCTCGCAAAATATTACTCAAGTGAATTAAAACAACTATGAAATTTTACCTTATCTTTTGAGTTTTTTCATAGATAGCCTATAATAACTTTAGGTTTTCACCCTCATAGTTCAAGGAATCTCTTTGATCAGTGGAGTGAAATACTTTATAAGTACACATAGTGATTGTGTCTATGAACTCTTAAGAACCAAAATATTCCTTCAAAGTGAAATATCCTCATTTTGAAATATATATTATCAAAATATAATTATTTTTCTTCTTTTTTTAGTTCAAATACATTACTTATTTTTATATAATTTATTTTTATAATTATTCTCATATACTTTGGATTTTACCATTGGCTTAGTCTCTACACTTTTCTTCTTCCATACCTCATTTTAGGGATTCTCAATACCACCACTAGATTAAATAATATATGTTTTCTCTTTCTTAGGTGATATAATTACTTTCTCTACTTTAATATTTCTATTTAATTTTTTTTTCCTAAAATTATGTTTCTAAAATAATTTTATATAGTACCATAGAATAATATTCTTTTTTATTATGTGCATAAATATCTTTTTCTACAAATTTTTAACATTCACCATCATCCCTGTTAGAATTTTGAGACACAAAATGAGTGTTATTCATTATTTTTTCATCCTCTATAAATAGTACTCTAGGATACCTTACTACATAATTAATTTAAATATTATTTATTATGATAATCTCAAGTATCTTGTTTATTTTTTAGTATTTTGTTGAGATCACCCACCATTTATGTCAAAAGGAATTTTGTCTCACTTGTCCACATGTTGCATAAGGTATCAAGGGATTTCAGAAGAAAATCCTTCCCTGTATTCAAATTATTCTAATACATTTTTATTTTCATGATTTCATTCAAACTTACAAAAATATCCATCATCAACATTAATTATTTTTGTGTTTATGCATCATTTATCTTAACTTTAATACAATTTTTTCACTAATAAAACCACTATAAAGTTTTTTTTTATCAAAAAATTTTATAAGACTTTAATTATTTGAATTTATATCCTTATTTTTTTTATTCCTCTTCACAATATATTACATACAATTTAGAGAGAAAGTAATTTTTCTCTATATTATCTCATTTTCATAAGACTTTATGTAAATTTACTCCAATTAATTCAATTCTATATTACATATCTTTAATGATATTTATGATTTAATATTATTCTCTACATCATTATTATTCACAACTCACCAAGATGAATGTTTTACAATATTTCCATAATTAAAAAACATAAAAGATATTCTTATTTTATAATTACAGATTCCTTATTTTATGAATAATGAAAAAAATTAAAGAAATTATTTTAAAATTATTGGCTCATATTTTTAAATGGTTTTTTTTCTCTTGAGAATTCTTTGGCTCAGTTTGTTTTGATCCTTATAATGCTTTAAAATAAGTATCATACTCATATTTTTCTTTTCTCTAAAATTCTAGACCTCTACTCATCTCATATGTAATAATTATATTGTTTATTTTTTAATGTTACACCCAGTCATGTCATAGAATAGTTGGGAAGATAACATTGTATCAAATTTATCCTAAAGAATCTTCATCAATTTCTTCACCATTATGGAATCTTCAAGAATTTCTCCATAACATCGAATCAGGATCAATTTTTTTAACATAATGAAAAACTCATATAAAAAAATATCTCATACAATGAGAATATCCTCAAATTGTTCTTAGAATGTTTTTAAATGTTATTCCTTAACATTATTGTTTCCATAATAGATATCTGAAGACTCCTACATATTCCATTAACTATTTTTGGAACCATCACTAATGTTGAATATTTTTTAGAGATAGATGAGAGTAAATAATTTTAAAATATATCATTAGATTAAATATTTTTTGGAAATAAAATTATAGTAAATTCAAACAAATTAAGATATACATTATTCTCAGTTCTTTAAATAATTTCTAGGATAAGAGAAAAAGATATAAAAGCTATCTCCCTTCCCATCGAACCTGGATAATTCATTATTGTTAGTGGTATTCATTTTATTCGTAGATATAATAAATCAAAAAGATATTATAAATAAATAGAAAAAATATACAAGGGAGAAAAACATATAACCTCTATGATACGTTCCATAGGAATATCATTCTAGGAAACTAACTTGAAAAACTGTATCCTTATCTAATAACTAGTTTGAGGCCAAGGTGAGAGTAGACCACCATAAAGGGTGGGGTTGAATCATGGGTTGAAAAACTAATAACTACCAATATGGTTTTCCAATTACTAGTTTTTGAGATGGGTTCTTAAAAATGATATGATCATGAGTGACAAATTGAGAAAAAACATGCCCACTATAAGTGTTTTTAAAAAGGCACATTCACTATTTCTATTCAGCAGATAATGAATGGTGAAAACATTTTTGATACCATTGTTCATGTTATTATAATATTATCAACAAGAATTGGTAATGGGGAAATAAGAGGTTTTTTGACTATATGGATAGGAATATAATACAAGAAGTCAAGTGACTTTTAAATTTGGTTCACTTGTGGACCATTCTTCCTCTCTCAGTTCCTGTTAAAAAATCTCTAGAATTATCCTTTGAATGTGTAGATGATATTATCAATGTTTCCTTAAAAAAATTCTCAAGGGGATCCTCCTAGTATTTATAAAAATTATATGATTTGTTATGTGAATCCTTATTTTATGGAATGATCTATACATTAACCATACCCAACTTATATCTCTCAAAACATTCATAAATTGTATTGTAAAAAATAAGTGAATGATAATTTTTATTATGTTTAACTATTTATATCTTTTAATATATATATAATTTATATTGTAATGTATCCCAATGACTCCAGTTATTTTATAATTATCTTATATGAAAGACATGCACTGAATGTTTTGGGGCCTATTGTTTTCAGAGCAGACTTCTTCATTGTGGCATGTTGTCTTAGATTACGTCACAAAAATCTCAATTTCAATGAATAACCATGAACCATGATTTATTCATTTCAAAATCAGAGTTAAATATGTTTCGGAATATTATTTTTAATAATTTCTTAATGAAAGTTTTTTGTGTGTGTTTGTCATGTATCTTTATAAGAGTACAATACTCTTCTGACTCAACTCATTAGAGCCTAGTGTTCTCCTCTACATTGTGATTTCCTCTTAAATAGTTAATTATTCAATCCTTCATATCTAAATCAACTACAGTGGGCCTCCAATCCATTCATGAAAATGTTTCCATTATATAAAAAATTAAAACACCAATAGAACTCATGAATGGATATTTTCAATAATAAATCATTTTATTATTCCAATTTGAAGGTTATATAAAGGCCACACCCCTCAATAAAGTGACATCTCTAAGGTTTATATAAATTATCTATATAAATATAAATTCCATGATTACCATCTATAAAAAAATATCAAAACTTATCTCCCAATTTATCAGTGTTTTTAATTAGGATTCTTCAATATCTAAATCAATAACCTAATCTCCAAGGGTTCCTCCTGGTTAACATAGATTATGTTTTGGTCAATTATAGTATATAGATTATATTAAAATCATGCTATTTCTACAGAGGAAATAAAAGGAATAATAAATTATTAAACATTATATTATAGTATAGAGAGATAATGGTTTAAATATATAAAAACTAAAAGGATTTATCACTTTAATTAGAGTGTTCTATACTTTGAAGATTTATATCATTGAATTGAGAAATATGGTACATATATATAGGTTTTTATTAATATATTATAATCATTAATCAATATCAATATCTCTACATATACATGTATGGTGGTAGAATCTTGATGCAATGTGGTATGTGGATGGAGGGTTGCACATATTATCAATAGATTTTTCATGTTATTTTCTTAAGAGAAGTCAAAAATTTAAAGTAATGTTGAATTTTTTTAATAATCCATCCTTAGGATTGAAAACCCTCATTTTAATTTTTATCACATGAAAAGGTGACAAATGTAGAATTATGATATACAGTATAGGGGATTTCCATGTGGAATTAGGGTAATTCCAATCATTGGATGTCACTCTCCAATATTTCTTATTCAATACGAAAATATAAGTAGTTATATAGATTCATGTCAAATGGCCTGGTCATTATCAATGATAATGAAAATAATGTATTTTTTACATAATTCCCACAAAATTTCCATACCATTGGTTCATATACCACTCTTGTTTAGGATGAGTTCATGGAAAATGATCAGGATTAAGGTCATCCTATCTTAAATAGAAATTTTAGTTCTTTGGGTTTAAGAAATTTGGATTATAGGGAATTTTGATGATATAGATTTGTGGTTTTCTTTTTTAAGGTCATCATATGGGGAACCTATAGATAATTAAATGTAAATAATCAATGGAAAGTTGATTTTATTCCTTATATATTTTATTATGATCCTATGCATTGTAATTTATTTTCTTATCAAATGATTTATTTAATTCTTGGTTTAATATTAGATTTTTTGAAAAAATATATGAAATTAATTTGATAAAATAATGATTTATATATATTAGAGATAAATATAAAATTAGGATTTTTTTCTATTGATAATATATGTTGATTTTTTTTAAATCATAAAATTTGATTTGTGGGAATTTGGATTTTTATCATAAATTGTTACAGATTTTAGATTTATTGATTCTTTGTTAAAAAATCACAAAGGATGTAATTGTTAGAGGTTTTTTTGTTTTTAAAACAAGTTTTAAGGTATGAGTATATATAATTCATTAAATAGATATGAAAATGTGGTATATCTGGAAATAACCACGGATAAATGAAAAATCCTAAGTGTATTCATCTTTTCTTGTAATGATTAACTTTAGGTGCACAATGACCGTAACTGGTATGGTTTCTTATTAGATCCATAATCAATTACATAACACTCTATGGGTTATATAAATGTTTAATTTTGATATTGTTTTATCATTTTTAGGCACTAATGGATTTTTGGATTCTCAGATTGAAAATTCAGTGTTTTGGGTGAAATAGGTCAAGTTCATGGTTTAGGAGCATGATTTTTTTAAACATGAAGTAATTTTGTAATATGGATCTATTGGATCTAATGGTAATTTCTTATATTTAATCATTAATTATTGAACTTTTAGATTATTCATGAAAACTGTCAAGATAATTTTTTTGAGTCTAACGGCTTTCACATGACATATGCATGGTTTGTATAACTATGAATATTTTCCTAGGAAACCATGTGACTTTTTTAAGGGGAAATGGGTACCATATGGTATGTGAAAGGATTTTATAATTGTGTATCCTAACCATATGACCCAATACAAACATCTTAAAATTGGAAATTACCTCGATTCCATTTGTAAATTGTAACTCTAATATCCTCTAAATCTCTCATTATATTGAACTATCCCCTCCATGAAACTCTACAAGAGTTTTTAATTTACACCATGTGGATCCTTGATCAATTTGGGTGGATCGATTCAATTAATGTTCATATTTACTCTCCATTTCCCCTTTTTCTTCTACATATATACTTAATCTGTTTATGTCTTGATCCGTCAAAACCCAGTTGGGTTTTTATTGCTAGATCTACAGGGCTTAAAATGGAGAAAATTATTATTTTCTTTATTGATATAGGATTACATGGACTGGATATTTATTTTCTATCATAGAATTTATAGGAATCAACATTTAATTTTTTGGACAGGTAGGTATCTATATCCAATGGATTCTTTCCCACATATAAATTCATTATTCATATGAAATCATTTTATTTTCACATATTAAAATTATTATTTTTATTTTTTATGGTAAAAATTGTAATGCATGATTGTTACTCTACATTTTTTAGTGATAGAGAGTGTTTTAAAGAGCGTTTTCTTTAAATACCATTTTTATGATCTTTAAGAGTTTGATAAAATTCCATATTGATAATTTAAAATTTTTGTCTTGGATTCTCTTCAATGTAATGGTAAAATATGTAACATGGAGAAGTAATAAGATATGTGTCTTTATATGGACCTAATATTAATTATTTTGGATAGAGATTCTTGGATGTCCTGGTATCGTAGATCACATCTTGCAGCCCATTTTTTTCATTGTTATACGATATGACCTGAATTCTTTTTCTTTACATTCCAATTTTTTTATTTTATAAAAATAACTTATTTATTACCCTTAATTTAATAAAACGTGTTTTATTTACACATTCTTAAGTATGATAATGTAGATTTTTTTTAGAAGGAAAACCAAAGGGTTTTTTTTTAAAATTTGTTTTCATGTGAAATGCTTTGTCGAAAAAGTTTGTTTTCAAACTAGAAAGAGTGGATTCAGTGTTAATGAATTTTTATAGGTTCATGGTTGTATAATATTGGTAATTTATCTATCCCTATATATTCTATTTGGTTTATGTATACATGGTTTTACAGTAAAATGGAAGGGTGCCATGCAATATAAATGCCCTTGGTTGATGTTTTCTTTAGGTGAATTGGGATGGTGGGAACCAGTTGTTACATAGAGATAGGCTTTGGTCTAAGGGTTTTTATGAATTTTTGATCATTTTTACCTTTTCATATTATGCCTCTAGTTTATTTTATACTTCTTATTCATTTCCAATTTTAGGTTTATGCTCTTATATATTTCCTTTTGTACATGAGTCTTTTATTGATGTTGTAATTGGTTAAGTCATTACTATTAATTCCTTTATTGATAATAAGGTTCTTATTACAAGCATGTGGTGATTCGGAACACACTAAAGGCTTTATGAAAGGCCATATCAAGTGATTTGTAAGGTTATCCTTTGTTGGTACATTACAACTTAATTTTTTTTATATTTCCCATGATGGATTAAATTTAGTGATGAGGTATATTTTGTTAAACATATTGAGATTTTTATGTGTTTGGAATGTATTTTTTTGTAAATGGTCTCAATATTTATTATGATTTAAAGAAGGATTTATAAACTATAAATTTTTCAAAAGGAATTGGTTACATGATTGGAAATAAACCATATATAAAAATGAATGGGATTTATTAAAAAATCATATTATGTAATGTTTTACTCTCCCCTATCTACAAATAATAGTGTATGTGTAAATTTTTTGTTCCTATGATGTCGGTCATGGAAAGGATATTTTATTCATCATTTATATTTATTAGGAGTAATGATCATGGATGGATGTGCATGTTCTTAGTTATAAATCATTATAGGTGATTAACTATCCTTGATAGATAAGTTTTGATCATATAACTTTGGTTTTAATGTCTTGGTTATGTTGAATTTTCATCCACTATATATTTTTTTTATTATATTAATTTTGTTTTTTTTTATTTTGTTTTTTATTTAAAAGAAAGGGGAATTTACATAAACATGTTATTTTTAAATTTCATTGAGGGAAAATAATTCCCTATTGATTATGTGGTATCCCTTGTCACATGTTCCCAGTCATTAGTGATCGAAGAATATACTTGATCCCATGTGATGATACGACATGGGCTTGGGTCTTGATTATCTTGGCCAGGTTATAATAATAATATCATTTCATTAACTGATATAGGCAAGGTAGAATGATCTCATGAATAAATTACTACTTTAATGGAATATATTATTGGAAACCAATGTATGTAATGGATAATAAATAAATGACAAAGTATATATTTATGAATAGATAAAATAGAATAAAATATTATTATACATATATATACTTAGTTTCCTAGTATGAAATAATAACTTATTGATATGTGTAAAAAAGTAATTAGTTTTTTGGTTCTTTGTAACCATTGTAGTTCCATCAACCTCAATAAGAATATGAAAAACATTACAATATATATATATATCAAAAATAATTGCATCAAAAACATGGTTGAGGAGGATATAATAAATATATAATATCCATCAGTGGACATATAGTATACATTTAATCTAAATCTATTAGAATGATATCTTATGGAATGCATATGTGAATCCTTAGGGTTTTAAAACTTGAATTTCCTAGTATGTTCATGATACTCTTTCAGTTTCTTATATATTCCATGGTTAATAATTTACTGGTTGTGATTTATAGTGTTCTCCTCATGGGGGTTTGTCCAAGGGTTATAGTTTTTTGAGTGATTATATATGACTATAAAAATTTTATAATCTTACCTTATTTACTATTATAACCATAGATCTAATAGGATTATGTATTTTTTGTTAAGATTCATATTCAATAATCATCTTATTTTATGAAAAAGGGGATAATTTATAATTTTAGAAGGATGATGAATGAGATTTAGAATTTAATATTTTAATTACTAAAATGGAGTAAAATATCAGACTCCTTTGGAATTAGGATCATTTTTTAATTATAATTTTTAATTTAAATATTTGGAACCATTGGGTTTTGAATGATATGGGGAGATGTTGATGATCCATGGATATATATTTATTAATTATATTTTTTTAAACCATATCTAGAGACTCAAAGTATTATATACAATGGTTCTCTTATGTGAAGAAATAATCTTCAAGTTGAAACCCACAAATTGAATTCCCATATTGATATTTATAAATATCACTATTCAAAAAAGTATTTGATATTTCTATCAGTGATTTAGGAATTCATTATTCAAAACAAGTGGTTATATAGGATGTTGTATTTGGTGTCTGAGGTCTAACTTTTTCACTTTTATTACATGTATATTTAATGTATTGAATAATATTTAATCATATTATTATATATTGTTCATTTTTATTCATTTTTATGCATTAATTTTAAGTAAAAATGTCATCGAGTATTTGTCTCAGCGATGAGGTCATACCGGTTCTACACTATGATAAGAACCCTGAAGTTCTATGACAATATTTTTAATATCATTCTACAATTTTATAATGTACTATTATGGGACACATAGTATTTATAATGATAGGTGTGAGTACATGCATGTGGATGAGTCTTCTTCTCATGATGTTAACACTTGGTAATACCCAACATGGAAGATTTTATGAATAGACCCACCAGTAGGAATTCTTTATGTTTTGGTGTCATCAGATATTTCTATCTTTGAGCACGTGTAATGGTCCTTAAACATTGATATTTTCATTGGTCCATGTCATGACTCACACACATTGATTTACTAAAGAATACAATCACACCATATGCTTGTAGGAAGTAGGGTATGTTGCGTGAATCATGATTGACATGTCATTAATGTCTAGGTCAAGGAACGATTTGTTCCTCCCATATTTATAAAATAATATGTCTAGATCCTTTTATTTGAATAGAAATGTCTCCCTAAATTCCATGGTCATGGTGTAACAATGTTTATATAGATAGTTAGAGAAACAAATAATCAAGAATATATGTTGATGACATCGTACTACAACCTGCATGATGAGACATTATAAAAAATAGATTATATTACAATGTGAGAGTAAAAACGTGGTTTTCAACATTACAACATTAATTTATTTTTCTTGGGTGCCTTATCCAAATTCTAGATAGTTATCATGGAAAATGGTAAATCCTATGTAATTCCAATGATAATGAATCCAAAAGGGTCTCACTCTAATTATTTCTGTTGATCTAGATTAAATTATAATTTTATTTAATTAGTGAAATAAATATTAATCTCAATACCGAGGAATAATTTCATTCAAGTTATGCTAATCTCATAAATTTAATAAATAACCATTCACTAACATGTGAGTAAAATTATATATATTATTTTTTCTTTAATATTTAATAAATATTTATACATATTTATGTGAATTAAATTTTTATTTATGAATAAAGTATTTGTTATGTAATTCAATAAATACTAATGTGTTTGAACAGATGAAGACCGTTTCATATGGTAAATAATTTTTCACAAGCCGGTAAATTTTATTTAATAATTTTTGCAAGTTGGGGAACACAAAATTTAATAATATTATTACTATGTGTCATGGGGTTTTATTAATGTGTATAATATTATTTAATATCCATATTGTAATTAAACAATTATTTTAACTTAAATTCAATCTCTATAAATATACTGCTATGAATATTGTGTGAATAATCAATTTTAAATAAAAAAAAGATATATATTTTTCAAAAAAAAAATAAATCATGACCCCTCCTATCTCCCTCCCAATAATGAGAATCAAAGGAGATACTTCTTTAGGGACAAAGAACAAGTGATCGATAATGAACAATGTAGGAAATTTAATTCTGCACATGAGAAATGGGAGATTAAGTGGAATTTCATAGAGATCATAGAAGCACATATTCATCACAGTTAGAGAGGTTCAACCCATGGATCCTCATTATGAAATAAAGAAAATACAATAATGTATTTTTGGATGATCAAAATTTATCAACAAAGAAGGTTCCTCATCTTAACTATACATTTCTTAAGATATTAAAAAAAGAAATTTAATATTTTACATGCAAGACCCTCTCTCACAGTTTGGAGAAAAACTGATTAAAATAACTTTTAATATATTTCCCACCACTTCACATTTCTGCTATGTCCAAAATGAAAAAGTGGTATAAGAGGGGTCCCATTTAAATTTTTAATTATTTATTTGATTATTGATCTATAGGAAATTGTGGTAAGATTTTAATTTCAAGTTATTCATTCATTAATTTGATTTAAATTAACATGATTCCACATATTAATCAGGATTCATTTTGGGTTTCATTTTCCTAAAGGCGTAAGAACAAAAGAACAATGGCCAAATATACCATGAGGAAACATCCAATTTTTTACCAGTAAGATATGGTTACATCACGTGTTATAGGATGTACATATCCTATGCCCTAGTGTTATGTATATGGATATTCCAAGGGATACATGATGTAAAATACAGTAATTAAACATTTTACATACTGCGTGTTGACCAGCCAACCTAGCTAACATTTGTCACATTACATGGCATGCATTGGTGTAGACATTCTATATTATGCATGGGTTTTATTTTTAAATTGTAGAATCTTTGTGGTCATTAAACACACTAGAAATATATGGCTCTAGCCTTAAACATTACCTCATCTTGAGTTATTAGAAAAATACACATTGAGGATCTTTTCAGGTTTAGAGTTTAAGAGAATTAGATCATAAATCATGCATTGCATTCCACATTTAAACAAGGTGGTTACATAAAAGACAGTATTCATTTTCTTCAATCAGGGAAACATATTTAAAATAAAACATGGATTCTTTCTTGACACTTCTTTGACACTGTCATCACACCATGTACCTTCCCCTTGACCTGTGAAAAACATTTCAAAAATGTGGGATGACCATAAAAAGATCAGTAAGGGATAGAAAAATATGGAATGAAAACACTAGTCCATGAATACATAAGAATCAATGAAATCATACTTTATTCATAGAATATAAGCACTTTAACATGCCTCACTAAATCATAAGGTTTATGAATAACTCATAGAAATCATAAGACATAAAGGTAACTTGAGGCATTCATAACATTCTTACGTAGGGAGTAACCCTCATTGTTATGTTTGGAATACCCATTATAGTATATTCATTAAATATCTTTAGAGAAACCTTAGAGTTTAACTCTTTTGCATTACCCAATGCATTGAAGATATATATCGGGCTCACCCTCCCCTAGTTTATCATGGACATCTTCATAAACAATGCCCAAGAACCATAACATAATCGTATCACATAAAACATGCATAAAAGAAAACATAACATTTCCACACTTCAATCAAAAGACATAAAAAACACATTGATATAGTCAAAACACTATCAAAAACATTTTTAAGACCAAAATAAAAGAAAATTAAAACATGGTATTAATTTTTCAGTTAAAAAAAGTTATGTCTTGTATAGTTAACTGAAACTCATATAATGGTCATGGCAGTGGAGAAGTCGTTGTCGCCGCATACGTAAGACAAAAACATTCCCTTTTTTTGTTTAATAAAAAGCTTCGTATTAAATAATTCCTTTTGAATAAAATTCAATGTCAAAGGGGTTTATACACCTTATAAAATAAAGTTGTGTATAAAACAAAATATGCCTCAATGAAAGTAGATTGAGACGAAGACCCTTACCTCGGGTCTGACTTGACTCGATCGTTCCTTAATCTCCTGAATAATAAACTAGTGTAAATTTATACTTTATTAAGATCTTTTTTCAAGTTTATTATTCCTTTTATATCACTTATTACCATGTTATGACCATTATGTAATTATTTACGTTAATAACGGTCATTTTGTCGATCTTTGGTAGTTGAGCCAAAAATAAACTTCTTATAATTACAGGTGGTTCATGTGGTAAAATATCTATTATATCTAGAATTATATTCATGAGTTAGATATCATATATATCATATATATCCAGTATATACATGAATTTATAAGATTACATAACATTTAGAGCTAATAAATGAAATGCACCATTCATGGGGACGGTAAGATGTACGTACACATGAACACTAATTTCATTTCTATTTTGTATTTAATGGAATGAAATAATAATGATATAAAGGTATACTATAATCCCAGTATAATATCATATATAATATCATTAACTCCATCCTTTATACATCCCACATATGGCATTAACGATTCAAATCACATTGAGGGGGCGATAGTCCGCACTTCTTAAAATGAAATTATCATGTTTTCCCATAATGGAAACCATAAAGGTATGACATACATGAAAAATACTGAATCATATGGAAAACATAAACATCATATATATCATATATAAATATAATGACATCTTAATTTCCACCATGAAAGGTGTTAAAAGAAGATTGAACAATCATTGTTTCATGAGGCAGTAATTCTCCACTCACAGAAACATTATGTTCTAAAACCATTAGACGGAGGTGTGTATAAGTTTAAATCAAATAATTCTCAAAAAACATCCTACTATATTTAATATACTAGTGATGTTACAATATAAAGGAATAAAATGAGTTTATGGGGTTGGAAAAGCAAAATAAAACAAAAGAACCTAAGAGAAGACATTACCTTTAAATCGGGTAACTCTTCTTGGTTGGAACAAAAAGGGTTTCTTAAAGAGCTTTCTGCATATGGTAAGGCGTATATGATGAAGAGAGGGATGTGAAGAGATAAAATGAGAAGATTTTGGTCTATCCAATGGCTTTAGAGTTGTGGGTAAGGGGGTAGAGGTGGGGCCTTTTATAAGAGGGAGGAGGGGCACTCTTGGAAGGTCATGAAATGTTATTTTATTATGAAATGATTTTCAGATTTTAAAGGTGCCAAAATGTTATATTTAGAGGATAAGGTGATAAGGGTTATAAATCCACCCATTAAATAGGTTTTTTACAAGTTTATGTCTTATATTTTACATTATCTTTTTAATTTATTTAAATCGTTTATTAATGAGGTAATCACTACATTATCATGGTGTCATAAATAAATTTATTTATTTAATGTCTAAAAATTATAAAAAAAATACCATGATGTAGTAAATATTTTTATCTTTCCAATTACTATTTATAGTATAAGAGATCATTTATTTAGACAAAATTAAAATTGTTTTACTTTGGTGTTACATACTTTTGTTATACTTTCCTTAAAAAAATAATATAATAAAAGGTAACTATCACACTAAAGTGATTCCATGGGGTCCCAAAGTTTGGAACAAGGAATTCCATGGTCGTTTATGACACAAACTATAGAATTATGACACATTTTTGGGTCATTTTATATTATTATTATATTATTTTATTACTCTTAACTACCTGATTACTAATTAATCACGATAATTAAAGATAATTATCGTCGCTACTATTCATAATGTCCAAAAAAAGAGCCTTAATTGCATAATTTCGACCTTATGATTCCAAATATGGAATCCATTTTACCAAATTACAAATGCAGAAATTTTATTAATTAATTTAAAAATAATTCTTGTTGTCAAAACAAATAGTGGGTTTTTTAGAAACAATATCTATGAAATGTTTGACACTTGTTTATGCACAATTCCAAAGTGAAATTAATTACACTGACCAAAATTGGATTAAATGGTAAAAATATATTCTAATTAAACTTTAAAACCAATTAAAATGATAACATATCCATATAATTAAATTATATGAAAAGGCATTTTTGAAGTAAAATGTAGTATTTTTCTGTATTCATTAAAAAATGAACATCGTCAGAAAAATACCAAAAATATATCCAAAATAAATTTCAATGTCCCAATCCTAATGAATAAGTTTATTTTGAAAAATATTTCTTATAAAAGTTTCAAAAGTTTAATTTAAAAAAGGATTTCCATCAAAAGGTTGTAAAACGATCTTTTAAAAAATATTAGAGTATTCTATGCTTATGATTGGATTTATTCTCATTTTATGCCTCTAAAACACTATCTAATTCATAAATAGACATAGATATGAAAATATATAATTCCTTAATTACTTGGGATGTTACATCCTTCTCCCCTATAGAAAATTCTTTCGCCATAATTTATTTACTTATCGAATAAGTGGGGGTATTTATCCCTCATTGTATTTTCAGATTCCCATGTTGCCTCTTCAATCATGTGGTTTTTTCACAAAACCATTACTTGATGAATCAACTTATTCTGCAATACATGCTCCCTGTGGTCAAGAATCAAGACTAGTTGTTCCTCATCAGATAGATTCTCTTCCATCAAAACTACCTCTGGACTCAAAACATGAGATGGATCTAGCATGTACTTCCTTAACATTGAAACATGAAAAACATTGTGTACATGAGATAAACTCAGAGGTAAATCCACACGGTATGAAACTAATCCAACTCGCTCTAGAATTTCATATGGTCCAATGAACCTTGGACCCAGCTTTCCTTTATTACCAAATCGCATCACACTTTTCCATGGTGAAACTTTGAGAAAGACATGATCACCTACCTCAAAAGAGAGATACTTTCTCCTATTATCTGCATAACTTTTCTACCTACTATGAGCTGTTCTCATGTGTTTCTATATCATCTGAACTTTTTCTGCCAACTCTTCAACCAATTGTGGTCCCATCAACTTCCTTTCACCTACTTCATCCCAAAAAGCTGGAGTTCGACACCGCTTCACATATAATGCCTCAAATAGTTCCATCTGTATACTGGAATGAAAACTGTTATTATAAGAAAACTCAACCAAAGAAAGAGGTTGGTCCCAACTTCCCTGATAATCCATCAAAGAAGCATGTAGCATATCCACCAATGTCGGAATTGTTCATTCTGATTTTCGATCTGATTGAGGTTGAAAATCTATTCTAAAATTTAATTTAGTAGCCAACGACTTCTGAAGGCCTTTACAAAAGATAGAAGTAAACCTGGGATCACGATCATATACAATAGAGAGGGGAACTCCATGTAACCTGACTATCTCTTTAAGATACAAACGATAAAGTTGATATAGGGAAAAATCATCTCGTATAGTAAGTAAATGAGCAGATTTAGTCAAGAAATCAACAATAACACAGACTGCATTATTACCTTGAGGTGTCTTCGGAAATCCCACAACGACGTCCATGGATATATTCTCTCATTTCCACTCTGGCTCTGGTAAAGGCTGAAGAATCCCTTTTGGTAACTTCCGCTCTACTTTAACCAGTTGTCAAGTCAAACACTTCACAGTAAAACCTGCAATATCTTTTTTCATTCCATCCCACCAGTAATACTCCTGAAGATCTCTATACATCTTAGTACTGCCTGGATGAACTAAAAATAGAGAACTATGAGCTTCACATAACAACTCTCTTTTCAAATGTGAATCACAAGGCACTCACAATCTCTTCTCAAATCTCAAAACACAATCATTATCAATGTTGAATTCAGGTAACATACCCATCCGAACTATCCTACCTTTTTCTGCAACTCACTATCTTTCTTCTATGCTTGATTAATTATTTCTCATATAGAAGATTCCACTGATACCTGAAACAAAACAGAAGAACATTATGCATCAACAACTTCTATGCCAAATTTCATCAAATCCTTAACCAAAGGATCACGTTCTAAAAATAACATGGTTAATGAAGCATTGTTTTTTCGACTCAAAGCATCAGCCACTTTATTTACTTTTCCCTAAGGGTAATAAATTGTACAATCATAATACTTGATTAATTCTATCCATCTCCTTTGTATCATGTTCAATTCTTTCTGAGTGAATATATACTTCAAAATTTTGTGATCAGTATATATTTCACACTTTACTCTATACTAATAATGCCTCCAAATTTTTAAATCTAAAACAACAACGGCTAATTCCAAATCCTGTGTAGGGTAATTTATCTCATGAGTTTTCAACTGACGTGAAGCATAAGAAATTACTTGGTCATTCTGCATTAGGACGCAACCAAGTCCTTTCAATGAAGCATCACTGTAGATAACAAACTCACCATTCCTGGAAGGTAGTTCCAAAACTGGAGCATTCACCAATCATCTTTTCAATTCCTGAAAACAATCATCAATTTTTTTTTGTCCAGATGAACTTAACACCCTTCCGAGTTAGCTTAGTCAATGGGCTGGACAATCGTGCAAAATTTTTAAAAAACCTTCGATAATTGCAAGCCAAACCAAGAAAACTACGAATCTCAGTTACATTTGTGTGTCTTGGCCATTCTTCAACAACCTTTGTTTTTGCAGGATCAAAAGTTATTCCATCCTCAGAAACAATGTGATCAAGGAAAGAAATTTGTTGCAACCAAAACTCAAACATGATGAATTTCTCATATGATTTATTTTTTTAAGGTTTGAAAAATAACCCTTAAATGACTTTCATGATCCTCTTTACTTTTATAAAACACCAAAATATCATCAATGAAAACAACCACAAACTTATCCAAGAAATCATAGAAAATTCTATTCGTAAGGTCCATGAATATAGCAGGTGCATTGGTTAGCCCAAAAGGAATAACTACAAATTCATAATGTCCATATATTATACGAAACACGGTCTTTGGAACATCTGTTTCCTTTACCTTCAACTGATGGTACCCCGATCTCAAGTCAATCTTTGAAAAATACTGAGCTCCCTAGAGCTGATCAAATAAATCAACGATATGAGGTGAAGGATATTTGTTCTTAATAGTGATCTTATTAAAGGCTCTATAATCAATGAAAAGTCTCATTGAACCATCTTTCATTTTAAAAAATAAGAAAGGAGCACTCCATGTTGATGTACTAGGTCGAATGAAACCTTTCTCTAATAAATCTTGCAATTTCTCCTTCAACTCTAAAATTTCAATTTGAGCCATTCGATAAAATTGTTTTGAAATTGGATTAGTATCAAGAACTAAGTCAACAGTAAATTCAACTTCCTGATCTAGTATTATTCTAGGCAACTCATCATGAAAAACATTAGGATACTCATTTACCACTGGCACATCATTAATCTGATCGGTTTCTTTGTTTTCAACAATATGTTCAAGGTAACATTCATTTCCATCTTTTACAAGTTTCTCATCCTCTTCATATGTTATCAATAGTAATGGTTCATTCTTGTACACAAACTAAAAGTCAGTAACTCCCCGACCCCAGTTATCCAGATTCGGTGCATTATTACATAGCATTGGCATGATCACAAAAGATCAAGTCTCGAAAGACCGATTAGTTTAGTAGTCTTGGAAAAACTAGATATATTCATAAGTCTTACATTACATCATAAAGTAAAAAAATATATAACAACATCTTGTCTTCATATCCCCTCATATTATCCCTACAGGTCATTCATAAATTACTTCTTCACATCCTAGGAAAAAAACCATTTAAAGGGGTGAGCTCAGATGCTCAGTAAGGATAACAATATAGCAGAAACATTCATAAATAAACATAAACATTTAAGGCAATGTATAACTAAAACAAAAGCATTTTAAACTTGAACTTGAGCATAATATGGAAAAGATAAAATGAAATAATTCAATTTACTTATTCACATGGATATTATACCAGTTGAATAACCCCATGTAATATCAATAACCACTTTCATAATTATATAATGCATAATGCCAGACTATCATAACCACGTAGCCAATGCCTCGTGCCAAGAATACAAATAAGATTTTGTCAAGGCCTCGTGCCAAGACACTAGTTCGTCTCATGAGACCTACCGATGCATCGAGGAGCTATAGCGGGCTCCACCCGTCACTTATTAAGTCCAATGCATTCCCCATATGAATAGGTATAAACATAACATAAACATTCGTATTAGAACTAGCAAACGAAATGTCAATACTTTCTTCATAAACCATGAATGGTATAAAAATAACACATCCATAGTCAAACATACCAAAAAACCTTCAATACAATATTTATGTTTTGTATCATAATAAATAAACTTCAAATAAGCTTATAATCCATCAAAGGATGTTTACATAGATGAAATAAAAACTATTTGAGAGAAATATTTCTTTTTTTGAAATCATTTAAAAGTCATATAATTATAACATAAAACATTTTCTTTGAAAATATCCTTATAATCTTGTAAGGGAAGCTTCTAAGATTTTACAAAGGTTGAAAATAGCCACAATCGTCGTATAAGTTAAAAAAAATACATTCTTACCTTAATTTGTCGAAAATGTTAAAAAGGTCCTTGTTTGGAAAATGACGTAAAGATTCCTTTATAAAATTATTATAAAACTTAAAACAAGGATATAAATTAATTTAGCCCATATTCTGTAATATAGTAATAATGTTTTGAAATACATTTTTAAGAAACATGGATGTGGATGATAAAGAGGTCCCAGTAGATAATTACGTATAAACAACCTCGGATAATGAAGAGATTGTGAAGTAAACCCTTACCTTGTAATTTTCCTTGGTTGAGGGTAGGTTGACCGCCTGTATAATGGTGAAATAATTTTTATTAAATTATACAAGAATCATATACATTAATATGATATCATATATGACCTTTTAACATTGATTTGTTAATAATATTTTAGTATTATATTCATTTTGGGAGTTAACTTACTCATTTTCTTTTATATGTTTTGTTACATAAGTCATGTTTTTTATGGTTAGGATGTATATTATTCATATAAAGAATGATATAATGTCCTTAAAAATTACTTTTAATCATCAAATGAGAATTATCCTTGAATGGATATGATGGGGAAATTAATCACATCACGTTCGTGGAGACGGTAGTCTGTATGTATGCACGAACGCTTCTTCCATTTCATTTTTCATTTTAAAAAGCATCAAAACCAAATGATAAATTATTATTCCAGTATAATATAATATGTTATATATGTTATTTAATTTCATTAACACCATCCTTTATACGTTCCATGTATGGTATGAATGAGTCATATCACTTTGAGAGGGCGGTAGTCCGCACTTCCTCAAATCAAATTATCATATATATATATATATATACAACATGAAATGAATAATGGTATGCTATATAATGGAATAAAAAAGCTTATATATATAATAAATATTACTAATATCATATTTAATTATAGTTCCAACATAATGTCCACTATGAGAGGTGGTAAGAGATAATTCAACAGTCATCATTTCGTGAGGCGTTTGGTTGTCATCCACAGAACAATTATGTTTTCACCCATTAGATGAAGGTGTGTGTCAGTGTAGTTTGAATAATTCTCATAAAAATATCATAGTATATTTTGGATACTTTTTTTTACCAATGAAAATAATAATAATATTTTAGTGGTTGGAGAAGTAAAATAAAAGAGAAGAAGCTAAGAGAAATCGTTACCTGAAATTTGGGTGACTCCCTTTGGATTAAACCAAAAAGGACACTTGAAGTGCATTGTGCCTAAGGTAAGTCTTCTAGGATGAGGAGGGGGATGTAAGGAGATTAATTGGTCAGAGTATGGACGATCAAAAAGGCTTGAGAGGTGTGAGGAAATTTGTTAGAAGTGGTGTCCTTTTATAAGGGGGAGGAGGGACTCTTTAAGAAATACATAATGTATTATTTTATAATAAATTCATATTAGGTTTATAATGGATCCAAAGTGGATTATTCAAAGTATAAAGTGGATATGAGTCTAAATCCTTTCAACAAATAGATTTTAGATCGGTTTGGGTCATTATATTAACCTTATATTTTAGTTTTAACTCTTTGTTAATTAGATTGACATTAACAATGTCACTTTGTATTTTTATATTATATAGTTAATAAACATACTATATACATCCAAAAGACCCCCAGGTGGTCCATTAATGATACACGTATCATTATATAAGTCTCTTGGCCTAACATTATATTTTTAAGAATTGAATATCAATTAATAATATAATAATTTTTTTTTAAAACTCTTTTATGACAATTTTGACACTATTTGGTATTTTGTTTTTTCTAAATTTATAACAACATTACTACTTAGAACCTAATTCATTTAATCAACCCTAACATGTCATTTTAACCTATAAAATTATTTTAATTCATTAAAAGTCTCAAATTATATTTATTTGGGTATTTATAATATCAATTATTTTAATACATCACTAATAATGTAATTACTGCATCATAATTGGGTCATAAATAAATTAAATTATTTAATGTCTAAAAATTATAAATAAAATACCATTATGTAGGAAATCGTTTTATCTTTCTAATGAATATTTATAATCGAATTTATCTTTTTTATAACTCTATATTAAAAATGTTTTAGTTATTAAACATTGATTTTAACTCCTTTAACGTATTTTGAATTAAATAATAATAAATGTCCTAATCTAATCCAAGTTGGCATAAATGGTAATATTTTATTCCTAAGGTTGTTTTCGGTCGAGATACATTTGTCCAATATAATTAGGACATGTGTTAGGGTAATATTAATATCATTTTTACACTTAATTACCATATTTACTTTTAATCGTGGTAAATAAAAGTAAAAAGTTACTATTCAAAAAATTTATTTTTATCTTCTTGAACCACATTTTACTCCTTTATATTAGCTATGTCTCTAGGATTTTCGAAATTACACTCACAAAGGCAGTAAAATTAAGTTTTATGTGAATTTGCAAATTCTCCTAGGAGGTGGGTAAAAGACGGTGAAACGTTCAATAAAATTTTTATATATCTAAAATTATTATAAACTGAATACAATGAATTACATTGAATATATATAGGTATTATGTATCTATTTTGACCTAAAAAAATTAAATAAAATAAATTATTATTTAAATAAAAATTCGGTTTTAAACTATAACTCAGTTTTTTTCACTATTGATCAAAAATTAAATGTTTTCAGAAAAATACCAAAAATTTACCCTAAGCTATTTTTTATGTTCCTAATTCAATAATGAGATCTATTTTACCAAATTGAAAACATAAAATTTTCATATATTAATATAAAATTAATTCCCGCTGTCAAAACCAAAAGGCGTATTTTATAAGAAATAATAACTATCAAAAGTTTGACACTTGTTTATGTCCAATTTCAAAGTGAAATTACATACAATGACCATCATTGGATTAAATAATAAAAATATAATCTATTTATACTTCCAAACCATAAAATTTATAATTTAAAACTATAAATTATTTTGATTAAAAAAGTTGTTTTCAGTTAAAATATAGTATTTTTTCACTATTCACCAAAATATAAAAGTTATCATAAAAACACCAAAAATTAATTAAAATTAAATTCTTATGTCCCGATTATAAAGAAAAAGTTTATTTTGTCAAATTGAATATATAAAATTTTCAAATATTGGATTTAAAAAGGGTTCTCTATTAAAAGGCGGTAAAATTGCATTTTTTGAAAAATACTTATTATATCTGAAAAATGAATTTGTTCTTAAATTATGTGTAATAAACTCATAATATGGATTCTAAAATTATAAGTATTATATAAAGTTTAAAATTCAGTTAATACTATTTAATAACCACTTTTGAACAGCTAGTTTAGTAAGTCGTGGTGCACTGGAACTCAGTGTTGCGTGTATTGCAAGTTATTGAATTACTTTGAAGAAAAAACCTACTAAGAAATCTTGGGGTGTTACATTCTTCCCTCCTTTAATAAATTGAGTCCTCGCAATTTGAAACATTTCCTCGAAAATAAAAGGTTGAGAATAGAAAATACCTTTGTGGGGAACCCACATTGGAAATTGGGTTAATAAAATTTATTCTTAATAAGAGGAAAAGGGGAATGAAAAAGTCACCAAAAAATTATGATCTCGATTAAGAAAACATTGGTGGAAATTAGAGACATATAATTGTAGGAAAAACATAAATATTTATTGGTAGTTATTGAGGCCATCAATCACAAATAATTTTAAAATTGAGGGCCTTAAATTCATCAATCTATAATGATTTAAAATTCCATCGGTTCAACAAAACATATGGTATTAGGATAACACATTTTTTTGTTTTAATATCCCTTCACTAAATTATAAGAGTTAATTTCTTTATAGAATAAGAGAAGAAGAAATATATATACTTTTCAAGTAGAGTCCCGTCCTTTAACTAATTTCTACCACAAACTCATCTTTCACTCTAAAAGATAATAGAACATAAAAATAATATCCTTTTTATCCTATTCATAGAGGGTTCAAAAAAAATGAATTTATAATTCATCTACCAGATTTTTTTTAGAAAAGAATACATTATTCAATCCTGGACATCACGTGGGCCAGTGGTAGGAGATACACCCTTGTCGCCCTTTGGTTTCAGGTTCAAGTATCACCGCCTTTCCGGACACGACGGGTTGCCGGCCAACATCTGGGTAATCCAAAAATAATCTAAAACTAGAATTATCTAAAATACTTCTGTCCAAACTCACAGTCCAAAATTTAAAAGGAAGTTAAACACAATGAAATCCTTTTTTCTGTGTAATAACATGTAAACCTCTTCATCATGTATTCTTTTAAAACACTACTACATCCTGAATTACCATAAAACCTTGTTGATTACATTCATGATCCCTTATTCCTTATAGAATACTGGATATAATCCTTCTATCCAAAAATGTTGTAAACTCCAACAATGATGGAATATACAAATCATTAATCAGTTTCAAGGTAGTCCATAATATCCAATATAATTTATCCAAATCAATCATGTATTATTCCAAAATCACTACCTCGGTATTAGAACCATATTATAGTTTATCTTTCTCTTAACCATATAATTTCCAAAAAATTAACCTGCTATTGAGTCTCTTTTCTTGGTTCCACACAATATCAAGTCCTTAATGAAATAGTACTGCAATAAAATCCTTATATACTCCATAATTATTATAACCAATACATTATTGATACAACACTCAGATGACATAATTCTCTAATAACAACATAAGAACTCTAATCATTCCTCCTCATCTGTGGTAGTATCATAACTTGATTATTTTCCAATAGCATCATTTAGGGAATACTCTGATGATTTTTACATTGGTTCGCATAGTGTCCCAACTCCTTGAAGATGAAGCATTGTACATTTGAAACCTTTTTCTTAACTTTTTAGTTACATACATGTTGTCCTTTTTCTCTACACTTATAACAAACTCCCATTCCTTTCAGGTAAGTTCCAGAGTTTTTCTTCCCACAGTTATCACATATGGGAAAATTCTTCTTTTCCCTCTTCCCTTTATCTATCTTTCTCTATTCCATCTTTTTCTTCTCTTTCTACCCTTCGAATCCATAGGACTCAGAGAATTCTTTACTTATCTTATTAACACATGATATTATTTCTTCATATGTTGAGAATACATGGGAGACTATTTCCCTTCTAAATGTTGTCTTAATACCATGAAAGATATGATCCTTCTTACTCTTTGGATCATACGTATTGCTGGAGTTCACATTTCTTCTACTGGGTTCCATTTCTATACAATAGCATAAACTAAGTCAGTTTATGAATTGCAATGAATAATTCCAAACTTGTAAAATACATAATGTAAATGGAACAGTTTATGGATATAATCCATAATCTTAAAAAAAATCTTCGAGTAAATATATACACATAATCCCTTCATAATAGTTTGTAAATAAAATCAGAATTATCCTAAGCATATCCCCCGAGAGTGTCGTAACCAAGAGTGCAGTAAGGCCCGTTGTTGTTCACCCGTTCCTGTTCGAGTCTAGCTCAAAGCAGTATTTTCGGATTTTACCCTTAGATACATATGTGCCAGAGCTGGCTCTACCTGCTCGTATCCAGACAAGGATGTATTGCTCATAAAACTCACAAAATCTTTACAATACCAAAATTCTAGGAAGTTCATCTATACTAATCCTCAAAATCTTTCTTAGGTATATGTGCTCTAATCAGAGTCTATCTAAATCTAGCTTCCAAGGTTTTTACTAAACTTCCTCTAATGCCAATTGTAGCACCCCGACCCCAGTTACCCAGAGTCGGTGCATTATAACCTAACATTGGCATGATCACAATAGATCAAGTCTCGAAATACCGATTAGTTTAGTAGTCTTAGAAACACTAGATATATTCATAAGTCTTACATTACATCATAAAGTAAAAAAACTACAACAACATATTGTCTTCATATCCCCTCATACTATCCCTGTAGGTCATTCATAAATTACTTCTTGACATCCAGGGAATAATAAAACATTGAAAGGGGTGAGCTCAGATGCTCAGTAAGGATAAAAATATAGCGGAAACTTTCATAAATAAGCATAAACATTTAAGGAAACGTATAACTAAAACAAAAGCCTTTTAAACTTGAACTTCAGTATAATATGGAAAAGATAAAAGGAAATAATTTCATTTACTTATTCACATTGATATTCTACTAGTCTAATAACCACATGCAATATCAATAAAAACTTTCATAATGATGGAATGAATAATGCCATACTATCATAACCACATAGCCAAGGCCTCGTACCAAGACTACAAATAAGATTTTTTCAAGGCCTTGTGCCAAGACACTAGTTAGTCTCATGAGACCTACAGTTTCATCAAGGAGCTATAGCGGGCTCCACATGTCACTTATTAAGTCCAATGCATTCCTCATATGAACAGGTTTTAACATAACATAAACATTCGTAATAGAACTAGCATAAGAAATGTCAATACTTTATTCATAAACCCTGAATGGTATAAAAATAACACATCCACAGTCAATCATACCACAACACCTTCAATACAATATGGAAGTTTTGAACCATAATAAATCAACTTCAAATAAACTTAAAATCTATCAAAGATGTTGACATAGATGAAATCAAAACTATTTGAGAGAAATATCACTTTTTTAAATCATTTAAAAGTAAAATAATTATAAAATTAAACATTTTCTTTGAAAACATCGTTATATGCTTTTAAGGGAAGTTTCGAAGATTTTACAATGGTGGAAAATCACTGCACCCGTCGTATAAGTTAAAAAAAGACAATCTTACCTTAATTTGTCGAAAATATTTAAAAGGTACTTTTTTGGAAATGATGTCACGACCCGTCGTCGGGGCCCGTGTCATGACTACCCCAAGCCCGTCTTCCATAGGCCAGGGGATGGCAACTAGCACCAAAGGCATAAATCCCGATAACTGGGAAGACATTGCCATTATAAAAGTAAACAAAACACCACAAAGTGCAAGTAGAAGTAAAACACTAAGTACAAAAGAAAGTGCTGAAAAGAGAATGGGCCAGAATACAAACCCAACTGAAAGTGTAGCTACAAGTGAATGAAAGTACAACAGAAAAAGACAAACAACTGGTAGAAAGGAATCAGCTCTTGTGTCGTCCACCTCGGATCCTACCTGAAGGGTAGGTACAGATAGCGCAGCTCCTGGATCGTCCACCACAGATCCTACCTGAAGGGTAGGTACAGATAGCGCAGCTCCGGGATGCTCTCGCTCGTCAACCTCCTCTGAGTGTCGTCTCGCTGTGAAGTCCACCTCAGGATACAGACTCGTCGTGTAGTCCACCTCCGGGTACCGTCCAGTCCTCGAACACTCGGCCTCCGTCAGCACTGCCTGTCGTCTGCAACCAACACAACGAGGTGCGGGCATAGCCCGTGCAGGGGTGAGTATAACGTTACTCAGTAGGGACCTCGAGACCCTCAAGGTCTCACTAAAAACAACATGGATAACCACAAAGAAGATCTCAACAGATATCCTCTACTTAAGTATATTCCCATACATATACCTATGTTATCAAGTAACATATATCAATCATGAGGAAACACAAAAATTATGAAATCAATGGATAACCACTACCCAGGTATATGCCCATACATATATGTAAGTTATCAAGTGACCCATCTCAATCATGAGGAAACAAAAAAATTATAGTCTCAGCTCAAACCATAATTTCATTATCGAAACTGTAACTACTGAAGAGCCCCGTCTCTGGAGTGTACAGTGGTCCTGTGATGACTCTGAGGTACTGCTCACTAACCTAGGACTGCTGAGGTACTCCTCCTGTCGAGTACTGTGGGCCTGCTGCTACAACCAAGCGCTTCCCACCATGGGTCTGCTGCTACAACCAATCGCTCCCCCTCATAGCCTCCAGAGGTACTCTTTCTGTTGAGTATCGCGGGTCTGCCGCTATAACCAAGCGCTCCTCCGCCGTGGGTCTGCCGCTACAACCAATCTCTCCCCACTGGGCTATCCGAAACACACCGAGTCGATTGGTCAAGCAGTCGTCAGGTCTCAACCGGCTACACGGTCTCCCTACTCTGCACGCTCATCTCCGGGATGGTCCGCTCCACGAGCTACTGGTTGATAATCCAAGTATCACAAAGTCCCTCGAAGAAGTATCTCAATGTACCGCCTCGTCATAGGGGTCTCAACACAATAGAAGACGCGTCAATCGGACGCCCGGTCTATGAGTTATTAGCCTTTTCGTCCTAGGGGCCCGGTTGGTTTCGTGTGCGAACCAACCTAGACGTATCTCAACTGTATCCCGAACTCACATATTGTATACTAATAGGGAACGTTTCTCAACGTGATCACCAACGCTGCTGATGGTTCGTCAAACAGACGTCTGGTATGAAAGATATCATCTTTTCCATTCTAGGGGCCCGGTTGGATTTTGGGTACAGTCCAACTTGGCCAAAATCCAACTGTATCCAAACCTCGGGCTAAGTATTCCAAAAGATCCGTCTCCTCAAGAGGAATCCATCCAAGTCGACGACACATCAATAAGACGTCCGGAACTCAAGATATAAGCGTTTCCGCTCCAAGGGGCCGGTTGGTTTCGTGTGCGAACCAACCCGGCTGAACCCAAAGTACTCCGAAACCTTGAGTGTGATATACCGAAACGACCGTCATGATCCAAGGGTCTCATCACCACTGACGGTGCATCGATCGGAGCTCCATAACTCATGATATGGGCTAAAGACCGAAAGGGGTCTGAAAACGGGGGGGGGGTCTAGGCCCGGACCGACCCGGCCCAACCCCCCTGGGTCGGCCCGAACCGGGTCGACCCAACCCGGGTCTGTGTCCGACTCGGCAGGGCGCGGCGCGGCGCGGCCTGGTCTGCCCAAGCCGGCCCGGCTCGGCCCGCGAGTTGGCGCTCTGCGGACACTGCGCACGGCGCGTCCCACTGGATCCTGCATGGCCGCGAGATCCACACGCTCACCGCCGCAGCTTCAGCCGCGGTGGTTTCTCCAGGCGGCGCACCGGGGCGCCGCCGCGCCGGTGACCCACGCCGCCGGTGGTGTCCGCGGGCCACCGGAGTTGGTCCGGTGGTCCGTTTTCAATTCGGTCTGCACCGAAGCTCATCTCGGGTCCCGTTCTTCACTGCGGAATCAACAAATCATCTCTGAGGCATGTTCCATCAATTCCCATCGATCCGCGTGTCAAAGGAACAAACTGCGGAGTCTTCGGTTCGCCTTCGCGGCCCCGACTACCACCAAACTTTCATTCGGACTCAATGGCGCGGCGCGACGGCGCCGCGCATCCTTGCCGCATCCCTCCAGGTTCTCGCGCGGTGCCGTCGCACCGTGTGACCATCTTCTGAACCGCAACAACACAACAACAAAGGGGGAGGAGGGTCGACCGTGTTCTTGCGGTCCGACCTCCTCCCGTTAATTTGACAACAAGCAGCCAAAAAAAAGAGAAGACGAGGAACGGAAAAGGATGTTTCACGAACAAGAAGCAATAAACCCCTACCACTTCCCACAACAATTTAGTCCCAACCCGCAAGGAAAACATTCATGGATCAACTAGATAATAAGTTGATCTGTGTTCTTTGTTTTCCTTAGAATGAACGAAACGATGGAATAAAATAATTCTCAAATTAATTCCCTACCTCAAGCATTGTCGTCAAACGAGAGTTCGTCATGGAAGAAAGCGTCACGGAAGGAACGTCGTTGGCGTCGCGGTATACGGCGTCGCGTAGTAGATCTCCGAGGATTCGACGTTCTTGTCGGCCTTCGTCGGAGGTCGGCGTTCTTCGCGTTCTTCACATTCTTCGTCGAAGAAGAAGATCTTCAAGCCCCTTAGCCTTTCTCCAAAAATCCTCTTAACGCAACAAGACCAACTAAATAAAATAAGTGGTGTCTTATTTTATTTACACACAAAACAACTCTTGAAATCCAAAAAGAAAAGAAACGATCAATTAATTGAGTGGTTTAAAACTGCCCAATTAATAGAGGTGTTTATTAAAAAGTTTAAACGCAAGAGTTGACTTCATTTAATAGGTGGTGCAGGTGTGTTACTTAAGAAGAAAAGATATGGTGGGGCTTGTGTGGGCCCCACCCCACCTTAATCCTCTCAAAGGTAGTTATCAACAAGTGGGTCCCACCCCTAACTCCCTTACATAGGTTATAACCACAAGAGAGAGGAAAAGTGTTGTGACACAACACTTAATCCACTTAACAAGAAAAGGAAAATATAATTGTAAAACAATTATATTATTATCTCTCACTTTAAAAAAAACCCATCCCGAGAAAATGCAACTCCTAAAAGGGGTCTTCTTAAGCAATCACCGGCGTTATGATTCCATCGGTGCCCTCAGATTTTGATTCTGAGTACCAGTTCAAAAGTTAGAAAAACCCGCTCGTTCGTTCAATAAAGGTACCTGAGCCTAACTTCGGAAATTAATTATGGGAACACTGGGCCTCGGAATCAGGCGCCGTTAGAAACTGCGTTCTTGTAAAATCCCAAAGAAAATTTTAAAAAACAATTCCCTTGAATTTTACGAGTCTTTACATTACCCCCACTTCAGGGATTTACGTCTTCATAAATATTTAACACAAACTAGGGTTACAAAAATGGTACTAAGCCCGCATCTGAGCCTTCCGCTCCCTTGTGCTTACCTAGAGGTTCCCATACTGCTAGCGAAAGCGCACTCGAGCAATCGACCGCCCTCGTAGGATCCACTCCTGTCGATCCTCGATCCCCACTAGAACCTCCGTGAAAGTTACCCCATCACCATCGTCCATATCCTCATGGTCGAGGATATGCAAAGGGTCGAGCACGTATCTCCTCAGTTGAGATACGTGGAAATCGTCGTGCAGTAGGTGCAACTGAGGTGGATGGGTCAAGCGTTAAACCACCACGCCTACCTAGATGAGGCCCTAAGAAGGTTCGTTGAACCTCGGAGATAACTTGCCTCCTTGGACACATCTCTGTAAACCTCATCGAGGTGAGACCCGTATAAAGATGTGATCGTCATCCTCGAACTCTAGAGGTTTCCAATTCCTGTTAGAACTGAAACTCAAAACGACTCCTTCCACGAGGGTAAGGTTGACCGACTCAAGAGTGATCGGTCGCACCCTCCTGTGCATGATTTATCCTATGCTTCCTGGGGTTTCATTTTCACCGACCAAGGAAAATCCATCCCGACGTTGTAGTTAAACCACAACATTATTGCCTAATACCGTCAATTTGTGTATGAACTGTGATTGCGCAGTCCATACTCAAACCAACGTCGTAAGGCCTCGACACTTCCACCAAGAGATTCCAACCAAAACTCTCACCTCGAGGGTTTGATCACACCATCGGCGTAAGTGTGATTATCGAGTCTCCTCCCAAGGTATCTCCAGACGTGAGGGTCAAGTCCACGGCTTACCGAAAACTCTAGGTCTTGGAAAAGATTCGTGGTAGGAATGAATGGTTCATATCAACGTCTGTTACAACGACAGGTAGTAGTGGGCACAGACTATCCCTTGAATCATTATTAGAGCCATTGGGTCGCTCTCCCTGACCGCAAGCAGCTACTCTCTTCCCCTGCCCTCCAGCTCCCTGAGCCTGGCGGGGAAAACTAAGGCAGGTGGTTGTAGTATGTTAAAACGTACACCACCACATGCTGCTTTCCTAGCTCTGTCTCCATGTCTGCTGCTTCGCAGACTCATCTCTCGTTTAATATTCCTCTTATGGAAACATTTTACACGTCCGAGTCTCTATGACTGGTGTCGGTTTCCCGCTTCTTACTGCACTGTGTAGTCGTCATCCGCTCCTGGATGGTCTTCACCTTCTTTGCCTACTCTTTGAAAGAGCTGCTAAAATTTCTCCTTTTCTGAAAAGAGAAACTCGGTATCATCCCCTTGATGAACCACGTCCATTTCCTAATACAATAAATCCTGACATGAATGATGTATTCATGCCATAGATGACGTCGTAAGGCCTCGACGTTACTACCAAGAGATCCAATTGTCACTCTCACCTCCAAGGGTCGAGTCACACTATCGGCATTAGTGTGAGGTCACTGGGTCTCCTCCAGTAGAAATCTCTAAAGTGAGGGTCATTCAACAGTCTTAACCGGGACCACTCTGTGTCAACCAAACAAAAGGACAGGAAAGCAAACATCAAAAAGATAAGTGTCTCTTTTTTTATTATTGCAGCTCATAGTAAAAAGGCACGAATACAACAGCAACATGGAACTAGAAGTACAAGGGATGTATCCACTAGTTTCGCTCCTGTCCACCTGCTCCTAGAGCTCTACTTCCTTGTCCACTGCTCAGTTGTTGCTCAAGAACCTACCGCAGCGTCCGCCTCAGTGGCTCCTCTAAAGCCTGTGGATCGACTATGTGGGGGTCGGACAGTCACATGCCAGGTGACCCTTCCTGCCACATTCATAACACTTCCTGATCCTCGTACGGTTGGATCTGGTCCTCTTGGACCTCTGCATCATCTTTCTACTTCCCACAGATGACTCAACTACTGATCGAAAATCCTGCGGAAAAGGAAGCAGCTCATGTACACGCTCGGGGTGTAGAGCTAATGGCACAAACTCCACCCTGAAGAAGGTCTCTAAGTCTTCCCATGTGAAGGTCATCCCGTTGCAAAACCGGAACAACTGGCTCCACAAGCTGCCTGCTGCTGCCTGAAGAAGGCTGGAAGCAAAGATCACCATGAAGTCTGCAGGCATCCCCACAAGCCTGAAAACTCTCACCACTGCCTCCAGTAAATCCTCAGCCGCCTGCAGGTCCGTCTCTCCCCAGAACCTGGGTGGCCTCTGGCGCTAGAACTCGTGAAGCGTGCTCAAGTGGCATGCATCGCCTACTGATGGGGCTAGTGGCATCGGTGGCCCAACGTATGGATGTACCGCTGGTGCCTCAACTGCAAGAGGGCCCTGTACCGAAGCCTCGTCGCTCGGCAGGCTGTTAGTATGCACATCCCTCTAGGCACTATCTGGTCGTTCGTGGAAAGGCATCCTGAAAAAAACAACGTGACATGGTCAAATGATTATACCTGGTGAGCTGACCTGGTTTGAGCTGACTTTTACAAACTTATGCAAACGCACATGCAATCAGTGTTTTCATGTACAAAGTCGGAAATCAGTTGTCAGGGTTCTGGTGTATGGATACGTCGGCTTCCCGCACCAACACTGGACTCCCTGAACTGAAGACCACACTCAGTACCCTTAACACTATTTCTTCACAGAAAGAAAATATCAGCGTTATATGTTCTGCGGTATAACCGACTCCTCTGATACCAATTTGTCACGACCCGTCCTCAGGGCCCGTGCCGTGACTACCCCAAGCCCCCCTTCTATAGGCCAGGGGATGACGACTAGCACCAATGGCGTAAATCTCGATAACTGGGAAGGCATTGCCTTTATAAAATTCACCAAAACACCATAGAGTACAAGCGGATGTAAAACACTACGTACAAAAGAAAGTGCTGAAAAGAAAATGGGCCAGAATACAAACCCAACTGGAAGTGAAGCTAGAACTGAATGAAATTACAACAGAAAAAGTCAAATAGCTGGTAGAAAAGAAGCAGCTCCTGTGTCGTCCACCTCGGATCCTACCTGAAGGGTAGGTACAGATAGCACAACTCATGGATCATCCAACATAGATCCTACCTGAAGGGTAGGTACAGATAGCGCAGCTCCTGGATTCTCTCGCCCGTCAACCTCCTCCGAGTGTTGTCTCGCCGTGAAGTCCACCTCCGGATACTGACTCGTCATGTAGTCCACCTCCGGGTACCATCCTGTCCTCGAACACTCGGCCTCTGTCAGCACTGCCTGTCGTCTGCAACCAACACAACGAGGTGTGGGCATAACCCGTGCATGGGTGAGTATAACGATACTCAGTAGGGACCCCGAGACCCTCAAGGTCTCACTAAAACCAACATGGATAACCAAAAAGAAGATCTCAATATATAACCTCTACATAAGTGTATATGCCCATACATATACCTAAGTTATCAAATAACCCATCACAATCATGAGGAAACACAAAAATTATGAAATCAATGGATAACCACTACCCAGGTATATGCCCATACATATACCTAAGTTATCAAGTGACCCATCTCAATCATGAGGAAACACAAAAATTATAGACTCAGCTCAAACCAGGATTTTCATTATCGAACCCGTAACTACTGAAGAGCCCCATCTCTGGAGTGTACAGTGGTCCTGTCACGACTCCGAGGTACTGCTCACTAACCTAGTACTACTGAGGTACTCATCATGTCGAGTACTGTGGGCCTGCTGCTACAACCAAGCGCTTCCCACCATGGGTCTGCCACTACAACCAAGCGCTCTCCCTCATAGCCTCCAGAGATATTCCTTCTATTGAGTACCGTGGGTCTGCCGCTACAACCAAGTGCTCCTCCACCGTGGGTTTTCCGCTACAACCAAGCGCTCCCCAATGGGCTATCTGAAACACACCGATTCGATCAGTCAAGTAGTAGTCAGGTCTCAGCAAGCTACACGGTCTCCGTACTCTGCATGCTCGTCTCCGAGAGGGTCCGCTCAATGAGCTACTGGTCGATACTCCATGTATCACAAAGTCCCTCTAAGATTTATCTCAATGGACAGCCTCGTCATAGGGGTCTCAACACAATAGACGGCGCGGCAATCGGACGCACGGTCTGTGAGTTATTAGCCATTTCGTCCCAGGGGCTTGGTTGGTTTCGTGTGCGAACCAACCCGGCCGTATCTCAAATGTATCCCGAACTCACATAGGGTATACTCATAGGGAATGTTTCTCAATGTGATCACCAACTCCGCTGACGGTTCGTCAAACGGACTTTCGGTCTGAAAGATATGAGCTTTTCCATTCTAGGGGCCCGGTTGGATTTCGGGTACAATCCAACTCGGCCAAACTCGGACTGCATCCAAACCTTGTACGAAGTATGCCAAAAGTTCCATCTCCTTAATAGGAATCCAACCAAGTCAACGGCACACCAATCAGACGTCCGGAGCTCAAGATATAAGTGTTTCCGCTCCGAGGGCCCGGTTGGTTTCGTGTTCGAACCAACCCGGCTGAAGCAAAAGTACTCTGAAACTTTGATTTTGATATACTGAAACGATCGTCTCGATCCAAGGGTCGCATCGCCGCTGACGGTGCATCGATCGGTGGTCCGTAGCTCATGATATGGGCTATAGACCGAAAGAGGTCCGAAAACGGGGGGGGGGGGTCTGGGCCCGGACCGACCCGACCCAACCCCCTGGGTCGACCCGACACAGGTCCGACCCGGCGGGGCGCAGCCCGGTCCGCCCAAGCCGGCCCGGCTCGGTTGGGGTGGCTCACTGGCTTGGCCAGCGAGCTGGCGCTCCGCGGAAGCGGCGCGCGCCGCATCCCCCTGGATCCTGCGTGGCCGCGGGATCCAAACGCTCGCCGCCGCGGCTTGAGCCGCAGCGGTTTCTCCAGGCGGCCGGCCGGTGCCGGCCGCCGCCTCCGGCCCCCGGCACCGCTATTGGTGTCCGCGGGCCACCAGAGTTGCTCCGGTGGTCCGTTTTCAATTCCGTCTACGCCGAAGCTCATCCCGGGTCCCGTTCATCACTGCGGAATCAACAAATCATCCCTGAGGCCCGTTCCATCAATGCCCGTCGATCCACACGTCAAAAGAACAAACTGCGGAGTATTCGGTTCGCCTTCGCGGCCCCGACTACCACCACACTTTCGTTCGGCCTCAACGGCGCGGCGCGACGGTGCCACACATCCTTGCCGCATCCCTCCAGGTTCCCGCGCGGTGCCATCTCATCGTGCCGCCATCTTCCGAACCGCAACAACACAACAACAAAGGGGGAGGAGGGTCGGCCGTGTTCGTGCGGTCAGACCACCTCCCGTTACGTTGACAACAAGCTTCCCAAAGAAAAGAAAATACGATTAACGGCAAAGGATGTTTCATTGACAAGAAGCAATAAACCCCTACCACTTCTCGCAACATTTTAGTCCCAACCCACAAGGAAAACATTCACGGATCAACTAGATAATAAGTTAATCAATGTTCTTTGTTTTCCTTAGAATGAACGAAATGAGGGAATAAAATCATTCTCAAATTAATTCCATACCTCAAGCGTTGTCGTTGAACGAGAATTCGTCGTGGAAGAAAGCGTCATGGAAGGAACGTCGTTGGCATCGCGGTATACGGCGTCGCGTAGTCGATCTCCGAGGATTCAGCGTTCTTGTCGACCTTCGTCAGAGGTCGGCGTTCTTCATGTTCTTCGCGTTCTTCATCGAAGAAGAAGAACTTAAAGCCCCTTAGCCTTTCTCCGAAAATCCTCTCAACGCAACAAGACCAACTAAATAAAATAAGTGGCTTCTTATTTTATTTACACACAAACCATCGCTAGAAATTCAAAAAGAAATGAAACGATCAATTAATTAAGGGGTTTATAACCGCCCAATTAATAGAGGAGTTTATTAAAAAGTTTAAACTCAAGAGTTGAATTCATTTAATAGGGGGTGCGGGTGCATTACTTAAGAAGAAAAGAAACGGTGGGGCTCGTGTGGGACCCACCCCACCTTAATCCTCTCAAAGGTAGTTATCAATAAGTGGGTCCCACCCCTAACTCCCTTACATAGGTTATAACTACAAGAGAGAGGAAAATTGTTGTGACACAACACTTAATCCACTTAACAAGAAAAGGAAAATATAATTGTAAAACAATTATATTATTATCCCTCACTTTAAAAAAAACAACCCATCCCGAGAAAACGCAACTCCTGAAAGGGGTCTTCTTAAGCAATCATCGGCGCTGCGATTCCATCGGTGCCCTCGAATTTCAATTCCGAGAACCGGTTCAAAAGTTAGAAAAACCCGCTCGTTCGTTCACTAAACGTACCCGAGACTAACTTCGGAAATTCATTCCGGGCACACCGGGCCTTTGAATCAGGCGCCGTCAGAAACTGCGTTCTTGTAAAATCTCAAAGAAAACTTAGAAAAAAATTTCCCTTGAATTTTATGAGTCTTTACAAATGACGTAAAGATTCTTGTATAAACTTATTATAAAAAGTCAAATAAGGGTATAAATTACTTTAACCCATAATTTTTAAAAGAGTAAGAATGTTTTGAAATACCTTTTTAAGAAACATGGATGTGGATGATAAAGAGGTCCTAGTAGATAATTACGTATAAACAAACTCGGATAATGAAGAGATTGTGAAATAAACCCTTACCATGTACGTTCCCTTGGTTAAGGATAGGTTAACCTCCTGTATAATGGTGAAATAATTTTTATTAAATTATACAAGAATCATATACATTAATATGATATCATATATGAACTTTTAACATTTCTTTGTTAATAATATCTTAGTATTATCGTCGTTTCGGGTGTTAACTTACTCGTTTTCTTTTATATGTTTTGTTACATAGGTCATGTTTGTTATGGATAGGTTGTATCTTATTCATATATAAAATGATATCAAGTCCTTAAACATTACTTTTAATCATCAAACGAGAGTTAGTCTTGAATGGATATGATGGGGAAATGAATCTCATCACGTTCGTGGAGATGGTAGTCCGTACGTATGCATGAACGCTACTTCCATTTCATTTTTCATTTTAAAGGAAAACAAAACCAAATGATAAATTATTATTCCAGTATAATATAATATGTTATATATGTTACTTAGGTTCATTGACACCTTCCATTATACATTTCATGTATGGTGTGAATGAGTCATATAACTTTGAGGGGGTGGTAGTCCGCACTTCCTGAAATGAAATTATCGTATATATATATAAAACATGAAATGAATAATGGTATGCTATAAAATAGAATCAAATAAGGTTATATATAAAATAAATATCATTAATATAATATTTAATTATAGTTCCAACATAATGTCCACCATGAGAGGTGGTATGAGATAATTGAGCAATCATTGTTTCGTGAGGTGTTTGGTTGCCATCCACAGAAACATTATGTTCTTCACCCATTAGATGGAGGTGTGTGTAACTGTAGTTTGAATACTTCTCATAAAAAAATACTAGTATATTTAGGATATTGGTTTTGTTACAACAGAAAATAATAAGCAGATTTTAGGGGTTGGAGAAGTAAAATAAAATAAAAGAAGCTAAGAGAAATCGTTACCTTTAATTTGGGTAACTCCCTTTGGTTTGAACCAAAAAGGACTCTTGAAGTGCTTTCTTCATAAGGTAAGGCTTCATGGATGAGTAGGGGATGTAGGGAGATTAATTGGGCAGATTTTGGACGATCCAAAAGGCTTTAAAGGTGTGATTAATTGGTTAAAAGTTGTGTCCTTTTATAAGGGGGAGGAGGGGCACTTTAAGAAAAACGTAAAGTATTGTTTTATAATAAATTCATATTAGGTTTGTAATGGCTAAAAAGTGGATTATTCAAATTATAATGTGGGGATGGGTCGAAATCCTTTCAACCAATAGATTTTATACAGGTTTGGGTCATTATATTAACTTTATATCTTAGTTTTAACTCTTAGTTAATTAGTTTGACATTTACCATGTCACTTTGTATTTTTATATTATATAGAGAATAAACATACTATATACATCCAAGATACCCCCAAGTGGTACAATAATGATAAAAATATCATTATATAAGTCTCTTGGCCGAAACTTATATTTTTAGGAATTGAATATCAATTAATAAGATAATATTTGTTTTAAAAACTCTTTTATGTCAATTTTGACACTATTTGGTATTTTGTTTTTTCTAAATTTATAACAGAATTATTACATCGAACCTAAATAATTTAATCAACCCTAACATGTCATAATAACATATAAAATTATTGTAATTCATTAAGAGTCTCAAATTATATTTATTTGGGTATTTATAATATCAATTATTTTAATATTTCACTAGTAAGGTAATTACTGCATCATCATTGTGTCATAAATAAATTAAATTATTTAATGTCTAAAAATTATAAATAAAATACCATTATGTAGGAAATATTTTTATATTTCTAATGAATATTTATAATCAAATTTATCTTATGTATAACCCTATATTAAAAATGTTTTAGTTATTAAACATTGATTTTAACTCTTTTAACTTTTCTTTGAATTAAATAATAATAAATGTCCTAATCTAATCCAAGTTGACCTAAATGATAATATTTTATTCCTAAGGTTGTTTTTTCGATATAAACTTGTCCAATAGAATTATAAAATGTGTTAGGGTAATATTAATATCATTTTAACCCTTAATTACCCTATTTACTTTTAACCGTGGTAAATAAAAGTAAAAAAAGTTATTATTCACCAAAAATTATTTTTATCTTATTGAACCAAATTTTACTACTTGATATTAGCAGTGTCTCTTGGATTTTCTAAATTCCACTCACAAAAGCAGTAAAATTATGTTTTATGTGAATTTTCAAATTCACCTAGGAGGTGGGTAAAAGACGGTGAAAAGTTCAATAAATTTTTTATATATCTAAAATTATTTTAAACCGAATCCAATGAAATACATTGAACATATATAGGTATTATGTATCTATTTTGACCTAAAATAAATTTAAATAAAATAAATAATTATTTAAATAAAAATTCAGTTTTAAACTATAACTCAGCGTTTTTCACTATTTATCAAAAATTAATAGTTTTCAGAAAAAACAAAAAATTTACCCTAAGATAATTTTGATGTTCCTAATTCAATAATGAGGTATATTTTACCAAATTCAAAACATATAAGTTGCATTTAATAATTTAAAATTAATTCCTACTGTCAAAACAAAAAGGCGTGTTTTTTAAGAAATAATAACTATCAAAAGTTTGACACTTGTTTATGTCCAATTTCAAAGTGAAATTACTTAAAATGACCATTATTGGATTAAATGGTAAAAATATAATATATTTATACTTACAAACCTTTAAAATGTATAATTTAACACTATAAATTATTTTGATAAGAAAAGTTGTTTTTCGTTTAAATATAGTATTTTTCACTATTCACCCAAATATGAAAGTTATGAGAAAAACACCAAATATTTATTGAAACTAAATTATTATGTCCCGATTGTAAAGAAGAAGTTTATTTTGTCAAGTTTATTATATAAAAGTTTCAAATATTGGATTTAAAAAGGGTTCTCCATTAAAAGGTGGTAAAATTGCATTTTTTGAATAAATACTTCTTTTATCTAAAAAAAGAATTTGTTATTACATTATGTCTAAGAAACTCATAATATGGATTATAAAATTTAAGGATTATATAAAGTTTAAAATTCAGTTAATACAATTTAATAACCACTTTTGAACAGCTAGTTTGGTAAGCCGTGGTGCGCTTGAACTCAGTGTTGTGTGTAGTGCAAGTTATTGAATTACTTTGAAAAAATAACGTACTAAGAAATATTGGGGGTGTTACAAAGTATTTCTGAAAAGAAACTTCTTTAGCTCTAAAATAAATCTTAGCATGATAAACAGAGAGCCAATCCATACCAAGGATATCATCAAACTAAACTAGAGGTAAAACAATAAGGTTTGCAAGTAGGATATTTTCAACGAATAAGGATAGGAAAATTATTATAAATTATTTTTGCCTCAACATTTCCCCGAGGTGTTTTTACTACAAGTTCAGAAGTCATTTCTTGAGATGAAATTCCCAATTTACTAGAAAAATTTTCAGAGATGAAAGAATGTGTAGACCCAGAATCAAACAACACATTAGCATAATCTGAAAAAATAAACAATGTACCTGATACCATTTCATTTGATGGCCCAATATCTTCTGAAGTATTTGGAAAGGATTTCACCACACCTTTCTGCTTGTAATATGACTGCTTCACATCATTTGAGCTCTTTGTTGAACACTCATTTTCATAATGACCCATCTCATTGCACTTGAAACATTTCACTAACTGTAAATTAAATTTGTTCTTACCATCACCCTGGTCTTTTTCAATGCAATCACGTGCCTTATGTACCATGTTACCACATCAGGAGCACTTTCCATAATTTAAAATACATTCCCCAGCATGATTTTTACCACATTTATCACAAACTAAAAACTTAGTTTTCTTACCATCAGACCTTTTTTAAGGATTCTTCCTCTTCTCCTGCCACCTCGGTGTCTTCTTCTGTTGGTTATTATAGAACACTTGATCATCAGTAAACTCCATTTCCACCTTCTCATAACATCGAACAGTATTTTCCTAACATTTGAAATCATTAGAAGCTAATTCACTTCAATTTTTTGTCTTTAATCCTGAGTAAAAACGGTTAATTTTACTATCAAGGTCTCAGATAAAATTTTTAGCATACCTTGCCAATCGAGTGAACTTTTCTTCATATGCAACCACTAAGTCATCCTCTTGCCTCAATTCCAAGAATTGTTTTTCCATCCTAAGTCAAACAGCCTGAGGAAAATATTTCTCAAGAAACATACCATTGAATTCATCCCAATCAAGAGCATAATTCTCATCAGCGTCCCTGGTATTTTTAACCATCGGCCACCACTGATCTTCTTCACCCTCCAAATGGTAAACATCAAGACTAACCTTTTGATTATCTGAATACCCCATGACATTGAAAATATTCTCCAGTGCTTTAATCCACCCTTCAGCTAGCACAGGGTCAGATGATCCTCTGAATGATGGGGGATATTGCCTCATGAAATGTTCCACCACTGACATGTTCCTCTGCAGTTGATCTGGCTAATATCATGCATGGATACCACCACCATTTATCTATTGAGTCAACTGCGCCATTACTGCAACAAACTATTCAGTTCCAATTCTGACCATCTCAGGATGCTTATTTGGATGGTCATTTCCTTCTGTATGCCTTCCTAGCACTGCTTCCCTATTTATTCTATGAAAATCAATTCTGAATAAACATTTCTTAGATGAAGAAACATAGTAATCTTCAAATTCTATATCATTTCAATTTGACTATAAAAAATTATTTTGGATAATAATTAAATAGAATTCTAACTCCTAAAGTTATCTAAGCCAACCTTTGATACCAAATTTAAGGCCCCATCCTTAAACATTACTTAATCCTGAGTTATTACAAGAATACACATTGAGGATATTTTCAGGTTTATAGTTTTAGAGAATTATATCATAAATCATGAATTGCATTCCACATTTAAAAAAGGTGGTTACATAAAAGATAGTATTCATTTTCTACCACCAAGGAAACATATTTAAAATAAAACATAGATTCTTTCTTGACACTTCCTCGACACTATCATCACATCATTTACCTTTCCCTTGACCTATGAAAATCATTTCAAAAACTTGGGATGAGCATAAAAAGCTCAGTAAGTGATATAAAAATACGGAATGAAAACATTATTCCATGTATACAAAAGAATAAATGAAATCATACTTTATTCATAGAATATAAGCACTTTAACATACCTCATCAAATCATAAGTTTTCTTAATAACTCATAGAAATCATAATACAAAAAGGTATCTTCAGGCATTCATAACATTCTTATGTAGGGAGTAACCCTCATGGTTACGTTTGGAATACCCATTACAATATATTCCCTAAATCTCTTTGGAAAAACATTAGCGTTTAACTCCTTCGTGTTACTTAATGCATTGGAGAGCTATATCAGGCTCACCCGCCCTTATTTTATCATGGAACGACCCATCTTCATAAACAATTCTCAAGAACCATAACATAATAGTATCATATAAAACATGCATAATGGAAACATAACATTTCCACATTTCAATCACAATATATCAAAAACAAATTGATATAATAAAAACATTATCAAAACAATTTTCAATACCAAAATAAAATAAAAGTAAAAAATTTTATTTATTTTTCATTTAAAAATGTTATGTCTTGTAGAAGAATCTGAAACTCAAATAATGGTCACGGTGGTGGAGAAGTCATTGTCGCAGCATACGTAAGACAAAAACATTCCCTTTTTTCGTTTAGTAAAACACTTATTATAAAAAGATTCCTTTTGAATAAATGTAAAAGTCAAATGGGTTTATACACCGTATAAAAGAATTTTGTGTATAAAACAAAATATGCCACAATGAAAGGAGATTGAGACGATGTCCCTTACCTCGTGTTTGACTTGACTCAATAGTTCTTTAACCTCCTGAATAATAAACTAGAGTTAATTTATACTTTCTTAAGAACCCTTTTCAAGTTAATTATTCCTTTTATTTCACTTATTACAATTTTATGAACATTATGAAATTATTTATGTTAATAACGGTCGTTTTGACGATCTTTGGTACTTAAGCAAAAAATAAACATCTTATAATTACAAGTTGTTCATGTGGTAAAATATCCATTATATACATATTTATATTCATGAGGTAGATACCATATATATCATATATATCCAGTATATACATGCATTTATAATATTACATAACATTTAGAGGTAAGAAATGAAATGCACCGTTCATGGAGACGGTAAGCCGTACATACGCATGAACACTAATTTCATTTATATTTTGTATTTAATGGAATGAAATCATAATGATATAAAGGTAAAATATAATTCCATTATAATATCATATATAATATCATTAACACCATCCTTTATACGTCCCACATATGGCATTAGCGATTCAAATCACTTTGAGGGTGCGGTAGTCCGAACATCCTAAAATAAAATCACCACGTTTACCCATAATTGAAACCATAAAGGTATGAAATAAATGAAAAATACAGAATCATAAAGAAAACATAAAGATAATATATATCATATATAAATATAGTGACATCCTAATGGCCACCATGAAAGATGTTTAAAGAATATTGGACAATCATCATTTCGTGAGGCAGTAATTCACCACTCACAGAAACAGTATGTTATTTAACCATTAGACGGAGGTGTGTGTAAGTTTAAGTCAAATAATTCTCATAAAAAATCCTATTATATTGAATATACTGGTTTTGTTACAATATAAAGGAATAAAAAGAGTTTAGGGGGTTGGAGAAGCAAAATAAAACAAAAGAACATAAGAGAAGACATTACCATTAAATCGGGTAACTCCCCTTGGTTTGAACAAAAAGGTTTTCTTGATGAGATTTTTGCCTAAGGTAAGGATTTTATGATTAAGAGAGGGATGTGTAGAGATAAAATGATCAGATTTTGGTCGAGTTAATGGCTTGAGAGGTGTGGGTAACGTGGGTAGAGGTGGGGACATTTTATTAGAGGGAGGAGGGGCACTCTTGGAAGGTCATGAAATGCTACTTTATTATGAAATTATTTTTAGAATTTAAAGGTCCAAAAATAATATATTTCTAGGATAAGGTGATAAGGGTTCTAAATCCACCCATACAATATGTTTTTGACAAGTTTATGTCTTATATTTTACATTATCTTTTCATTTTATTTAAATCGTTCATTAATGAGGTAATCACTACATCATCATGGCGTCATAAATAAATTTACTTATTTAATCTATAAAAATTATAAAAAAATACCATGATGTAGGAAATATTTTTATATTTCCAATTACTATTTATAGTATAAGAGATCATTAATTTAGACAAAATTAAAATTGTTTTACTTATGTGTTACATACTTTTTTTATACTTTCCTTAAAAAATAATATAATAAAGGGTCACTAGGACACTAAAGTGATTCCATGGGGTCACAAAGTTTGGCACAAGGAATTCCATTGTTGTCCATGACACATCCAATAGTATTAGAACACATGTTGGGGTCATTTTATATTATTATGATATTATTTTATTACCCTTAACAACCCGATTACTGATTAATCACGATAATTAAAGATAATTACCATCATTACTATTCATAATGTCCAAAAACAAAAGAGTCTTAATTACATTATTTGGACCTTCTGATTCCAAATATGGAATCCATTTTTACAAATAAAAAATACAGAAATTGAAGTAATTATTTTAAAAATAATTCTCGTTGTCAAAACAAATAGTGGGTTTTTCAAAAACAATATCTATCAAAAGTTTGACACTTTTTTATGCCCAATTCCAATGTAAAATTAATTAAAATGACCAAAATTGGATTAAATGGTAAAAATATATTCTAATTAAACTTTAAAACCAATTAAAAATACATTCTATTTATATAATTAAATTAGATGAAAAAGCAGTTTTGAAGTAAAATGCAGTATTTTTCTCTATTCATTAAAAATAAACATCGTTAGAAAAATACCAAAAAATTATCCAAAGTAAATTTCAATGTCCCAATACTAAAAATAAGTTTATTTTGATAAATACAACTTATAAAATTGTCAAAAGTTTTATTTAAAAAAGGTTTTCCATCAAAAGGCAGTAAAATGATCTTTTAAAAAATATTAGAGTATTATATGCTTATGATTAGATTTATTCTAATTTTAAGCCTCTAAAACACAATATAATTCATAATTAGACATAGATATGAAAATATATTATTCTTTAATTACTTGGGATGTTACAAAAAAAACCCTGTGAAACTAAAAATCTTCTAGGTTTATTATATAAATGACATTTATGTGGTGTAAATTGAGTTTAGTTCCTCAAATCCAATATTTAAAGAACATGATGAGCCACTTAGTGAGAAAACATAAGAAAATATCAAAGAGATTCATGATTTGTAGCTTGCATGTACATGACACATAGTCTGTCTAGCCACACAAAAAATACATATCCATTCATCCTGGACAAATGAAATATGGAATGCATAGTGTGTACCTTTCATTTACATTTTATGTAGTTTAGTTGAGGTACACGCCTCAGACGTGTAATTGAGATATGTAGCATATATCTTGATGTAAAAGCAGTGTAGTCCACCATTAATGAAAGAAATTAAAAATTAAATTTAACTAAAAAATTTCTGTATTAAAACCAAATTTTATCGATTGTAACACCATTGTGTGATTGAAAATTAAATAATGGGTTTAAATAAATTAAAATTCTCAATTAATTTATTATAATAAATAAAGATCTTTAGTATTTATTCTTTTTATTTTCCATGACATCCATAAATGATGGGTATATCCAATTATGTTTGGAGGATCATTAAAAAGAAATATAATTAATTTATTAATTAATTAATGGAATCATGTTTATCATAAAGATAAAGAATGAATAAATAAATGAATTCTAGCGAGTTATTATTTTGAATTCGTTGGTCGTATGACTCTTAATGAGATTATCCAAGACTTTTGTATGTGTTGGATGATTTAATTTAATTTATTTTTGGGTTTTTAAATTATTTTTTTAAAAAGTAAATATTATGGACTACATGTCATAACTATCAATATTTTTATATAGGACAAGTGTGTCTAAGGATATTTATGTAATCCCCTTTTAACCAATCCTTCAGTTCCCCTCACCTACTTGTGAGTCAAAAATTACATTGGATTAATAGAGTATCCCAATGATTCTGGAGGCGATCCAATATGGATGCATTGGATTCCTACTCAGGTGATACATAGGTTGATATGTGGAATTTTGTAACTCATTCCATGACTTGAAATACGAGTTATTTCACCATGGTCAAAGTTAGACTTAATTAATCTTCATTACATAAACCATTAGATAAATCTCATATAGGAGAAATTTAATTAATTAATTATTTTTTTCTATGAAATTATTTATTTTATGGATTAAAGTTCATGATCACATAAATAAATTACATTATGTGCTAATAGGGTAATAAAATAAATGAATTGTGCAAAAAATGTTTTCTCCAACAAGGTTAATTAATTAAGTAACATCCACTTAATATTAACAATACATGTAAAGGATAAAACAAGATAAAATTTAGTCATAATAAATTAAAATCCACAATATTATTTCATATTATTCCTTCCATTACATGATTAGTAATGAAACTCAATAAAACTATATGTTTTACCAACCCTTGTTGGGATCATTACTTTTATAAGGGGATTTATTTTGATGGATTTAGGTTGAATTAACTAGCTTAAATCAAGAGAAGTATCCCATGAAAGACTTATTGTGATTAGGATGAAGGTGTTTAGAAAATAAAAGTCATGATTTCATGATAGGGGATTCCATTGAATAGATCAAGGATCTACAAGCCCATAGTTGGTAACTGCCTACCTACTTGAATACATTTATGTAACTTGAAAACCCCGTTATTGGGGTTAGTTTAAGGGGGAAATGGATCGTTTTCAATAGAAGATCCTATAAAATAATACATTTAAATTCACTGGTGAGGGATATTGGGACTCGATGAGATATTATAAGATTTAATAATTAATAATATAAATTAATTTATTATTTTTCACATAATTATCAAATCAAGGAAAGTACTAACATGATATTTTAATTGTTGAATAAAAATGAAATATCTTCATCCACTTTATCCTTATGATCAATATTTTATAACACAAAACTCTAAATTAGAATTAACTTCCTAGAATTGTATGGACACCCTTAGGTTATTTTGAACCATGAAAAGAAATTATACGTTCAAGAATCCTCATTTCCTGATCCGATTTCAAAGGAGGAGAGTATTGCAGATTTCATAGTATATTAGAAGTATATGAATTATGTGATAGAATTTTAGTGTTTGATGCTTTTGTCTAGTTATAGTTATCTCATGAAGTCTCATGAAAACATTGATGTATATAGCATGTTTTAGAACCTGTATGGTCTTTACCTAGTGAGAGCTAGATAGGAACAGTTTGGGATTTACAAGGATCTTTTTCAAAGAAATATTAGAGAGGGTTCCCCATCTTAGCCTCATTTATTGATTATCCTTGGACACATTGGGTGCCTATAGGTTCTAGGGTTTAAACTCTTGGGAGAAAATAAAAATGATAAAAATGTTTAATATCTTCCTCAGAGTTTCTCCGTAATTGTTGTAACATTTAATGTGAAAAACATTTATAACCCTCTGTAGGATATTCATACTCTCCTTCACCAAGTAGATAAAGATATGAAGCACAAAATAATTCTTTCCTATAGTGAATAAACAGAAAGGTCAATTAAAGAGATTTAAGCCCAAATATTCATCACACTCTTCAATGAAATGGAAGATTAATTGGAACCAAAGAGAACATAATGATTTATATTTCACACGTTTATAGAAGTGGAAGATATATGTGTGTTTATCATCATGTGCAGTTTATATTTTTCTAAAAATTAGATATTGGATATATCTTTTGGTGATCAAAAATATATTTAAATACAATAACCAAGTAGATTCAGAAGGATTGACCAATTGGAGGTGAATATAAGAGTATCCAATGGAACTAAATTTTTTTTATAGCTATCAATGACCGCCACCTCACATTTTTGACTGGGATGATCTCACATTTAAAGGGTTCTTATTATATGAATTATTTTCCAAAAACATTATATTAGTATCCACACAAGATATATAAGGTTTAATTTTAATATTTGGAAATAAATATTTCCTCTTTTATAAGGATATGATTTTTTATTATAAGTAATAATTAAATAGTTTTCTTTATGTTAGACATGGTGTCCTAGGAAAAAATGTTCTTACATTTATTACATGTATATCCAATTTATTTAATATTAAAAAAACTTTTTATTACATATTTATTGTTGTTCTACATGAATCTATTGTAATAATTTCATATAGTTTACATCACATTGATATGGCCATAATAGTTCCCCGTAATGATGATAACCTTGATGTGCTATGATGATATTCTTAAATAGTAGTCTGAAGTAGGATAACTAACTATTATGGGTCACATAGTACATATTCTATCCTTTGTATATACTCATAAGCATATATGTCTTCTTTTGATGAGGTTCATAGTGGGTAATCTCCAAGATGTGATATTATGAGAACATACCCACCAGTAGAATTTCCACATGTTTTATTGTAATAAGATATATATATCTATGAGCCTATGTGGTGTTCCTTAGACATTTTAATTATTATTAATACTTGTTACACCTCATGTATGTAGATGTATTTCACAAACCATGATGATAATTATTGCTATAGAAGTTGCATATGTTGGGCTCATCATGAGTGACATGTCATTAATTAATAAGTCAATGAAGGATTTTTCTATTCTATAATTATGGAAGCTGATATCTTAGACCTTTGATTGGAATGAGCCATCTCCCAAAATTCCATGTCCATGGTGTAATGACATGTTTATTTCATATATTCAACGAAAGATTTATCAAGCATATAGGTTGGTGATAGAGATATGCAACCTACATGATGAGATATATTAAAAAATTGATTATATAATAGAGTGAGTGTTCATATCTAGTTTTCGTCATTATGAAATTAAGTTATTTCCCTTCGGTGACTTTCCCATTTCAACACAAGAATATTGGAAATTAGGAACACTCTCCAATTTCCAATGAGAAAAAAATATTTTTGGGTCACATTATAAATGTTTCCATTGATCTCGACTAATTTCAATTTTATTATAGTTTTGTAATTAATATTATTCTATAGACCAAGGAATAATTTTACTCAATTTTTATTGATCACTAATGTTTAAAAGGTGATAAATATTTTTTTATTTATTAATAAAAAATTTATTTGATTACATTAATATGAAAAAATATTATTCACTAGGTTGTGAATCAAATATTAATTTATTTATTGAGTATTTTAGTAAATATTTATTTGATGTATTTTGAATAAATTATTTATTTAGTTTTTTAATAAATGGTAATGGAGTTCAAAGGGACCAATTCTGGGGTTGGTGGAAAATAATAACTAACAAGGCCATTAAATAAAATTATATTTTCAAAAGCTGTTGCACGCCAAAAAATAATAATAAAATTATTATTATTATTGGTAATTTGTTTTATTAAATATTTTAAATGTTATTTAATTTATGACATGCAATTAAATGATATTTTATCAGAAACTCGTACTCTATAAATAGATGGTTTTGTCTATTGTAAATGACATCGATGAATTGAGACTACTGAATTATTACGGACTACAAATTCTCTCTCAACTCCAAATTCTCTCCCACTCTCCTGAACAAAAATCATAAGAGGTATTTATTCATGACTAAATAAATATCGATCAAAAACAAACAACACAAGACATTTGATTCACCGTTCTAGAACCCAGTGATCATGTGGTGTTTCTCAAAGATCGTTGGACACATGTGAATCACCGCTAGGGGGATTTTATCCTTGGATCCTCAAGGAATAATAGAGGAAATCTGAAAGGTTCGTTTTATATGATCAATAATCATCAAAGAATAAATTACCTAAGCTTTGGTATTAAATTTTTTTCATATGTTCAATAAATTTATTATAAATTTTACATTCTAGATCCTCACTCATGGTTTAGGGAGATGTTGTTTAAATTTATAATTATTTATATGATTATTGATCTATATGAATCTTTGGTTTAATTTTAATTTATCATTATTATTTCTTTAATTAGATTTAAATTGACATCCATCTATATATTAATCATATTCATTCCATGATTCATTTTATTATTTTATTAAGAAACGATGAATAATGAAAGATGATTTCATCAAGAAGTTCCAATTTTTTGGCCGGTAAAATTGAGATACATGACGTGTAGTCAGATTACAAACCTTTTCCCATGAACATTGTACCTAGACGAACTCAATAGTTAATTGCATGTGCTGCATTTATTTCACAACAGGTGTTGACCGGGACAACATAGAACATATAATGTGGATACATGGTGTGTATCTGGAATGTAAATTCTATGTGTTATGGTTGTGTTAACACACTGAAGCCCAATGCATGTGAATTGGATTCACAAAAACTGAGTTACACTACTTGTAGTTGGACTGTACATGTAAAGACCTGTAAATTTCAAAGAAATTTTTTTCTTAAATTCTTTGGGATTTTATGAGTACGCAGTTTCTGACGACACCTGATTCTGAGGCCCAGTTTCCCCAAAATCAATTTACGAAGTTTAGCTCGGGTACGTTTAGTGAATTAACAAGTGGGTTTTTCTATCTTTTGAACTGGTGCTCAGAATTAAAATCTGAGGGCACTGATGAAACCACAGTGCCGGTAATTTCTTAAGATGACCTTTTCTAGAGTTTCATTTACACGGGAGGAGTTGTAAAAAAAATTGGGGATTAAAAGATAAGTAAAATAAAATTGTGTGCAAATTTTATTTCATTCGTGGTGGTTAGACTCTCTCATGGGAAGTTATTGGTGGGGCCCATGACCACCCAACTTCCCATGTGTGGTTATGAGGGATGTGGGGCCCACACGAGCCCTCACCTTTTCAAATTCCCTATCCCCTATGAACCCCACTCTTAAATTATGCGGCTCTCCCCCACATTAATTCTTTCCACCTTATCTCTCCATTTAATTTGACAACACATGTCTAATTTATTAAGTGATTTCATTTTTCAACTTTTGAAGTTTGGAAATGTTGGCATAAGTAAATAAAATATGGCAAGAGCCTTATTTTATTTTGGGTTGGTTGTTTTGTTGTGTGGAGGATTTGGGAAGAAACCTCTAAGTCTTTGAAGAACTTCATCTTCCTCATCATTGAAGAATGCGAAGAACCTCGGTGCCAACCTCAAATTCCTTTTTCTCGACGCTTGACGAAGCGACGCCGTTATTCCGCGGCAATGGCTACGGAACAGCGGAGCTTTCCCTTTCTTCGCCAAGCGATCAACCTTTGTGAATCAAGGAAGGGATTGTTTTTTCGTTCAAGTATTATTTTGACTTCAGTTGTTAATTATTGGCTGCCTGTTATCAATTTAACGGGAGGAGGTTGGACCGCACAAACACGACCGGTCCTCCTCCCCTTTATTGTTGATCACCGTCGTGGTTTGGAAAGGAGGCGGTGCGGTGCTATGGCACCAGGCAGGAATGAGGAAAATCTCGGAAAAGGAGAGAGGCGCCGTCGCACAGTGCCAGTGAAGCCAAAGGAAGTTGCGGCCAAGAGCAGGCCCTGGCGGTGCTGAGGAGGGCGGCCAGACTCCGACGGCCGTCGGGGCCTCAGGAGGCGGGACCAGCAGGTCCCGCGTGGAAAAACTGGCCGGCCGGATTCGGGATGTCCAGGGGTTGTAACCCCCAACGACTGGAAAAGGGCGGGCCCCTCCACGTGCGGACCGCCATTTCAAAACAAGGGGGGTAGCACCCCCCCCCCTTTCGCGTCTGCTCAGTGCGTGGGTGCTCGCACCAGGCTGAACCGGCCGCACCGGGCCGGACCGCCCGCACTGGGCCGGACCGCCCGCACAAGGCCTGGCCGCCCGCAGGGCCGGACCCCCGCGCTTGGTTGGGCCACACCGGCTGGGCCTGGCTGCGCCAGCTGGGCCGGGTCGTGCCCTAACGGGCCGACCCAGGGGTATCGAGTCGGGTCGGACTGGGCCCGAGCCCCCTATTTTCTTAACAGAATCGTTCAAATTCCCATAACATGGGATATAGAACTTCGTTCGACGCACCATCAGTTTCTTAGAGATAATTGGATCGAGACGGTCGTTTCCGTATATTATACTCAAGGTTTCGAAAAACATTGGGTATGGCCGGGTTGGTTCGAACAGGAAACAACCGGGCCCTCGGAGTGGAAACGCTTATAACTTGAGCTCCGGATGTCCGATTGACATGAAATCGACTATGTTAGATTCCACTTAGTGAGAGGGTTCTTTTGGATTACTCCGCTTGAGGTTTGGATGCAGCTGGAGTATGGTCGGGTTGGTTTTATCTTAAAAACCAACCGGGCCCCTGGGACGAAAAAGCCGATAACTCTCAGACCGGGCGTTCGATTGATGTGTCGTCTGTCGCATTGCGTTTCTATTGACGAGACGAAACTTTGGATACATCAACTCTGGACTTCGTGTCAGTTCATGTATCGACCCCCTTGGTTCGTGGAGCGGACCCTCCCGGAATCGAGCATGCTGTGTGCGGGAACCCTAAAGCTGGTTGCGATTGCGACGACGATGACGACTGTACTGGGATCCTTCGTGGGTTCGGCAGCGACGGAGACCGTTCTAGAATCCTCCGTGGGTTCAACAGCGATGACTATTGTTCTTGTATTCTATGTGGGTCTGGAAGTAAATGACTACTATTCTTGTATCCTATCTGGGTCCGGTAGTATTTGACTCTATACTTATATCCTATGTGGGTCCGGCAGAGTAGCTGGTCTTGTATCCTTTGTGGGTCCGACAGCTTAGCTGGTCTTGTATCTTATGTGGGTCCGAAAGCTTAGATGAATCAGTGGCTACATCTGATCATCTCTATCATCTAACGAAGAAGTATACCTGTGTGATATGAGTCTTGACTTTAAATCACTATCTTCGATATGATTGTTTTGCTATCCTGTGTGGATTGGGTTGTGTTATCCTGTGTGGATTGGATTGTGCTTTCTTGTGTGGACTAGATCGAACATGGGCTCAAATGTTGGAGCCGAACTGGAATTGATGACTTAGGTATATGTATGGGCATATACGTAAGTAGAGTTAGTTGTTACTTCGTGATTGTAACTTTCCTTTGTGGTTTGTCCTTCATGGATTCTGGGAGACCTTTGGGGGTCTCGGGTCCCTATTGAGTAGAGTATACTCACCCCTACATGGGCTATGTCCACACTACTTTGTGTTGGATGTAGACGACGGACAGTTCTGATCATGGTAGGATCTCGTGGAGTTGGACAGTACCTGGAGGTGGATCACTGGACGAGACGTACACGGAGCGGATGACTACGACCGAGGAGTGGAGGAGACTATCAGTACCCACCCTTCAGGTGGGATTTCCAGAGAACGGCTCGGTGTTGCTGCTTTAATTTTCCACTATTGTACTCTCTTTTCAGTTGTACTTTACTTTCAGTTGGGTTTGTGTTCTGGCCCATTTACTTTCCAGCACTTACTATTGTACTCAGTTTACATAGTGTTTACTTCTGCTTGCATACTCTGTGGTGTTTGTTTTCTTACATAAAGGCAATGCCTTCCCTTATATTGGGATTTATGCCTTTGGTTCTAGTCACCAGCCCCTGGCCTATGGAAGGCGGGCTTGGGGTAGTCACGGCACGGGTCCCGAGACGGGTCGTGACAAATTGGTATCAGAGGAGTTCGGTTCTACCACAGAACTCATGACTCTGATCTTTCTTCTATGTGAAGCAATAATGTTAAGGGTATTGAGTGTGTTTATTAGTCCAGGGAGTCCAGTGTTGGTGCGGCGGCTGACGTATCCATACACAAGGACCCTGACTTCTGATTTACGACTCAATACACGAAAACATTAATTGCATGTGTGTTTCAATAGTTTTCTTTGTGATTACTTTGTGTCATCTCACCAGGTATACTGTATTGACTGTGGCGCACCTGTTTCTTTTAAGGATGGCCCCACGACAGTAGCCAGCTAGGGTTCTGAGGTTTGTGCGAGACGAGAGCCCACCGAGCGACGAGGCCTTGGTGCAGGGCCCTATTACAGCGGAGGAACCGGCGGTACCTCTACCAGCCGAGCCACCGATGCCACCAGCCCTAGTAGTTGAGTGTGCATGTCACCTGAGTTCACTGCACGAGTTATAGTGTCAGAGACCACCTAGGTTCCACGGGGAGACGAACCCTCAGGCAGCCAAGGATTGGATGGAGGCTGTTGTACGAGTTTTCAGGTTAGTAAGGACACCAGTAGACATCATGGTGATCTTTGTAGCGAGTCTCCTACACACGGCAGCAGGTAGATGGTGGAGTCTGATGCTTCAGGTGCACAACGAGGCATCTCTCCTTTGGCTGGACTTCGATAACCTCTTCCGCTTGGAGTTCGTTCCAGCCACCCTTCGTGTGGTGCGCATTCAAGAGTTACTGCAGCTTCGGCAGGGCAGCAAGACGGCAGCCCAGTACTCGGTGAGATTTACCATTCTCTCGCGCTATTACACGAACATGGTATGGGACCCATTCTTCCGGGATCAGACCTTCAAGCAGGGACTGTGGCATGAAATCAGGGCTTTGATGATCTCCCTCAGTATTCCGACACAGGAAGTAGTACTGGAGTGAGCCCTTCTTGTGGAGAGCTTTCTTGCTGAGCCTACACCAGCAGCGATACCTACCGCAAGGCGGCACGTAGAAGAGTCTTCTATAGCTGGCAGTTGACAGATGTCACAGGGGTCCAAGCGGACCAAACCATCATGTGGACGACCTTAGGATACTGGCTTAGAGGTGCGGGGAACACGACACAGAGCCAGCCTTCCGAGGAGCAGACAGTGTTATGTATGCGGCGGGCAGGGCCACGTAGCTCGAGACTACCTTACTCTCCATGAATAGGAGCAGCAGACAGTTGAGGGACCACCCAGGCAGAGGTAGAGGTTCGACCGTGGTGGTCCGCAGGGAGCAGGCGGACGAGGTAGAGGAGCTGGCTGAGTGGCAGGTGGTGGACTATGTTTTGAGGTTCTACCACCACCACCACCATGAGGTCCACCCCGACCATAGGGAGCTGGGGGATAGAGGTTGGGGAAAATTCAGGCAGTGGAGTCCTATGACCACGGTGCACCAGAGATGATTCTAGTAACTATCTATGTCTACTCCACCCTTTCTGCAGTTCTTATAAACACAAGAGTGAGTCATTCATTCATTACCGCTGCCCTTGTATGGAGCTCGGAGATTCCGACGGAGCCGTTGGCTCGATCCTTACGGCTAGAGACTCCTATGGGAGAAGACTCAATGATTACGCACTGATGCCGGCAGTGTGAGCTTACTCTAGGAGGCGAGAGATTCGGCTTGGATCTTCGTGTAGTGGCATCATGGCCTTACGAAGTCATCTTGGGAATGGATTGGTTATCTATAGATCATGCTCAGATCGACTGTATTAGGCGCAAGGTGCGGTGTGTCCGCACCGATGGGAGTAGGTTCACCTTCACCGGTGAGAAGGGAGCCTTTGCAGCGCTGGATGGACTCACGCAAAGGATAGGACATCCGATCACTCATCAGTTGGCTAGCCTCATCCTAGGAGTAGTGGACGTGTAGAGTCTGAGTTTTCTTGTTGTGGTGGATCAGTATGCGGACGTTTTTCCTGACGACGTTCTAGGACTACATCCTCACAGAGAGGTAGACTTCTATATTGACCTGTACCCTGGGACAGCCCCGATATCTACTCCAGCATATCAGATGGCTCTCGCTGAGCTTTAAGAGCTACGAGTACAGCTGGAGGACTTGTAGGTAAAGGGATCCATCTGACCCAGTGTTTCACCCTGGGCTTCCCCAATTTTGTTTTCCAAGAAGGCGTACGGGAGCTTGCGACTGTGTGTCAATTACCATCGCCTAAACCAGGTGACCATGAAGAACAAGTGTCCACTTATGAGGATTGACAGCCTCTTCGATCAGCTCATGGAAGAACGATGGTTCTCGAAGATAGACCTCAGGTCCGGCTATCATCAGCTCAGAGTTCCGGATGAGGATGTGCAGAAGATGGATTTCAGGTGTCGGTATGGCCACTATGAGTTCTTGGTTATGACCTTTGGAATAACCAATGCTCCAGTAGTGTTCATGAGTCTCATGAACAGGATCTCCCAACCTTACCTCGATTGATTTGTCGTAGTCTTCATCGACGACATATTGACATACTCGAACACTGAGGAGGAGCACGCCTACCACTTACAGGTTGTATTGGATACTCTACGAGAGCACCAGCTTTATGGTAAGCTCTCAAAGTGTCAGTTATGGATACATGAGGTCCATTTCATGGGTCATGTCATCTATAAGGAGGGAGTTGCGGTGGATCCTGTGATGATCGAGGCATTACTAGCTTGGGAGCCACCCAGGAGCGTGATGGAGGTGCGGAGTTTATTAGGTCTACCTGGGTACTATCAGAGATGTGTGCCAGACTTCTACAGAGTTGAAGCACCGCTTAAAGCTTTGACAAAGAAGCAGAGACCCTTAATGTGGTCAAATAGATGTCAACAAAGCTTCCAAGAGCTCAGACAGAGATTGAACAGTGCACCAATCTTGAGGATACTGGAGGAGGGATTAGGGTACATAGTCTACTGCGATGCATCATGGACCGGACTCAGGTGTGTCCTAATGAAAGATCGGGAAATGATCACCTATGAATCACGACAGTTGAGGTAGCATGAGCATAATTATGCTACACATGACCTGGAGTTAGTAGCAGTGGTCTTCGCCTTGAAGATGTGGCAGCACTATCTGATGGGAGAGTGCTTTACAGTCTATTCTGACCACCAGAGTCTCAAGTACATCTTCTTGCAGAAGGACCTGAACCTGAGACAGCGACGATGGCTCATGTTCCTTCAGGACTATAACTTCGAGATAGTCTATACTCCTAGATAAGGGAATGTAGTAGCTGATGCTCTCTTCAGGAGGATGGGAATTCAGCTACTTGGAGAGGTGACAAAGCAGCTAGCCACTTTGAAGATATCCTTCGTGGATAGAGATGGAGAAACCTTTCTTCAGTCACTCACAGTCACAACTCCACTTCTTCAGCGGGTCAGAGAGGCACAACGAGGGGACGTTGACAATGAGATGTGATGTGCACAGATTTCCTCAGGACAGGCACCTAATGGATTCTCTATAAAAGGAGAGGACGTTAATGCTTTTCAGAGGACTTACCATGGTACCAGCTACTTTACAGGAGGAGGTGCTGAGAGAGTTTCACACTTCCCCATTAGCGGTACATCCAGGAGTAGCGAAGATGTACCAGGATCTCAGACGACAACACTGGTAGCCGGGTATGAAGAAGGTTGTGGTAGAGTTCATTTCTCGATGCCTCACCTGCCAGTAGGTGAAGGCAGAGCACCAGGTACTATCTGGATTGATATAGACCTTAGAGGTCCCAGAGTGGAAGTGGGATGGGATATCTATGGATTTCGTGACTGGACTTCCATGTACTTCCAGAGGACACGACTCCATTTGGGTGATCGTCGACCGACTCACCAAGTCGGCCCACTTCTTACCCATCAGAGAGAAGGGCTCAGTGGAGAGCTTGGGACGTCTCTACGTTCCGGAGATCGTACGACTTCATGGTGTTCTATCATCTATCATCTCTGATCGAGATGATCGCTTTACTTCCCAGCTTTGGAAGGGGTTTCAGGAGGCTTTTGGTATGTAGCTACGCCTAGGCACTGCCTTTCACCCAGAGACAGATGGTCAGACGGAGAGGACCATTCAGACTCTCGAGGATATACTTTGTGCATGTGTCCTCGACTTTGGTCGCAGTTGGGAGGATCACCTACCTTTGGTGGAGTTTGTGTACAACAATAGCTACCACTCCACCATTGGGATGGCACTATACGAGGCATTGTACGGCTGACCTTGCAGATCACCTCTGTGCTGGACAGACCCTGGGGAGTCAGCACTTGTGGGACCAGAGATGGTACAGGCCATGATGGAGAAGGTACAAGTTATCCAGGAGCGGATGAGGATAGCTTAGAGCCGACAGAAGTCTTCTGCTGACAGGAGGCAGAGACCACTAGAGTTCGAGGATGGTGACCACGTTTTCTTATGGGTCTCACGTCGACATGGATTATGGAGATTTGGCCGGGGCGGCAAATTATCTCCATGCTTCATCGGACAATTTTAGGTTCTCAGCAGGATAGGCGAGGTTGCCTATCGCCTGGCTCTACCACCTCAGTTGCACCAGGTGCACGACGTCTTCCACGTATCTCAGCTGAGGAGATACGTGCATGACCCGACGCATATCATCGACCATGGGGAGCTGGACATCGATGAAGGGGATAATTTTACGAAGGTCCCGGTGGAGATCGAGGATCGACAGGAGCGGGTCCTACGTGGGCAGTTGATTCCTCTAGTGCGCATCAGGTGGCAGCACGGGAACCTCAAGAAGATCACTCAGGAGCGGGAGGCTCATATGCGTGCTCATAACCCTCATTTTCCCCCTAGTTTGTGGTGTATCTTTATGGGGATGTAAATCCCTGAGATGGGAGTAATTTAAAGACCCGTAAATTTAAAGGAAAAGTTTTTCTTAAATTCTTTGGGATTTTATGAGTACGCAGTTTCTGATGGCACCGGATTTCAAGGCCCGGTGTGCCCGGAATCAATTTATGAAGTTTAGCTCGGGTACGTTCAGTGAATGAACGAGCTGGTTTTTCTAACTTTTGAATCGGTGCTCATAATCAAAATCTGAGGGAACCGATGAAACCACAGCGTCAGTAATTGCTTAAGATGAACTTTTCTGAGTTGCATTTACATGGGAGGAGTTGTAAAAAAAATTGGGGATTAAATGATAAGTAAAATAAAATTGTGTGCAAATTTTATTTCATTCGTGGTGGTTAAACTCTCTCATGGGAAGTTGTTAGTGGTGCCCATGACCACCCAACTTCCCATGTGTGGTTATGTGGGAGGTGGGGCCCACACAATCCCTCACATTTTCAAATTCCCTAACCCCACTGAAAGCCCCTCTTAGATTATGTGGCTCTCCCCCATATTAATTCTTGCCAACTTATCTCTCCATTTAACTTGACAACACAAGTCTAATTAATTATGTGATTTCATTTTTCAACTTTTGATGTTTTGAAATGTGGGCACAAGTAAATAAAATATGGAAAGAGCCTTATTTTTTTGGGATGGTTGTTTCGTTGTGTGGATGATTTGGTAAGAAAACTCTAAGTCTTTGATGAACATCATCTTCATCATCGTTGAAGAATGCGAAGAACACATGTTCCATCCTCGACTTCCTTTTTCTCGATACTTGACGAAGCGACGTCGTCATTCCGCGACAATGTCTATGGAACAACAGAGAATTCCCATTCTTCTCCAAGTGATCAACCTTCGTGAATCGAGGTAGGGATTGTTTTTTAATTCAAGAATTATTTCAACGTTCGTCGTTAATAATTGGCCACCTGTTATCAATTTAACGGGAGGAGGTCGGACCGCACAAACACGACCGATCCTCCACCCCTTTGTTGTTGATCACCATCGTGGTTTGGAACGGAGGCACCGCGGTGCAACGGCACTGTGCGGGAAGGAGGAAAACTGCAACAAAGGGGAATGGCGCCGTCATGCCGCGCCGGTGAAGACGTGGCCAAGGGTGGGCCACGGCGGAGGGGCACGGCGCCGTCGCACCATGTCGGAGCACCATGGAGGGACACGGCCGCGGCGGGCCGCGGCGGAGGGGCGTGGTGCCATCACGCCGCGCCGGTCGGACAAGGGTCGCGACCTAAGGTTGAGGCGGTGTCGAGGAGGGCGGCCGGACTCCGCCGGCTGCCAGCGCTTCAGGAGGCGGGACCAGCAGGACCCGCGTGGCACAACCGGTCGGCCATTACGGCCTGCTGGATTCGGGATGTCCGGGGGTTGTAACCCCCGGCGGATGTCAAAGGGCGGGCCCCTCCATGTGGGGGCCGCCGTTTCAAAACAAGGGGGTACAGTGACCTCCCCCCTTCCACTTCTGCTCAGCGCGCGGGCGCCCGCACCGGGCCGAATCGGCCACGTCGGGCCGGACCGCCTGCACCGTGTCGGGCCGCCCGTGGGGCCGGAGCCCCTCGTCGTGCCGGAGCCCCGCGCCGGGCCAGCCAGCACCGGCTAGGCCGGGCCGCGCCAGCTGGCCCAAGCCGCAACCTAACAGGCCGGACTCGAGTCGGGTCGACCCGGTTTGGGCCGACCCAGGGGTATGAGTCCGGGTCGAACCGGGCCTGAACCCCCTGTTTTCTGGACAGAACCGTTCAAATGCCCATAACATGGGAAATAGACCTCAGTTCGATACACCGTTAGTTGCGTAGTGATCCTTGGATTGAGATGGTCGTTTCTGTATATTATACTGAAGGTTTCTGAGAACTTTGGGTACATCCAGGATGGTTCGAAAATGAAACCAACCGAGCCCTCGGAGAGGAAACACTTATTACTTGACCTCTAGACGTCCGATTGACGTTTATTCGACTATGTTAGATTCCCCTTAGTGAGACGGTTCTTTTGGATTACTCCACTTGAGGTTTGGATGTAGCTGGATTATGGTCGGGTTGGTTTTATCTTAAAAACCAACCGGGCCCCTAGGACGAAAAAGCCAATAACTCTCAGACCGAGCGTCCGATTGACGTGCCGTCTGTCGCATTGAGTTCCTATTGACGAGACGGAACATTGGATACATCAACTCCGTACTTCGTGTCAGTTGATGTATCGACCCCCCTGGATCGTCGAGCGGACCCTCCCGGAATCGAGCATGCTGTGTGCGGGAACTCTAGAGTTGGCTGCAATTGCGACGACGATGACGACTGTACGGGGATCCTCCGTGGGATCGACAGCGACGACGACCGTACTGGAATCCTCCATGGGTTCGATGACGATGACTAATGTTCTTGTATCCTATGTGGGTCTGGGAGTACTTGACAACTATTCTTGTATCCTATGTGGGCCCGACAGTATTTGACTCTGTACTTGTATCCTATGTGGGTCTGATAGAGTACCAGGTCTTGTATCCTTTGTGGGTCCGACAGCTTAGCTGGTTTTGTATCCTATGTGGGTCCGACAGCTTAGATGAATCTGTGGCTACATCTGATCTTCTCTATCGTCTTACGAAGAAGTGTACCTGTGTGAGATGAGTCTTGACTTTCAATCACTATCTTTGATGTGATTGTTTTTCTATCCTGTGTGGATTGGGTCATGTAATCCTGTTTGGATTGGATTGTGCTTTCCTGTGTGGACTAGATTGAACTTGGGCTCGGATGTTGGAGGCGAACTGGAATTTATGACTTAGGTATATGTATGGGCATATATCTAATTAGAGTTATTTGTTACTTCGTGATTGTAACTTTCCTTTGTGGTTTATCCTTCGTGGATTCTGGGAGACCGTCGGGGGTCTCAGGGTCCCAACTGAGTAGAGTATACTCACCCCTACACGGGCTAAGCCAACACTATGTTGTGTTGGATGCAGACGACGGAAAATGCTGATCATGATAGGAGGTCGTGGAGTTGGACGGTACCTGGAGGTGGATCACTGGATGAGATGTACACGGAGCGGACGGTTGGGGCCAGGAGCGGAGGAGACTATATGTACCCAACCTTCAGGTGGGATTTCCAAAAAACAGATCGGTGTTGCTGCTTTACTTTTCTGCTGTTGTACTCTCTTTTCAGTTTTACTTTACTTTCTGTTGGGTTTGTATTCTGGCCTATTTACTTTCCAGCACTTACTATTGTACTCAGTTTACTTACTGTTTATTTCTTCTTGCATACTCTGTGGTGTTCGTTTTCTTACATAAAGGCAATTCCTTACCTTATATCAGGATTTACGCATTTGTTGCTAGTCGCCAGCCCCTAGCCTATGGAAGGTGGGCTTGGGGTAGTCACGACATGGGTCCCGAGGACGGATCACGACAGTACATGCTATGTAGTCTCCCATTAAATGAATGAATTAGATATTTAATTAAATTTAAAATTTCACCATTAAATCCTTATTTTATTAGTTTTCTCCACATTCTATATTTGAAAATTTAATAATTGTTTTAAAGATTATTAAATTCTCAATTAATTTATTATAATTAATATGTTATTTCTAGATCTTCCTTTTATTTGACATGAATGCCATAAATTATGGGTATTTTCAATTAAAATTTAATGATCATTAAGATGAATAGGAATTAATTAATTAATTAATTACATAATTAATTGGTAAATTAATTAATTCATGGTCATTTATTATAATAATGAATAATGAATAAGGAAATTAATTCTAGCCAGTTACTTTTATGTATTCGTTGCATGTAGGACTGATCATGAGCTTGACCAGGACCTATGTATGTGTTTGTATTTATTTTAATTTTTTTTCATGGGTTTTAAATTATTTAATATTAAATTAAATTATAGCCTTCCATTCACCACCCTCCATTATTATCTAGGACTTATGTGTTAAGGATATTTATAAAATCCTCTTTAACTCATCCTTTGGTCACCATCACCTTCATGTGAGTAATAAATCCATTTAATTAATAGAGCATCCCATCGCACGTGAAAGTGGTTCATGACAGAACCATGATGATGCCAAATTTGTGATACACAAATATACAGGTGAAATGCTATAAGAAATAAATGAAAAATGGTGTTATTCCCCTATGTCATAGGTTTATTTAATGTACGGTCATTAAATCAACCATTAGACAAGATAATGATAAGGTCATTTACATTATTTACTTATTTCTATCCTTCAATTATTTATTTGACGTATGAAAGACCTCAGTCACATAAATGTATGAATTAACATGAAAATACTGAAATTAAATAAATGAATTATGCATTAATTTTTTATCCAACATGGTTATTCATTTTAGTAAAATCCACCTTATATTAAAAATACATGTAAATGGTAAAACGAGATAAAATTCAAGAATAAATTAATTAAATTCCCTAAACCTAATATTCATTCAAACTAAGCCTTCCATTATTAGATTAGAAATGAAACCATAGAACTATGTGTAGTACATGGCTAATGTCTGGACACTTACATTTATCATGGGGGTTCTCATTAGATTTTTGGGTTGAATTAATTGAAATTTTATTGAGTTTAATGTCCATTTCTATTCAATATAAATTTTGAGAAAAGTGTTTTGAAAATAAAAGTTAGTATTTTAGGATAGGGGATTCCACTCAATGGATCAAGGAGATGCAATCTTAGAGTTGGAAAGATGCACTACCTAAATTAATTTCTTATGGTTTTAATGGAAAAAGTCTAGATCATTAAGAAATGTAATGGGGATCATTTCCATGATAAATTCATAACATATATAAATCCTTTGTTCAATGGTGAGGGCTATTGGGACTTGATAAAATAGTGGGATATTTAATAAAATTAATAAATTTATTTATTATTTATGATATATTTAGTATAAAAGGAATGTAACGTGCCATTTTAAATTTTTGAATAAAATTAAAACATCATAATCCTTATTATCCCTATAATAAATATCAGATAAAGACAACATCCTAAATGGTAGTAGATTCTATGAATGGTTTAGAAACCTTCGGGTTGTTCTAAACCATTAAAGGAAATTGAATGTGATAGAATCTTCAATGATTGATCTGACTACTAAAGAGGTGTGTGATGATAAGTTCATTTTCTATGAAAACCATTTGAGATACATGGTCGAAAATCATTGTTTTATTATTTCATTGATGTCTTGTGAACTAATGAAGTCTCATGAAAACATAGATGCATATAGAATGTTTGAGAACCTTCTTGTTGTATAACATGAGAGATCTAGATAGGAACAGTTTAATATTTCAAAGGAACTTTTTTAGAGAAATCATATAGAGGGTAGCCTAGATGGGACTCACATACTCAAGATCATTGGCTACGTTGAGAACCTAGAGGTTCTTGGGTTTTAAATCCCCAAATAACTGGGAACTGATCTTATTCTATCATAACTCCCTCAGAGATTCTCTAGAGATTTTGGGAATTTAAATTTTAAAAAAATATATTAATTCAATTCCAAATCATCTCACTTTTCATCTCTATGTTGTTTTGGATACAAAGTGTGAAAATAATTTTGTCCTTGTGTTGGAAAAATAGAGAGTGAAACAGAATATCACTTAGTGGAAACTATATTCACACCCTTCCCCAAAGAGGAATATCAAGGGGAAGTCAAGGGAATGTGATGATTCCTAATTCTCATGTGGGAAGAAGGGATAATGGAATGAAAACTACACCTATCTAAAGAAGTAATGAGGAGCTCCAGGTTTCTTTGTTTTCAAGTGGAATTTATCTATTTATTAAATTTGAATATTATATTTATCTTTTGGTGCTGACATATGTAATAAATTATGAAAACCAAGTAGATTTAAAACGATTGACTGAGGGTGGATAGATCTAGGAGCATCCAATAGAGATAAACATGTTGATGTAGATATTAGGGACTATCGACTCACATTTCCAATCAGAATGATATTCATTTGAAAGGGTTTTTATTATGTACATTAAATTACCAAAAACACTATTTATTTATCTAGACTAGATAATAAATAATTTATTTTCAAATATTGGAATAATTTTTGTTTCTTTTATAATGATAAAATTTGTTATGGTAGGGAACATTTAAATAATTGTCTTTTGTTTGGGATTACAAAGACTATGTAATGGAAATTGATAGCAAAGATACATTACAAGACTCATACCACACCCAACATTGGAATCACCATCTATGTAATTTAAATGATAATTGATTGAATAAATTACATTAAGATAGATATTTAGATTACGTTCTTCAATTACTTCATATCGATTTGTGTAGAATATTTCCTACTAAGTCAAGAGGTGGGTATTCATGCATTATAACTTTTATTGATGATTTTTGTAGATATGGATATGACTACTTAATGCGGTATAATTAAGATTCTTTTGATAAATTCATATAATTAATGAATAAATTTGAGAACCATCATGATAAGAAGATTAAGAAAACAGTCTTACAAAATGGTGGAAAATATTTTAATATATAACTCATTGATTATTTATGGGATTTTAGGATAATATATCAACTCAATCCTCTAAATACTGCTCAGTGGAATGGTGAAATTGAATGGATGAACCACGCCTTTTTTTGACATGGTGAGGTAAACGATCAGTTTTGTGAGTCTTCTATTATCCTTTGTGGGATACATGTTAAAAAAGTCCTCATATATACTAAATTGAGTTCCAAATAAAGAAATAGATGGTATACCATACCAATTATGGAATGGAATAAAACTTGTGTTATATTATTTATATTATTGGGGTTGCGAATAATTTATTAAGGCATCTTCAGGTAAAAAACTTGCACCTGAAGGTACACAATGTATCATTATAGGATATCTGAAAGAAAAAATGGATAATACCTATAAAATATTTCATACAAAAAGGTTCTGATTTAAATATATCCCTATTTTATTAATTTTGGTATTATCCTTAAAATAGATAGTGGTAGAAAGATATACTTCAATGAATTATATGTTCAAGATACAAAAGTGTTGGCAGAAGAATAAATTTCACAGACCGGTGTGGAAGAATAAATTGTTCCTTAGACACAATTACTGTGTAGGAGTAATAAAGAGTTTATAGAACCATAAAAGTTTTATTTTATTGTCAATATGGATGGTGAGTCATTATTTTTTTGATAATAATGATCCTCTAACCTATAAGTAAGTAGTAAGTGGAATATATATTTCTTAGTTCCAAGAGTCCAGAAATTTAAAATTGATTCCATGTACGAAAAAAAATTATAGATTTTTGTAGAACCTATAGAATATGTAAATAACAAAGGTTAAAATGGGTTTTCAAGAAGAAATTGGACAAATAATGACAAGTTATTACCTAGATGGTCTTACTAGTGTGAAAATTATTTAAACAACATCAAGGAATTGACTATGACGAACATTTTTTCCCAGTTTCAATGCTAAAATCCATCATAATTCTACATTCCTATGCAACATTACATGATTATGAGATTACAAAAATATATGTTAAAATAGAATTCCTTAACAAGAATAATCAAGAATATGTTTATATGAAACAACCAGAATAGTTTGTGACTCCAAAGTATTCTAAAAAGGTATACAAGTTGAAAAGATCCATTTATGGATTAAATCAAGCATCCAGGTCACTGATCATTAATTTTTATGAGGGAATAATATAATTTGGTTTAATAACAAATGAATTTAATCCACATGTCTACAAAACTTTTTGTGGGAGTGCATTGGTTTTCTTAATAGATTATATTGACTACATAATATTACGTTGAAATGAAATATCAGTGTTATAGTTTATTAAAACATGGGGTAATAAATATTTATATACGAAGGACTTAGGAGAGGAAGAGTATATTCTTGGGATTAATATTAAATTTTATAGATATTATAGATTACTCGGGCTAATTCAATTTAAATACAATGATAAGATACTAAGAAGACATCCTTTGGAACAATCTAAGAGTTAATTATTACTAGTGTCACATGGAATTCATCTTTACAAGAAAATGTGACCTCAACAACATAAGGAAAGAAATTGAATGGAAATGATTCTATAAATATCAGTGATTGGGTAAATCATGTATGTTATTTTATGTTCTAGAATAGATATTTCCTATGCATTAATTGTGGAAGAAAGATATCAAAATGTTCTAGGTGACGGCCATTGGATAGTAGTCAAGACCGTCCTTAATTATATAAGGAATAATAAGTATATTTTTCTAGTATAAAAAGGAGTTTAGGAACTCTTTATGAGAGGATATGAATATTCTAGTTTTTATAACGATAAAAATGACATGAAGTCACAAAAGAGATACAAAATATTTTTTAATGGTGGTTCTATTTGATAGAAGATATCAAAGAAGTTGGTGGTGGTATATTCTGTAGTAGAGTCTGAGTATATTGTGGCTTCTAAGGAAGATTTATTAGTAGTATGTATGGAAAGATCATCCAAGGGCTTGACGTGGTACCTAGTAGTAAATATCCTATCACACTCTATAATGATAATACTATTTAAATGTCTCTTTAAAAATAACTAACATCACATCGGTAGATGAAGAACATTCTTTGTCAGTATCATATCTTGATGGATTTTTTTTAGAGAGTAGAAGATTCATTAGGAAGTATTTCCACAGAAGAACACATGGTGGAACCCTTGACTAAAGCCTTAACTCAGAAGAAACATCAATATCATGTTATGTCTAGTGTCCTAAAGGTTTTATTCATTTTGATCTAGTCCATGTGGGAGTTTTTTGGAGTTGGTTTCCTAGGACCAACTGTTTAAACAATGATTACATGTATATTCGATGTATCCAATATTAATAAAAATTATTATAACATATTTATCATTGTTATTCATAAACCTAATGTAATAATGGCCTAGAGTATACATTTCATTGATAAGGTTATCGTAGTTCCCTGCCATGATGAGAACATTGATGTGTTCTGATGATATTATTAAATAAATTATGTTGTTGGATAGATTACAATGATGGGACACATAGTACATAGAATTTTAGGTGCAAGTACTAAAATGATGATGAGTCTTATTCTAATGACATTAGAACATGGTAATCTTTATGATGGTAGATAATTATAAAAAACCACTAATAGTAATTTTGGATGTTTTGGTGTCATTAGATATTACTATCTATAAGTGTGTGTGATAGTCCTTAGGATTTGAAATTATTATTAATTCATGTTACAACTAGTGTACTTAGATGTATTTTGTATAAAAGGATGTCAAAATTTCATGGGGAGTTGGATAAGTTGGGTGTTTCACGAGTGACATGTCATCAATAGAGAAGTTGAGGAAGTAATTTTCCCTTCCATATTTATGGAATATGATATCTTGACACTTTGATTGGAATGAACTATCACACTAAATTCCATGGATATGGTGTAATGATGTGTTTATTTCATATATTCAATGAAACATGTATCGATCAAAAAGGTTGGTGACATGGATGTGAATGCATATTTATTAGATATTGAGACAAAGGTATTATATTACAGAGTAAGTGTTTGTAGGTAGTTGTTATCATTGTGACCTTGAGATATTTCTCTTAGGTTACTTAACTAGTTGCCAGATAGTAATCTTTTAGTTTAGGAAAGCCCACCTGATACAGAAGAGAATTACTAATAGAGGGCCATACACACAAATTGTTAACATTTTTCTTGATTATATTCTATATGAATTTACTTAATTTGATAAATATTAATATAAATATCAAGGAATAATTTTATTCACATTTTATTTATCTCCAATATTCAAAATATAATAAATATTTATTTTTTATTAATAAATATCTTATTTTATTACATGAATAAATATAAAATTTTTATTCACTTGATTGTGAATAAAATAATTATTTTATTTATTAAATATTTTAATAAATAATTATTCGATAGGTTTTCAATAAAATATTCATTTATGTATAAAATATTTATTTGGTTGTTAAATAAATTCTAATGGATTTTGAATGGACCAACATCGAGTCTGGTGAAAAATATTAATTAACAAGGCCATTAAATAATATTTTTTATTACACAAGATGATGCACAACACAAGATAATAATAATGATATTATTATTATGTGTCATGGGGCATATTAAAATGTTTAAATGTTATTTAAGTACCAAAATGCAATTAAATAATATTTTAACCTAAACCATAACTCAATAAATAAATAGTAATGTTTATTGAATATTCCACACAAAAATATAGAATATAGAATTGTTTTAGACAATTTAGTCTCTCTAAACTCTTAATTCTAACTCCCTATCAAGAATAAGAAGCACAAAAGTGATTTTTTCATGACATAAGAACGTTTGATCAGTATAGAACAATGCAAGAAATTTGATTCTCCATGCTAGAATCCAATGATGGACTAGTGTTTCTCCTAGATCATTTCTGCATGTGTGGATCACTGTTATAGGTATTTTACCCTTGGATCATCACAACGCAATATAGGCAATCCAAAAGCATATTTTTGGATGATAAAAAATCCTCAACAAAGAATGTTTTTAACACTTGGTATTTATTTCATTCAACATTTAATAAATTAATTTTTAATTTATTTGAAAGATCCTCACTCATGGATTCAAGAAAAATTTATAGAAAGAAATTTTAATATATTTCCCACCACGGATGCTTCCACTGTTCTTGGAACCATCACATTATGTGTTATATTACACAAAACACGTAATAGAAATGAATAATAAAACAGCCTCAGATGACTCATACCACAACCAACTTTGGAATCACCATCTAGGTTATGTAAATTAAAAGAACACGACTAAAAAAATGTTAAGATGGATATTTAGATTATTTTAAAATAAAAACACTTTGTGTATGTCATGCAAATTTGAAAAATTAAAATGGCTAATTACCCATTTAGTTAGAAAGATGAAAGGGAAAAAAGATATTCTTCAATTAGTTCATACTAATGTGTGTGGACCATTTCCTATTGAAGTAATGGGTGGGTACAGATACATAATGACTTTTATAGATGATTTTTTTTAAATATGTATATCTCTATATAATGAGTCAAAAGTTTTATTTTTTTGATAAATTTAAGGAATATAAGAATGATATTTAAAACCAAATTTTTAAGAGAATAAGAAACCCTGCTCAATCCATGGTGGAGAAGATATTAATAAATACATCATTGATTACTTATAAAAGTTTCAAATCCTCCCCAAACTCACAGCTCCTTACACACCTCAGTCGGAAAAAGTAAGAGAAAGGATGAACAACACCTTTTTGGAAAGAGTGAGATCAATGATGATTCATGATAATTTTCTATTATATATTTAGGGATATTAATTACAAAAATCTACTCACATACTATACCAAGTACCAATTAATTGATAAATGGTATTCTATAAAAATATAGGTGTGGAAGGAAAATAGTTTTATTTAATTTACATGTGTGGGGAAGCAAAGAATTTGTTAAGGAATGTTTAGGTAATGAACATTCACCTTGGGACACAATGTGTACATTTATAGGATATCCCAAGGAATCATGGGGATATTAACTACACCAGCCCTTAAAAATGGTTACAGAGAAAAGACACGCCATATTTTATGCAAGGGAGAACATCTGTAAAAGTGATACATGGAGTGAGATAGACCTCATTGAAGTCAAGGACCAATATACACAAGATTTGGTACATGAATAGATTCCACAAATCCATTTGGAAGATGAAATTATTCAAATGGAAAAAAATTTTAGTTATACAAGGGAGGATATAGAACCATAACATTATGGTTTTCTTGTGATCGATGATGGCGAATCATTATCAATTGACAATAATAACCCTCTAACCTATAAGGAATTAGTAAGTGGCACATATTATTCCAACTGGAATGAATCCAAAATTTATAAAATGGATTTCATATAGCAAAACCAATTCTGGATTTTGGAAGACTGTCTAGTAGATGTAGAGGCCATTGGTTTTAAATGGGTATTAAATAAAAAATTAGACATGGTAGTGTATGTATGTACCTATAAGGAACAAATAGTTAAAAAAAGGGTTAAACTGTGTTAAGAAATTTACTATGTCAAAATATTTTCACTAGTTTCACGGATGAATTCCACCAAAATTGTAATTTCCATTGCAACCTTACATGATTATAATATTTTTTAAATGGATGTCAAAATAGCTTTACTAAATGGGATCCTACAGGAGGATGTATTTATAATATAACCCAAAGGGTTTTGGACTCCAAAAGATGGAAACAAGGTATGGAAGTGGTAAAGATCCATTTAACGATTAAATAAAGAATCCAGGTCATGGAAATTTCAATTTAATGAGATAATAATAGGATTTGGTTTCATGAAGAATGAATATAAGACATGTGTCTATGAATGGTTTAGACGGAATGTGATCATTTTTTTAATAGTACATATTGATGAAATATTACTCATAGGAAATGAAATACTAGTGTTCTAGTATGTTAATACATGGTTATGTAAATACTTCTCCATGAAAGAAATTATAGAGGCATTATAAATTTTTGGGATCAAGATTCACCTTGATATATTCAATACATTACTCATCTTAATTAAAGGTGCATACATTAATATGTTACTAAATAGATTCAGAATGGAAACATCCAATAGTGGATTATTTCTTATTTCGCATGGAATTAATCTTTCTATGAAAATTTATCCTCAATCAAATTTGGAAAGAAACATTATGGAAAATATTCTGTATGATTATGTTATTGGATCATTCATGTATTCTATGAAATGTAATAGGATAGATGTTTCCTACACATTGAGTGTGGAAGAAAGATATCAAGTTGATCCTGGTGACCTCCATTGGATGATTGTAAATATTATCCTTAAGTTTTTGAGGTGTACTATAGACATTTTGCAAGTATATGGAGGATATAAGGAATTAGACCTCAGTGGATATAAATATTGTAGTATCCAAACTGATCAAGGTGATATGATGTCAAAAAAATTATACATCTCCACATTGAATGAATGTACTTTGAGCTGTATGAGATTAAAGAAGGTTTTGTCCATATATTCAATATTCAGTTTGGGGTATATTTTGGATTTTGAGGTATATAAAGAATTATTATGGATGTGTAACATCATCTAAGATATTGACAAGGTACCTTTAAATAATTATCCTATCACACTCTATTGTGATAATAATCGGCGGTGGATCTCGAAAAAAGGAAATGTTCAAATCAGTGGACAAAGAATTAACTTCCTTTGTATCATCTCTTGTGGAATTTATTTCAGATATGTAAGGTTGAATTTATTTTTATATCCATGGAAGAAAATGCAGAAAACCCCTTGACTAAATCCTTTTCTCAACAGAAACATGATTTTAATATGAGGGTGACCAGACTGGATTTTGTAGGTTTCTGGATCTTGTTTATGTGTGACTTTTGGGGAGTTTGTGACCTAGGAGCAGTTGGTTTTACTTTTATTACATGTATATTTGATGTATTGAATATTAATTAATCATATTATTTCATATTGTTATTTGATCTGCATGGATTTAATGTAATAATGACCTAGAGTATTTGTCATATTGATATGGTCATAGCACTTCCCCGCTATGATGAGAACCATGAAGAGATATGACAATATTATTAATATAGTTCTATGATTGTATAATATAATTTTATAGGAAACATAGTATTTATACCATCATTTTCAAGTACTCATAAGTGGATGAGGCTTCTTCTCATGATGTTCACACTTGGTAATCTCCAAGGTGGGTGATTTGGAGAATAAACAAACCAGTCAACATTATGTATATCTTAGTGTCATTGGATATTCCCATCTATAAACATAGATAATGGACCTTATACATTAATATTATCATTATTTCATGTCATGACCCACACACTTAGATTTACTGGAGAAATTTTTTCAAGTTATATATTGGTGGAAAGTGGGGTACATTGTGCGAATTATGATTAACATGTCATTAATGGATAATTCAAAGTTGTATTTATCCATTACATCTTTATAAAACCTGATATCTTGGCCCATTGATTGGAATAGAATCGTCACTAGAAATTAAATGTCCACAGTGCAATAATGAGTTCATTTTAGATATTCAAATAAAGAAGTATCAATTTTATAGGTTGATGAAATAGTCAAGAATCCCACTTGATGAGATATTTTGAAAACGATATTATATTACATAATGGGTGTTCATATGTGGTAGTCAAAATTGGGATATTATATTCTTTATCATTGGTATCTTGACTTGTTTTTAGATAGTAATCTTGGACTTTAGATAAACCCAACCAACTCCAATGAGAATGAATCTTAAAGGGTCACACACTAAGTATTTCTATTGATATTGATTAAATTCAATTTTAACTTAGTTAATAGAATGAATATTATTCTCTTCGTCGAGAAATAATTTTATACATGATATATTGATCGCATGAATTTAATAAAAATTTATTCACCAGCATGTGAATAAAAATATATTTATTTAATTTATTTAATATTTAATTAATATTTATTCATCATTATATGAATGAAATATTTAATTATGAATAAATTATTTATTCATACATTAAATAAATATCAATGAATCTGAATGAAATAAGACATATTCTGGTGATAAATAGTTATTTAAAATAGAGAAATATTATTTATCAATTGCATAAGTTGGCACGTGCTAGAAAATAATAATATTATTATTATGTGGCATAGGGTTTCATTAAATGTTATAATATTACTTAATTGAAAACATGAATGAAAATTATTATTTTAACCTAAAACCTACTTATCTAAATAGATGGTTTTTCCATTGTCTGGAGTATCAATGTGCAATATGAAAGGAGAGAATTGTATCACACAATGAATTCTCTCACAACTCCTCATTCTCTTTTTCCCTCTCACGAAATAAATGAATGATTTATTTCCATAATACCAAAGAATGAGTGGTCAGTAATGAACATAAAATGACATTTGATTTTCTACACTACTACTTAGAGATTGAGTGGTGTTCCTTATAGATCATATGATAATTTTCAATCACCACTACTGGGATTCTATACTTGGATCCTTATAGCACAACACATGTAACCTAAAAGGATCTTTTCAGATGACTAAAATTTATCGATGAAGAAATATCCAAATCCCATGTATTAATTTATTTAGATATTAAATTACTTAATAATAAATTTCATATTGAAGAACCTCAATAAAAGTTTCAAGTGTTAATAATTAAAATAAATATTTGTATATCAACAATTACCACACAATTCAGATGCACCTAAAACCAATAGAGAAAACACAACTAGAAAAATTATTCATAGAAAATTCATGGGATATTTTGATTCCCATATAATAAAAAACGTTTTTTTAAATTTCATTAGTAGTTAATAAATGTCAAAAAATGAATATTGATTGATATAAACATGTATCACAATATAAAATATGGAATTGTTAAGGATCAATATTATATATGAGTTATTGAGGAATATTATAGAAGATTTTGTGAAACACTGATCTCTATGAATATTTTATTTGATATAAAAAGAGCTGAAATATAAGGTATCATCATATATTACGTAGAATACGTTTTCTATATGACATAGTGATTTAAAGAAAACCATGTGTGGATTGAGTCATATATAGTGACACAATAATAATGGATATCATAATATATACATAGATCATTTTTTGGTAGTAATTGGAATTATCATTTTACAAAATTGACTAAGCTATATATTTTATTATTATTAAAATCCATTTTTGAGTTAATGTTGGTGAAAAATAGACATATTCTTAGGAATTTTGATGATATATAATATAGATAATATAATCAATGACTTATAATAATTGATAAACAAGGAAATTTCATATAAAAAAATAATCAAATTTCATAGGCTAATATTATAACATTGATGGAGATCAAATACATTACTCAACATTATATAGAGGATTTAATGATGTATACAGCTAAATTTTTTGTTTCATTTATTTCTAATATAAGTTTTAATTGGATTTCATGTTGATGATTAGTAATGATGTTAATGAGCTTATATGGTAAATATTTTACACAGGTTCTAATTATATGATTTAGTTTAAATAATAAAATTCCAAAAAATTAATTAATAATTATAAGAATTTGGGTTCAGTGGTAAACATGATTGATTCAATGTGATCCTTAAATTGGATTGAATTTAAACATGGAATTTTCCAAAAATAAGTCATTTATACTGTATGTGGTATATGAAATAAACATATAAGATGATTTATGTATTGAAGATTTGATAAAACCACTATAAAACAAGGTTTAATTTATTAATATGGTTTTGATAACAATATAATTATAAATAATGATAAGTAGACTCATTTTAGATTAGATATACACATTTATAATCTTTTGGAGAATAGAAAAGTGAAAATGATGATCAATGAAGATAGTGTCATACTGGTTTGATCACAAATTATTTTTAGGAATGTATCTCATTATCTTTCCACACATTAAATGAATTATTATGTAAAATATGTTATCCAATATTATATTTTTTATTTTATAATTTGACCCTTTCTATAATTTTCTATCTATAATATCAGAGGCATTATAGTGTTTGAAAAATTCACATGTTAGTTTTATATAGATTAGATGTAATGACCTATATTTCCCCCAAACATTCCATTGTGATAATCCAGTCCTTTTGGTGTTCTGGGGGGTCGTAGAGGATTTTTTATCGAGTTTTCCAAAAATCTAGTACCACTATATAGTTTCAATAAAATGGTGGCATCGTTATAATGGCACCGTAACAGAGGGACACCAAAATAGTGGCACCATAATGGAGTCACACAAAAACAGTGGCACACTAACGGTGGCACACCAACAGTGGCACACCAACGGTGGCACACCAACGGTGGCAGACATATGGTGGAACATCGACGGTGGCACATCGAAACTATGGCACCGTAATAATGGAACCCCAAAATGGTGGCACACCAAAATGGTGGCACCATATTGGAGGCATAAAAATGGTGGCACCATAACAGTGGCACTGAAGTGGTGGCACACCTAAATTATGGCACTGTAATGATGGAACTTTAATGGAGGCATTGTGATGGTGGAACACCAAAATGATGTCACATCCTTTTTCAAATTTCTATTTTTTCCTAGTTTCTCCATGTTTTCCTAGTTTGTCCCCCTCTTACATTTTATTTGGCGTAAACCATGTTTAATGCCTTTTTGGGAATTTTTAGAGGCATTTAAAAGGATATTAACTATATCTTTAATAAAATAATTCTCTTGGGACATTGGGATATTCAAACCACATAATCATGACCACGATCCCATGTTAGTGGCTTTTGAAACCATTTCTATTCTGTTGATATAGGATATAGATTTTTCTAAAGAGAATTTTTTCTCCTCTCTTTTATCTTGGTGTGGCATGAGCTCTCCCTCCCCATGGAGTTGCATGACATGTTATATCCATCGATTGAGTTCCTTTGGAGTCCTTCTCGATACATGTGCAACCCCTCCATTTTGGCACAAAGAGGAGTTATGGTTTCCTATTGTTTGAAGTAGGGATTCTTCTGCCACTCATTATTGCTTTTTCATGCGGGGTGGGTGTAGTAATGTTTCATCATGAAGAACACCTATATCATTTTTCCTTAACGAGTAATAAATGAGGTTAAGGGAGTATGATGATCAAAAGATAACATGGATCAATCAAATAACTGCAGGGATGTGATGGTTTTATGTATATTGTTTTAATTGTTATCCATGAATCTTTTTTTGAATTTGATGGCTTGTAAGGCTTGATGAATATAATGGTCACCAGCGGACTTTTATTGAACACATGTGGTGTTATGTATTTTGTTGCGATGGTTTGATAAATTTTTGTAACTTGAAATCGGAATAATCAAGTATAATTCGTTATATATATGGATACCCCATGATCACACATGTTCTGTGATCACCAATATTATTTAATGTGGAATTAGAGAACCCGTCTTACTAAATCTAAATATGAATGGATTAATAGTGTGGCTATGTTCTGTGTTTTGTTGGGTTTTTTACTTCGTGGGGGTTGTGTGAGGTTTCTATTGGTAACCTTGTTACAGGTATGGGGGTGGACAGAGGGGATGACCTTGTGTTTAGGGGGTGGCCTGTTTGTGCATTGGGACTACTGTTTGGTGGTGTTTTGTTGTGGAATTTGTGTATGGGGTGGTATACTATTTGTGATAAAATCTAAAGATGAATGAATTATTGATTATGGAATAGATGGACTTATTGTATAGTGGGACTAATTATATATAGTGGTTGGGAAGTGGGACTACAGGATTGGGTTGTGTCATGACTTCAGGTTTATGGACGTGTTGGGTGTGGTGTTGTTGTGCAGTGGGGTTGCCATTCCTAATTGTGAGAAGATGATTGAGTGGGGTAACTTTGAAGAATGACAGTTTATAGTGGTTGAATGAGTTTCTAGGAAAATGGTGTTGTGCAATTGGATTTCAGGTTGGTTGTTTTCTATTGTATATATGAATGGGTCTTAAAATGGATTTTCCTTACAATCATACCTACTTCCTTATTTTCTTGGGTAGTGTTTAGTGTCCTTTAGCCTTCTGAAAACAGTTTTAGATGTTGTACTTGGTAGTTTCCCTAGTCAGTGCTGAAATAAATTAAATTTAACCCCTTAATTAATGAATGGAAGGTGGTTAAATGACAAGGGGTTTGGCTTGTATTTTATTATGGTTTTTTGTGTGGTTGTTCATATAGGGGTAGCAGCATATGTGGTTCTGTTGTGGGATGATTGTTTGTTTCAAGCCCATAGGTTTGTTTAAGTGTTTTCTTACCTATATGTATAAATTGTAGTTCCTTGTTATTTCTATATGAACCCCACACTTATTGAGCACCATGTTCCAAACAACCCTATTTCATAGGGAATGGTGTCATTCAAAACATCCTAGTGGGATTATGGATGGATGGTTACTGAATTTCTTCCTTGAACCCTCTTCTGGGTTCTTACCGCTTGAGCATATCTGGGAATATTATAATGGATTGAGGTTTATCATAGTCCAATATCCTTCAATTATTGTTTTTTATGGATGAGGGGTCCAATTTTTTTTGGGCTAAGATTTTTTTCCCAAGTATCTTTGAGATGAGGCCCATTTATCATCGATCAAGAGGTGTGGTTGTTGTGGCCCAGGTGTATGCGGACGAGATGTGTGGTATGGTTGTGGCCCATGTGTCTGTGGGTGATATTTTTTTATGGTTTTAGGCTTAGGAGTGTTCTGGAAGGTTGTGGAAGTAGGACTTCATTTTGGAAGGGTGGAATCATCAAGACGTTAGCTGTTAGGAATAAGCAACTAACAAGTGGGAAAGCGGTGCAGGGCACCCAAAATTCACTTTAATTATACTACTACATTACATGACTTGGGTTATTTGGTGACTGTGACTTGTTGAGGATGGTATGGTTATTACTCCTTGGAAGGTTCATTGAGGTTCTATTGTTCTCTCGTAGGGGCATTAGTATGTTTCCCCACTTATGTATGGGTTGATTTAGTTTTATTACTAGGTATTATTGTATACTCACCCAACATTTGTAAAACTATTTTTCATGTATCTATAAGGACTTTGATGATTGTGATGGACATTAATAGCTTGGTAGTCAGGATAATTGTTGTGTAGTTTCTTAGTCTCTTTATTTTGGTACTTTCCTTTGTGATTTTGTTGTACTTTTGTCATAGTTTTTATTTAAATCATACATGGGTTGGATTTTGGTTTCCTTTATATAAATATTTGGTGTTGTTTTGGATTTTTACCATCTCATATCCCGATCTTATTTTCATTAAAAAGGGTAATGTGTTCCTTGTTGTGTGAAATTCTATACCCTTGGTTCTTGTCGCTACTCTAGGGCTTATTGAAGGTGAGACACGATGGTCATTATCTCTCCTTCATCTTGAAGAAGGAAGGGAATGTCACTTTTCTATCTCATCCCACATCTTGAAGAAGGAGGGTTGTGACAGAATGGTATCATAGATGAAGGTTGAGATATAGGATGGAGTTTGGAGTAAGGAACAATGATGATTGCATAACATTGTAGGGAAACAATATTAGTCAGTCCTGGTGCATGAAATTGGCCAGGGGCGAACTGCTAGGACACCAGATTTTAGGTCCCCCCATGATCTGATACATGGAATCTAAGCCAAAAAAATGACAAAGTAAGGCTACAATGATTGTCGGTTAGAGACCCTAGGAAAGGTATAATAATCATAATATCTTGTGTTCTTATGTGTCTTGGGTGTTTTGGGAATTTAAAATAAATAAATTGTTAAAATGAATTTAAAATAAAAGTTCCAGACCTCATGTGATTTAGAGTTCCTTGTTGTCCTTTTCAGATATGGAACTCAAAAGTCACCCAGATGTGGTATGAGCAGTTGAGGTGCAGAAGGCTGACTTGGTTGATCATTGTAGGATAATTGAGAGGAGGAAGATAACTTGTGAAAAAAAACCTTAGTGATTTCCAGCGGCAGACCCTAGGGAAGTATGAAGGCAAAGTTTTAACTTGGAGATGGAGGGATGTCTTGAGGATATGACAATCACCTCTACGCTAATCCATACTCTAAGGGAATACTGGGTTCCTCTATAAGTGAGGTATATTCGAGGAGCAGTGCATCAATGGTGGATGATTTTCCTTAGGGAGTGTAAGGAGACCGATGTCTCATGGGATGAATTTGAGAAGGATTTTTGGGAAAATTTTCTCTCCTCAACTATAAATGATGAGAAGATGTAGGAGCTACACTACCTCTAATAGGGGAATATATCAGTAAGGAATCTAGGGATAAAGTTCCAAAATCTCATAAGCTTTTCTCCAGATCTCTTTCTGGGTGAGGAGTCATCTGCAAGATTCTTGGAGGAGGCACTTTGACCTTCTCTTCAGTGTACTGTCTCCCCCTTTACCCTACCGACATACTTATAAGTTCATAAGAATGCCAAAGTAGAGTATAGGATGAACACATAGGGAGTTTTACCATGAGAGGGGATTCATATGAGTTTGTTGAAGGGGAAGGTAATCAGCAACATGTCTCTGGTGTTAGGGCCTTCTAGGTTTCAGCCAGCGGGAAGTAGGCCTCAACATTTCCAGTTCCGATTTCATGGTCCCCACCTTATCACCATGGGCCCGGGACATATTTTCTTATTCTATAGAGGCCATGGACATATTTGGAGCCATTTCTCTATTTGTTGAAAGTATGTTGGGGGTGGGTAGGTTCAGTTCCCACATCAGCAGCTAATGTTCTTGGTCATATTGTTCCAGCATCAAGGGCAGCAAGCTCCCTCTCCAGCGAGGGTAAACGTTGCTGTAGGAGTCCAACCATAGGGTTCTCCTCATGGACCTTGAACTGGGCATGTTTAGGGAGGAAGATGATTGAATAGGGCTAGAGGACCAGGGCGTGATCAATTGCACATCGTTGAGGGAACAACTCTAGTGGGGATGAAGGTTTTCAAGGTACGATCAATCTATTTAGTAACTTTGTGTTTGGATTGTTTCATTCAGGAGCTTCACACTCTTCTTTTTCACTGAGTCTAGCCCATGCCTTTGGACTATATGTATAGGGAATTAACATGACCCTAGTGTTAAGCACACTAATTAGAGATCATACCAGTCTGTTTCATGTTTACCGGGGATGTAGAATAATGTTGGGGACACATCAGTCTAGTGGGGATCTTCTTCTTCTATAGATGTACCATATGATATAATCTTAGACATAAATTGGTTTTTATATGTGCAAGTATTTAACGATTACTTATATAGGAGAGTCATGTTTTCAGATATGGATGGACAGTGTGTGGATTTTGTTGGCAAGCACAGTCATCAGTAGGGAAGCTAGTGTGTAGAGCCTCTTCCTTTTGTGTTCGCCAAGCTGTCAGAGGGGTCAATGTTTTCTGAGATGGTGGAGGTTTTGGGAGTTTTCTAGGAGTTCTTGTATGTTTTCCCTAAATAGGGTTTGACTCTACACCTTCAACGTGATTTTGGGTTCAGAATATATTTTCAACCCGGTGCCCATCCTATTTCAATCGCTCTCTATCGGATGGCGCCTTCTGAGTTTAGGGAGTTGTGGATTCAGGTTGATGAACTGATGAAAAATGGTTTTAATTGGCCAAGTGTGTAATATTGGGGTGATCCAGTATTTCTTGCGAAGAAGGCACATTGTGTCCTGAGTGTGTGCATAGACTATCAGAGACTGAATGAGATAACAATCAATAACTGTTACCCTCTCTTTAGAATAGAAGATATTTTCAACCAATTATGGGGAGAAGGTTGGTTCTCTAAAATCAATATGTGGTTTGGATGTCACCAATTGAGGGAGAAAGAGGATGACATCTCGAAGAGTTATTCTAGGTGTAGGTATGGGAAATTCATGTACGTGGTCATGCCCTATGGCATTACAAGTTCACCAACCATGTTCATGGGTCTCATGAAATATGTCTTCCACAAGTTCCATGACTGGAGCATCATCACATTCATCAATGATATTATGATTTTCTGAATGTCATAGGAGGAGCACACTGAGCACCGAAGGACTTTCTTGGTGGTATTCTGACACCACCATCTCTATGGGAATTTTTCCATGTGAATGTTCTAGATGTAAGAGGTGCACTTCCTTGGACATTTGGGGTCTTATAAAGGGATAGTAGTGGACCGATCAAAGGTCGAGTTGGTTTTTTCTTGGTCAAAACCCAAGAACATGGAAGTGGTTCACATCTTCCTGGGTCTATCAGGCTATTACCAGAGGTTTGTACCTAACTTATCTTGAGTTGTAGCTCTATTGACAACTTTGACTAGAAAAGACCAGGTCATTGTGTAGTGTGAGATGTGTTATGTATCTTTCAACTATGTGAAGGGGAAAATTTTATGTTCTTCAGTGCTTAGGTTGATAAGGGAAGGGTGGCATTTGAGGTGTTCGGTGATGCTTCTAGTCTAGGATTGGAATGTGTGATAATGCAGCAGCGGTGAGTGATCTCTTATGGGTCTTGGTAGTTATGTCCACATGAATGTTACTATGCCACACATGATCTAGAGATTGTAGTTTTCATATTCAGGCTAATGTTGTGGAGACATTACCTCACTGTGGAGCATTTTTTGGTCTTCATGGATCATAAGAGCTTCATGCATATTTTCTTACAATGAGACATGAACTTGCAGAAGCAAAGGGGGATAGTGTTTCACTAGGAATAAGACTTTGTGACCTCCTAAACCTCAGGAAAGTGGAATGTGGTGACCGATTCCTTAAGAAGAATATCAATTAAGGAGGTTTTTTTGGGAATTCATGGATGATTAGATGGAAATTGATGAGTTGGATGCTTTTCACTTGGATGACGGGGTGGATAGAGATAGAGGCTTTCTATTTCAGAAAACATTACAGGCTTCCTTTCTGCAGAAGGTGGAGGAGTCTTAGTTGGGTGAATCAGAGTCTGATGTGATGTGTGATCATGTTGTATTGGGTGATGCTTCCGAGGGATGGTCAGATGATAGTAAAAATCATATGTTCTTTCATGGGAATCTATTTTTCTTAGTGGTAATGTGTTAGGGAGTTCTCTATGAGTTCCATATCTCACCCTACAAGTGCATCCAAGTGTTTCTAAAATGTACTGAGGCTTGAGGGAACAGTTTTGGTGTCCTAGGGTGAAGCGAGAAGTGGAAGAGTTTTTGGTAATGGGCCTATTGTGTCAACTAGTGAAGGATGATCACCATGTTCCCAGTGGTTGGTTGCAGCACTTAGACGTTACTGAGTGGAAGTGGGATGAAAATGAGATTTATTTCATCATAGGATTAACTAAAAATCAGGGAGGATGAGATTCTCTTTGGGTAGTAGTGGATCAATTGAAGAAATATGCTCACTTCATAGCGATCAAGAAGTCGAGCGTAGTGGATACCTTACATAGTGGTATGTGGATGAGGTAGTGTGGCTGCATGGATTTTCAAGATCCATTTTATTAGGTCGGGATACAAGTTTTATTTCATGAGTCTTGAGGGGATTACATCTTGCCTTTGGCACTCAGTTACGCCTCAACACTACTTTCCAACCTTAGAGAGATGGATAGACATAGAGGACCAACAAAACATTGGAGAACATGTTATGGGCATGTGTTCTAGACTTATTGGGTCTTGGGTGTGACATTTTTCCTTGGAAGATTTGGCATACTATAATGGCTATCACTATTCCATTAGTATGGATCTATTATAAGCTTTTAATGGGAGGTCATATCATTCACCCTTGTGCTAGATGGAAGTTGGGGAGGCATCAATTCTTGGCCCGTACATGCTATAGAGTATGACAGAGAAGGTGCATCTTGTCCATGAGAGGATGAAGGCAGCACAAGATCTATAGAAGTTTTATTACGATCATAGGAGGAGGCCATTGGAGTTCGAGGTTGGAGAACATTTATTCTTGAAGGTTTCCCCTATATGTGAGCAGTGTAATTTAGTATATAGAGAAATATATATCCTAGGTTAATCAATCCTTTGAGGTGTTGGGATGAGTTGGCGAGGTGACATATCAACAGGAGTTTCCACCATGGTTGGAGAGGATCCACAACGTCTTCCATGTCTCTAAGCTCCATCAATATCTACATGATGACTCCAACATCATTTAACGGGGAGAGTTGGATATTGAGGACGAAGTGATGTTTGTGGTGTGACTAGTAAGAATCGGGGGTTGTGAGTCGAAGGTGCTTCTTGGATGGACCCTTATTTTGGTTCATGTGTTATGGAGGGATGGTGTCCTTGAGGAGAGTAATTTAGATCAAGAGGCACATATGCATGCCCAGTACACATAGTTGGTCTGATTTTTTAACTCAAGTTAAAATTTGTGATTTTATTATGATTTAATTCTTGACATTGTTCATTGTCTGTTGAATTGTTACCTTATTATCAGTTTTTTGTTGAAATTTCCAACATGTGGATAGAGGAGGACCTAATCCCTAATCGAGTCACATTAATGTGGATGTGATTAATCTTGTGTAGGAGATTTAGTACAGCCCATAGAAAATAGTATCTTGACATGGAGGAAGGGATTCCATAATCCATATGTTATGGAAGTTGGGGCATAGTGTTTGTACAATTGTTCATGAAATATATGAGAAGGAGGTGTTCTTGGATATCGAGGTTTTCTCTCTAGTTCTAGAACAACATAGGGTGGTTTTTCCTTCTGAGGTATCTTACAAGGAGGCTTTTCATACCCCTCTTTTTCTAAGATTGGTTTTAAATTCTCAGGGATGAGAATAGTTATAGAGATATCTGTTGTAATAAAACATATTTCCATGGTCCGTTATTTTGTGAAAATCTAGTGCTTATGGTTTTCTGTTGGGTCGTAGTTGTTTGATTCAGGAGTTTTCCAATAATAATGTTTCACCAAATGGATTCACCAAAATGGTCGTACCATGATGGTGGCAAAATAAGATGGTGGCACCATTAGGGTGGAACACTAAAACGGTGGCACACCCAAATGGTGGCACCATAATGAAGTCACACAGAAACAATGGCACCGTGAAGGTGGAACACTGAAATGGCGGCACCTTGATAGTGGAAAACCGAAACGGTGGAATACCAAAACAGTGTAACCATAATGGTGTAACACCAAAATGGTGGAACCATAACGGTTACACAATGGAATGGTTACACCATAATAGAGGCAAACTGAAATGGGGGCACTGTAATGGTGGAAACATAATGGTGGCACTATGATTGTGGCACAAAAAATTGTGTCTCACACTTTTACAAATTTCTAGTTTTCCCATTTTCTCCCAATTCTTCCAGTTTCGCGCCTCCTACATTTTTTTGACTTAAAATGAGTTTAAAGACTTGTTTTGCCATTTTAACAGTGTTTCAAAGGATATTAAGTATATCCTTAATATCCAAATTCTCCAAGAACCTTGAGATATTCAAACCACGTGATCTTGACCACAATCCCATGTTAGTGAATTTTGAAACCATTTAAATTCTATTGATATAGGATATGGATGTTTCTAAAGAGATAGTCCTCTAATATGTTTTATATTAGTGTGCCTTGAGATCTCCCTCCATATGGATTTTGTGTTGTGTCATAGCCATCAATTGAGTTTCTTTATATTCATTCTTACTGCTCATGTGACCCCTCTATTTTGGCATAAAAGAGATTTATAGTCACCTATTGTTTCATGTAGAGATTCTTCTACCTATAATTATTTTTGATTCATCAGGGGTGGCTGTAGTAATGTTTCTTCATGAAGAACGGGTGAATACTTTTTCCATAACAAGTAATAAACGAGGGGAAGAGAATATGATGATCAAAAGATAATAGGGGTCAATTAAATATTGGGAGGGAAGTGATGATGTTATGTATAATGTTTTAATTGTTATCAATAATCCTTTATTTGAATTTTATGGGATGTAAGGCCTTCTAAAAATCATGTCCATAGGTGGCATTTCCTTTCACATAGGTTGTGTTCAAAATTTTTTGTGAATATTTGATAAATGGATGCAACATGAAATCTACTTAATCATGTATACATGGTTAAATAAATTGATTCCACGTGATCAAACCTATTATATGATCACCGCTATTATTTAAAGAGGAATTAATGAAACTCTCTTGCTAAATATGAATATTATTTTCTTAATAGTGTGGTTGTGTGCTATGTTTGGTTGGGTTTTTTAGTTCATGGTTGTTGTGTGAGGTTTCTTTTGGTAACCTTGTTGCGGGTATAAGGTGGATAGAGGGTATGAAATCATGTTAGGGGGTGGCATGTTTATGCAGGGGGGTTTTGTATGGTGGTTTTTTCGGTGGGCTTTGTGTATTGGGTGGTACATAAGGTTTGACAGAATATCCGGATAAGAGATTGATTGATTGGGGAATGGATGGACTTGTTGTGTACTGGGACTACCTTTGGGAAGTGGTTGGGTAGTAGGGAAGCACGACTGGGTACACTACCACAAAACAGGGCAAGTGAAGCGCTGCCCTTTATCAGCGCTAAACAGAATGCGCTGATAAAGGGGTATTCCTTTATCAGTGCTAGCTAAAAGCAGTAATAAATTTTACCTTTATCAACCCTAAAATAAGCGCTGATAAAGGTGTACTCTTTATCAGTGCTTTTTTAGCACTGATAATGGTATCTCTTTATCAGTGCTGAAAAAGCGCTGATAATTGAATATTTTAACAATGATTTTATTTTAATGCTGATAAAACATACCCTTTTCAGTGCTTTTAACGATCACTGATAATGGTTCTAGCGATTTTTATTTAATAACCCTAATAGGCCCTCCTCGCTCGCACGTGGTCAAGCTTTCGCGAAAGCTGAACCAGGCCCCTCGTCCACTGCAACCCCCCTCCTCCTCATCCTCCTCCTCTACTCATCCTCATCATCCTCCTCCTCATCCTTCTCCTCCTCCTCTGCTGCTACCTCCTCGGCTCCCGTTGTCGCAACCACCGCTTCCTCTGTCACGGTCGCTGCCTTCTCCATCACTGCTGCCTCTGCCCCCGCTACCGCGACCGCCATTGCCTCTGCCGCCGCCGCTGCCTCCGCCTCCACCGCTGCCTCCACCACTGCTGCTGCCCTCCGCCTCCGTCACTGCCTCTATCACCGCCGCTACCTCCGCCGTCGATTGAATGTATCGTTTCATCCTTTTTCACTAGTGATTCCACATTTTATTAATTTAGTGAATTTTTTTGGTGAGTCTTCTTATTTAGAGAAATTTATTTAATTATATCTTATTTGTTCCTGGAATGTAGTCATTATGTCTTATATTATGGTTCCTTATGTCATCTAGAAAGGTAATTCTAGTGTTGGTGTAGCAATAATATTCTTGGAGATTAGTGGAGTTCTATGATGTCTCATAGGTTTTCTCTTGGAGAATTCTCTTGTTATCTCTATCCAAGAGTGATAGTATCTTGTTAATTCAAATACTCTTGGATTCTACCATTATTAATATTCATTTTCATGTCAATTTATTATCTACCGCTTGGATTTTTCTTCCATGTTACTTTATCTAAAACCATTTATTTATATGTAATTGGTTCTATAAGTTATTAGAGAGATAGATTATTCTAGTTAGTGTGTGAAAATTTTTTAGGATACAAAACACCTAATGGGCATTGATGTTAATGTTGAGATTGTGGTAGGAAGTTCCTTAATAAATAAGTCCTTGTATATGATGTTCCCATGATTAATGGTTGGCACTTGATTCCCTTTCATGATGTTATTGCTTGAAAGAGTGTGAGTAGACCTTGAAACTCGTTCTTTATATATGATCTAATGGTTAGTTTATATCCCCTTGTGAACTATTCTTGATATTCCATATTATTCCTTTATATAGTGTATATTTTTTATGCTATTGAATTACATGTAGAACATGCATGGGTCAAGAATCCATCAGATATAGGATGAGGTGGGAGAATTCCATGCAAGGGTGATGTGTTATCAAATTATGTCAAACAATTTGGTTGGGACATTCCATCATCTAAAATCAACAACCACCATCAGGGTGGGATTGTGGTGTTCTTAATAATGACCATCATTATGATAGGGCATGTCGTGAAAGGTGTGATAATGGAGGATTGATCAGGTCTTACTCATTTGGGATATACTATCTAGAATATACTTGGGTATTATACCTAGAATGGAGGACCTATTGGTCAAAGCGTACCCATTGTAAGTTTATCTTTTATATTTTAAAATTCTGTTGAACTTCTTCTATCGATGGTGGGTTCTATAATTTCTTGTTATCTTAAGGTGTGTTTAACCATGGTGTGGGGTTATTTCGGTTTTAGTGGGTTCTTGGGGTTTTTGGGATGTGGTAAATGGTGTACTCAGATTTAGATTATTTTATTCCCATGGTTTTCCTCTATTTTATGTTTTATTTTCAGTTGGAAATATCCTCTGATGTGTGCCTCTCCTCTGCCATGAATGCACCTCTATCATGTGCTTAACGACACCTTCGCGATGGATTTTCTCCTATTACTCATTGTTTACCTCTTATTCTCATTTTATTACTATTTGATATTTACGGTTATAATGTGAAATGTACGGGCTAAATGCCCCGCTAAAAATCGTGGTCGTTGGTGGTCCTTTTTTGCGCACTAAATGAATTGAATGTTAGTTGATTCTTTTTGAGCATTGGAATATAAAAATTTGTAATTTATGTATACTTGATTTATGAATGAACACCCCAAGATTATAAAACTTCCGTGATAACCCCTGAATTAACAAAGAAAATGCTTGGTAAAATCTAAAATTATGATTGTTTGGTTTGTATGGTGTTGGGATTATGATCACAGTTATGATTTTGTATGGTGTTGCGGTTGTTGGAATGATTGATATGACATTTTTTTCCATTTTGTAGTTCTTCCACCATTGAATATCAATCCAAACATTACCCATTTCAATGGCACCACCAATTTTTTACTAGTGCAATTCCATTGAATTCTAGAAAACCACTTCTAGAGGACTCTATGAGACACTTTAAAATACATGGTATATAGTCTTGTTAAATGGAACATGCTTCACCATACATGGATTTAATATAGATTTTAATTCCACACAACATTTATCTCCAAAATTTACACCACATGACTAATCTTCTGACTCAAACTTGGAATAAGTTTCATTTTAAATGTTACATGTCATGTGAACCTAGGTCACAAAAAATGTATCTCTAAGACATATACTTCAGCATGAAACCATGTACATGCCATGAAATAATGGTAGAACCATATGAATTTTGTTTTACTTCACTCACACCATGTATAGATACCATAGAAACTTTATGTGTATAGACTATACACCCCTAGTGGTCATATAAGGACTACACACCGTGTATTCCACAAAAATGTGATGCATAGCTGGGGAGGTGACTCAGTATGTATCTAAAGTACACACCTTTAGATCAAGTTGTTATATATTTCATTTATTTTCAAATGCATCATTCATTCTTTGTAAGACTAACTTGGAATTAATTTGATATATGTCAGATTAAATTAGGTATCTTATCCATACACGATGTTCACCCTACTGGACACACCATTTATATGGATTTCACATGAGTTTAGAGACATTTGTACCATGGTTTATTTTTATAAAACCCAAAAAATGATACTTGATTTATTAAAACATAATATTAGGCAACTTCGAGATCGAACCCATAAATACGATGAATATGAATAAAGAATATATGAATGCAAATCGGTTGACAAAAGAGTATGGAGATGGCGTGAAAGAGTTTATCAAGTTTGCAGAAGATCATGTATGTGACCCTTCTCAAATCCTTTGTTCGTGTATACACTGTTGTTAGTCAATAAAAATTAGTCCAGAGGAGTTAGAAGAACACCTGATCTATCACGGAATAGATTGAATTTATACATGTTAGAATAAACATGGGGAAAACGAATGTAGGTAGTGGCTCAGATAACATGGCATTTTATAGATCATCTGATATGATTACAAGTGTGAACAGTGAAGACGATCGTATGGATTGTGTGATTACAGATGTGAATGATGATGAATATCGTATTGAGGAAATGATAAGGACAGTTGAATATGAACTTCATGACTTCCCAAAATTGTTTGAGAAGTTAAAGAGTTGTGCAAAAACGCCATTGTATGCTGGTTTCACTAAATATACAACATTGTCAGCCGTATTGAAGCTGTATAATTTGAAAGCAAGAATTGGGTAGAGTGATGCCAATTTTACGGAACTACTTGCTCTCCTGAATGACATGCTCCCAGAAGATAATGAGCTCCCAAGCCGAACAAATGATTCCAAAAGCATTCAAAGATAGATGGGTATGATCTCTGAAAGAATGCATGCATGCCCGAATGACTGTATAATGTTTTGTAAGGACCAAAAATCACCTAAAGAATATCCAAAGTGTGGTTCTTCTCCTTACAAGTAAGATGATTCTAGTCCTACAAAATTTGTATGGTCCTTTCCAATCATTCCAAGGTTTAGGTGCCTATATAGAAGTGAGGAGACTGTAGGAGAATTGACAAGGCATGCAGATACAAGAATTAAAGATGGGAAACTATGTCACCCAGCAGACTCTCCTTAGTGGAATATAATTGATCATGAGTATCTTGAATTTGGGAATGAGTCGAGAAACCTTAATCTAGTGGTATCTACAGATGGGTTGAATCCTTTTGGTTTTCAGAGTAGCAGTCATAGTACATGGCCGGTTATGTTGGTAAACTATAACTTACCACTTTGGTTATGCATAAAATGAAAATACATCATGTTATCTATGATTATATCTGGACCAAAACAACCAAGTAATGATATTGATGTTTATTTAGACCCATTGATCGAGGTTTTGAAAATATTGTGGGACTCAGGTGTTACGTTGTATGATGCTTACAAAAATGAATATTTCACATTGAAAGCCATGTTGTACGGGACGATAAATGACTTTCCTTCTTATGGAAATTTTTCAGGATATAGCATTAAAATAACTCAAGGGTTTCCCATTTGAGAACAAGGTACACAGTCAATTAGGTTAAAACATTCATCGAAAATCAGGTTTCTTGGACATCACAGATTTCTACCCCGACGACATAAGTACCAATCTTGGATGATGTCATTCAACGGAAGTTCAGAAGAATGTACAACACTATCTCCACTAACAGGTAATAATTTTTTTTAGAAATTAAAATATTTGGATACTACATTTGGTAAACCATTTTGGAAAAACCTTACGAGAACTGGTTGGAAAAAGAGATCAGTTTTTTTTTGAATTACCATACTGGAATTGTTTGTATGTCAGAAATTTTCTTGATGTTATGCATGTTGAAAAAAATGTATGTGATAGTGTCATCGGCACATTTCTAAATGCACATAGGAAAATAAATGATGGAATTAAGGCTAGATTGTACATGGTTGAGGTTCGAATACGAGAAGATTTGGCACCAGTGAATGGTGAAAAATGAACATTTCTTCCTCCAGCTGCTTACACTCTTTCGAGGAAGAAGAGATATCAGTTTTGTAACTTCTTGAATAATGTAAAGGTTCTAGAGTGGTATTCATCAAATATCAAGAAAATCGTGTCAATGAGCTATTTAAAATTAAAGGGTCTAAAATCACCTACTACCATGTTTTGATGAAACATCTAATTCCTATAGCTTTACGTTGCATTTTCCCAAGAATGTCTACCATACATTAATGAAGCTCTGTTTCTTATTCAAATCTATATGGAGAAAAGTTATAGAACCGACGAAATTTCCAACTATGGAAAGAGAAATTTCTGTCATATTATGTGAATTGGAAATGTTCTTCCCGCCAACATTTTTTGATATGATGGTTCATTTGATGGTTCATTTGGTGAGAGATATTCGACTATGTGGTCCTATACATTATATATGGATGTACCCCATTGAATAGTATATGGAGATTTTGAAAGGGTATGTCCAAAACCAAAGTCAGCCAGAGGGTTGTATTGCGGAGAAATATATTTTTGAGAAAGCCGTTGAATTTTGTACCGAATACCTATCTGGTGTGGAAATCGTTGGCCTACTGAAATCTCGTCAAAGTCAGCAATTTTAGGGTGAAGGAATTTTTGGATGAGGGGTTGTCATAATAAATATTATAGATCGGGAACAGGCCCACCTTTACGTTTTTCATAACAGTTTCGACGTTTACCCATATGTTCAAACCTACAAAGAAATTATTAGGCGTTTGAATCCTTCTAGGGCTAAAAAATGAATATCAGGTACACATAATCAACAGTTTATAGGATGGTTTCGGGATAATATTATTAAGCAGTTAGATGAAAATCTAGACTCAATTTCAGAACAACTTAAATGACTAGCCGGAGGAGCAAGTGTGTACGTATTATCTTACAATTCTTATGTGGTTAATGGTTATACAGTCTATACTAATGAACATGATGAAGACAGTACCTTGTAGAATAGTGGGGTTACACTTGTGGCTGAAGCGATGCATGTTTCCGGTTCTAAGGAAAAAAATCTAATTTATGTGAATATGTCATACTTTGGCATCATCAAACGAATATGGGAGTTGTATTATACTAAATTCAAAGTGCCAATTTTTCAATGCAAGTGGGTTGATAAAATGAGTGCTGTTAAAATAGATGAATTAGGATTCGTGAAAGTTGATTTCAGTAAGGAAGTGGAGAAAGACAAACCATTTATAATGGCATCACAGGTAGTAAATGTATTTTATGTTCCAGACCCTGCAAACTGAAATTGGTAAATTGTTCAGTTATCGACCAAAACAACTGAAGGGTTAGATGAAAGTTCAACAGAGGTTGACCCTTTTATAGGGACTTCACAATCATTTCACAGCGGTCCCAATGTAGATGGTGTTTTGTATGTTTGAGGAGACCACAATGAAGAGATTTACATACTCAATAGAGGAGTCAAATCTCTTCAGCATTTAAAGAAAAAAATAGAGTACAATAATCATGTTATTTGTTTATTGTAATAGAAATTGGGTTACGTTATGTTATTATCTGTTCGTTGTTATTTTTTATGTAATCTAAATTAAATATTAAACCACTTATGTAGATAATGACTTCTGCACCTGTTGATGCACCCAATCATGTGGCATAGAAGGTCTCTCAACCAGCAGCCGTTGGTCCCAGTGCAGAGCAACAATGGGTTTCTCAACCAGCTGCTGGTGGTCCCACTGCAGAGCAACAACAGGTTTCTGAAATAGATGCTAGTGGTCCCAATGCAGAGCAACAAAAGGTTTCTCTACTATTGGGGCTTGTCCCAATGCTGAGGTACAACAGGTTTCTCAACCTATTGCTACTGGTCCTAGTGTCGATGATAGAGCTCCGGGGGAACATATTGATGATAGTTCTGAGGAAATGGTAGAAAATGAAACCCTGAAAGTTCAAAAAAAACAAGAGTGTTGTAGTTTGACAGAGTTAGCAAAAATAATTAAGGAAAAATAAAAAGGCATCAAATTTGAGGTGGGATGGAATAAGTGAGGCCAACAAATTAACCCCAACAGATCCATCGTTAGTAGCTACATTGGAATCGTCACTCAGAAACGCGAGTTGATTGATGTACAGTCGTGGCACCATGTTGTCACCGATCTGAAGACACTAATGTGGGAAGATATTATGGAAACATTATGATATAATTTTTCAAATTTCGTTAAATAAAATAAAATACCAAAACATTGTCTTAATCTTCATCATCCATTGTAGAGTGCATTTATAGTAGATGCCTTGCACAAGGAATATGTATTAAGTGTTACAGGAAGAATTCATAGAGGTTTCTGCACAATTTTAATGAAATATCATCTTAAAGATACAGAAAGGAAAATCAAGCCGCACCCACCTCCTATTTTTTCACACTTGTTATCCCAAGGAGCGTGGGATACATTTAGCAAGCATCGTGGGGAGACGGATTTTTAGGGACATTGTGTGGGGTAATATGTTGTTTTCTGTTTTATTGTATTCAACACTTTGATTGATAGTTTTTTATTTATGAAACAACAACTGAGTCCTGAAAATAAAAAACACGCAACAGAACCAGCATACCATTAATGTAAAGTAAGGATGGGGTACGTTTCACTTGATAAAAAATTTGTACGTCTTTTAAATCTACCGTACTACTTGTATGTTACTGTAAAAAACACCATAACCATGTTTCTCTGTTTATATGTAGATTTATGAATTGAAATCGAAAGCCATATCCATTCCACACCATGTGCTATGGAAGGAGTCTTGTGTAAATAAAGAGCAGATACTGATAGATGAAAACACACAAAAAGTGTGGGAAACATGTGTAAGTATGACATAATATAAATTTTATTTTCTTTAAATCACTATTTAATTACAATAACTATTTATTTTTCTATATTTTCTATCTAACATAGTCAGAAGAATCAACAACAGCCACACCAGATGCAGTCATAATTTCAATATCCTTGATGCAGCCAGAACAGTATGGTCGCGTCAGAGGTGCGGGTTTTGGGGTGACACCCTGAACATATTTTCAAAAACAATAACAAGTGGAGGATCAAAATGAAAAAATGGAAAAAATCCATGAAGAATTAGCTATATTTCAAGAATAATTACAATAAAAGAGATAGATGATAGAAAAATAGATGGGGGAGAGGTAAAGAGAAGAAATAACTCAACAACAACCCATGTGTGATGATCTCATCCCACCCCCACCAGCTTTGAGGCAAGAAATTCCCCTAAAAAACCTGACTTAGCTAAGGTAATCAATGTTTTAATAATTGATTCTATGAAATGTGATTCACCTGGACACTGATACCTTTCCTTTACTAATATTCTACAAGTTGAAAATGACTGTGATTTATATCTATCAACTCCCACCTATCACCTTGTAGCGAGGGCTACGATGTTCAACACACAAAACGACATGCTACACAAAATATAGCATCCAAAAGATCATCTCAGAGTGTCAATTAACGTCGCTAATGAGCCTTGTGCTGAGCTATCTGTTCTAAATTATGATGACGACATTCATACGATTGAACAAGCTGTTGGAACATTTATCGCATGGCCGACAATTATTGTAAAAAAATGTCGACAAAAAGGTATCTATTTGCAATTTATTTTTCAAGCAGGACCATTAACATTTAATGAAAAAAGGTCTGAACCAATGAATGTTATTATAGAATGACAAAGAGAAGTGGTGAAATGAAATATCAGCTCAAAACTCTCTCAAGGATCATCCAACCGATTGAAACGGTCTAATGAGAGAACCTTCACCCCACCCGTTCTATATCCACAGTTAATATCATTATAGGATCATGTGGATACAAAGTTGAAATACGGAAATAATCACACAGTTGATTACAAAAAAAATATGTATGGAGAGGAAACATCAGATTTCATTAGTGCTGAAAATATAAATGAAATCCTCATGTATGAATGTCTAGGTGCCTCAGTTGTAAATGTATACATGAGGTTAGTTTTCATGATTTGATTTTACAAAAGTTGATATACTCTGATAATTATGAATGAATACATTTTATATTTGTTGCAGTAATATATATGAAAAACAATTGAAGGGATTTCCCCAAGAACAAAAATTTGGACTCATTAGTCCACACACCACCTCTTCAAAAGATGAAATAGATTCTGATAAAGAGGCTGAAATAATTTCATCCCTACTCAAATCGTTTGAAAACAAAATTACGGATGACATACCCTTTTTAATACCAGCGATGTAGGGGTAAAACTCTACAATTTAATCATATCAAATATATTTTCATTTCATTCTCTACTTATTCCTTTTTGTATTTTTAGGGATCATTGGATGCTGATTGTAGTCAATTTGTATACTCCAAAGATTTATTTTCTGGATTCAATGCATGGATATCCAACAAACCGACCACACATGATGGCATTTGTTAATTTGTAATACACTAGATGCAACATTTTAAAACTAAACATCTAGTTATATAATTTATGTTATCTTTTAATGAGGATTCTGTTATGTTAGGGCAGTGCATCAATATCGTCTAATGCATGTAATGAATCCAGGGCCTAAGGATAAGAACACCCACAAGATCTACAACAAGAAAAGTATCCAAGTATATATAACAACATTACACTATCCAAACACATATCAAAATAAATTACTTATTGTTGTCGATGTTTCTGCAGTGTCCAAAACAAACAAACGAAAAGGTCTGTGGTTATTTTGTTTTTTAATTTATGAAAGAGATCGTATTTAATCAACAAACTAGCATCCCAGACAAGTTATTTTAAAAAATAATTATGAGTTCATTTAAAATATTTATTAATCCTTTGTGTATTTATATTTTTTCAGTACTACCATGAATGTCGCAAAAACATCAGAATATGATATAGATGTGTTTAGAAACAAATGGGCCACATTCCTGATAGAATATTGTACACAAATAGGATGAAGGTGAATTCCTACTACTTATGTTATCTATATATGATCATTGATTATCCTCCAACCTTATTTGGTGAATAAACTTGGATGACGAAGAAATGACATATTAGATCAGATCGAGGGAGATACAATGAACACAATGACATCCTTCAATCATTAGATAGCATGATTTTAGATGAAAAATGATCCAATATCTGAGTAGGAATCTTAAATATTATGTTTAAACCCTTGTTGATTAAATAGTTTTAGCAGATCTATCACTTCTATAGATATGTACCAATTATGGATTGATAATGCTATGATGTATTGAAATATTAATTTATTACTCAATGTTTTCAATCCCTGGATTCATATTATTGATCATTAAACAAATCAATATTGATGTAAGGCATGATGGTGTGCTTTCATATGGGGTGAACGTCGAAACCACTGAGGATCAACAAAATACATTTTCCATTAAACGATGGATAGAAACAAAAAAATATGGCCTATATCCACCATTTTTAGATAGATATAGGGCCTAAATATAAATATTTATGAAATTAAAGTAGAGGGATCGGATTCAACAAGCAGAGATAGTATTTCAGAATCTGTAGAAAACCCGACTACACATTGTGTACAAGGATGAACACACGGTGTGTAGCCCAGTGTGTGTGGTGGATAGGAAATCATAATTATAGAGTTGCATGTTGTTCTCCAACACATCGTATACCCCTTCCCTAGTATTCCAACACATTTGGTGAATCACATTGATTAGATCCTATGAGGAAGTACACGACTGCATACCCAAGTACATGGGCACGACCAAAAGCACATGACCAGCAGCACACGACCTGGTTTCAGTTAGTTTGGACACACCATTTCTTCCACATGTACAACATGTACTGCTACATGTAATTGGGTCCTTGTAGCCCCATGGACATGGTCCATAGGTGGAGTGGTACCAGACACTGTTTGGTTCCTCTAACACATCGTGTACCCCTTGGTTCATTTTTAAGAAATCTCAATGTTCTGTATCTCGTTTTTTTAAACTTTTATTTGATCACATGAGTTGTTGTTTGACTTGCACAATTATTTTTAGGTAGATGGATGAGATAATGGGTATCGTTAAGGGACTTTTGGAACTTTTAGATACTCTTCTTCCTTGAATGAGCTATAATATGGATATACCCTTACCCATTGTTGTCAAAGGCATGCGGCACAAGAAGGCACAAATGCTGCATGGGGATGCGGTGGATGGCGCGACATGAAGCAAAAATAAGTCGCACACACAAATAATTAATTATATACAGTTTAAAACAATATTATCAATTTTAAAAAACTTAAATTCAATAAAATAATAAAAAATAATACATTCAATCAAATGCAATGGGGGTCTATTTTTCTGGGGGTGCGCCATTACAACACCTTGCGCCTTAGCGCCTCATAAGATGGTGTGTGAGGCGCACACCTTTGGCATGCCTCTGTGAGGTCACCTCGCCTCACCTGTGATGAGGCTCTCCAGCTGCACCTCACCTCGCCTCTCGCCAAGGCGCCCTAAGGCATGAGCCTTTAATAATGGGGGGACCTGAAAGGCTCACTGTTCAGATGCCCAGGTGTCTACCGGAAGGGTAGTAAGTGCTTCGGGAAGGGTTTCAGAGGCTGGTGCGGGGGTGGGTCTAGGACATAAATAAATGGGACCTGAAGGTGTGGGTAAGGAGCCTCACCTCCGGGTGGTGGAACGAAAACTGGTTGAGGACTATAGAATGAAGGTTTTGGCCGGTCTTGGCTCTGTTCGAGGAGAAGGATATGTCCTAAGTAAGGCATTGCAGGTTGGTGCGAGGGTGGTACCTATTATAGTGGAAGAAAGACCAGAAGGAAGTGGCAGGGAGGCTCCACCAACAGTGGTGGCTGATCAGAGGGAGGAGGTCAATAGAGAGTTGGTAGAGGATGGCCAGGGAACTGCGGGGATTTTTGGCAGGGTGAATGCCTGTGAAGGGCCGGTGCTGGTTGCTAAAGGGGATCGCTTCGAGAAACACAATGAGGGGGAGGCGCCTCCAGTTCAACCTGAGATAGGGGCTAGAGGTATGGATATATCGGCCATGCCTTTTATCAGTTTAAGCAACTGGTTTGAAGGCCTCTCCAATGTTAGTTTTGATTCTGGTTTATGTCCTAATTCAGAAGTTGGGGGTATGGGTGCTGGGGTATCCATGCAGAAGCACATTGGTGGATTTATGAGTCAAGAGGGAGTCTTTAGGGCTCTGAATAATTCCACTGATGGGGTTGGATGTCTTGTTCATATTGAGGTTAATACATTGAACCAAATAAGGTGGAGTAATAGTGGGGGCAACGGTTGGGCCTCAGAGGATTTTCTCGGTAAACAAAATGAGCAAGATGGGGGCGATAAAGAAAATATGAATGGACCAGATATTCGTTCGTACAATGATATTGTACACGGGGGGAAAAATAGGATGGTCGAGTTTGAAGGAACCTTTTCAGCGACACCAAGAAGAAGAACAAGGAAAGACTACTCCTATCGCATGCGCCCAGCATGAACTAGATCATCTTTTAAGTGGGATAGTAGGATGATTCTTGCCTTTAAAAAATATATATTGATCAAACAGTGTTGTGGAACCCAATCTCCCTTGGATCAGTAGAATATCTCGGATGTTGGTGATTTTGGGAGGCAGCATGGACCGGCTTCTGTTTGGGAATCAGCCATTGCGGAAGATGAATCTGGTATGGGATGCGGAGACAATTATGGGTAAAATGATCTCTAGTGTGGTGTTGTTTTATTTTGTTTATGGCTATATTGCTAGTGTTGTTTGTGGTGGTGTAGGTGTTTTTTTCTGGCCTTTCCTTGAACCTTGTTTTGGGTACTAGAAACCCATAATCTGGCTCTTAAAATGAGAAAAAAATGATTAGTCCAACATTTGTTCTATGGACCTACCCTTTCCATAACCCCCAATGGATAACCTCAGGTATTATAAGAACGGCTCATTCCCACACCCTTTACTATGGAAGATAGAAGGTATCACATTGGCCCCCCCCATTATAAGCACCAATATATATAACATGGTAGGAGCCTAAAACATTCAAACTTCAAATCCATGGTATTCCATTAAGTATCATCAACAAAACCCTTGGAGCGTGTACAAGATATTCAAATGTACCAAGACCATTTCATGAGTGTTTTTCATTTATTATATATACTAACATGAGCGCATATATCTTGGGAATGTTCTTATGTCCCCTATGTGTCATCATAGCCTGAAATCCTCATGAAATTCCCACAATCAACAAACCATCCCACAAATATTTACCTACCTAGTTCATCACATCACAATGGGGAATGAACTCTCACTCTATAGTCATCCCTCCTAGACCTATGAACTAATGAAAATAAATGTTTTAACATGTAACAATTGAAATTTTATTAATGTATTCATTCATATTAATGTTTAATTTATTTCATTATTGTATAACAAACATAATATTTTTTTTCTTATATAGGTGAAATCTTTTTCATGAGTTCGAAAGCTTTGTTCGGAAACTGAAGCCATGGACGACAATTTTTTAGAGAAGATAATGGATGCAAAAAGGATGAAACAACAATGTTTTTAACTTTCTGTTGGATAATTGTAATTGTAACCAAATTAAACAATATCTGAAATGTATATCGCAGTGTGTTTTTTCGTATTCATTATTTCATGTAAATATGTATATCCTTTTTTTATATGCTTTGTGTGTGGGTGTTGTTTGTGCTGTGTGTAGGTGTTTTCATATGTGGGCAGGTTCTGACCAAGTTCTGTGCAGGTTCTGGTTTTGCATAGGAACATTGGCCTTTATCAGTGCTCAAAGTAGTGCTGATAAAGGTAGTATTTATCAGCGCTCAAAATAGCGCTGATGAAGGTAGTATTTATCAGTTCTATTTTTAGTGCTAATATATTATACATTTATCATCACTGAAAATAGAGCTGATAAAGACTACCTTTATCAGTGCTAAACAAGCGCTGATAAAGGCGCACCTTTATCAGTGCATTTTTAGCACTGATAAAGGGGACCCCCATTTATTTTTTCCGATATTAACAGTGCTTTTTTATCACTGTTAAAGGTAGTTTTTAGAGCTATTATAAGACCTATTTTTAGTAGTGGTTGTGTCATGAGTACTTGTTTATGGGTGTTTTAGGTGTGGTGCTGTTATGTAGTGGGGCTGCCAGTCTTTTTTGTGAGGGGATGATTGAGAAGGAGAATATTAAATAATGATATTTGGTAGTGGTTAAACATGTGTTATGGAAGGGGTTGTGTAGCTGGACTTCGGGTTGTTTGTTCTCTGTTGATTTAATAAATGAGTGTTAAAATGGATTTTCCTTACCTTGGTCCATACTGTATTTTTTTTCATGGCAGTGTTTGTTGGACATTATCCATCTATAAATGGTTGCAGATTTAGTCTTTTGGAGTTTCCCTAGGTAGTACATGAATATATTAAGGTGAACAAATTAATTAATGAATGGAAAGTGGTTAAATGAAAAGGGGTTAGGCGTGTTATTTATTGTGGCTATTTTTTGGGTTGTGTATATAAGGGTAGTAACAGATGTGTTTCTATGTAGAAGGGGTGTTTGTTTAAAACTTGTAGGTAGGGTTGAGTTCTTGCTTACCTATATGTATAAATTGTACTTCCTTGTGATTTTAATACACACCCCACCCTTATTGATCACCACGTACCGAACATCCCCCATTTCACGGGGGAGGGTTTCTTTCCGAACATCCTAGTGGGAGGATGGATGTCTGGTTACTAACTTTTTTCCTCACACCCTCTTTCGGGTTCTTACAGCTCGAGCATATCTGAGCAGGATGTAATGGCTTGAGGTTTACTATAGTCCAAAATTATTTGGGAAGGGTTTTTTGTTGGTGAGGGGACTAAGTGTTAGCGGTCCAGGATTGTTTTCCCAACTATCATTGGGTTGAGAACTAGGTTTCTTCGAGCGAAAGGTGTAGTTATCATGGATCAAGTTTCAATGAGTGAGATGTGTGGTATTGTTTTGGACTAGGTGTCTATGGGTGGGATTTGTTTATGGTTTGAGGCCCAGAAGTGATCGGGAAGGTTGTGGCAGTGTGACTGCATTTTGGAAGAGTGGTAGTGTCAAGATGATAGCTATTATAAATGAGTAGCTAACTAGTGGGAATTTTGTGCGAGGTACCCAAATGTTGATGTGCATATAATACTAATTTACTTGAAGTGCGTTATTTGGTGAGTTTTCCATGGTGAGGTTGGGCTGGTTATTACTCTGTGGTATGAGATTTTAGGTTCTTCCATTCTATCATAGGTGTATTAGTATGTTCCCCCACTTTTTCAAGAGTGGATTTGTGTTTCCTAATGAGTATACTTGTGTACTAACATTACATTTATAAAACCATTTTTCAAGTTTCCAGGAAGACATTGAGGACCGTGTAGGATTTTACTAGCTTGGGCATTGATATATTTGTTGTGATGATTCTTAGTCTCTTTCTCTAGTTACATTCCTTCATGTTTTGTTTGTACTTTTGTCGCAATTTACATTTAAATCATTCACGGTCTAGATTTTGGTTTACTTTATATAAATGTTTGGTGTTGTTTGGGATTTATACCATCATATCTCCCAATCTTATTTTAATTAAAAAGGGTAATTTATTCTAGGTTATGTGTGATTTTATACCCTTAGTTTTAGTTCCACTCCAGGGCCCATTGATGGCGGGAATTGGGGGTCATAATCTCTCCTTCATCTTGAAGAAGGAAGGGTGTGGCACTATGTTGTCCCTCCCCTCATCTTGAAGAAGGTGGGTTGTGACATTAGACAAAGTCCCCAATGGGTAATCTAATAAACTGATAATGATATCAATGTATAATTATTTTCTTCTTCCCCATTATTAGAATCAATATAGAATATCCATTATTATTAGAGATATAAGATCCCTTTGTTAAATTCTATAATACTTAAAATTAAAAATATTGTCTAACTTACTAAATATTATTAAAAAATTCAACATAATTACCCCCAAAATATATCACAATTATTTGGTATTTATTTAAACAAATAAAAGTCCACTTATAAGGAAATATTTTATATTAATCATTAGATATTAATAAAAATACTATATAATTGTTTTTGTAGGAAAAGTGAAAAAACTGATACACTGTGGTATATATAAATAAAAATACTCTTTAATTTAATATCATCCATATCTATAATTTCTATTGTCATAATGGATAAACAGAAAAAATATTTTATTATAAAATTTTATAAATATCTAATCCTATAAAAAAATAAAAAAATTCCCTTCATATTTTTTACATGGCATAAATAAATAAATAAATTAGTAACACATGAACTAAAAAATATACTCCCAATCCTTTTTAGAACCTTTATTCATCATGAAATCAAAATAATCCACACATTAAACAAGATAAATACAATCTATGTGAATAATTATAGAGTTTCCCAAACAATTTGTACATGAAGAGGGTGTGTATTGAATGATTGATGCCTTGAAGTAAAATAAAATAATAGTGAATGTAAATTGATGATTTTTTTATAAAAATATTTTTTTCTACTTTATTTTATATTGTATAACTATATGTTCCTTTTATCTGACATATTTTTATGTCATATGTTTGCATAATGGAATATATGGATACACACTACATAGTTTTTTAAAATTTTAACAATATTTATGTGATATTGGAATGTTTAGATCATTAAATGATTAATTGATATATTATTAACATTGAAAGAGTTTGACATTCACTAATAACTCTACTGCTTATGAAACTCTTAATATATTTTGGACTTGATTCATAAATTAAATTTGTGATATAAAATGGGGTATATCATCCAATCTATTTTTATGTTGGTATATATTTACAATGAACGCTTGATAAACTATAAAAACATATTCTCCCCTTAGGAGTTCATAGAAGGTTGTGGGAGTAATGAATGTACCTATAAACAATTGATAAGATAATGATATCAAAAATGGATATAGATAAGGTGATTATCCAATACTATGAAACGTTTTATCTAATATTCTTTTTGTTTATGTTTAATTTCATAAAACCAGAACATGGATATGAAAAAATGGTCACAAAAAATATTATAGGAAACTTGATCTTCAAAAAATCCATTTTATGTTATGGGGTGATCTTACAAACAAGATCATTTTTATAAATTTTATTTCCAATAAAATTAAATGGTTTTATAAAATGATTTGGGATACAGTAGAGTATTATGAAGGAAAAAAATTGTGTATGTGAAGAATAATTTCATTATTAATGTAAAACCATTTTTGTGATTAAGGAACCACATGAGGTGAAGGTAGATATAAAACAATTTAATGTTGATTTTTTATATTCATTATAAACCATATACAACATTGGAATCATGGCTTTAAACAATATAATAAATTGTTTAGGATATTATATTTTTATCTAAAGGGGACATCTTATAATATATCTAAGAATTATTCATTTATTTTACCATTTAAATATCCATTAATTTGAATTGTTTATTTTTTAGATATTTTTATACATAATATTAGATTGATTAAAATTATTCTCATAATTTTAGTGAAATTAATTTAAGGAGTTTTATGATTCATATTATATATTTATTTATTTTACCTCCATCAAAATTAATTATTTCTCTTGGTATAATTTGGAAATGATTTTTCATAATTATTCATAAATACATGGAGTAAAAATTATATTTAAATTTAGGACCCCTTATGATTAATGACTAATGGATAGTGGGAGTTTTGGTGTAACATTTCATTACCATGAGGGTTTAGAATCAATGATGAAATATTTTGGGGTGTTATGTTACACAACACCCTAAATCACTAATTATGACCAAGAGAACCAAAGACCTCTTCTATGCCTCCTAATACATAATAGGTTATTTACTAGTGGTTAGAGAATAAATTGTTCAATAGAGATACAATTTCTTCAATACTGGGTAACCTTCCATTATAAATACAATGAAATTATAAAAAAAATAAACAACCATTATAAATAATTAAAACAAAAGATGATAGAAAAGAACATAAAATGTAATACAAAATGGAAATTAATTAATAGTAAAATCTTTTCGAAATAGATCCTAACATGTTGTAGATCAATATTTACAATGAACAAAACAAATAAATAATAATAAATGAGGAATATCAATAAAAGATCACAAATTATGTATTGGTATCCCTTGGATCCCCAACAACTCCAATTTATCAACAACCCATAATAGCACCCTTTTACTTTTTTGGATCCCTAAAAAACATTATTCCCCAACAATGGGGTTCCCATACATAGTGGGAGTAATAAACCCAGTAAGACACCACAAAAAGGTCTTTATCATTAGTAAAAAAGTCATATTAGAGTATAAACATTGTAAAAATTATCATAAAACTCCTACAAGTCTATCATGTGCTATCAATGCTACCATGCACCCCATTTATACCTTCTATATCTTTATTCCAAAATAAAGTGTCTTGGGGAATCTTGATAAAATCCAACAATAGGATAATGTCTTCTAACTCAAGGAAAAACCTCCCATAAATTTTCTTACACACCCTTTTCTCTCAAGGGAGGTCACCATCGTAGCTTAGACCACCTTATCCCTCAAGGATGGTGTCACTTTGAACCCTATAACACACCTTCTCACTCAAGGATAGTCACAAATCACATTTTAATTTATACTTCAGCACTAATGATTTTGGAAAAAAAATAGAACTGTAACCAAGACTTCTCACTAAAGTTGAGATACAAATCATGTTTCAAGCCACACCATATCACTCATTATTGACCTAGACATTATAAGGATTGGGTGTATGGATGAGACTTGAGGCTTATGGAAAATTTATTTTTTGGTTTAGTGGAGGGGATGAATCTTGAATCAAGATTAAAGAGTACAATTAGATGGTTTGAATTGTATTAATTTGTGTAATTAAATGAGAAATTGAGCTTAAAGATGGATATAAGATTCATAGGAGTGTCTGAAGGGTTGGGGTTTTAAATTTCAACTTTAAGGGAAACAACTGAAGGTTCATGGTTAGCATGTGACTATTTCTAACCATAAACAAAAAAAATTGAAACTTTATTTGTAATGGAAAACTATTTATTTAATGTTTTTTGGGGCTTCAAAAAACAATGTGAGTGTCCATAGAAAATTCCTGAGGGGTCCTCATGGTTGTTTCATGGTTTTAAAAATGTCCACTGTAAGAACAAGAGATGGTGTGCCTAAAAATATATATCCTCAAGGATGGATCATAGTTTGGAATACCATGTATCCAAACCATAAAATGCATTAATAAAGGTAAAATTAACTCCCCCCGCACAATCATTTTTGGGTTTAACTCCCTTTTTCCTCCCATTTTCAGTGAGTAAAACAACAGAGCAACCTCCTCATTTTGTTTTTACCTTCAATGAATCTCCTTTGATACGTATCTATTTAGAGTACCCTCAGATTAATTGGATAACCTATAATAATTCAACCACACCCATTCTTTCTTTGATGTTATTCATTTCATTATCTCATCCTGTCATGAATATTTGGGATAATATTCCATATTTTTCAGTATTTTTTAATTATTTTCTATTTTATATCATTCTAATCGTAAAAAAGAATCTGATGATGGACATGTAGGAACTCATAATAATAAGTTAGGTGGACCTTACACATATCCAATAGACTAAAAGTATTTAATTTTTCATTCTTTTTGTGATCAAGATGACTTTTCTACAACATAACATAAATTTAATTTATTATTTAAAATTATTTTTTAAATGAATAAATTCCCTTTTTATCATGACTTGAACATTAGAAATGATAATCCCTAGGAAAGGTATTTTGAAATGGTTTTTACCTTGGGATTTCTTAAATGATATGTTTTCTTCTATGAAAAAAATTACCAAATGATTTCTGATATTTTTGTTTATTTTGGTTAAAAATTCATTTATATGTTTAATCGATGGTTTTGTAATAGAATTTCACAACCACCAATGTTATAAAGTGAATTTGGAATTTAATAAATCTAAATTTATAGAAAATGGTTTAATCATTTAATGGAATAGGAATGTGTTTTCAAAATTGATTGGAATATGGTAAATTGAGATTCCAATTGTTTGGGTTAATAAAATAGGGAATAGTGACTATGGATTATGATGGATTGGGTTAAATATAAAATGATTGAATAGTTATTCATTATTTAATGTTAATCCTTGTAAGGTGAATTGGGGATTAATATTATATAATGAAATTGATAAAATAGGATTGTGATTGATAATGATTAGGAATTCCATAATGAGTGCCTAGATTCCATATGAATTGTGATATTTGAGAATGTTGTGAAGAGCACCTAGATTTTATCACATGATTGATGAGTGGGAACGTCAGTATGTACCCCTTGGTTTCCATTAATTACATGATTAGAAATTATAGGATTATTTTTATATATTCTAAATGATACCGAACATTCGGGATTTATGAAATGGGTATATGGACTTCATATGATATTTTATGTTTGGGTAATGCTGACATGACATCATATATTCAGGGGAATCATGAATGAGTGCTTAGATTCCATGTGATACTTTATGAAATAGAGTAATTCTTATATGAGTTACTTGATTCTATCTGGTTACTAAAGGATGTAAGGACATAAATACATTCTCAAAGACACTCCAAAATTGTATAAATTATATAAGACTGACCCCATGTGTCATCACATAGTCTGAGATATCTAGAGTTTTGTTTATTTTTTTTATTACATTCTTTATTTAATACATTTATATTTTTTATAAATCTTAACCTATTTACATAAAGAATATCCATGTGCAACTTTATATGTGACTATTTATTTTAGGTATGTCGTTAGTGGTGGCCTACTTAGTTGTACTCAAACACTGCTCGAGATGCCAAGGAACAAAGATACCCAAGCACATATCACTCTTTGGTCATAGATAACAGGAATATGTAAACTCTTGAAATTGATGATAGTTGGATTGGTATGCTATTATGGGTATGGATGATAAGACCACGTAAGACTTTAGACAAGTTGGGGATGATCCCTGGTCGTTTTTTATTTTTTTATTTTTTATTTTTATATATGATCTTCTGATGGGGGATCCTAGGCATGTATAACTTAACTATCATTATGGGGGATCCTTGGTATGTTGACCTCACCTGTTTTGATAATCCAAATTATGATTTCATACACCTTAATAATCTCAATATAATGTTTTTCTATATATTAATTATTTCATTCTGTTCTCAAGATGATAATAATGTTAAAATAACCCCTGAGATATTTTAATATTTGTTTATCCATGTTTATATAAGTTCTGAAGTAATTCTAACCCATTCGGATATGTTGTGCATGAAACAGATAAGTATTTAGTCACGGATCTGCGTTTAAGCAACCGGTACTCAGTTTACCGATAGACTTAGTCTACCGATAGACAGAGTCACCGGTACACTAAGGTCACCGATATGTAAAGAGCTACCGACAGACAATTAGAGCTACCTATACAGAACAAAACAGAGATATAGATAGACAGAAGTCTACCGATAGATCTAGTTCACAGATAGTTACTGATACAAGTATAGTCACCGATATATCGAGCTACCGATGAAGACACAGATACCGATGAAGAGACAACTACCGATAAACAGACAGCTACCGATGAAGAGACAACTACCGATGAAGAGACAACTACCGATGAAGAGATAGCTACCAATGAAGAGACAACTACCGATGAAGAGACAACTACCGATGAAGAGATAGCTACCGATAACAAGAGCTACCGATAGAAACAAAGTCACCGGTATATGAGCGACTAGTGCAAGTTCAAAAGACCTACCGATGGAAGGTTCTGCGATACAAAGTCCACCGTGGACGTCGACCAATAGAACGCTACTAATTCTTGACCAACCAGTCAAACCCTATATATTTATTTATTTAGCTAATAGTTACATTTTATTGTTTTAATGTAGTTAATGTTATTCAATGATTTTTGTTGCATGTCAGGGAACCGTACCTAGTACCCATGAAAAAAGCGATTTTTATTTTCTGCCGAAGCTGAAACCTAAAGTGATGGAAAGAGAACAATTATATATAGTGATAGAGAAATAGATGCACATGACACTCCTTGAAAGCACAAAGAAGATACATGAAGAGTAAAATAGAAAGAGTTGAACAAGCATTCAAATGTGGAGCATTTTGTCTTCTGTCTACATCCATACTCCAAGAATCTTGGACATACCTGAAGAAACTTATTCTAGAATAGAACAAAAGTAGCATCTTGTGTGAAGAGCTACAACAAACATTTCATACAATCAGGCTACTAAGCTAGACCAAGAATCAAAGAATAAATCGACACTCAGTTTTCTGAGAAAAACCAGAGAAGGACTCAGAAGCTTTTCTGATAAACCAAAAGAGTCTAGAGCTGCACTGCTAATCACTAACGAATTTCTAAACTCAATCACACTTCTCTAGTGATTGTTTCTTTACATTTTGAGCACTGTGTGTATCCTGTTTACTTTACACACACATTGTCTCCTCTGCTAAACTGGAGGATTCTTAAATCCTCACTTAAACTCCATAACTCTTTTTTTCCCACTGTGAATTGTGGTAGAGGTCGAGTAAGACCTGAACATCCTATGAGCTGTTGTTTTTTTTTACCATGAAGAACTGTTGTATAGGTCTTTGTACCTGGATAGTAGTGTACTGTTGTTTACCTTCGATCTAGGGTGCGGATCAATTTATATAAATTGTTGAGAGGACTACGTCCCGGCTTGAGAATGAACCTCTTGGTTAACTTTGTTGTGATTTTATTTTAAGTCTATAAGTATTATATATATATATATTCTACTGCTTATTACTTTTAAATACAAAACTATTTTAAAGATACTTTGATAGTTAAATTATAAAGTGTTTATACTTATTGTAAACCTGTAATTTAGTTTGAAAAGTTAATTTAATCTTCAAATTAAGTTAACTGAGACCCAATCAATCTTTGAGAAACTAATTCAACCTTTACACTCTGTATAGATTCAGTATAGTTTAACTTTGTTTTTAAATTGGGGGATTTTAAGAGAAATATTTTTTAACATAAATTTTAATTGGAACTCAATTCACCCCCCCCCCCCTCTTGAGTATCAAATCCGACCAACAGGTATGCTATTATGGGTATGGATGATAAGACCACGTAAGACTTTAGACAAGTTCGGGATGATCCCCAGTTGTTTTTTTATTTTTTTATTTTATTATTTTTATATATGATCTTCTGATGGGGGATCCTTGGCATGTATAACTTACCCATCATTATGGAATTTGGTATTGTAGTAATTTTTGGTACATTCCAGCCTTTATCTATGATGTTTTATTTATTTATATTTCTTTTTTGTTAATTCCTATATTATAGAAACATTGAAACAAGGGTATAGAATCCCCATGGTAACCTCACAAGAACTCACCTCTAGTCAACAACATCTAGGGTATGTAGACATAAACTTGAAGCCTTATGGTGTGTCGATCTAAGAAACTAGTTTAGTGGATTCTGGGGCAAGGCATTATATTGTTGTATTCAAGAATTTAATTTTTTTTATTACTATTGGGACATGGTAGAAAATATATTAGGAATGTGTTAGGACATGGAAATAATCTGGTTCCTGGGAGTGATCAAGCCTCACGTCGGGGGGGAGTTACTAAGAATGTTATTTTTTTTGCATTGTTATGTTTATATTTGATTATCACCTTGAGTGAGACACATATTTTGTGATGTTACTGATTGATGGGATTTAAACTCTTATACATTTATGGAATGATTGGTTTGATGTGTTCATTCATAATTTTAGGCACCTAGGGATTCATATGAGATGTATTATGTTAGAGATATGGGTTTTAGATGTCAATTTCATGATGTGTGTTGTTTATATCAATTTATATTTATCTATATTTTTTATACTCATATATTCTTTGGTTATGACTATCTATTGATAATAGGGGGTGTTCATTTATGTTTTATGCAATATCATATATGCTGTTTTCCCCAACATGTATACGTTACCATCTTCCTTGTCAAGATCTTGAGACAATCCCTTGACATAAAGGTAGATGTAAAAGTGACATTAAATATAGTTATTGGTTATATATATCACCAACAAGAAACTTAAAATGTTGTTTCCTTTGTGTATTTTTAATGAAATACTATTTAGTAAATCCTTAAAAATGTTAAAATCATTAATAATCATGAAAATATAAGTGTGACCCTTTTTGTGAGAGGAAAATGTAATTTTTAATAAGAAACTAAAAGAATGGTCATCCTATTAAAATATGAACTCTATGGATTAAAGAATAATGAAAAATCTCTTTGAAGTGATGGAAGGTTTTATTTACTATTTTGATCTAAAGTCCTCATATGTTTAGAATAATCCTCTGGAGGATAAGTGGGGTTATAAGAAGAGACCCGTTTATGGGGACTCTAAGTTTGCTTCTTGGAATGCTATATATCGTGTGAGTTTGATACATGGACAAGTGTCATTCAATAATCGGTTTCCTTAGTGATACATCAGTTGATGGGATATATGGGAGAACCTAGTGATCCTTGAGAGAAACTCAGGTTAGTGAGTCAACACCTTATGACATTAGAGGGTATCCCATGAGAAGGTTTGATCTAATCTTGTGACGTGACATAGAAGTTTGAGGTAGGGGTATATAACTTTTTTTATGTGGTTGGTGCATTTTTACTATTCCTAGGGGTGATGTGGTTATGTTCATGGTTTGGGAGTGTGGTTCCAATGTAGGTAAGTGGTTTGGGTTTTGTAAGTGATTCTTGGGTTGATGGGTGGTCTTGGATTTAGTTGTAACATGTGAAAAGTTTCAGGTTTCTTCTGTTAGGGAATATAGAATACCTCTGGTTGGTGGATGCGATGTTCAAAGAGAATGGGTTGTCACCTATTTAAAAACATGATACAAGTATCTATTATAATCAACTCTTATTATGTGAGTTGATTTTGTATATGGTCCCAAAAGATTTGTGACCTTTGAGTCCTAATGGAAATAGATGGCGCAAGAGTGATCACTATGACACCCCAAACAAAAAATTCTAAGACTTATTATAAGAAACACTTTTTTTAAAATATTAACTTTTAACATCAATGAATAATGTAGTCTTTTAAATAAACCATATTCTTTTAGGTCCAATTATGTTAAGGATTATGAGATCTTAATACATCATAGTGTATATAATAAAAATAAAACTTCCATGGGAACTACTTCAGATTCACTCGAACTAATCTTATAATCAAAGACATGACTAAAGATTTTGTTGTACATCACTAAGACCTATGAAAATAATTTCAAAACATGGGGTGAGAAATAAATTTCTCATTAAGGTATTTTAAATTGAATGATAAATCCATTTTAAATAATCTATAAAATTCCTGAATTAAAAAAATTATTTAAAATAATAAAATAATTGAGCTTGAAACATAAAATTAAACTTTGGAAATTAAACTAATATTTGGAAAATATATTTTCAAGATCAATAAATAATAATGTGGGTTCCTTAAAGAAATATCATTCAAATAATGAAAACCTATTTTGTTAAAATAATTACATACCATCTAGATTTTATTGATAAATAGAAAACATAAATAAATCATTTATTCCACATGGAATATTAAAGGGACAACCTTCACTTTGAGGATAACATAACCTTAATTATTTGGGCTTACATCCCACCACTCATCATTATTCACAATACCCAAGGGACAAATATTAATAATAATTTTTTTAGATATTTCTTTTCTCAATATAAATCTAGTGAAATTAATTTTCAGTAACTCCGTATTAGATTAGAATAATTTCATGGTGGAAAATAATTACATAAATTTTCTTAAGATATAATCCATATATTCTTAATGATTTTGAAAGAACCTAAAATTAATTGAATAAACATATAATGAAATTAAGAAAATTATATATTTTGTAAATTTCGTTCATAAAAAATATGTTATTTTAATGAGAAATATAGTTAAAGTCCATACAATATATTTAATCATGAAAAAAACCCATGAAATTAAAAAGAACATTTTAAACATAAAATAATATGTTTAAAATTCTTTAAAACCATCCTTGGGAATACAAAAAAAATAAACAAATTTTATATACTTTCATAATGTTACAATTTGAAACTCCTTAAACATTTAAAAAACTTTTATAAGAGGAATGTTAATAGAACATAATAAAATTTTCTTTTTGGGGAATAAAGAGACTACTCTCAAATATTAAAATAATAAGTTTTAAGATTTATTTTCCCTTACATGAATCATAAAAAATCATTTTATTTTTTTCCTTTATTTAAAGATAAATACCTATTATCTAGCACTTCCTTAGTCTTATAATCTTTCTCCTCACTATGCTTATAATAATCAAAACAATTCATGATATTCCTAAATCCATATAAGAGACCCTAGTAGTGCAATGATATACCATAACCTAATTAATTTGGGTGGTGGTCCTTAAGTAGAAAAATTGTAAACATGGTTTACATAATAATACATCCCTTACAGTAATCCACTAATAAATTATATCTTCCATCGATATTAGAATATTCATATGTCACTATGTTTCACCTTTAAAAACAGATCTTCAAGTGGTTAAATGCATAAATTTTCAACACATAAAACTCTAAAATTGAGATAAAATTAAACACATATGATTTTTTAAATTTTCAATAAAATATTCTATAAACTGAAAACATAAAGATTTCATTTTGGTTGAGTTTTTATGTCTTATATAGGAAGATGTAAAATTTTACCTAATCATGTAGAGATAAGATACAAGGTTTTACAAATGATGATGTTCAAATTCATGTCAAATTTCACTAATAATGAACTTCTTTATCACAAAAAATGACATGTGAATATATATGATAATGAAATATTAAATAAATATATATTTATTGATTTTATCTAAATTATCCATACCTCAAATATGATGGTTTTCAAATCATTTAAAAATTAGTATTTTACATTACACTGTCATCAGATTTCATTGACACATAATATACAGACATATATATATATATATTTAATTATATCCTTTGATTATCTAAAAGATTCATGTGATGAAGAACATAATGATGCAGAAGTGTTAAATCTGGGAGTGTGCACTTACCATTTTGTGGCCTTCAAATTAACATTATATGGATCTTAATTACATTATCTAACCATTACACCAACATAATATACACTTATAATTTTCTCAAATTCATTGCACATACCCTTAATTGTATCAAAATTTGAAAATTTACAACTATAACATACAATTAAGAACTTTTACCTTACCGTTAACTAGTTATATTGTGACCATTTTATGAGGATAGAGTAAAGTAAATAACCTTATGTAACATTCAAATATATAGAACTACCCATACATAATCATCATCTATAATTTTTGAAATCATTCCCCAACCCTTATGAGAGTATCAACTAACTTTTAAATAGCCCCAAACCACTTACTTACCCTTACATGAGCTTATATCCTACCTTTATACAAAATGTGTTTTCAAGAATCTACCATTATATGGGTAATGGATATTCCATTTATATAATTTCATTTTTATGAAGAATAAAACTTTATGTATTTAAATTTCCAATTTAGTATTACAAATTCTATTAAAACTCCTATAATACAATAATATATTCTATTTGTATTAGAAATATATTTCTTATGTATCTTAAAAATAATTTGACTTTATCAAAATTAATATTTTTCATAGTGTGTGTAATAATTAAAAATAATTTATAATTAATATTATAAACATTCATTTAGATAATTTAATATCAAATATCAATAATGTAATATTTTTATGATATGAAAATATTAAATTATCTTATACAAAAATTTATGTTTTTTTTAAAATAATTAAACACTTATAAAATAAAGTTATCGTTAAAATGTATATTAGTTTTCATTAATTTTGAATTTAGACACTTAACAAAAATTAATCTAAATGAAATATATAGTATAATTGTTGGTATATGACATTTTACATCTTGAGGAAATTGTTTCCAAACAATATTTTATTTCATATTGTAATATTATCAATGTTAACTGAATCCTAAACCCTTTTTATTGATAATTTACTTTATATTTATGTGAATATTTTATTTTTGGAAAAAAATGATCCTTGAATTTTATGTATTTACTCAAGTGTAAAAGACCTAATAATGTAATAAATCTGTTTTTTCCTTGAAACATTGTAGAATATTTTAAGGCATGCTTTTAGAGTTAGGCTTGGAGTCGGTGTGGGATTTTGGTTCTATATAGACATGATGTTGATATAATAAAAAAAATAAAATTAATTGAATATATTATTAATGGTTCTTAGAAAGTAAATCCATGACCTCTATTAAATATAGAATTTTGTTTTTACCTTGGCACAACATGAACTTTGTGTGAATATGTTGTTCGGTTTCAGAACATGTCATGCATAAGGGTAACATTTTTTACCCTTTTCTTTTATTTTCAAAATTTTATTTTATATTTCATTTTCATTCCTTGAATTTCCTTCCCACCACTGAAAACCTACATTTCTCTTCTCACTCAATCCATAAATTTTGGAAAGAACTTTTTTTTGAGCAATTTATGTTTTCAACGTATTCATGGTGTAAAATTAAAACCTTCAAAATCAAGTTTCATTTAAATTAAAAATTAAATTGGTGTTTGTAATTTTTAGATTTGAAACATTGAACACATACGTATTTTTTTGTTCTAAAAAAGCTTAAAAATTTGGATTTTATCATTATAAGATCATGTTAATTCAAATAGGCATCGAAACCCCTAACCAGGTGATAGGTGAAGGTTCATTGATCTAGTACAGGTTTTTTTCCATATCAAGGCATGACTAGATAAAAACCTATGTACTATTCTTAAAGAAGAAAATAGGATTGTTTTATATTATAATTTTTCCCATCTTTTTCCATTCAGAAATATTAAAAAATAGTTGAACTATTAGAAGATAAAAACCTTGATTTATCAAGAAAATATTTAGGAAATTATCAACAGATATTAATGAGAAATAATTAAATGATAATAATAAATATTTATCAAAACATGATTAAATCAAATTATGAATGGATAATTTAAAAAAAACATTCAATGGTAATTATGAAAAACTAAAAAAGGATAAATATAATGGATTATAAAAACATAATTACATCAAATTATCAAAGAATAGTATTTGAAAAATTATCAATTAATAATTTATAAATAATTATGAAAAATAATTATAAGGAACTATCAGGGGATAAAATAGAGTTATCAAAGTATAAAAATATAGAATTATTAAAGTATATTTGTATGAAGATTATCAAATGATAATTATATAGACATATAAAATAATAATTATAAAAAAAATTAAACATATGTTCTCTGATTAATCAAGAGAGGGAAATATTATCACATGAGGTTTTAAATTTATTCTTGAGGATAAGACTGGTAGAACATGTGTTAGACTAAATTGTAATTTAGAAATTATCCAGGAGAGTGAAAGTATCATCAAATGTGATATTTTATTCATTTATGAAATATAGTAACTAGTTTTGGTTTATGTATCCATTGATGATCCTCAAGAACTTATGCTCTAAAAACTATAAAAATAAAGCATATGAGAGGGTGTTATTGACTATTGGTGTTTCCACTCCATCTTTAAAACCACACATGGTAGTTTATCCTTATCCTTGATGTCAAATACTTTTATTTAGTGAGTTGCCTTAGTTTTTGGGTCCCTCATTTGCACACATTTCCATATAATGTTTTTTACCATAATAGATACATGTTCTTGTTTGTGATCATATTTGGTTGGGTGTAGCCCATGAGACTTTTTGTGATATTTGTTTCTGTGAGAATTTCTGAAGTAGATTTTACCATGTTTGATGTTGATTTATATGTCATTATAAGATGCTACTATGTTTTTCGTGACATTATATATATTAGGTTTTTCGCTTATATATTCTTGTGTATTATTTTTCCTTTGGTGGTTTAGTGCCATCGTGGTATGTTTACCCCATGACAGGGAGTATGATAGACTTGTGGTGATGATGGTCATGAAGCATGACATACATGTGTCTCCGATGAGACATGAGGCATTAACGATTATAAGGAACATGTGTTAATTCAATTCCCTTCAAATACCGAGTAACATATTCACTAAATTAATTTGGGATACCAAGTGATATGTCAAATAAAATGTGGCTAGTTTTGACATTTACCATCATCTCAGTTATCATTTAGACATGGACCTGATGTAGGTATGATTGGGGGTCTGTGGTATCTTGGTTAAAACATTACCACTCATTTTTTATTGTATAATGTTATGATTCATGAGGATTTATTATATTCATGGAATACAGAATTTACACTTGATAACGATTGATTAAGAATTTATTGGTGGTGTCCTGATAAGACTTAGTCACACCTTAATTAGGAATTTAAGAGCTTATAGATATCTTGACAAGGGATTTGTGGATGGGAAAAGATCCAATGGAAGATGACTAAGTAGATGATATTGGATCTAGTTATGGATTGGTAACTACCCAGGAGGAACCAAATATTTTATATATTTATTTATTAACTTTCTATTCTAGTTTTTTATTTTAACTTTAGTATCCATTTTAACCTTTTTACACTTATGTCCTTTTAATTTTTTTTTCACATGATACTTTGATCATCAAATGGTTTATTAATAAATGTGTTTTTTTTTTCAATGAAACAATGTTGTGGGTATAGTCTGTCTAATAACATACTTAGATTATAACTAAAATTCAGTATCCTCTTGCATATGGGGAGCCACACATGATTTCCTATTACCCCCAGCTCAGAACTGATGGTTTTTGTCGGGATGTTATAATATGGTATCAATGCACTAGTTTTTTTTTTGTTTGTTTTTGTCTAAACTAGGACATTGTCAAAGGGATATATTTATGTGGGACTCTGGTTGAATAGTTTTTATGTTCATAGCTAGTACATGTTTAATAGACCTCCAAGTTTCCATTGATGGGATTTATGTTACTATCTTTATAATAATTTTGAGTGTGTTCATGCATCATGACTATGAACATAAGACCACATCCAATATATATATACACCCAATGATGTTTAGTTCAATAGTTCAATAACTAAATGATTTCATTTGTTGAAGCAATTCCCAATAGATTCCGTGTTGTGTGATATATCTTTGTTACCATACTATTGTGATAAATCTTTAATTACTATTTATTAGTTAAATTTTAAATGGTATTTTTTTGTATAAATAAATTATATTTGTGACTAACATGAAATGGTAAGACATTGGATTGCATTTTGAGGGTTATACCTTGGGTTGTGGGAAAACTTATAGGATAACCTTGTGTGAACCCATTAAGTGGTTAAGATATTTTAATGTTCCAAATATTCATTATGTTGTAGAATATTTAACCTCACAGGCACTTGGTGTGACCACCAGCTAAGTAGGGTGCTCTAGATCATATCCCTACAACTGTTCCAGTGGTGAAGGTAGTAGGACCATCCTAACAGGGAGTCCTTCCACTATGTTTTATGGTCGACTATGGAAGATACATGATAAACAAAAAAAATCGATTTATCACGTCCCTTATACAATAACCGACAAGATAAAACGAGTGCTGATGATTTATCATATCGGTTATAAAATAACCAACGTGATAAATCAAGTCTCGGTGGTTTATCACGTCGAATATTTTATAACCGATGTGATAAACCCTTTAAATGATTTATCAGGACCCGTATGTTTATCTGTTTTCTTCAATCTGCAGCTTGCGGCTCGTCTCTCTCGTGTGGAAAACCTAGAAACCCACCTAGAACTCATTCCCTTAACATTGGTTTTTCTATATCCTTAATCATCTATATTCTTAGAAAATATCTCAGATCGACTCGCAATTCCAATGTAAGACTTTCAACTCGCCCCAATTTCATTTCTTATTTTTTGAGGATGCCCTAAATTCATTTTTTTTATTTTGTTTACTTTGATTCTAATGTTAAAGTTTATAATCTAGTTTCTCAACTATTTATGTATGTTTTCAATCCATATTGACAGTTAATATGATGATAGAATCAAATTAGTTTTTTTCAAATGAACAAGGGTTGTCTATTAGGAAAATTGTGGTGAATAAATTCTAGATTTTACATTATTTTTTCATTATGGGTTGATCCATTGAGGGTTTGGTATCATCATTTTGTCATTATGGGTTTACTCAACAAGGGTTTTGTATAATTCCATGGTTATGGTTTTTCTTTTTTTATTCGTAATTTGTTTGCTTGTTATTACAAATAATAACTTTTACACATGTTTGATTTTATTTTTTTATATTTCAAAATTGTTTTGCATTCAAATTATTATATTTTTCATATAAATATAACATTTTCTTTTCTTTACAAGATGTATAATTTTGATATTTGTTGTAGGTAATAATGAGTCAAATTTGGATTAAGACACATCGAATAAGTAATGAATATGAGGAAGGTGTTGATTATTTTTTGGAATTATCTAAATGAAATGTTCAAAGCAATGACATTTTTTCTGTCTATGCCTGAAATGTTTGAATATGAAGAAGTTGAAAAGTATAGAGATCAAAGGGAAACTAATTTTTCATGGTTTTAATCCAAGTTATAGCCCTTGGATTTGTCATGGTGAAACTGGAAAGAATGTTAGATATATAGATGATTATTATTTGCAAGAAGATAACTCAGATAGAATTGAATAAATGATTCATGATATTGAAACAAAACAAATTAAGATAGAACTGACAGTTGCGCGTCTATATGGTGATGCTGAATAACCATTATATCTTGGTTGTACAGATTTTACGGTTTTTTCGGTAGTGTTAGGATTTATTATCCTGATGGAGAAAAATGGATTGAGTGAAAAAAGTTTTACGAAGCTGCCACAATTGTGGAAAAGCATTCTTCCAAAAGACTACAATCTTCCAGAATCACATTATAAGGTGAAAAAAATATTATGCCTGATGGGAATGGGATAAAAGAAAATAAATACATTTTCGAATGATTGAATAATATATAAGAAGGAATATGATTTTTTTTTTCAGAGTGTCCTAAATGTGGGACATCACAGTATAAGTTGAAAGAAAAATCATAGGCTGATGTAGATATTACAAAGATCCACGGAAAAGTATTTTGGTATCTTCCTATAATTCCTCGTTTGAAATGTTTATTTTATAACTCACATGATTCAAAAAGATTAATATGGCATGCTTATGAGTGGATATGTGATGGAAAACTTCATCATCCAAGTGAATGTTCACAATGTAAAAAATTTATGACCAGTATCCGACATTCAGAAATGAAATTAGAAATCTTAGACTTGGATTGTGCACAGATGGAATGAATCCATATCGAAGTCTCAGTAACACACATAGTTCATGGCCTATTTTATTGGTAATTTACAACCTCTCTCTTGAAGTTTGTATGAAGCGCAAATATGTCATGTTGAGTATAATTATCTCTGGTCCAAAGCAACCCGAAAATGATATTGATGTTTTCTTGTCAACATTGATTTATGATTTGAAACTTTTATGGGAATATGTTATGAGAGTGTATGATTCTTATAAAATGAATTATTTTCAACTATATTTAGTGCTTATGTTCACTATAAATGACTTCCCAGCATATGGAAATTTGTCTAGATACAGTGTTAAGGGGCATAAAGCATGTCCAATTCGCGAACAAAAGACTTCATATTGTCAATTGAATCATGGGAGGGAAATAGTCTACATTGGTCATCAGAGGTTTTTACCTATGGATCACTCGTATAGAAGACTAAAAAAGACATACAATGGGTCACAAGAATTATATATTTCTCCTAAACATTTATCCCCGGATGAGTGTTTTGAGAGGGTGCAAAACCATCATGTGACATTGTTAAAGACACATAAATCTCGTAATGATAGACATGTTTGAATGAAAAGGTCAATATTTTTTGAGCTACCATATTGGATATATCATGAAGTGAAGCAGAATAGTGATGTCATGCACGTGGAGAAGAATATATGCGACAGTTTTATTGGAACATTGTTAAATATTAAAGGAAAGACTAAAGATGGATTGAATGTAAGATTAGACTTACTATCAATGGGAATATGTTTGGAGTTAGCTCCGACTTCTAATGGAAGAAAAACATTTCTTCCTCCCACTTGTCATACATTATCCAAGAGGGAGAAAATTAGCTTCTGTTAGTGTCTTCATGATATCAAAGTGCCTCAATGTTATTCTTCAAATGTTAAAAACTTTGTCTCTCTGAAGGATTTGAAGTTGATATGTATGAAATCTCATGATTGTCACGTCATGATAAAACAACTTCTACCGGTTGCATTGCGTGGAATATTTCCCATCTGTGTCAGAAAGACTATAACGAAGGTGTGATATTTTTTCAATTCAATTTGTAATAAGGTGATCGATGCGAATGCTTTGAACATTTTGGAAACGGATGCAATATCTATACTTTGTCAATTTGAACTATATTTCCCTCTATCTTTTTTTTGATTTAATTGTGCATTTAATGGTTCATCTGGTTTCGAGAAATAAATATTTGTGGACCTGTATATCTTCGTTGGATGTATCCTTTTGAAAGGTATATGAAAATATTGAAGGGGTGTGTTAAAAATTATTATCGACCTGATGCCGCTATTATTGAAAATTATTTTTCTGAGGAGGTTGGAGAGTTTTTTACGAGATACTTTCTTCCAGTGGAGCACATAGGTTTGCCTATATCTCGTCATCAATGAGATAATTCTGAGGGAAAGGGGATTCATGGCTTGAAAGTCAAATCGTTGTCAGCTGAACAGATTAATAAGGTAAATTTATATATCTTGAATAACATAGCTGATGCTCAACTGTATATCACATTTCATATTAATGAGTTGAAATAATGTCATCCAAAATAGAATGAAATGTGGATTTTTAATGAGCACAACAAAACATTTTTGACATGGTTTAAAAAAGACCCTACTTAGTAGATCAGATATCTCAGAGACATTAATATGTTTAGTGGGTGGTCCAAGTTTAAATTTGATAACATGGTCTAGGTATGACATTAAAGGATATACATTTCATACAAAAGCTCAAGACAACAGAAGTGCAGTTTAGAATAGTGGGGTATTGGTATTTGTAGAAGCAATGCATTTTTCGACTTCTAAAGTCAGAAGTCCAATTTATGCATCATGTCCATATTATGAAGTCATTGAAGAAATATGGGAGGTTGATTACATTAAAATTAAAGTTCATGTTTTTAACTACAAATGGGATGTCAGTAACAACAGTGTGAGACACGATGAATTTGGAATGAAAATTGCTAATTTGAATAGATTGGAAGACACAACAGATTCTTTAAAACTGGAAACACATGCAAAAGATATTTTCTATGTTGTTGATCAATCAGATATGCAGTGGTCTATTCTTTTACAAGGAAAAAAACAATATGTTGGTGAGGATCAACTTGATATAGATGTGGATTTATGTGATATCCCTACTTCTATGGAAAGATTAGCAGAAAATAATGTCGAGCATGTTGTAGACATGGTTTGTGCTATAAGGAATGATCATGATGAAGGAATTTGGGAAAACAATCCATTTCTACATTCCTAATATTACAGGTAACATGTGTTTACCATGTTTACCATAGTTTACCATAGTTTACCATGTTTAACATGTTTACAATAATATACCATTTTCACCATGTTTTATCATAGTTTATTAGGTTTTCCTTTACGTAAGTTATATATTAATTGATTTTATTGATATAAAAATTACACTACCATGTTTACCATGTTTAACATCTTTACCATTGTTTATCATGATAAACCATATTTACCATGTTTACAATTGTGATATTTGAATTTGTTTATTTGTGAATTAATGATTCCTTTTTTGATTTCAAGGACAATCACATATCAATCAGTTGATCAACCACATGATTTTGAAGGTGAGAAACATGATGATTCTTCTGGGGAGGAACATTTACATGCTACTATTGTTGTTCCCTAATCATCTCCATGTGCTCCCATAACAACTAGGAGTTCAAGAGTTGGTAAATGTGGTAGTACACATTTACCAAAATTATCAGTTGCTCGTGACCAGGACCAGAGGATAGTAGTTGAATTTGATGACAATTATATTCCAAGAGGTCCAAATGTAAAAGATTTTATGATTTTTGTATCAACTCAAGGAAAAATCAAAGTTAGACTTTAAAATAATGATCGGAAAAGTGTGGAATAAATGATAAAAGATCAGTTGTGGGAGACTATTTTGGTAAAATATTTTTCTACTGTTTGACTTATCTTTAAAAAAATATAGTATAATATAAAAACTCTCTTCTTTATCAGATGACATTTGATCATCCTGACACTGGAGGACTCAATAATAAATTTTTATCGATGGCATCTAGAAGATATAGGGATTTCAAATAGACCCTCACATATTTTCAATTATGGTCAAAGAAATCATGACAATCCATGTCGTATATATCCTTTCATATATTAAGACACATGGAGAAAATTTGTTCAATGTAAGAGATAAGAATCATTTTTGGTAAGTACAATGTAACCTTTTATAAGTTTTCTTATAACTAAACTTATTAATAATTTGTTAATGATTTCTTATTGTCAATTTACAGAAAATAAGGAAATATCATCAAGAGATCCAAGCTAAAAATTTATACCCTCATAGCTTATCTCGGGGAGGTAATACATTATTGAAATAACAAATAATGGTAGAAAATTCAGAAAAGATTGTAGCTGAGTCTTCATGCTCAGGAGAGGTTGTTACTCCATCCCCTCCATCTAAACATGAAAAATGGAAGAGGGATCGGATAGGGAAAAATGGGAAATATCTTTCAGATGAATTGAGGATCGTAGCTGAGAGGATTGTAAGATATTTATTTTATTTATTTAAATTGTAGACTATGAATTATATACTTTGAATCAATAAAAAAATTAATTAATTAATATAGGATTCTCTTGAGGAGTAGAGCACACATGGGAAATTTACAACTGCTGGGAGGCATGATATTTTATCTGAAGCATTGGGAAAGCCTGAACACCCCGATCATGTATGAGGATACCCGATGGGTGTATTAGTAAAGAAAAGTGTTGCCACATTCTTCAATGTCTTCCATTGAGAGTGTGTATAAAAAATAGATTCTTTTGAGGCTGAAGTTCAAAATATTAATGCGACGATGGAGGAAAAGATCAGAGCATCAGTAGAGTCTGTGTTTGCAGACATACAAAGAAAATTTCATACGACAGCTCCCACTCCTCCAGCTCCCCCTACAGACCCCATTTTTTATCCTCCACATCCGGAAGTCGATCCCACTCCCCCACCTCCGGAAGAAGCTCCAACTCCTCTACCTCATCAAGAGGCCTCCATTGCTCCACCTCAACCTGTGTACCCCATTTGTTATCCTACTCCTTCACCACAGCTTCCTACTTATTCTGAATTATATTTTGATGATCCTCACCATCATATAATGGCATATGGGCTGGTATATTGTATAGGAGATACAGTTCATCATCAGTAGTTAGTGGTAGAGTAGCATAGGGTCAGTTTACAGGATATTATAGATATATCAGTTCATGTTCCAGTACCTACAGATAAGGTGACAACAATTGGACGTAGTATTGGCCACTTTTTATTTTGGCCATCCAGAGTTCTGCGAGTCATTACCGTAGAGGTATGTGTGTTATATCTTATATTTTATTTAATAATAAATTCTTTTAGCATTTTAAAGCTAATATATTTATTAATTTATTTACAAGAATACTTTAAAAGTAAAGAAATACTTTATAGACAACAACAAAGACAAATGGCTATAACATCAGATACAGATTCTAGTGGTCTTGACAGATTATCAAGATATTCATATTTATTAACAGATCATTATTCAATTACATTGGAAGGTCATGTTTTTGGATGTTCAATAAATGTGGGAATTTTGAAAAATGATATCATGGAGCTTGTTACTGGAGACAAGTTGTGCGTCAATGTGGTGCATATTTTTTCCATGTAAGTCATAACAAAAAAATTTCCCTGCATTAAATTTATAAAAAATGAGTAATTATTTATATTTTCTATTAGGTATCTATATAACATGTGTAATAGTAATGACCATATAGATGTATATGGGTTCATGGACCTGCATTTTCTTTCCCCTGATGTACATTCATTGGATGGGGAAGAAAGATCAATTTATGTTGTTGAAAGATTTCAAAAAAATATTATCACATAGTGTTGGATGATGCCTTATTATGAGAGGTATGAAACATATATCTTATAGTGTTCTATCTCTTTTAACAAAAAAAACTAATAACTTAAAATAGTTCTTTTATATCAGTGATCATTGGATGTTGGGTGTTTTTTTCCATGGGAGAAAACACTATATTGGATATGCTCTGTCTGTGGTGATGCGTGGAAAAGTTTTAAGAATTCATTGGAGAAGTATGTTTCAATTTCCTAATAGTTTTTTATATTAAAATGAGTTTTAAATTTATCTCATTCATATTATTTTCTAACAGGGGATGGAACAACTTTCGAAAAACCACAAACAAAAGGGGTGCCAAGATAAAATAAGTACAAGTGAAGGTAAATATCAATTTATAATTTGTACTTTTGGATGTATTACATAAAAAATTATACTTAATTGACACTCATTTAAACATAAATTTCATAAACAACAAGACGTCATCGAATGCGGATACTATATGTTAATATTTATGTATGAAATAATTACAACAAGAACACTTTTGAAGTTTGACCAGGTCAGATTTTCTTATGAAAATTTCCATAATATTTCAGTTGACTTATTCATTTTACATATTAACTATTTTCCTTTAACTTTGTAGGTATTTGATGACCCTAATCAGTATATTTCTCAAGAGGTCAAACACTTACAAGGGGAATGGTAAAATTATTTTATAGGTTTGATTGGATTTTAGTTTGTTTGTAATGTAAAATGTAATTTTGAAAATTGTAATTGTAATTGTGTACTTGGTGATTGTTTTGGTTGGATTTAAGTTATTTTAGTTGAAATTGTAGGTTTTAAATGTTATCAATGTAAATGCTTAATTTGTCTTTGGTTTTTATTTTGGTCTACTTCTGTTTTTTTGGTACGAATTCTTGGTTTGGTTTCTGGTTGTTTCTGGGGAGAGCAGAGGACTGCTTATTATTTTTAAAAAAAAAAATTGGTTTTCCACGTCGATTATTTTATAACCGACCTGATAACGGAATGGGGAAAGGTTTATCACAACGGTTATTTGAATAACTTACATGATAAACCCCTTTGGAATGATTTTTCACATTGGTTATTTAATAACCGACGTGATAAAGTCCTGGAAAATGCTTTACCACATTGATTATTAAATAATTGACGTAATAAACCATTTTCTAGGGGTTTATCACATCAGTTATTTAATAACCGACATGATAAACACCCCCCACACTGGTTTATCACGTCGGTTATTTACTAACTGAGTAGATAAACCCTCCCCCAACTAGTTTCTCACATCAGTTATAAAATAATTAATGTGATAAAGTACTGGGAGGGTTTATAACGTCGGTTATTTGAATAATAGACGTGATAAACCCTTGGGAAATGGTTTATCACGTCGGTTATTTTACAACCGACATGATAAAAACTCTGCCACTAGTTTTTCACATCAGTTATTTAATAAAATTCATAAAAAACACCTTGATGTTAATTTTTTTATGTCAGTTTTTAAGTAACAGACATAAAAAACTATATTTATAACATCATTTGTATTAACGTCGGCTAAAAACTGAAGTAAAAAATGATAAATTACTGACGTAAAAAACAATTTTATGCACTAGTGAGTGTCCAGGGATGAAGGTGGACATTTCCAGATTCATTTATTGATGCATTACTTGTACGGGGCTAATTTCTAAGTACTGGTGGCCTGATGGGACAATATAGTCACTTTAATTGCACATGTGGAAGTTGGATTACGTCATGATAGAATATTCAATAGGTTTACCCAAGAAATTGAGATGTTATGAAGTTATCGGGATGATTTTTATCAGCTGAGGGTGGTTTCTCCCTTTTTTCTAATTCGAGAGAATTACTCAATAGATGAGTTGGAAAATCATTATGTATTTCAAGTCATAAATTTATATTGAGTTTTTTTGAGTATTTTTTTAGAAAGAGATGCATATTTCGCATCATGATTTTACTAGGTATTGCAGAAAGACATAGGGACTCATTTGAGATTAATGTTAACATACTATCTTTATATAGATGAACAATCAGAGCAGATGATTTAGATAATAAAGGATATTTATCAATCTCACATCATAGAATTCATTGGACATTGGGATGATCTCCTATCCTTTGTTGATTCCATATAATATAATTTTTTACTAAGCATAGATTAATATGGAACCTTATGAGGCCCTTTAAAGTAGGCTATTCTTTTCACCACTCTATTGGCATGAGAAAGGTTTGGTAGTAGCTGTGGGCCACAATTTGGTTCATGACACCTCTGAGAGAGTGAAACTGATTCATAAGTGGTTTATAACCACATAGATAATACAATGATTAAATGTATACTTGAGGATATGATCCTATGATTAGGATTTCTTTTGAGTGTCACCTTAGTTTGGGAATTGTCATTTGTAGAAACAATAAAAAGTGTCACAACATTTTCTTTGACCGTAAATGATTAGAAAACGGATTCAAATAATGGGATATCACATGGAACCCACTTTTTTCTAATTATGTATATAATACATGATTCATTTTTCAAATATTTTGAGGTAGAAGGATGATTATATTCATCTTTTAGGCTTTAAGGATGTATAGTTTGATCCAGATGCATCTTTTGTGCAGAATTTGATGAGGATTATAGATTAAATTGAGAAACAATATTAATGGAAGATAGTATCACATATATAGATAATGTGGTGGCCTAGAAAGATCAAGGATGAGACAAGAGAGTGTGAGTATAATTTTCAAGCATGGTGGCATGAATTTTTTTGAAAAACACCACTCGTGATACATCTCATGGGGGAGAAGTCGTTATAGGGAAAGAATTGTAAAATTATCAATTTTGTAAATAAATATTTAACCCTATTTTTTAATTGAATTACAAGTTATTATGTTTGAAAATTTAATTTTTCAATAATAGTAATCACCAGTTTTGTTCTTTGGTATTATGTATTGGTAAAGTTACTATTTAAGTAACCACAATATTTTTCATATTAAAATACTCTTAAATATTTTATGGATTATATTTTTAGTTAGGTGTATAGTCAATGAGGGATTCCAGGGCACATAGATTCTCAAAGTTGATATAATAAAAATATTAAATATATTATATCAAACCCAGATAATTTTGCTGAAATAATGTAATATCTCTCAAATGGTGATTTATAAGGACAATTTGAGACTTTTATTAAATATGAAATGTGGCGTTTACCCTTACTGTGAAATAAACTTTCTGTGTATTGAGTCTTTAGTTTAAGCACATGCTCATGCATAATGTTGTCATTTTGTACCCATTTCCTTTTATTTTTTTTAATTTCATTTCATTGTTATTTTTCTTCCTTCTCCTTCATCCACGCTACTACAAAACTCCTTTTCTCACATCCTTTAGTCCATAAATGAAGGAAATCAATTTTTTTACATGTTTAAGTTAGAAAGTCCTTAAGGTGGTGAAATTAAACACTATACACTCAATTTTTCATTGAATAAAAAATAGAATTGGTTTTTTTAAATTTTTGGTCAGGGAAAGAAAAATGTTAACACAATTTTTGGAACTAGAATAGCCAAACCATTATCATTCTTCATTGGTTAATCATATTGATTACAATTTAACCGAAACTCGTATTTTCATGATAGGTGAAAAATCAATGATATGACGCTAGGTTCTTTTCTAAATCAAGGCTTTACTGGATACCGCCTTATTCACTATCCTATTATGATTACCCTTTGAGGGGGGATATATTTGACTTATGATGATGAAAATAGTGTATCATGATATCCTTATGGCCTGAATGTGACTTGATTCCTTTAAGATTCTGAGGAATGAGGAAAAACCCAATGCCATGTGGATACTGAGTGACATGTTTAATCGATGCCTAGGGGACACCATATGGAATTTCAATACCCTTGTGGCTTGTTATGATATTTTACAAAATATTCATTATTCATCCAGTATGGAGCCAAATCAAATTCAACTGGGGGTTTATAGAAACATGGTTAGAATAAGACCACTCAGTTTTTAGTTGAATAATGATATAGTTTCCATGAATTTATTATATACATGTAATATGCCTATTATACTTGAACACAATAGGTTAAGGATGCATCATTGGTTTCCTAATAAATATTGTACTCAAATTCTACTCGATCATTCGTACACTTGTAGATTTCATATTTGGGGATCAAGTAAAGGAAAAAGGCCCTTTAATGGATGGCTTATTAGAGAATCATGAAGCTAGTAGTGGGAAAATATAGACTTCGGAGGCCCCATTGTTTTATTTATCTACATTATATTCAAGTTAGGATTGTTACTTTGTGATCCATTTTTACCTATATAGAATGTAATTCCTTTTTATTATTTATTTTTTACATTGTAATATAGTCATCATATTTTTTATTATTCTATTTATTTATTTGTTCTATAAGATAAAAATAAGGGAATAGTCTCCCCACTAATATACTAAATCCCTCACTACTAGTAAGAATCGATTTTCATTGGAAGAGGAATTCATGAGGACATTTAACCCTCTGGCTTAGAATTGGTGGTTCTATTTGGTATGTTATAGTTCTTACAATTAATAACATATGATAAAATTTCTAATGAATTATATGCGTTACTATCTTGAAAAGAATCATTTATTACCTCATAATATAACTATAATTTCATTTTCACCTTTATTTTTGAAAAATACACTTAATAAATAATAATAATAGAACTGTTATGGATTAATTTTTGTGATTATATTCTCAATAAGATAATAAAATCAAAAATGTTTTCGATAATACTTGAGAAGCACATAAATATGAAAATAAATTATAAGTTTCATATCCATTGATAATTCATTTCAGTTCATAATACTATGAATCCAAATAAATTATAATCTTTAAAATCCTAATGAACATAAAAAATGATCAAATATTAATATGGTAACCTTTAATGTTATCTAAATCCCACTCTGATACCAAAAGTGATACCCTAAACACACACATGTGAGTCTCGTTCGATGAAACAATATATATTTTTTAAAACATTATAATATTTAATATCACTAAATTATATGAAGTCTTTTACATATAGAAATAACATTTAGGTCAAGATATTTATTGGATTATGAAATCTAAATATATATAAAAGTTCATACTAAAAATAAAAAACCTTTGAACATTACTCTAGCTTGAATCAGGGTTATCTTTTAATTGAGGTTGTAACCAATGAGCTTCTAGTTCATTACTGAACCCAATTAAAATCATTTAAAAACATAGGGAGAGCATAAAATTTCTTCGTAAGTGGGTTTAAATTGAATAAAATCAATTTTTTAAATACATTAAAATTGTCCTTAAAATAAAATATTATCTATAAAATTAAAAAATGTTTGAGATTGAAATATAAAAGTACACTTTTGAAATTGAAAAATTATTGAGAAAAAATATTTCAAAAACCACTAAAGAAGAAAGAGGATAGTTTATAAATCTATCAATAGAATATAAGAAATATATTTATTAAAAATAAATATATACCATTTATAATTTAATGATATTTAATAAACATTAATAAAAAAATTATCAAAAATAGAATGTTGAAGGTCTAACCATCACTCTGAGGAATGAAAACCCTTGAGGCTATATTTTCATGTCTCGTACTTCATCATAATTCATAATAACTAAGTGAAATTTTTTTAAATGAATGTTTTTTTTAAAATCACATCTCCCTCATTATAATTTTTTTTAAATAACATATAAAAAATTATATATTGGAGTAAATTACTATTATGGTGGGAAATAATTACATAGTTATTATTATGATAAAATCCATACATTTATAATGATTTATAAATAACCTAAAATTCCTGGAATATAATTATAAATAAATCCTAAAAATAAATTTTAAGAAAATGAATTTCCAAAAAATGGTGTAATGTCAACAAAAAATATTATGCATGACCATTAAATAAATTTTAACATGACTAACATATAAGGATTAAAAAATGTATTAGTCATAAAATAAAAAGATTTAAAATTCATTTAAAACCATCCATGGAACATGATTGAATTAAAAAAATCCCTTAACATCCTAATGGAATAATTAAAAAGAATGTAAATATTAAAAACGTTTTTAATAGAAACATTTATAAAAACAATAACCTTTTGAGAATAAATATAATTAATAGAAATATTTTAATGTAGAAGTTTTAAAATGATTTTACCTTTTCTGAATAACTAGAATTATTCATAATATGTTCCCTAATTTAAAGATAGACTTAAATGATTAGACTGTTCCTTACTCTCACTTTATTTCCAATAATTGTGCATAAAATAATCAAAACTATGGAAGATATGAAAAAAACACAAGGGTGAGAACCTAGTAGCAGTATAATATATAATAAAATCATTAAACCGGATGGTTCACCTAATATTAGAAAATTTTAAGCAAGGTTATTATAAATATATATCCCTCGGAGTAAACATCTAATTAAATATAACTTCCATTAAAATATGAATTTTCATATGGACATAAGTTCCACCTTGAAATAATTATTTAAATGTTTATAAATACTTAAATTTTAGACACACATAAAACACACAAGATTTATATAAGATTATACAAAGATGAACATCTAATTTTTACATAACATATTCTATAATTTTCAATGAATAATATTTCATGGAGTTCAAGTTCTTACTGGTTTACATAGATACTTGAAAATATTTTCATGGTCATGTGGAAAGATTAATCATGGTTTTAAAAAGGTAGGTGTTCTTGTTTGTGTCATGCTTCACTATTTGTGATATTCTTTTTCAATAAAAAATTGCATGTAAACTGTTATGATAATAAAACATTAAACATATATGTATTATTTTATTTTATCCCAAAATAGTCACACCTCTGAGAAGATGGGTGTGGCACCTTTTACAGATTAGTATTTTATATTACATTGTCTTACCATTTCATTTATGCATAATATACACAGATATGTATATATATATATATCATTTGAGTATGTGGAGTTTTCATGAAAGAAAAAAATTTAGTGATCTGCAAGGTATAAATATGAGAGTTTGTGATCACCATTACATGGATTTAATATTACCTTTACATATTTCTTAATAATATAATCTAAATATAATGGAAACATGCTATACTTATAAGATATTTTGAAATTCATTTCACCTACCCTCATGTGAATCAAAATCAAAGTATTTACTACCCCTGTGCAAAATTAATAAATTTTACCTTACCCTTAAATAATGATATTATGACTTTTGATGAGTACAATTTTGACTACATACCTTTATGCAACCTTCAAATATGCAGTTCTACCCATATTGTATCACCGTATAACCATTAAATGGTCATTTTCCAAACAATACATGAGTATAAAATGACTATTATATAGAACCAACCCACAACCTTGCCCTTATGTGAGTACCCATCCTACCCTTCCATTAACTGTGTTATTGAGAATATACCTTTACATATTTTATTAATATTACATTAATGTAAATTCATTTTAATGTAGAATAAAATTTTAGGTATTAAATTTTATAATCTTATAATTTCAATTATACTACAACTCTAATAATTCATTAATATATTTCATTTATATTATTAATAAATTTCATATGTATCATAAACATAATTTTAATTTGTTAACATTATTATTTTTTCAAACAAAATTATTTCATGGTATTGATGTATTACTACAATTTACATTTATCATATTCTGTCTAATAATTTCAAATATTTTATAATTTATGTTACAAACATTCATCTTCAAAATGTAATTTCAAATATAGTTAATGCAGTACTTTTATTACTTGAAAATTTTAAAATAAGTTATTCCATATTTTTGGTGTTTTTTAGAGGTGAAATAAATACTAGTAGAAGATACTTATTTTTGAAAAGTCTCTTAGTTTTTTTTAATTTTGAAATAATCCATTTAATAAAAAACATTCAAAAAATATACTTGAATTTTCGAGATGATATATTCTATGCCCTTAATTAAATTTTTCCCTCACAATTATTCAATTCCATTCTCTATTGAAAACAACTTATATAATTTTCAATAAGTTATATTCCTTACTCTCATGGGTAAGACTCATTTTTTACCTCATTGTATTACTATAATTTCATTTATTAATTTCCATTTTTAAAAAATATTCTTCTATAAAAATATTCTAAGAATATACCAGTCATAACTTTATTTTTACGATCTTGTTCTAAATAAAATAAATAAATAATAATATTCATGATGTTGGATAAACACATTTATATGAAAATAAACCATCAGTTTCTTATATATTAATACTTCATTTCAATTCACAATACTATCAATGCTTGTAAAATATAATCCCTAAAATCCTCAAAAACATAAAACATTATCAAATGATAACATACTAACCTAAAAATTTATATAAATTTTTTCTGATACCATATACAACACCCCAGACTGGTACTCCTAATATTTTTTATAAGAATAACAATATATATTTTTTAAAAATCTATTTGACATCAATAAATAATATACACTATTTTATATAACCCATAATATTTTAGGTCAAGAGTTTTATAGTATTATGTAATATAAATATATAAAAGTGTTTAAACTAAAAATTAATTTTCTATTAAAACAAATCTATATTCACAAAGTGTAATATTTTAAAAAAGTCAATGGAAAAATAATTTTAGTAAATCACTAAGCCCTATGAAAATAATTCTAATTTTTGGGGTGATAATGAAATTACCAACTATGTGGTTTTAAATCAAATGAAAACCGCTTTAATAAATTCATTAAAAACATAATTAATGTAAATTGTTTTCATTAAAAAAACTTATATCCTAAAACAAAAAATTACACTTTTGAAATCAAAGGCTTACTAAGTCAAAATATTTAAAAAACATTAAATAAGAAAGAGGTTACTTTTGAAAACTATCATTAAAATAAATAAAAAACCCAATTTTAAAAGAAATGTATACCATTTTTAATTTTAAAATACTTTACAAAATTTTATAAAACCATGACACCACATTAAATATTGATGGTCTGACCATAAATTTGAGTAAAAATTCCCCTGAGGTTATGGTTTCTCTTTCCATCCCCCATCAATATTCACAACACCCACGTGCTATATTTTTAGATAAAGGATTTTTTAAAATTTCATTTATCATTATATTTCCGTTAAAATCAGTTTATAAAAACATCATATTAGAGTAAATTAATTTTATGGTTGTCAGTAATATCATATATTGTCTTAAGAGAAAATTCAAACTTTTTTAAATATTTATAAACAACCAAAAAATTCATAGAATACACTTACAATTAAATCATGAAAATAAATAATGAAGAAAATTATATTTATATAAATGGTGGAATGTCAAGGGGAAATATAGTATTGAGATATAATACACATTTAAATATGAATACATATAATGAATTTAAAATAAATTTTATATATAATATGAAATTTTTAAAATTCATTAAAATCAGTATTTAAAATAGAAAATAGTTAAAGAAAAATGACCTTACCTTTATAAATCAATATGTAAGTACTCTTTAAATATTAAAAACAATATTTTGGGGAAATTTTACCAAAACATATTTTTTTTCTTTTGAGAATAAAGGGGCTGTATTGAAATCCTAAAAACTGAGGATTTAAAAATGGTTTTTTATTACCCAAATAACCAATATTACCACCATGATGTTTTATTCTTCACAGATAAAATCATATGACAAGACTCTTGCTTTTTCTCACTATCTTTATCCTCACTATTCTTATAATAATCAAAACTATGGAAGATATTCATAAATAGATGAAATTGAAACTAGAAGCACTATGATATATTGTAACATTCTTAACTCAGGTGGTTCTACTCTTATAGACAAATTGTAACTATTGTCGATATAATAATACCCCCTTATAGAAAAAAATCAGATTAAATATATAATCTATTGATATATAAATTTTTACATAGAACTATGTTTCATATTGAAAACATATATCCAGGTTCTTATGTTCATAAATTCTTGACACATAATTCATCTAATATTTAGATTAGATTCTACCCATCTGATTTATAATTTTCATTAAAATATTTTATAAACTAAAAAATGACTCTTTTATAGGGGACATATTCTTTTTATATTGTAGAGAGAGATGAACAGTATTACTAGGTGACGTGGATAGGTAAAATAAGATTTTATAAATTCTTATATTCAAATTCTTGTTGTGTTCACTAATTTTGACCTTTTTTCCACACAAAAACGCCATTTAATTCAATATGATAATAACATTATATATATACACTTTTATTTTTTCCAAAATAGTCACATATCAATGGTGATGGTTAGGAAATTATTTACATATTATTATTTTCATTCACATTGCCATACGATTTCATTAATGAATAATAAACACACACACACACACATATATATCCTTTGATTATATGGACATTACAAGCGAGGACTAAGATGTTGATGTTGTATGTTTAAATAATAGGGATTGTTCTTACCTTTACATGGATTTAACAATACCATCATGTGGATATTAAAAACATAATTTAACCATTATACCAATACGATATACCCATATTTAGTTTTCCAAATCATCATAGATACCCTTAAGTGAATCAAAATTTGGTCATTCATTATATATACATAGTATTAAAACATTCACCTTACCCTTACATAGTGATACTTTAACCTTTATGTGACAATATATTAGGGTACATACCCTTACACAACCTCCAAATTTGGAGTTCTCCCCATACACGATCACCATCAGACATTTACAAGGGATTGACATGACCCTTACACATTTATCAACTGAACTTTACATATCCCGAAACTAGTGACTTACACATATATGAGTAAAAACAAACCCTTATGAAAATATGTTATCAGGAATCTACCATTTCACTGGTAATTAATACTAATTTTATATAAATTCATTTTTACAAAGAATAAAAATATAATTATTAAATTTTATATTTCAATAATTCTATTTCTTTCAAAACACTTATAATATGATAATATATTATATTTATATTACTAAAATATTTCAAAAATATCTTAATTATAATTTTATTTTTCAGAAATAATCATTTTTCATACCCTATTAATTAATTATTTTGATTGATTAATAAAATTTACATTTATCATAACAATTAAAATAATTGAACATAATTTATAATTCATATTATAAACAATCATTTTTCATAATATAATCTCAAATATGGTTAATGTAGTATTTTTATAAAAAGAAAATTTTAAATTAAATTATTATAAAATATATGTTGTTTTTTAAAAAATAATTTATTTTTAAAAAAATACACTTATTATTAAAATATATCTTAGTTTTTTAAAATCTAAAACAAGCTATTTAATAAATACTATGTTAAAAAAAATTTATTCAAGAATTATTGTAATGTTATGTAGCAACCACCGTTTCGAGTATGTAACCCTTCCCTGATTTGTTTCTTATGTTAAATAGTTATGTTGGAAGTCACGGTAGACTTTGGTTTACTTTTGGAGGGTTTTGGACAAACAATGGTGTGCAAGGTCAATACACATTTCGGCCAAACAGTGTGGCCAAACCGTGCAAGGCCAAAACTAATTCCCAATCTTTGTGGATTTTATTTCGTTTGGCCATCTATTGGATCATTATTGACCCAAATCAACCCTAAAACTATTTTTAACTCCCCAATTTCTAAATGAGGTTCTCCTAGTGATCTGGAAAAGATTAAAACACGTTATTTAGAAAATCGAATGAAGATTCTTGTAGTAAGTGCCAGTTCTTCACTATTTTCTTCATGGTTTCTTAGATCTACTCCACCTTTTATCATTTTATCTTATATATATTCTCCCTATGGGTATATGTAACAGGTTTGAGTCCAAATAAGGTTATATCTAGTGTTTTTCATGATAGGGGAGGAGATCTTGGGTGGTTTCTTGGAATCTTGACCCAAATTCTTTAGTGTTCTTCGTTCGTTGTCATTTTTCATCAATACGAGCGAGGTAGGTTGCTTCACTCTCATCTAAATTTAGAGTAATATATTGGAATGAATTAAAATTTTGTTTTTGATGAAAATTAAATTTTGTTTTTTCTGCTTTAAAATTATTAAAACCTCTTTAGTGATGGGTGGTGAAAAAGGTGTAAAATTAGGGGGTTTGGGAAAAAACCAAGTTCATTATTTTTAATGGGGATTTTTAAAATTAAGGATTTTTTATAATTTTTTAAAATTGATTTATTTAGAATTTTCCATTAGATATATTTGGTTTTTTAAATGATTTAATGTTTTAAAATTGGATGGTTGTAATATTTTCAATAAATTTGTGTTTTTATTCAGATAGGTGGTGTTGTTTGAAATTGGTTTCAGTTTTTTGAAAACATGGTGTGCGTATAATATTTAATTACTGGGAATGCTGGAAATTTTATCTTGTGTCTGGTGCCAATGTTTAAATGGGTCATGGAAAATAATTACCTTTTGACGACTTGGTAGTTTGATGAGAAACTGCTCATGAGTATGGAACTGTCATAAAGAGGCATGCATTTTTTGTAGTTGTTGTTGTTTGGTGTGTATTGGTCTATCAAATTAGTTTTAAGAATGTGTTTTAAAGATTTATTTAATTGTTTAACTTTATTATATATTTTTTAATATTGTTTCACATGGTTTTAGTTTATGTTTTGTTATAAACTATTTTTAGAAGTGTTTGTATTTAGTTATAAATTGTTATCAGAAATTATTTTATATAAAATATTGTCTATAAATGATTCAAACTATTCTATCCTATTGGAGTGAGTAGGGAAGTCATTGGGGGAAAGACTAATGAGTTTTATACTCACCCCTACTTTGGAAATTTAGTGCTTTTGTAGATTCCATCTTTCAGGACGTGGGAAAAGGTAGGGTGTAGCAGGTTTTTCGCATCCTTCTTGAGTTGTTGAGATATATAGTGGTGGTGGAGAAAAGAGATGTTGGATACTATAGTAATTTAGTTTTTTTTGGTGTCTTTTTTAGTAATATTACAATATTAGTTTTATGTCTTTTTGTCTTCTAGTGTAGCACTTTTTATCAGACTCAATTTGGAATCAAATATTTAATGAATTGTCATTATTTTGTTCATGCACCATATAACTGTTATGGGTTGTGGTTGGTTGGTTTATAGTATATATGTAAATGGTTAAATCTTACCCAAATAGTACTTGAAAAACTTATTCTTTTATTTATAGCCTTTGGAATCTTGTTTATGTCACCTAAACCCATGTAATGACTCATTGTACTCTCAAGACAATGAGAATTAGAGGGTCATTACAAATGGAATCAGCTTGATCCATTCTCTGTTGAACAAGTAGTATTGAGTTTTCTTGGTCTTGGAGTGAAATCCTTATTATCCATTACATGTTAGTTATTCTTATAAAGTAGTAGGATTGTCTGCACTTGAAATATAGGGCATAAAAATATTTATCGAACATTTTTATGTTGAATATCAAGTTACCAGGGAGTTGGGTACATTAGTGTTTTGGAAACACTAGTAGGACATTGGAGTATCATTCTCATGGTTTTAGCCAATGAGACCAACATCACATGAATTTTTGATGAATAAATTATCACTAGTATTTTATATCTCACTTTTATTAATAACATATGATTTATATCATGGTTTTACTTTTTGGAAAAAAAAATTAGAAAATTGTTATCAAATGAATAAATTTGAAAAGGAATAGTTGATGTATTTTGAAAATGTTTTGATTTTAAAAAGAAAGATTGGTTTGTTATAAAAATGGTTACATTTTGAAAGAAATGATGTGATATTGATGCTATTTAATTTGACTTGCCAAGATAATCAATTTATAGAATAGTGAGAATTATATAATGCATTGTTTTTTTAGAAAATAGTATATGGTAGGCGGTGTAGAAACCAACTGGGGGTAGCTTATGAAAATGTGTCATCACATTAGTCATATGTGAATCAAGAGCTGGTGAAAAGTACAGTTCATTCATTCCAAGTGGAGGACATGTGGAATTCAAAGGAGGACCAATGACAGGTTGACCACTCTATCCAGTTTTAGAAGTTAAATCCACCCATCTTCTTGGGTGATTCAGAACCAAAGAGGGCAGACGGTGGGATGAATAGTATGAATTGAATCTTCGAGTTCCTTAGTACACCAACATACTTGAAGGTCAAACTGTAAACCTATATTCTGGAGGATATTTCATGCAAGTGTTTGTATTTAGCGATGCAAGCTATATTGTATCAGGGCTTGAGTTGGGAGGAATTTGAAGAAATGTTTAACAAACAATTCTATCTTCACACTTTCGGAATCCAGCGAACAACAAAAATTTTCATCATGAAGAAAAAGATCCACTCTATTACTTAATATTCAGCTAAATTCATAAATTTAGTGTGCTTGGCCCTAGATGTTATAGAATGTGAGAGCTTTAAGGCACACATATTCGAGTCAGGAATCAGGAAGGAGATTCAGTCAAATATTGTGGTACTTTGTATCACAGTTTATACGAATATGGTAAATAGATCATTAGTGGGAGAGAGGGATATATATGGATATATGGGAGGAGGAAGCATGACTATACTGATAGAAAATGGTGGGAACTCAATTGTTGGGACAAAAAAGAAGAGGGACCCCTATTTTTGGGTGGAAATGAGAATTAGAGTCAAACAACTGGATCAGTAAATCTTCCTAATAAACTAATGGGACACCCAGTATGTTGTTAGTGTGGTTAGTTTGACCACATCAATCGAGTGGGTATGACAAAACCTCAAAAATTCTACAACATCAACACAACGGGACATCATAAGTGATATTGTTGTTGTACACCAATGTTGGGTGCTCAGGACACTTCTCAGGTATTGTTGGCATCATATGCTTCGACAGGGCGGGGCCAGCAGAATCAGAGCTTCCAGTAGAGCAGATCTATCCATGGTGATTCTAGGAACACCATGACTCCATGAAAAGGGTAGTCTCAGTAGGGAAACAGAAATCAGAGTGCCATGGTGAAAAAGGTATATACATTAGAGTAGGGGACTCTGGATGATCAGGATGGACCATCTATGGTTTGAGGTATGATTATACTAAATTCTACCCTTATTCAAGTGTTATTTGATATGATTTCATCACATTCTATTATTTATTCTTGAAATGGTGATTTGGTTATTTTAAAACTTGAAATCATACCTTATGTGATAAAACAACAAACCTCTCTTGGTGAAAGAGAATGTTGAGAGTTTGTGTGTAGAGAGTGTTCTATAACTATCAATAAAGATAAGAAGAAATGGGATTTATTAGTGCTAGAGATGGATGTATTTATGTAATTCTTAGAATGGATTGGTTGATAGTGTTCAAGTCTCACATCGATTTTTATTGGAGAATGGTTAGTTTTACAACCGAGGACGGCATCGAGCATCCATTCAGAGGATAGAGGGTTGTAAATAAATGTGTAATGAGCTTGTTGGAACCAAAGGTGGGAATTATTTTTTACCAATTAGAGGCATAGACTTTGGCATCGATAGAATAGATTGAGGAAAGTATTATTCCAGCAATAGTGGATCAATTTTCAGATGTGTTTCCTGAAAATTTTTCTGGGTTACCACCTATAATAAAATTGGAATTTATGATTGAACTCCTTTTAGGGACTAGTCATATCTCCCTTCTATATTATAGGATGACACCAATATAATTAGAAAATCTAAAAGTACAATTGGGGGCTCTAGAAAACAAAGGATTCATCTGGCCAAGTACATCTTCGTGGGTAGCACCGGTCTTATTCCGGAATAATGTCGAAGGAAATCTGGGGTTATAGGTCAATTATCATAAGTTGAACCTGGTTTTGACAAAGAACATATATATATTTCCATGCTTTTATGATCTATTTGATTAATTGAGGGGATCTCAGTGGTTCTATACGATTAAATTGTGGTCATGATATCATCAGTTTTGAGTTTGGGAAAAATATATTTTGAAGACGCCTTTTAAGAGCTGATATGGTCACTTTGAATATGTGGTAATTCCATTTGGTCTAACAAATTGACCAAGAGTATTTATGGAATTAATGAATCTGATATTTCATTCATATCTAGATTCTTTTGTGTTGGTGATCATCGATGACATATTGGTGTATTCATGAACTTGGGATAAGCATGAGAAACACCTGGCAATAATGTTGGGAGTTTTGAGAGATCACCATATGTATTCTATATTTTAAAATTGAGACTTTTGGATACAAAATGTGTGATTTTTGTGCCATTTGATCCTTAATAAAGGTGTTTTGGCAGATCATAAATATATTGAAGCAGTTATCTCTTAGAAACCGCTAAAGAACATTTATGAGATACTGGAAAGGATTTGAGAGGTGGCATATCCATTGGCATTTACACTATAGTTCAGTGCAGTGAACAATGTATTCCGGGAATCTCAATTGAAAAAGTATCAACCTAACCCTGACCATGTGATCAGATAGGATCACATTGATCTATAGTGGGATTATTCTTTGGTACATATCCCAATACAGATTGTGGATAGGCAAGATAAAGTCTTGCATGGTAAAGTCATAAGTCTAGTATGGGTTTTGTGGAATCATGGTAAGATTTAGGAGGAGAATTGGGAATGTGATTAGGAAATTCAAGAGAAATGGCCAGAATTCATTTAGGGTAGTGATCACTTTCAACTTTCTGAGGATAGAAAGACTAATGGTGGGGAGAATGTATCACCCCTTGTTTCTGGTATGTAACCCTTACCTCATTCTTTTCTTCTATTTAAAGGTTGTGTGGGGCATTGGGGGAGACTTTGGAGTACTTTTGGAGGATTTTGGGAAAAAAGAGTTGCACGGTTAGCACACAGTTTCGGAAAACTGTGAAAATGAAGAACTAATTCTCTATCACTGTGGTTCTAATTTGGTTTGTCCATATATTTGATATTTTTTAAAATAAATCAACCCTAACAAGAATTATTTCTCCCCCAAAAGATAAAATTTGTTTTCCCATCGATCTAGAAGTAATATGAAAATGTCCTTTGGCAAATCGAAGGTATATTTTTGTAGTAAGTGCCCATTCTTCATCATTTTCATCACAGTTTCTTAGATCTACTCCTCCTTTCATAATTTTTTCTTATATCTATGCAACCTTTTGGTAGATCTAAGATAATTATGTCAAATAATATTAGATTTAGTGTTTTTTATGATAGTGGAGGAGATCTTTGATGGTTTTTTGGAATATTGACCAGGATTCTTGAGCGTTCTTCAAACACTTTTGGTTTTTATAGAAATAAGAAAACTATGTGGATTTAATCTCATTTCCCCTTACTAGATTTGATTGCAAGGCATTAAATTTTTTTTGACGAAAATTAATTTTTTCCATTATAATTGTTAATCCCTCTTTAGTGACGGGTGGTGGAAAACCTAGAAAATTAGGTGTTTTTTGTGAAAAAATCATAGTTCCTGATTTTTAATGCATATTTTTAAATAATGGATCTTTAGGAATTTTTTCTATTGATTTATTTAGTATTACTGTAGTAGATATGTGGGTTTTTATATTTTTATTGAAATAAGTGAAATTATTTGAAATTATTTTTTGTTTTTGGAAATTTTTGTGTGTGTATCATATAGAATTAATGGGAATGGTTGAAATATTATAATTTTAATTGTTCAAAATGATAAATGGGACATCGTAATTATTTACCTTGTGATGACTTGGTAGATCAACGAGAAACCTCTCATGAGTATAGAACTGTCATAACGATGAATGCATTTTTTTGTAGTTGTTTTTGTGTGGAGTTCATAGGTTATCCAAATTAGTTTTTTGAATTGGTTTAAAGATTTATTTAAATTTTTACATTGATTATAGCTTGATTTAAAATTGGTTCAAATGGTATTAGTTTATATTTAGTTATAAACTTTTTTAAGAATTGTTTATATTTAGTTATAAAATATTTTCATAGATTGTTTTATATAAAATGCTTTATATAAATGTTGAGAACTCTTCTATTATAGTGTCATGAGTAGGGAAGTCATTGTTGAAAGAATAATTTGATTTATACTCACCCCTAACTTTGATCTTTGGTGATTTTTAATATTTCATCTTCTAGGATGTGGGAAAAGGTAGGGTGCTGTAGGTTTTTAGCACTACTTATTGAGTAGTCGAGCTATCTGGTGGTGGTAGATCAAAGAGCTATTAAATCCTAGAGTCTTTTTTTTTATTTTGGTGTCTCTATTTGTTATATTATGCTTTTTAGTTGATGTCTAGTTTTCTTTCCACTTCAACAGTTTTTTTGGATCTCTTTGGTATAAAAGATTTTTTGAATTGTCATTACCTTTTTCATGGCTCATATAATAGCTATGGGTTGTGGTTGGTTGGTTTATAATATATCCTTAAAAGGGTATATCATCCCCCACTGGTATCTAAAACTATTCAGAATTTATTTATTGACTTTTTAATCTTGGTGATGTAACCTAACACCAAGTCATGACATGTTGTACTCTCAAGCCAATGAGAATTAGTGGGTCATTACATGTTACATTCATACCCCATTAAACAAATTTCATACTCACCATTTTTTAATTCTTATTATGATTGAAAACATATGATATAATTTTTAATGATTTTTATAACTTAATATTGTGGGTAAGACTCATTTTTTACATAATAATATAACTATAACTGCATTTGGAACCTCCATTTGTGAAAACTATTATTCCATAAAAAACATTCTAAGATTATACCTTGCTTTACATTACATTCACTTTACTATTCACAATCAAATAATAAAATAAAAAATGGTTTTGATAATACTTGATAAACACATAAATACGAAAACAAACTACAATTGTTATATCAATTGATACTTCATTGAATTTATAATATTATGAATCTACTTAAAATATATTCCCTAAAATATTTAAGAATATAAACTCTGATCAACTAATAACATAATAGACTCTAATGTTATCTAAACCTTACTATGATACTTAATGTGGCATGCCAAACCATCACTCCTGGGTCAAGTGATAATAAACATTGAATATACATTTTTTTCAAAATAATTATATTAAACATAATCTCATAATATATAGTCTTTTATATACCCTATAATCATTTAGGTATAGAAATTTAGTGGAATTAGAAATCAAAAAACATAACATAGTTCATACAAAATATAATAATTCTACAAACACTACTCTAGGTCCACAGGGACTTATTCATGGACATTACTGAAGAACTACTAGAATTTCACTAAATCTAGGGAAACTATTTCTAAATCATTGGTTGAGATGAAAATTACTCAAGAAGGTGTTTTAAATTGAATTAAAACCCCATTTTTAAATAATTTAAATCCTCTTTAATGTATGATCTTTTCTTCAAAAGAAAAACAAAACTAAGATTGAAGAATAAAATTACACTTTGGAAATTGAATTAATATTTAGAAAAAAATATCTCAAAAAACATTAAAGAATAAAGAGGGTACTATAGAAATATATCATTTTGATACTAAAAAATTAATTTTTTAAAAGTAATATTTGCTATTTATAATTTAATGATACACAATAAACATTAAGAAATCATTGAGCCCACATCGAATATTGAATGGTTTACAATAACTTTAAGGAAAAAATCCCATTTAGGCTATGGGTTCACTTACCAACCCTCATCATTATACACAACACCCAAACACAAAAAATTTAAATATTGTTTTTTAAAATATTTCATTTCATGATATAATTCTATTAATTTCACTCTCCAGGACCCATTATTATAGTAAAATAATTTCAAGGTTGTAATAATTTTATAGGTTATCTTAATTTAAAATACCTAACATCTAAATGATTTATTAATAACCTAAAATTCATGGAACACACTTTAAAATATATTATGAAAATTAAATATGAAGAAAATTCTTTTAATAAAAATGGTGAAATGTCAGAGAGAAAAATTATTCATCTCTATAACAAAATTAAAACATGTATGACAACAATGGAATTTAAATGAATATTTTAGATCCAAAATGGAAATATTAAAAATCTTTAAAACTATCCATAGGTTAAAACTACTTTTTCAATGAAAATTTCATTACCTTTAAAAAGGAATAATTTAAATCTCTGTAAAAAATAAAAATACTTTTGTAATAGTAACTTTTATAGAAAAAATATATTTTTCATTTGATAATAAATAGAATAATTTTAAATTATAAAATAATATGTTTTAAAAAATATTTCCCTTAATTGAATAACCAGAGTTCAACATATTATATTTCCTTCTTCATAGATAAACTCTTATGATCAGACTATTCATTACTCCCACAATATATCATTTCAATATGCTTCTAAAAAAGAAAACTATGGAAGATATGTATAAATATATAGAAGACACTCTATAATAACTATAAAAAATTTTAGCCTATTAAAATTGGGAGGTTCTCCTTATATTTATAAATTATAAGAAAGGTCGATATAATAATACCTCCCTTATAGTAATCTTATAATAAAATATAGATTAATTTAATGTTTGATTTTCCATGTTGAATTAACTGCACCTTGAAAGATTTATCTCTATGTTGGTAGATGAATCAAATTTCCACACATAAAATTCCCAATATTGAGTTAAAATTCTACCCAACTGATCTTCTAATTTTCCACGAAAAATAGTATATAAACTCTAAAAATGATGCTTTTATGGTGGTTGAGTTCCTTCTAGATAACATTAAAATACATAAACACTTAATAGGTAATGAAGTGATATTAAACAAGGTTTTTTAAATTATGATTTTCATATTCATGTTGTGTTTCACTAATCTTGATAATCCATTTCAACAAAAATGACATATGGATAGATATGATAATTATATATAAAATATTTATATATTCTTTGGTTTTATCCAAAACATACACACTGCAAAGGTGATAGTTGTGGAATCATTTATAGAATAATATTTTATTTTACAATGACTTACAATTTCACTGATTCCAATATTAACATGTATATATTTATTTATATTTATTATTTTGAGGATTCAAGAGATGAATAAGATTGTGATATGGATGCATTCAATATAAGAGTGCGTGCTTCCCATTATATGAATTTAATATTACCTTTATGTGGAGCTTCAAACTGTAATTTAACCATCACCCCAACTTGACATACCATTATGTAATATTCTAATTCATCGCACCTACCATTATTCAAATCGAAAATGGGAATTTCAAATAACTATGTAGAATTAAAAAAATTTATCATACCCTTAAATAGTGATATTATCACCTTTAATTGATTATAGAGTCAATTGAATACCCTTTAAAAATCTTTAAATTTGTCGTGCTACCCATGTTTGATAACCATTTAGCCATTATGTAAGCATTGTCCTACCATTACGTGACTATCGAATGGAATTAATGTTTACCCAAACATTCATTGACATGGATTCTCATACATATAAATTATATCATTGTGTAGATTATTCATTACATTAAACATACACTTGTATAAATACCATATTAGGTTAGTGACTTTGGAATCTTGAAAACATAAAAATTGTTCCATATGTGACCACATCATCTCTCACTATGTTCTCCATAAATAAAACAATTACTATGAACAACATATAGAATACATATATTCATAACCTAGGGATAGAACACAAATTAAAGGGCCATCTCGATTCTTAGTAAGTGTAAATAAGTAATATAATTAAGAATAATATAAATATATGGGTATGAGAACATGAGCATAACATTTTAAAACCATACCATGCATATCAAAGATCATAATAATGAGTCATGTAATAATGATTGATAGTTCACAAGACATTAATATATTTGGGAATCTTAGTGGAATGGGTTCCCTCCCCAAACAACCATACTTATCATGGTTGACACCCAATACCATCTTAGAGGAAACATTCTTTTTCTAAACCAGTTTTACTCACCATTCCAGTGTTTTTTATCTCATGAGATATAATTTATTAACAAATGAATTTCAGGTAGATGTAGCTCCCACTAAACTCATAATGAAATCATACATTTATATACCAGAAGATCATATATATTCATCGTATCATAACCCATGAAATTAAATAGGAATAAAAATAATTCATTATATATCTTCCTAGGGAAAATATATAGGCTTCATAATCATATCATCACAGAATAACCCATGAAAGGAAGTGGGTTTCATAGGTATATAACCTGTGGGAGAGATACATTTTTCATAAATATATAAATCATTGAGGAGAAACAAGTTTCATAAATTTCATGCCATCAAAACATAAAACATTTAGATAAAGTATATGAATCATTCCCCATGATCTTATATATAGTAATGAATAAATAGCACCAATATATGTAACCTTATATGGAAAATAATTTTGTAATATCATTTATAACATTCCATGAGAAAAATATCCTTTCAACATAGAAAAAACTATTTAAAACATAAAAATATTTAAAAAACATTTTTTTGAAAACAAAATAATAAATTAATTTCCAAAAATTTATAAAAATTGGTTTCTTGAAAAATAAACTTGTAAAATTGAAATTTAATCTTCAAGGAAATAATTTTCATGACAATGGGTAAATCTGTACATGTCGAACATTCCTTTTTCAGTTTAAAAATATTAAAAAAGTTGCATGATCATAAAATAAAACGGAGATTCATTTGAAAAAAATAATGGGGAAAGTGGATAAAAATTTATTTAATAAATAATTGTTATATTTTTAAAGAAACTTTTTAAAATCTGTTTCTAAAACATGATTTTGAACGAAAAGAAACTTCTGATCATAGAGAGAAATAAATCTATATTTTTTTAAAAACATTTTCATCATGGTCTTAAGTACCAAATAGTGAAAAAAATGGTACCATTACATGAATAAATCATGAATAACAATATTAGAATAAATTCAATGAGATTTATTAAGATATTAATCATAAAATTTAATCATTGGAATCGTAATCATAAATGACCCTGATAAACATTGAGATTTTAACAATAAACTTTTACCACTTTGGTAACATTGGATCATAAAACCAACAAAAGAATAACCTAAAATGAAACAAGAAATATTATATGTATGAATATATTAATGTTATTACATGTCAATGTGTATTTATATACTCCTTTTGAATGAATATAGGTGCATAAGACAATATACAACTCAATGGAGGAAAATTTGGACAAAATACCCATAATTCTTTGGTAATGATTTAACCATAAGACCCATGAAATAGAGGCATTAAATTGGATATTTTAATTAAAATAATAATCATTATAATAATCCTCAAATTCTTCCATGGGAAGTATACATACCACATATAATAAATATGTGGTGAGCATGGATTTTTTCACATAGAAAATAAAAGTGAGACAGAAATCCATTACCTTATGTATTGAATTTCATTGTAACCACTAAAGTATACATTATTATAAATATAAGGTCATTATAAATATATTAAATAACCATATTAATATATATCATACCATATATGATTTTATAATGACCTTTTATTAACATTTAATTTTCAACTTCAGGTTAATGTTCTGTATTTTGGGTAAAAACACCTTGTTTTTGTATATGTTTTGAATTGTTATTTTTTGTCAAATTTATTTAATCATGATTTCATAATATAAAAATGTAAAAGAAATATATAAATATATTATATATTCACTATATATTTATTTATAATTAACTATAAAAGGTAAAAATATAATTGAAAAACCCCATTCATGGAGATGGTAGGTCGTACGTACACATGAATGTTTTTTCCATTTTAATGTTAAATTGAAAGAAAACAATCATGTGGAATATTTTAATAATAGAATAATTTTTACTTAATATATATCACATATGTTTATTAAATCCATCCTTAATACATTCAATGTAAAGCATGAACAAATAAGATCGCTTCGTGACATGGTAGTCCACCGTACAATCGAACACCATTATTGTATTTCCCAAAAAGTAAACCATGAAAGTATGTGTGATATAACAATTAAAGAATAATATTTACATAATTAAAATAATAAATATCATATAAAAACATTATTTCAATCATTATGCCCAACATTAATAGTTGGTAATTGAAAAACAAACAACATCGGTTTGTAAGGCGGCAATTCACCGTACAGACAAACAATTATTTCATAACCAATTTGATGGAAATTTGTGTGGTTGTAGGTTCTAACCTTAACATAAAAGAATATCTTTAGGTTTAAGATATTAATTTTATTATATTATAATTATAAAAAATAATTAAATAGGTTTTTTAAGAAATAAAACAAAATCGTTTATTGATGAACATTACCTTTTCTTCGGTTATCTCTTTTTTATCTACAAAAAGGACTCCATTGGATGGAATTATGCCCAATTTAACACTTCTAGGATTATGGGAGGTAATTATGTAAGTTATATGGGTAAATATTGGCCAAAGCAATATGTTTTGAATGTATTAATATAGAGGAAGAGAGGGTATCCTTTTATAAGGGATGTTACTGGAGAAGTTGTAAATTTTTAAAGATAGAATTGCACCCATTTTTCTCCCATGTGAAGTGGATAAATTAATTGATAAATATAAATAATATAAGGTATTAGGTATAAATATTGCCTAATAATTTTTTTGGATACATTTATTGGCCATTTCCCTTACAATTAATGTTCAGTCCCTTAGTAAACTCGTTTGTTCTCTTAATCACTGTGAATAGCTTTAATAGTTTTCACTAATATCTTTGGTAAATAATTAATTTGGACTTATTATAAATTATAAATTAGGGTGATTCAAAATATGGAATCTGTTTTTTGAAATTCAATTCATATAAGTGAAATAAATTAATTTAAAATTAATATCACAAATGGGATGAAACAACATGTTTTTAATGTAAAGATATTCAAAAGCTTGGAATGTTTTTATGTAAAATATCAATGACAAATTGAATTAAAAAAACTAAATTGAATTTTATGATGTATAATTGAACTAATTATACTTTAAAAAACAATTAATAATATAATTAAAATATTTAAAGTAATAAGACAAAAATAGTTTTCATTTAAAATTCAGTATCTTCACTATTCATCAAAAAAGAAATATTTTAGAAAAGACATAAAAATAAACCTAATATAATTTTGAAATTATAAATTATAAAATGAATTTTTCTTTATCAAATTAAATTTATAAAATTTTAAAAAATTAATTTTATTATTTTTCAAAAAAAATACATAAAAAGCAGTTCTTTAGAGAAAATAGTATTTTCAAAAACATATAAACATTACCAAAACTTCTATATTTTGTTAAAAATATGTTTTATATATAAAAAAACATTAAAATATTTAAAAATATACCACTATTATTCATATTACAAATTTTAATAGCTATTTTATGACTATATGTTTTAAATATTTATAATAGTAAAATGTTATTTCATAGAAACTCAGTATTGTGTGTACCACAAGTTAAACCCAGCATTACATGTAGTTAAATATTAACTTAGTGTAGAGTATAAATCAATACATAAAAGAAATTCAATATCTTCTTAAAAAATATCATAAAATCTTTTGGAGTTATATTTTACCCCCCTTAAAGTGATTTTTCCCTCAAAATTCCTCACTATAACACAAAAGAATAGGGATACTGATACCACATAATATCATAAAGTTACCAAATAGATTCTTAAAGTTAGAGGTTTCACCCAAAAACGTTGACAAGTTGAGGTGTATTTTTTTATATAACTTTCTAAGTATGATCCAAAATATCCAACGGTTGTTCCTCATAAGAAATATCTTTCACCAGCAGTATGAGCTTTGAGTTCAGTATAAGTAAACATGTATATACTTCCTTAGAATAGATATAAGGGATACATCAGGGGCTTGATATAGGTTTGGTGGAACTTTTAAGTGATAGTATACCTTCACAATATGATAAATAATTTCAAAGGGTCTTATATACCGTGAACTTAGTTTCCCTTTCTTCCAAAATATAATAATATTATTCCTTGGATAAAATTCGTAAAAACACATTTTTACAAACATCAAATTCTAGATCGCGTAGGTGGTTAAAAGAATAACCTTTAAGCTGAATCTGATCTTCCTTGATATTCTACTGATTGAATCTATCATTCATAAAAATTTCTTTAGATATCTCATTTCCCAATAGGCTTTTTTCTAAAACTTCATTCCAACATGTGGGATTTCTATATTTCTTTTTGTAGTGGGATTCATATAGATCCATCTAATTCTCTAGTATAATATACTATTGTATGAAACTTCAACTAGGGGAAGGTGTTGATCCCAACAATATTAGAGAGCCAATTAAAAATATCTCAAATTATCCTCTTGGGTTTGAATTTTTTTTTCATAATGATCATATTTTTTAGGATGATAAGAAGTGATGAAACTCAATACTGTATCAAAAACATGTTGAAGACATCACAAAAACATTTAGGTAAATGTCAAATCATGATCAGATACAATGGAATGTGGTACTCCATAGAACATTAACACTTCCTTAATTTATATCCCAATGAGATAACCAAAGACAAGTCTTCTCTGATAGTGATGAAGTGTCCTGAAATAGTGAGGCGATCGACAACAACCCATACAATATTATTTCCTTTAGTCTATTTGGGGATTTTAATGAAAAAAATCCATGATGATGTTATACCATTTCCATTTTTGTCAGAGTAATGGATGAAACATTCCTTTACAATTTTTTATATCTATCTTAAATATCTAGAATACCAAGCACGATGATAAAAATTCTAAAATATATATCTTCATGCCATCCCACTAGAAGTATTCCTTCAAATCTCTATACATATTCATTATTTTTGAATGAATAGATAATGAAGAACTATAATCTTATACTGATAGCTCTTTCATAAAATTTGGAATATAAGGAACTAAAACATGGTTCTTAAACCTTAATATTCTGTCATGAACAAGGTTAAACTCAATAACATTTCTAACCTTCTTTGCAGATCTACATCATCCTTCTACAACACTGTAATCTCTACATAGAAAGATGGTTGATCATTAGAATTCCCAAGATTATATTTTGCCTTACATTCTATATTTCAAGATCTATAATTTTCAAATATATAAACTGTGTATCTTTTGTTATCCTCATAATTTATAAGATAACATGATCCTTTCAACTCAAAGAATCAGCTACCTTATTCGCTTTCCTAGGGTGGAAATTTGTTCATCAATTATAATTTTTGTTAGATATAAACATCTTCTTTGGCAAATGTTTAACTCCTTTTGTGTTATAATATACTTTAAATTTGTTTAATAAGTATATATTTTACACCTTTCTACATATTGTTAAGGCCTCCATATCATTAATGGAAAAATTACTATAGAAACTTCAAATATTGAGTTGGGTAGTTTTTCTCATGAATCATCAATTTTAGTGAGGTATAATCTTTAACCATGTAATTATATATAGGAACACATCCCAATCAATTTTTCGGATGAATCAATATAAGATAGAAACCCTTCTCCACTATAGTGTAATATAATCATAGGCACACTTACTAATCTTCTCTTTAGATCCTTGAAATTTTCCTTACATTAATATTTTTAGAGGAACACTACTCCCTTCTAAGTTAACATAGTCATAGAATTAAATAGTCATGAGAAATTATGAAAACACCATCTTTAATATCTGGCTAAACCAAGAAAACTATGGACCTTTGTCACCATGGTTATTTTGTGCCCACATGAATAACTACCGTATTTGATGGATCTATAGATATAACATCTCTTGAGATTATCTTACCGAAATATTTATCCTCTTCTAGCCCAAATATACACATCAAAAATTTCTATATAGGTTATCTATATTTTGGTTCATTATTAAAATTATCAAGTGATCCTCATACCCTTCCTTTCATTTTTAAAAAATATGAATGTTAGATATAAATATTACCACAAACTAATCGAGGTACTCCCTAATGAATCCATTAATATATCGGGAGAATTGTTAAAACGAAAAATAAACATTATATGTTCATAGTATCCATCCCTTATACAAAACGTTTTCTTGTGTATAAACTATTTCTTTACCCTCAACTGGGGATATCCATAATGAAGGTCAATTTTCGAAATGTATTGTTATAAACATTGTTGATAAAACAAGCCATCAATATGAGGTCAAGAATACTTATTCTTTTTTGGTGATATTGTTCAATTTATGATAATTAATACAAAGAATCATTGTCCATATTTCTTCTCAACCATCAAAATTGGTGCACCACAAGGTGAAAAACATTACCAAATGAATACCTTTTCAATATTCTCTTATGGTTGCTTCTTCAATTCCGACAACTCAATTATGGAAATTCTATAGGGAGTCATTGAAATTGGTGTGGAACCAAGTATGTGTTCTATTGAGATCTCAAGTTCAAATTTTGTTGGAATACAAGGAAATTAATTTGGAAATAAATTCAAAAACTCCCAAAAAATAGTTGTATAATCGATGTTGAGTTCCCAACTATCTGAGATAAACGCCCTATCAGAATGGGAATTAAGACACATAAATTAGATGTGTTATCTATTAGAAGATCATATTTATCATTACAATTATAAATTTTAATTGGATCATTTGTAATTTCAAACAAGAAATTCCTTCCTGAAAAATTAATTGGGATTTACATATAGAAATTTAATCCATGCCTAAACAGGAATCAAACTCCACCATAAAAAGAATGAAAATATTTTAAATAAGAACATTCCCACTAACAGAAACCAGAGTGGAATCATTAACATGAGATGTAATCATAATACTAATCTGGGTTTTCACGTATAATTCTACCTCTATCCATTTTACTAGAATATTAATACCATTATAAAATTCTTTAGAAATGAAATAATGGGTAGATATGGAGTCTAATAAGAAATTAGTAGATATAGATTGAATGATAAGTCCACCATTCACCACATATTTACTATTACCTTCATTATAAATTGTAATCACATTAGATTTCACTTTATACATTGGATTTAGAGGATTTTGACATTAATCGTTATCATTAACACTTTGATTTTAGCAATGGTCAACATAAATCTCATTCATCATATGCTTGAAGAACTGAAGTGTCAGAGGTGAATTTTGTGATGTTTTCTCTCTATTTTTCTCATTAGATAACATGTTCACACCACTTTAGTAGTCAAAATTTCGATGTCCATCCATCCAACAATTAAATCATTTTTTAGTCCCATTAATACAATTTTATCCATGATTCTTTCCACACATTGAGCATAAAATAAATCCCATCTTCTATTCATCATGGTTCTTATATTTTCCTTTTAACTCCATCATTTTCTTCTTATCAAAAACATAATATTGATATATAACTCCATCCTCTATTTCCCCCTTAATAGAACATGGAAAAATTTTCTTAATATCTACAAAATTCACTTATGGATAATTCCATCCAGAGACTTGGATTTAATCCAATGAATAATATATCAATCATACTATCGTGTTGGATAATAATTCAAGAATCATTCCTCAAAAGTCTCATAAAATTAGATTCATAGGTAGCAACAGATTCATCATCCATTTTCTTGAACAAGAGAAAATCCTCCATTATTATATAAAGAACAAAAGGAAAGTACATACTGAATAATATTTTCTCAAAATCATTCCAATCTATGAATTAAATTTCATCTTTCTGCATCATATTCTTGATTAGATTACACCACTGTTCTACAACGCCTTCTAAATGATAAATTTTTTAATTAATTTCTCATTCTCCGATCATTGGATAATGATAAATATATTTTCAGTTGACGTATTCCATTATAAAGCCACTAGTTGGTTAGTATTCCCCCTGAAAGAAGGTCGATTTTTCCTCATGAAGGACTTAATTGAATGTTGTTCCCTTATTTTCTCATTTGGGAGTTCATCATGATTCATTGTTTGAGAATGGTGTCAGATGAAAGAAATAAGATATTTCTTTCTAGCTCCCATAGATTTCGTCTTATCAGGAGGATAATCATTTAATTTTTCATCACATTTAGAATTAACACGGTTCTATCTGGTTCCTTCCTCTAACTAAAATAAAAAAATAAGTGTAATAAATAATTATCATAGTGGAGAACAACATAATTATGGTAATAACATAAATGATTTCTAAATTGTGAAACCTTCTTTAATATATGACACCATAGGATTATCCTAGACCATTCATTATAATCATTTATTTAAACCCATCATGTTGGTTAGTAATGTGTTAATGAATATGAAAAGCATGTCCCCTAGGAGTGTCAAACAAGGCATGCAACATGTTTTGTTTCCATGCACCAGTTCATGATTGAATCTAGATCAATATGGTGTTTTGGGGGTTTATACCCCTAGGTTCATCTATTATAGAGACACATCCACTTATAGTATCTAGATAAGGATGTATTTCTTGGGAACCACTCAATCCATCCTTTACCAAAATTATGGTTCATTTTCCTATACATTAAGACTAATCTATAGACATTTCTTTAGGTGTCTAAATAAAGTTTTCATATAATAGTTTCCAATGGTTAACTAAATTTTTTCTCTAATACTAACTATTCCATCCCTGAATTCTCATTCATAAACATTACATCACTTTTTTATAATATTTGTTACATTACAAAAATACATTCCCAAATATAATATTAGTTTAGTGCCATTAGAAACAGAGAAACATAAACATTAGTCTACTAATGAACTACATTATCTCCCACTATGCTATTAATAAATAACACCCTTATTATACACGTAATACATAATACATATCTTCATAACTTGGGGAAATAAAACATAATAAATGGTGAGCTCGAATTCTCAGTAAGTTTAAAAAAGGGATATCTATAAGAATAACAAGAACATAAGGGTATCAGAACATGATCATAACATTTGAAAACCATAACATGTATATAAAATATTATAATTGAGATTCATTGAATAAATATTGAAAGTTACTAAGACATGAATCCTAAAACAATAAAAAATCATGAGCCATGAGTGCATAACATTGGCATAATACATGCATTTTTGGCATACAAATAAGCATATAAAATTATTTAAACAATAATGAATTAATAATACCAACGAGATCTTAGTATAATGTTTTCACTCCTTAAACCATCTTAGGATTCAATGTTTACTCCCACTAACGTCTTAGAATACATATTCCTTTACTTAATTGGGTTCACTACCCATTCTATCCATGACTATCTAATGAGATATAATTCAATATCTAATACATTTTATGGGGAAATAGGTCACACTCGTCTCATAAAAAAGTCATACATATGTGTTCCAGATGATCATAAACATTAATTATACCATAACCAATGTAATAAAATTGATATCATAAACATTTCATCACATATTATCCTATGGGAAAGGGAATGTTTTCACAATAATTTCATTATATCATAACTCATGAAAATAATTTGGTTTCATAATCATAAAACATGTGGAATACAAATTAGTTTCATAAACATAAAATTACTAGAAGAGAGGCATGTTTTATAAACATCATGACATAAAAACATAAACCATTCAAATTATGAATATGAATGGTACACTATATCATTTTCCACAATAAGTAATGAGTACCACCAATGGATTTCATCTTAGATGGAAATAAATTTTCAAATATCATTTAAAATACATTTTGATTAAAATATACTTTCTTATTTGAAAACAAATTTTAAAACATAAATTTTTTTTGAAAAATAATTTAAAAAATGAAATTTCTAAATATTTTGAAAAGTATATTCTTTATAAATAACCTTTTAAAATTTCGAATGAATCATCATTGAAATGATGTTCATGATGGTGGGTAAATCTATACTTTTCAAACACTCCTTTTGTGCTGTAAAAAGTTTAGAAAAGTGACTTGATATGAACGTGGCCTGATGATTACTTTAAAAAAATTAAAAGGAATATTTTTCATATAAATTTAATTAATAAATAATTTTAAAAAGTTTCAAAAACACTTTTTCAATTTTTTATAGAAAACATAGTTTGGAAATGAAATAGATTTCTAACTGAAGAGAGAATTAATATCATGTTTTCCTGAAAATTAATTCATAATTATATTATGCACCAAAGAGTGGAAAATGGTAACATTACTTGAATATGTCTTTAATAAATAGAGGAGAATAAAATTCATGATATTTATTATAATTTTTATTATAAAATTTCCTCAAGGGAATCATAATAAAAAAACAATCCTGATAAGTAATGAGATTGTATTAGTATAATCCCACCACATTAGTAACATTGAATAATAAACCCCCTGAATAGATAAAATAAAATAAATCTTAATGGCTCCTAATAATGAAATGATTAATGATATTATATTCCAAATGGGTTGTATATAAACCTTGTGAAAAATATAGGTGCATAACACAATATACGTCTCAAAGAATGAAAATTGGGGCAAAATACCTTTAATGTTTTGGAAAAGTTTTAACTATAAACAACAAGAAATATAGATTAAAAAGGGATATGTTAATCCCAATAATTCTCAAAATAAAAATCATAAAAACATCTATGGGAGGTATAATCACCACATATATAAAATAGTTGTTGAACATGGCTTGTGTCTCAGGAAAAATAAAAGCGATAAAGAAATCCCATACCTTATGTCTTAAATTCCATTATACACATTCAGTACAAATTTAAAATGATTATATTCTTATTATATATCCATTAGATAAGAATATTTATTTAAATAATTCCACATATTATTTTCTTATGACCTTTCAAAACCCATTTATTAACAATTCCTTGTAAAATTTATGTTTTGGGTAATGGTGACATTGTTTTTTGTATATGTGTTGATTTGTGATATTTCTTACCTATTTAAATTAATATTATATTTAAAATATAAATAATTTTAACAATTATATAAATATACTATATATAAATTTTATATTTATTTATAATAATCTATAAAATATAGAAATAATAAATGAAATACATCGTTCATGGAGACTATAGGTCGTATGTATACATGAACGTAGTTTCCATTTTCATTATAGATTGAATGAAAGAAAATTACATGAGATATTATAATTATATAATAATTTTTATTTAATATATATCATATATATTTATTAAAATGATACATAATACATTACAAGTAAATAATGATCGAATCACATTACTTCGCGAGGAGGTAGTCCACTGCACACACGAATGACATTATCATATTCCCACAAAATAGATTGCATCACAGAATGTGTGATATAAAAACTAAAAATTATAATAAAATAATAAATATAATAAATATCATATACTAATGTTATTTCAAAAATTATTCCCAACCTTGTTAAGTGGTAATGCAAAAACGAACCACATTGGTTCGCGAGGCGGTAGTCCTCTGTACACATGAATGATAATTGTGTAACCCATATAATGAATGTGTGTGTGTTTTTTGGTCTTAAAATAACATAAAAATATCTAAATATATTAAATATATTGTTTTTATTAAATATTTATAATATAAAATTAATTAAATGGTTTTGAGGATAAAATAAAATAAAATATTCATTCATGAGCATTATATCTACATTGGGTATCTCCATTTGGTTTGCACCAATGAACTCCCTTGGATGGATTTCTGAACAAGGTAATACTTCTAGGATTACATGTGTTATGTTAGAATGTTATTTGTGAATGTATTCATCAAAACAATTGGTTTTTATGTTGTGATGATAGGGGGAGAGGGTGGCCTTTTATATGGGAGGTGACAAGAAAACATTTAAATTTTTGAAAGAGAGAATCCCACCCATTTTTTCAATATAATTAGTGGCACCAATAATGTAAAAAATATATATAATAGAATGTATGAGGTTTAATATGTCTATAAAATGGGTTTTTTATAATTTCATAGGTAAACAAACTCTTTATGGTTAATGTTAATTCCCTTAGTAAACTTTTTTTTCTCTTAATCGCTATGATTAATTTCAAATGTTTTCACTAACATATTTGTAAGAAATTAGGGGTTCCTTAGTATAAATTATAAATTATAAATTATTCTGATTAAAAATATGATATATTTTTTCTAAATTCAATTCATTAAACTGGAAGAAATTAATTTAAAATTTATCCCATAGATGGGATGAAACAATTTTTTTAAAGTAAAAATGTTCAAATGCTAGAAATTGTTTAAAATCCAATATCAATGTGAAATTAATTTAAAAGACCTAAATTGTATTAATTGATGTAAAATTGAACTCATTATACTTTGAAATAAATTTAATATAAAATTGAAATATATAAATAAATCAGATGAAAATGCATTTTTTAATTAAAATTATCTATGTTTCAATGTTCTTACAAAAAATGAAAAAATTCGTAAAAATAAAAAAAAACATACCCTAACAAAATTTTGACTTTATGTTTTAAAAAATTATGATTCTTTTATAAAATAAAATTACAAAATTTTTAAAACTCAGTTTTATTATTTTTCAAAATAGAATTAAAAAGATGTTCTTTTGATAAAATATAATTTTAAAAACATATTGAATTTACCTAAAATTTAATATTTACTTAACAATATTTTTTACATATATAAAACAATTAAAATTAGTATTTTGAATATATTTATTAATATTAATATTACTAAGTCTTACAGATATTTTATAATTATCTAGTTTCAATAAATAAAATGATGAAATGATGTTTCATAGATTCTTAGTGTTGTGTGTAATGCATGATAAAACTGTTGTGGCATGTAGAAAAATATTAACTTAGTGTACCATATAATTAAATCCATTAAATTAATTAATTTAATTGAAAAGAAATCATAAAAACTCAGGGTGTTACAAATAAACTTCCTTACCCTTACTTTAGTACACATATAACCCTTACATGAAATGTGTTATGAGGAATTTTCCTTTACATAGGTAATTAGTATTACATTTAGGTAAATTAATTTTTAGGTAGAATAAAATTTAGGTATTAAAGTTTATAATTAAACAAATTTAATTCTATTAAAACTATTATAATCCATTAATATATTCCATTTATTTTATTAATATATTTCTTTCTTATCTTAGGCATAATTTTAAATTTGGATCATTATTTATTTTTCATACCATATTATTTCATGGTATTGATTGGTTATAAAAATTTAAATTTTTCATAGTTTGTATGATAATTTAATATAATTTATAATTAATTTTTTCAAAATTCATTTTCGTAATATAATTTCAAATATGGTAAATATAGTACTTAGATGACATGTAAATTTTAAATTCACTTCTTCCAAAATTTTGGATCATTTTTAGAAAACAAAATAGTTATTATAAAATAAATTTATTGTTAAAATATATATTAGTTTATTTTAATTATGAAATTAACCACTTAATAAGTACTATTTTTAATGAAAATTTTGCAAGAATTCATAGGCTGCTACAAGAAAACATAATTTAGATGACATCATATTGGATCTTGGGTATTTGAATAGTGCATGGGAGGTGAGACTAGATGTAAAAAATTTGTGAAGCGGTGCCTTGTAGGGTTAAACATGAAAGAATATGGGTTGTTAGTGTTTGGTATTAAAGATGGTGGTATAAGACTGATCCAATCGAGTGGATAGACTTTTCATGTTTAGGATACACATCATGTAACTAATGTGAGTGGGGTTCAATATATTTAATTTTGGAATAATTCTAGGTTCATACAGTCATGTGTTGCAATAGAGAACCAGTGATGTTTCATTTTAAAACGTATTCCCAAATATACTCTTGTCTGAATAAGGATACTTGACACATAAGTGTGGTATGTGATTTTGGTGTACCAGCTTAACATGGATGCAACATGTCACATGATAGCATGATTTGGGATATGTGATTGATCAGTGTAGGAGTGTACGTCATTTAAAATAAATTATTTTATGGATGTACACATTGGTAAGAAAAGATCCTAAAAAGTATATAGATAGTGAGAGACCATGTGTGAGATGAGGGTCAATGACCTTAAATCGATATTATGGTTGGAGGTGCCTAAATATTTTATAGAAAAAAATAGACCTTCAGTTGATAGTAGCATTTTCAGTTTGGATCGAGGTACCATGAAATGGTCGATACAAGAGACAAGTCCTCATGGGGGAGTGATAGGATGATGATCATGATTTGGGAGAAGAAACATGCACTTTATAATTGTAGGTCCAATTGGTTTCAATGCTCTAGGATTAGTGTATGGAGGTCTATATCATGGGGTAGACCAACTTAAGTTGTGGAGAAAATAACCCTCACTTAAACGAGATTCTATGAGTACTGATAAATGTGTTACGTGAGTAAGAAGTGGGAAATGTTCAATTGCTGGAAGGATAATCAGGTTTGAGAAGATTTTTCCACATACAACTATTGTAATTTTTAATAGGAAGGTTTTTTCCATGATATTGGGGTGTTGACTCAATGGACTAATGATAAAGACACTACTATTTTAGGGAGAATGATTTCAGTCACGGGAATGTGACACTTGTTCATGAATGGTTGTTAATGTGCGGGACCGACCATTGGTTGGTCTTGGTGATGCTTGATTCCAGTGAGTGTGATAATGATGTAAAATTTATTTTTTGGTAATCCTAGAGTACACCCACAATACAGTATTTGATGATCTCATTTAGTGGCTTAAGAGTCGGGTGGAGTGTCCTGATCCAAGTTTTTTTTTGTGGTGGTATGTTGGTGATAGAGAGATGGTATGGGAAATGGTGTTGGTGATTATTTTCTTCTCCATGGAATCAAAAAAGTAAGTTCATTGTTATACCTCGATGTGTAATTGGTATGACCATGAGGAACCTTTATAGAAAAGGGTATCATGTTTGGGTGTTTTAATTTCTTGTCAGTGGTTAATGCTAAATGTGACTATGTTTGGTTGGTCTGAGGAGTTCTAAACAACTTTTCGGAATGTGAGTCGATGCATTATACTTGAAAACACATTTGGGAATTCTTTTAGGATATATATAACATTGTTTTTAAGTTGGATAATGATTTTCAAGGATGTTATGAAATGTTCAGGTTGTGATTTGATGTTGGTGGCATGTTTTTTTCTTTAGGAAATGAAAAATTGAGAGTTGAGATTGTGTTGAACAATTATCAAAAGTGTTTTATGGTGTCATGCATTGGGAACTATGCTGAGTAGGTCTATGGACCACTGATAATGAGTTTTTATAGGATCATTTTGATAGTAGAAGTAATTGAGGTTCAAAGTAAGACTTATGAGATATGTCATATTATGGGGAACACCATGGGCTGGATACTTCAATTGGATGGAGAAACAAAAGATCATTATGATTGATAGAAATTTTAGAGAATTTCTTAGTGTTCGTTATTGATTCGAGAATTAATTTGGATTTTAGAAACACTATTTCTTAGGCATGTAACAACATTTTTGAATATTTTTAGATGCTTATACATGGGAAATGTTTTTTTGAATGGGTGTTAATGATCATAATAGGTTAGGTAATGCAGTCATATGTTCTATTATAGTTATCATGGATGAAAATTGTTATGGTGGGGAGATTTTAAGGCTTGGTTTTATGTTCTAGGAATGAGTTTCAAAAAAATTTTGGGTTTTTGGTTTGGTGTAGGGGATGGTTCTTGAATCCTGATACTTAAGGAAAATTCTATGGTTAAAATAACTTAAATGTGAGTATTTATTTTTGAAATGAAGGTGGAAGATGGATGGAGGAGTCACGAGAGTGTCATGGGGGGTTTAAGATTTCAAAATTAAACTATAGGGAAAACATATTAGGGATCTTATTTAACATAAGGATAAGTATAACTATTCACATGAACAGGGAATTTTTTTATAAAGACACATAGGTTGTTTAACCATGCCTGGGGATTTTGTAATAAATTTTATTTTACAATGAAAATTAAAGAGGGATATATATGGATAATGAATAAGTTTATAAACCATGCAATGTAACGATGATTTACGGTGTTACCTAGATATAGAAGTCTTCAGGGTTGTTTCACATTTTAGAAAACCATATAGTTAAATAATTCCCCTTATTAAAAGAGGGAAAATTAACTTTTTAGCCTCCAAATTTTATGTTATTAACACATTTCTCTCCTTCCATTTTTTTGCACTAGCCATACAGATGTCTTTCCTCTTTCTCTTCGCCTATTGGATGATTATCCTTAGATTTATGTATGTTTATAGTACTAATCAGATGCATTATAGATATTATGGAAAGGATACCACTATTATTTATTCCTTGTTATTTTTCTTTTTATTTTATCAAAAACTATTGATTATTTTGGTTGATATACACTTTTTATGTCTTATTTATAGTTTTAAAATTTTTATCATTTTAGGTTAAACATGTGCCAAAAGTTGGATGTGTGGAATATCTTTATAATAAGTGAGTGGTCCTTTACATTTGACCCAAGGTCTTAGACAATTTCCATGTGTGATCATACTATGGTCATGTCTGTTATGACTCTCTTTAACAAAGATTAAATTAACTATTTTAAAATTATATTAGACATTATTCAAAACATTTTTTATCATGCCTTAAACATTAAGAATGAGAATCCAAAAGAAATATCTAGGAAAATGGGTTGGATCGTAGCTTTTTTAAAAAGGTAGGTTTCTATTTATGAAAAGAAATTAGAATATGATTTTTTATATTTATGTGTTTTTTTATTAAAAATGGATTTATGGGTTTATTTAATGGTTCTGAAATTGTATTTCACAACTACCAAAATTTTAAAAGAACATTTGGAAGTTGATTTTGAGAAATGTGTTGAAAATAGTTTTATCTATTAATGGAATATGAAATGGGTTTTTAAAATGTATTAGACTATAATAAATTAATTTTTTAATTTTTTTTATTAAAATGTTGAATAGGTTCTAAGGATCATGATGGTTTGAGTAAAATATATTATGAATTAATATTGATGCATGCTTTAAAGTGTTTGCCTATAAGGTGGATTGAAAAATATTCTTATATTTTAAACATAATAAACTCGGATTTTGATGGGTAATGATTGGTGATTCCTAGATAAAAACATAGATTTCATACAATGATAGATATTTTAGAAAATTTGAATAATCTTATTGATTTTATGAGATTCTTAATGAGTTGAAATATTGGGATCATCACTTTATATTCCATTCAGTAAATGACTAGTAATGAAAGTATGATCATTTTGGATTCAACATGATACCATATGTTTTGGAATTATGAGATAGATATATTGACTTTACATGATATCTAATGTTTGGGGAATGTTAATATTAACATCAAATTCTTAGGGAATGCTGCAATTAGTGATCATATTATATGGAAACAATATAAATATAAGGAATATTATGATGTGCTCCCGGATTGAATGATGTAATATAAGGAGTCGTAGATGATGTGATATTATAAGGAATCCAAAACATTAGTCAAAGTAGGTAGGAATGACTTTGGGCATTATCGTGGAGTTTGAGAAATTAGATGTTTTTTATTTACTTATTTTGTATCACCTTCTTTAAATAATTTTTTTTAATTATTCAATAAATGTTATATAGTTCACTTTGAACACTTCCACATGAAAATTTATATGTGAATTATTATTTTAGGGATTACATTAGTGGTGATGTACTATGTTCTACCCACACCTTTCTCAGTCGTCCATGAATCTTGGTTACCCAATATGATATCACTATTTGTCCATTGAATATTATCCTATGGAAATGATTAAAATTTATGATAGTTGGATTGAAATAATATTATAGGGTTGGATGATGGGACCCAGTAAGACTCTATAATAATTCGGGATAAGTTGTAGTTCAATTTTATTTTATTGTTTTATTATTTCTATATAAGAACCACCCACTAGAGATCCTTGGAATGTATAGTGTACCCATCATTATTGAATTTGTTATTGTAGTTATTTTTATTACTTTACCAACTTTATATGTGATGTTTTGTTTATTTTTATTGTTTTTTCATTACTTACATTGTTCTAGCCAATATGACACAAGGGTATATTCTCTCCATGTTAACCCCACAGGCCCTCACCATTTTTCAACATCTCTTGGGGTAAGGGTATTCATGTTTCTAGATTTTCGTAACTCTAAACCAGGCCCCATTTTAGTGGATTATAGGGTCGTGTGTTTCCAAAATAATATTGTTAACCAATATTAATGCACTCAAAAACATAAACAAGATACAACTACAGGTCCTTAGGCTACTCCCAAGATCACCTCTAAAGGGTTTATACATATTCAAATTCCTATAACCAACACTATCAAAAGTGTGGAACTCAATTTTGGTATCCAAATACCACTCTACTAAGTTACCTCATCCTTAACTGATCCTAAACTACTATCTCTTTCCCTAATTTACCATAAAAAATAACCAAATCACTTCTTATATGATGGGGCATGATTCCCACTTTTCCATGACATTTACCTATAGCTCCCGCTCTATGGGTTATCTATGCCAGCATGGATATACAGAATCAATTTAATACCTATGAGAAGAGTCTCATTGAGTGACAGACAAATCTACATGCAAGTCATGTAATCTAACATCATATGAATGTTGTAACAGGTTAAAGGAATTTTAAATGAATCTTAATGAATAATTCATTAAAACAAATCATTTAGATTTTATTTAAAATTACATAAGTCCTAAAATATTCTCCAAATCAAAAAAAAATTGTTTTACAAAAGGAAAACTGTTAAATAAAAGAATAAGAATAAATATGGAACTCAAATGGGTTTTATAAATTATATGGAAGACTCTTGATAATGAATACTGCTCCAAATGATAAATATGAATGGATAAAGGGGATAAACACAACCATGGGGGAGATCCTTAAGTCATCAAAATCATATATGTATTAATAGATATGGGTAGAGAATTATTAATGGGGTACATGGTAATTTCACAAATCTACCCCTTAAAAATTCACAATGAATAGGATATAGTGTGACTATGGTTTTTGTGCTATGAAACAACATTTCATGTAAATTTTGTGACAGTTATACAAAGGTTCATTGGTTGAACACTTCGAAAATTAGGCCCCAACCCTCAGAAAAAAGAGTAATGACACAATCCCTTAATGTCACATCGCAAATAATTCTTACACAAACCCCATGGTGCAACTCAACTAGACTTTTTCCACAATTTTCCCCCACTATAGGAGTCATGCCACAACAACCCTGCATGATAGCATGAAAGTCCTCCAATAGAAAAACTCAAGTTAGTGGACTATCTAATTCAATATTACTCACCCCTTAATAACCAATAACATCAAAATCAACCATAATTCATCACGATTCATTATAAGAAAAATAATTTAAACATAGAACACCTTAGAATGTGATGGTAATTAAAAAAGTACTCAATAAGGACTTATGATCCTCAAGAAGTGTCCCTAGGGATCCTTTCCAAATAGCTTTTTTCCACTCAAATAGAATTTCTAATTCCTATCCTAAAACTCCTCTTACATACAAGTATGTTTATGTAACGCTTAGGTGAGAGACACTTTCTTTCCATACAATTAATACTCACAACATCCCACAATATTCATTGGGAACTTCTCAAATAAGGCATCCATCTATAGGTTGACATTGTCACTATCTATCACATTATTAGGGTCTAAATTTTACTCTGTGAGCTATGATAAAATAAAAAAAATCATGCATACCCTAGTGTCATGGGGTTATTCCAAATTATAAAATATAACTCCAATCCACTATACAATATACAATGGAATACAAAATCATAGTGTGATATTTTTTTATTCCTAAAATATCGATTCCACAACTGAGGTCATACATAAAAGAATACTTAATTAACCATGGAATGAATCAAAGTTCCAATGTTTCTATTCATCATAGGAGAACTATTATCTATGCGAATTGACCTATATCATCTAAATCAATACACATGCTTTGTTTTCTTTTGAACCAAGATCAACTCAATCACTATCAACTCACCCATAACTGACTAGATAAATAGTGAGAGGAATAGTGTATTATAAAGGTCCACAAAGTATTCCATCTGGATCTATTTCTGAAATATATTATGATATGAAAACTCTAAAAAACCAAATAGCCATCCCATTTCCACAAAAATAATTAACTAATTCCACAATTATATTCTATAGTAGTTGTATCATCCACTTATAAAACCTATTTTCTGCTGATATACCATACTCTGCTTCAGTTTAGATCACATGTCCTTCTAGTGGCCCTTAAAAAATATTAACATGAAACACACAAGAAAATATGATACTAAAATCAAAGATATCACATACCTTTATACTACCTCCTACAAATATATCCTTCCAAAATCATCTATTTATAGAGTCACTTGAATATGAATGAAGAAAGAAACATTCATAAATCAGTCAACAACCACCAATACTACATCGCAACCACTCAGGGTCCAAGGTAGTCCCATAAAGAAGTCCATTCTCACCTCATCCCTCTTCCAGCCTAATTCTATAAAGTGTTAACATAGCCCACAAGTTCATGAGTTGTCATCCATTATCTTTTTATAGGTAAGGAAGAAATAAAAAAATTACAATATTTATCTTCATCCCGAACACTAAAAACTATATAATATCATAATATATCTTAGTAAAATGTAGATTCATTTCTCATTGTGAGTCATGGGAGTACCTTATATAATACTCACTCATAGATGTATATTCCATTATGCCTCCATTAATATAAAACACCTCATCTTCATATTGAGATTATCTTGGGGATGGGAAAACTTCCATGAGATGTTATCACATCACCAGAAAATATAAATGAGGATCCAACATATCCTTCACCACATTCACTAGAGAATGTGTAAAATAACCTTCTAGTAATTAGATCAATCCATCAACTAGTCATTTATAAATCTCACTAACTTTAACACCTCATCAAATGCCCGATATCCCTTCTCTTTCATCTTCTAGCTAATAAAATCTATGATAAAATTTTCTGTTCCTAAGGGATACTCCGTCTCGATGTTAAATTTGTGTAGGTACTAAACCCAAAGACTCTTTCCTAGGTTCATATAATGTTGGGATTTAATATATTGTAATATATTATTGTCAATATGATGAAAAATATCTAAATGAATAGATAGCGATTCCAACAATTTAAGGAACATACCATAACCACTGGAATTTAATCATGAGTAGGATAGTTCTACTTATGATGTCGTAACTAAAATAAATTATTAGTGAACACATGTATCACATGTATAAAATATTCTCATACTATAACACTTTAAGAATCATAATATATTGTGTAACTAATCCTTGTGTTAAGAAGAATAAGAATTAGAGTATAATTCAACATATTTTTTATCTTTTGGAAGGTTCTTTACACTAAATAGTTCACAAGAAATTCATCCCTTATTAAATGAACTCATCAAGGAAACATTCAAGTGATATAATTTCGAAATTAATTCTATATAATTCATATGTAATCCAAGAAATATTTAAATCATGAACTCATTCAAGATAATTCCTAAGCCATCACAAACTCCACTTTCTCTAGACAAACACATATTCCAACCTCTGAGATCATATTCCCAAGAGAATGCACTAATTGAATCAAGAAGTTACACTTAGATTACTTAGAATAAATCCAATATTCTGAAAATGTACTCATTATTTTCTATCAATGTCCGATTTGTGTTTATCAACTCTATAAATACACTAATATGTAATCCATGAACACTGTGATGAAATAATCAATGTATGGATGAAATATCTGGTTCAAGAGAACTTAGAACATCACTATTGAATCCCTTAGACCAAATTACATGAAATGATACTAAAACAACCAATACCTACACCCACATTACATCCTATAAATTTCATCCTTTGACACTCTACTTTTGGTAGACTAACCACATGCCAATATTATGGTACCACATATATCCCCTCAACTGGAAAAATAGGTTATCAATACTCAATAACAAAAATTTAGTATATACCATTACCTAGTAAAATTCTAAATATTATATGAATTATATAAGACTAAATTATAATTTCTTTTAGAATAAAACAAAATTAAACTAAGGTTAGGTAATATAGTAAATAAAACCCTTTTCCTCAAGATATTTTAGTTATGACTTCGTCTCTCTCAACTTGTTATGTTCCATATGATAAGGATATAGTAATATGGGTTCCACACCTAAAATATGGGGAATGAAAAATTAAATATCCCTATTAGTAAGAGTAATGAGATATCATCTAAAAAATTCAGGAATTCACTCACCACTAGAGAAAAATTAGCTTGAACTGTCTTCTTATCTATAGGAAGGGCCATATCTTCAACATTCACTATAAAGAATCCTACATGAATGTGGTTAAGTCATGATCAATATACATAAACATAACATTCCACAAAATGAAAAAACTCTCTCTTATGAGGTAGGTAAAGTATACCCTCCTTTGCTAGAAGTCAATGAAAAATTGAATTCATGTCAACCTGTCAATCAAAAAGATGACATTGAAACTCATCATATCTAAGATGAGTTAATCCCCTACATTTTAATTTCCACTTACTACTATTTACCATTTTTTGAAACTTTGAACACAATACAACCTCTTCCCATGTGTTGTATCAATAACCAATACTCTAGGAGAAAACAACATGGTCAACAACAAATCATATATAAATTGGGTATCAATAATGGAATGGGATAACCCTATATCAATAAAACCCACATAGATCATTAAATTAATTAAAAAAATTTCTAGGATAGTTGAAGGAACCTCCTCTCAATATAATAGAACATGGTATAATGAAAATTCTCTACCTACTAAGGATACAAAAAAATTACAAAATGACCCCTAGATTTCCTACAAAACAAACCTCATAGGAATCTGTAACTATTTTTTCCCTTGATACTCTTGACTAGCTCTATCACCTAATCTCTTAGATGTAATCCCACTATCTATCTATGGTCCCCCGGAAAAATACAATGTGGTTTTTATCTACCATAAACCACTACCTATTCTAGAATAAGACATCCCCATGAAAAACCATTGGATATTTCTTATTCCAACACATGCATGGAATACCCTTGGTAGATCCATACATGATCCAAGTATATTCATTGACTCTCCAGACATAAAATGAAAAAGGAAAGATCCTACCATATAAAAAGCTGATGAACCCCTTACCTTACCTAATTATATTTCATCTCTATAGATCATATCATAATATCTCCACCTCCTACCACTATAGGTTGCACTAATAACATTACCAGGAAGGTTAACCAGTTCACCCATTAAAGAAATGAAATATACTTGTTATGGTATCCTCTTCCAAGACCTTATCAAATGTGAGGGACTTGTAAATAAAATTCGAGTATAAAGTCTAGAAAAAACCCTAACCAAGAATCACACCTTTGGGTAGAGTCCTATCTCAAAACACCTAGGCTTCTGGTCCTTATTACCATCGAATAATATACAAAATCATAGAATGTCTCCAAAATGAGTTGTCATTTCATAAAATAACATCTCCCTACTAAATCTATATTAAATCCTAATATCTGTATAACCCCAAAAACTCTAGTAATAACTCCTCAAGATATATTTTCTTAAAGGCCTCTGATGATAGGTGTACATAATAAACATAAAGAATCATCATTCCCAACCATATTCATATGGGTTTCTAATGAATGTATTTAATAAGTTAAGAATATTTTTGATATATATTATTTCATAAAAGTTTTTCATTTTTTAAAATTGATCTTTTGGTATAATAATGGGTTTTTATTCATGAATTGGACTTATATACATCGCAATTAAGATTCATTTGACATAGAGTTTGTTAGAAAGTTTAATGTTGTTGAAATATTGATTCCAAATATAAATTTGGAGAAGAGTTTTGTTTTAATGAAAAACTATTTTTCCAGACTCATGTAATAAGACTGAGGAAGAACAGACTCAATGAATCATATCCATCGCTATAGGATACAGATCATTAAATCTAAAATAATCATAGGAAGAATTTTTTAATCAGAGAAAGAAAGATGTTTCTAAGTTTGAAAGAAATAAGTTGTTGAGATCGATGTTTCTAAGTGAAGAAGGTGTATTATTGCTTAAAATATTTGCAAGAATATTGTGAATTCAAGGATTATAAAGTTCCCATACATTCTAAAAAAATTAGATAATTATTTTTTGATCAAGAAGTTCTCAAAAATCATGAAAATTATTATGATAAAAACCTTTTAAGAAATGAAGGAATCATAATTTTTTTAGTGATTTCAGAAGTCAAGATAAAATTTCCATCATATCCAGAACTACTAGACATAGAATATTGGATCTAGAAGTTATAATGTTTGAAGCGGATGAATTTTGATGAATCTCAAAGTTTCTAAGTGAATTAATCATTGAATGCTTTCTATTTTTATGAAAACCATCATAATGGGATTTCCATTGTAATGGGAAAATACATCATAATAGGAATTCCATCGTAATGGGAATTGCATCACAATGAGCTGAGAAGGAAACATAATTCAGATTCACTAAGTAGGATACAGAATTTAGAATCAATGGGAAGGATATAGAATTTAGAATGAGCTTATAAGGAAATAGATTCATAATGAACTAATTATGATGAAGAATTAAAAATAATATTGTAGAGGTTTTATGAAGCGTTAAAGAGTTCAAACAAGAAATTCAATTTTCCATAAATCTCAGAGAAATCTAAGGGGGATTGAAGAAGTCCATGATGAATTTTAAAAGTGAGATATTTGAAGTGTTTTTAAAATTTTAAGAATCATGGAATGTGTTCAAGTTTTCTACATTTCTTTTCTAAGTCACCTATAAATAATTTCTCATATCATTCAATAATTTTGAACATTAGACATAAGTAGAAATAGAGAAGCACTGAACAAATCAAGTGAAACTCATTATCTACCATAGATCTCATGCAGAGGATTATATAGCTGAATGTTTGTTTACTTGATTGAGAAAGACCGTATTGAGAAGATTATATTGAGTCAATTAGACTGAGGTATATTTTATTGAGTATTTCACCTGAGTTTAAGTATTGTAGATTGAGGATGGGTTCATTGTATATAATACTTCATATTGATAGAATCATATATAACCTCATCATATTCAAAGAATCAAATCAAGACACATCATTTTAGGAGAAGCTGATCCAGGCTCATTAGATTGAGAAAATTAGATCCCGCCAAATTGGACTGAGGATTCATAATTAGAAATTGTGGAGAAGTTTCAACAATGTATTTATTATTATTTTTATGAATAAATTTTTTATAAGAAAACATTGAAAACTAACAGGAGTCTGTTTAATATTTCTTATCGGGAGAACAAAGATGTCATATGGGAAATGGCACACATTTTATTCACTTCTTCATAATAGTAGATTTATATAGACCCACAGTATTGGATATGGAAAGGATATAGGTTCCCAAACTGAGGTTGAACCTTATAAATCTGGTGAAAATTACTTTCTTTCCTACTTTTTCATGCATGAGTATTTACAGAAAGTTAAAATAGAAATAAATCTTAACAGGCTACTAGGGTTATGTTTCTAATTGTTCTAAAACTTATAAAAATTGAACTGCGGATTCAAGCCCCTTCTTAGTTGTTATTCAATCCTTTTGAATTTCAATTTGGAATAGAGATAAGAACCCTTGTTGAATCCTTATCATAGATTATATCAATTCTATCAATAGTAGAGGAATTCCTACATTTGATGAAAAAAATTATTATTTATGATAAAATAAGATGAATCTTTATCTTATATCTTTTGTCCTGGAATATTTTTATGCTTCTACTATTTGTTGACCACCTATTGATAAATATGCTCCTAGGATATTTGATGATAAGTGAAATATAGATATTTATGAAAAATCTATAAATAGAATCCAAATGTCCTTATAATAGAATTTTTATTCGAAGTTGATGGGTCTCCATACTTAAAAAAGTATACAGGAAAAGCTAGAAAGTTTTCTTGAAGGGAATACTAAAGTTAAGAATGAAAAGCTAAAAAATATTGTGTAGTAAGAATAAAGACATCCTAACAAGAGGTAAATAAAAAATTGATGAATAATTCACTAGAGTAAATGAAATGTTTTACAACATCATATGATTTAGAGATATCGTAGAATATTTTAAATTTGAGATGAAACTTATGAGAAACTTTTCGGGTTTTTTCTAAAATTTCTTATTTATAAGATAAGCACAATTTATCTCTTGATGAATTCAAAAACATTCTTGATTATTTTGAAATTAGGAAAGATATAATGTTTAAAAATAATATTAAATATTAAATGGATTTTGAGGCTATGAGAAATATGATTATCCAAGATGTAGAAGAAGCTAATACTTATGAGTATAAGGATAAATAGGATGATTACTTTAAGGAAAAAATCACATATCTTATATCCAAGAACTATGGAAGAGGAAGAAGAAAGTATGGAGGTAAACTTCCTCTAAATTGTTTGACTATGGTGGAATCATAAGCTTTTCTATGAGTTTATCCAAGAAGAAATTGAGATAATATTGAAAAGATTCTGATGAAAAAACTCAATGGAAGAAGTGGAACAGAAATGATAAAGAGGAAACGTTTTCCAACAAATACATGAAAAACATTACTCGAAACAAAAAAAAATCATGTTGAGTAAGAATGTTGAATCAGACTCAACTGTCAAAAATTATTCCAAAAGATAAAATTTTACAAAAATTCCGAACCTTTATTAAAAAAGTTTAAAAACTAAAAGATTCCTCAGATAGTGAAGATGGTTGTGAAAAATATAATATAGATTATCAACTCAGAATAGAACTTGTTGAATATCTTGAGAAAAAAATCTCTATAAAGAAATTAGAGTTATGAATAAACATTATAAATAATATTCTAATGAAATAAATTATTTCATCATGCACATGGAGGAATAAAAAGATGAGATTTTAACTTACAAATATACAATTATTTAACATGGAAAGATGATTGAAGATATTACTAAGAAGATTAAAGTTAAAAAGTTTCAATAAAAATTTATAGGGGTTGAAAGTACCTTGATAAAGATGGATGAAAACTATAACAATGCTTTATAATTAATATATGTGACTTCTAAAGTTTCTGAGATGGCTCAATATGAGAATCAAGTGAAATATTCTCTTAACAAAAACAATTTTTCAAATGATTCTTTTAACATTTCAGGTTCAAAAAACGTATTGGGAAATCCTGGGAGGATAATGGATGGGAAACAGTTATCAAATATACAAAAGTATAAAACTCATTCAAAATAGAATATGGTCCACATCCTCAGTATGTTCGAGCTGAAGGAAGCTACCAACTTCAACAAGATCTATAGACAGAAAGATCTTTCGTAAAGATGACAACATGAATTTATGGATAATGCTGGTGTTGTGGAATATATTCGCACAAGACATATAATTTTTGGCACACCTTATCTCTACCAAGAATAGTATTTAAAAAAAGTGAAATATATAGTGTAAATAGAATGAGTATATTTCCAAGATAACATAATGTTGAAAAAATTAATTCTCAAGAATTTAGAAACCTTGCGAAAAAAATTAATTTTAATGTCTAGATAAAGTTTGTGAAAGACGTGATAAGGTAGTCTATCTTTCATAAAAATGTATGACACTCCATCCAAAACATGTTTCTTATAATAGAAAAGAAAAGGATGTTGAATAGAAGAATGTTGAGGAAATATATTTTATTATTGAGAAAAATTTTAATGTAAGTAAATTAAACAAACCATGGAAACATGATAGTGGTTGTTCTTATCAGATGATAGGTGCTATAAAAATCTTGAAACTTTTTGAATGTCATGACGGAGGAGTAGTTTCTTTTGGTAATGATTGTTTCTTAAAAATCATATGAATCATAACTGTTGAGATTGAAACTGAAAATACTAAATTTAAGGATGTTTGTTTAGGGGAAAAACATAATATAATTACTATAAGTAATCTTTGTGATGATGGGAAATAATTTTTTTCTATAAAATATATTTATATCATCAAATGTGTGAAATATGGAAAAGTTATTTCAAAAGGATAAAGAACCTGTGGGAATATCTTTCAAATAGAAGAATTCAATAACTCATTTTACTTGAGTTTAGAATATGAAAATAAATGGGGGCACCAAAGATATAGCCACCTTAGGAAGAAAAACTTGAATAAACATTATATTTTTGGTGTTGTCTGGAGTTTTTTAGAATTGAGAAGAAGATATAAAGATGTTTGTATTACCTGTGAGAAAGGAAAGACGACTAAAAAATTCATAAGAGAATTAAATTTCAATCTACCAGAAATCTTGAACATATTTATTTTGATTTATGTGGTATTATAAGAAATCAACCAAAAATTGAAAATTATACTTTATCACTTTTATTGATTATTTCACCATGATAAAAAACATCAGGTTTATGAAACATAAACCAGGGTATGTGGAAATGTTTATGCTTTTCAGAAAAGAAGTTGAGAAATAAATGGGGTCTTATATAAAGAAGTTTAGAACTAAAAATGGTACCAAATTCACAAGAAATTATTTTTTTCTCATATCATAGAAACATGGTATCTAATATAAACATAATTCCCTCTATACTCCACAAAAAAATGGGTTATCATAATGAAATAATAGAAGATTGGTGTAAATGAGAAGAAGTAAGTTAGCAGAATACAAAAATTCAAAGTTTTGTTAGAGGGAAGTTGTTAGTACTATTGTACATGTTCCAAATTGATTTTCATTGAGACTAGAAACCAACATGAATCCTTATTAAATGTTTTATACCAAAAAAACTCATTTAAAAACTTTATTATTATTGGAAGTATATGTTTGGTCAAAAACAAAAATATAGATTTTGGAAAGTTTGATCAGAAAGATTAAGAAATACCTTTTATGGGTTATTCACCAAATGGAAGAAGTAAAAAATATTGGAAAAAATGTTTACAAAAGTTATTGGACTCATATTATGGGAAAGTAATTGAAAATCAATGTTCCTTAACAAAATTTGTTGAGAATGATGAGGATGATAAACTTGAGAATTCCATCAATAGTGAATGTAATTAAAAATATACCAATAAAGATTCAAATGATTAATGTGTTGCGTAAAGTTGTTTAAGAGAGAAACATTAAAATTTCTTACCTTAGAAACACATGTTGAGTATACAAAGATTATTAGGAATCAGAAGGCTCTGGTTAAGAATATAAGGAAGTTGAGATTATAAAATCAGACTTCACATATCTCCAAAGTTGAACTAGAATTAGTTTTAGAGTCTATTCAATATAAAGAATCTGGGGATACTATGAATTAAGAGTTCGTCCATATTTACATGAATGATACATGGGAACTTATTCCACATCCAAAAAATAAAAATGTTATTAGAACACTGTGGGTTTATAGAAACAAATTCAATGAGCATGGAGAATTTTAAAGAATCAAATAAAGACTTGTTTGTAAAGGATATGCATAGGTGTATGTTGTGAGTTTTGATGAAACCATTTCCCCCATTTTAATGATAGAAACTATTCAAATGTTTCTTACAGTGGATTCTCATCATAATTACAAATTGTATTAAATGAATGTAAATTCATTATTATTAATTGGTGAGATTGAGGAAGATGTTTACATTGAAAAACCATGTGGGTTTCTACTTGATGATGATGAATTTTTTTTTGTAAATTGAATAATGATTTGTATGTGCGGAAACAGGAAAATCATGCATGGTATTATAATGATGAATTTTTTTATGAATGTTGAACTTTTCTAAAGGAAAAGTTGACATGAACTTCTATGTGAAAGATTTTTACTCCAAAAATCAAATTGTAATTGTTTATGTGGATGATATATATTTTTTTTGGGATGAATAAAAACATTGTAAAGAATTTTTTGAGGATGTGAAGAAAAATATAGAAATGTCATTGTTGGTAGAATTAAATTTTTTCCTTGTCTTGTATGTTTAAAAAAAGAAAAACACATTTTCTTATCTCAATAAAGGTATGTTAGGAAATAGATAAAGAATTTGGGGATGGAATAATCCAAAGATGTTTCATCTCATATTTTAACGAGCTCAATGTTGAGAAAAGATGAATCCAGAATATGTTTGAATCATAAATACATTCGAAAACTGATAGAAGTCCTTCTTTACCTTATAACCTCAAGGCATGATATTTTTTATGTAGTGACTTTGTGTTCTTGGTATCAAATTAAACCAAAAGAATGACATATGTTGGAAGAAAAAATGATTTTTAGATATGTAAAAGGAATAACTTCTCATTGTTGTTATACAAAAGAAATAGTGAGATAAAGTTTCATTTTTATATTGATTCCGATTAGGATGGAGATTTTAAGGTAGAAAATCAACCTTAAGAGAAACATTTTTCTTGGGTGAATGTTATGTGAGTTGTAATAGTAAGAATCAAAGTTCATTAATATTGAGCATAACTGAATATGAATATGTTGCAGTATATTATGCTTATACATAAATGTTGTGAATGAAAGTTCACTTGTAATATTTTAGAGTAAAATTATCTAACCCATTGAATATACTTTGTGATAATTATAGTACAATTCATCTTTCTAAAAATCCTCTTCAACATTCATGATCAAAAAAAATTTATAAAAATTTTAACTTTATAAAAGAGAATGTTACTATTGGAGATATTTTACTGAAAAACATTTCAATGAACTATCATATCTATGATATCTTTATCAAATAAATTCTGAATGAATAGTATGTGTATTTGAGGTTTTAACCTCAGGTTCATCCTCCTCCCATGTCTTCCTAAACCTCATATAGAAAAACCCATACTGTGATTTGGACTATATTGACAAAGGGGGAGAGAAATTAAAAACTTTTTTACTGTGTAAGAATTTTTTAATTATCATTATTTTATGAATCTGAAGATGTGGTTATCATATAATGGGGTAGAGAAAAGGAAAAGTGAGAGAGAAAAAATTTTTGAAGGAAAATATAATAATTGGATTTGATCTTTACATGGACAGATAATTTTATTTCCATTGAGGGTTGAAATTCCAACAAAAACATTACTATTTCTAGTAGTGTGGATTCAATAAAATCTAATTTGTGAAAGGATATGTTTTGAATATATTTGAAAAACATTATTTTTTTATAAATGTTAAGTTGTTAAAATTTTTAAAATTTGGAAAATTTGTTAACTATGGTTGTCAACTAATCTAATAGGGGAGATTAAAGAACATTTGTGATATATTTTTTGAAGAAAGTTTTGTATTATTTGACAATCGACCTTTTTGTATAAGAATTTTTTTTATTTAGAAATTGGACCCCTATATATATCATAATGAAGATTAAATGGACTCAATGTTTGTTATAATGTTGAATGTTACTAAAATATTTATTCCAAAGATAAATGAGGAGAAGAGTTTTTTTTAAAGAAATATTATTTTTCTAGACTCAATGAATCAGACTGAGAAGCACTAGACGCAGAGTATCATATCCATCTATATCAGAAAAAGATCATTAGTTCCAAAATAATCAATGGTATAATTTGATGTAATCAAAGATAGAAATAATTTTTTGAGTTTGAAATAAAAAATTTTATAAGATAGAAGTTTCGGAGTGAATAAGTATTACTATTTCTGAAGAGTTTTTAAATAATATTGTGAATTCAAAAGTAAAAATGTTCTCATATATTCTAAACAGTGTTAAAAAATTCTTTTATGATCAATAAGTTCTCAAAAATCCTGAAAGCCATCATCATAAAAATCATTTCAAAAAATTGAAGAATCATAAAGTTTTCATCGATTATAGAAGTCAAGAAAATGTTTCCATCGTATCCAAAAGTACTGAACACAGAAGATCAGATCCAGAAGTCAGAATGTGTGAAGTCAATGAGCTATTAATATGTATAAAGTTAATAAGTGAATTCATCATTAAATACATTCCATTTTTAAGAAAATAATCATAATTGGATTTATAACATAATGGTAAAATCCATCATAATGGGAATTTCATTGTAATGGGAATTCTGTTGTAATGAGATGATAAGGAAAGAAAATACAGAATTACTAAGAAGGATACAAAATTTAGAATCACTGAGGATATAGAATTTTTAATGATCTGAGAAAGAAATAGATTCATAGTGAACTATTGGAAAATAATAATTTAAAAAGAATATTTCATAAATCATATTAAGAGTTTAATAGGTAAAACGTGAAATTTAATTTTTCATAAATCTCATAGAAATCTGTAGGGGATAGAATAATTCAATTTTGAAGTTTGAATATGGGATTTTATTTTCTGAGTTTTTGAAATTTGATGAAGCGGGGAAATATTTCCAGTTTCTCACTTTTTTTCTGAGTCACCTATATATACTTAGTCATATCATTTGTTTATTATGAACATTGGACATAAAAAGAAAAGGTGGAGCACTGAAAAAATATAGTGAAATTCAATGTAAGTTTTCGATATCATGAGGAGGATTAGACAGGTGAATTTTTGTTTAATGGGTTAAGTAAAATCGTATTTTGAAGATCATATTGAGTCAATCATACTAAGGTATATTGAATTGTGTATTTTAGAAGAGTTTGAGTTTTTTAAATATATAATGGGTTTATCATATTGAATCCATCATACTGAGAGAATCGGATCTAGACATATTTTATTAAGAGAATCAAATCCTTAGTCATTATATTGAGAGAATCAAATCCAGTCTCATCAGATTGAGAAAATCAGATCCAATAAAATCTGATTAAGGATTCAGACAGAGAAATTATGGAGAAGTTTCATCAAAGTCTTTAATATTTTTTTTCTCAATTTAATTATAATAAAAATTTAAAAAATTATGGGAGTTAGTATAATATTTCTTATTGGGAGATATAAGGTTCATAGAGGGAGTTGGCACAAGTTGAATTCAATTAATCATAATAGTGAATTTCCATAGAGCCACGAAAGTGTCTATGTAAAGAATGTTGGTTTTCACACTGAGGATGAATCTTGTAAATCTATTGTTATTTACTTTCATTCCTTCTTTTGCATGCATTAGTATATGATAGAAGTTGATATGGAAATAAATCATAATGGACTACAAGGTTTATGTTTCTAAAAGTTTTTGAACTTAAACAAAGTGACCAACTAATTCAACCCCCTTTCTCATCTATTATTCGATCCTTTAGAACTTCAGTAAGTTTCACTTATTTATCATCAAGAGTCTCTACAAGATTAGAATCACCATAAATAGTATGGATGTAGTCCTTCATAACTCAAGGAATACATGTACCTTATAAGGATACTCGATGTTTCATATGGAAGTCCTATATAAAATCCACTATGGTGGATCCTCCCATATGGGAACCTCCATCTCTTATATGTACTATATGGGATTCCCAAGACTGAAGTGAATTTAAATACTAAACCTTGGTGGTAACATCAAGATAATGCTTATCATTTCCTTATTATATAATTATATGTATAATTGGGTAGATTCTCACTAGTGGAACCTCCATTACATGGCTTATAGATAGCACTACGAGATGTTATCCAAGATATGTTTTTCTACAATTCCATAAAAAAACTAATAAAATTCATTAAAAACTAAAATATATTAATAAAATATAATTAGTGTGTGAATAAAAAAGAAAAAAACATATAAAACACATCTTAAGGGTCCACCTACAACTACCCCAGGACTAATACCATGTCTTCTATACCTATAGATTAGTCACATCCATTATATATAGAGTCACCAAGATTCTCTGGATAATTTAAATAAATTTTATAAATAATTTATTTGGGTAATTTTTGAATATATTACTATTTGTATTTAATTTATTTAGCACTATATCAATAATAAGAAAAAATTTTATGACTTTTGAACCTACATGCTTATCCAAAATGCACGAACTCTCCCACTCTCACTATCTATGGAAATAGAAAAATACTATAAACCATAATATCACAATAAATATTTTTCAACAACCTGAAAGTATAATTGAATAACCAATAAAAGAAATATCACAACCTCGATAATATAGTAATCCATTGAAAACTTGATGTCCAAGAAATATAATAACCTTCTACTCAACTCAAAACCATCTTATATTTGTTCTAATAAACCAAAATAATAAACAAACTACTAAATATGTGTTTCCAATACCATTCATGATTCACCCACAAAGATCAGTAGGTCCGAGTGAGAGGGCCATGTGACATCATTAACACCTCCCTATATTAATGAGGTTGTTGACTAGTGGTGAAGCCTATGTAATGTAATGGTGTGACTATATAATCGATATCAATAATAAATTTAAAAAAAATTCAAAATAATAAGTAGTAAATAAAAAAATCAGTAGAAATAATCATAGAGTAAGGCAGTAGATAATAACATCATATATAATTTCATGAATAAAACAATAAATAGTAAAATGTAGTGAAAAAGGATCCCCACACCTGTTTGATAAATATATTAAATGAAAAAATGAACAAAAATAATAATTGAGGTATAATAGAAAAAATTATCGATTTTGTATCAGTGTCACCTCTGTTCCCAATATCTCATCAGGCTTAGAATCTTCTTATAAATACCCTGAGAAAGGATGAATCTTTGAAAACACTATATGCATGCACACTGGGGTGTCCATGTGGTGTGTGAATCATAATCCTTGCAGTACAACACCAACATGTCTTTAACATAAGTGTTGTATTTTTATAATGGTGTATACACTGATAGAAATTAATAATTAAATGTAAACTCTTGTAGGTTCAACAAACACTAACTAGGCCACCATAAAACCTAGAAATAGCCACTTTAGCCCTATGCATGATGTAATTATCACGAGGAACCACGATAAAATCTTAAACATGGATAGCTCCTTCTCACTAAAGGAATAACCCCTCATCAAGAACCTAACAAATCCTCTTCACTAATGGGAGGCCACTATAATATCCTTGACCACTTTTTCCCTAATGTATTGTCTCACCCTCTAACCTATATGTTGTCATATCACTCAAGGCTTGGGGCACATCTCATTTCAAAACATTTTGTGCCCCTCAAGATTATCCCAGGAATAAAAAATATATCCATGACTTATCACTCTAGTTGGGATACACATAACATCTCAATCCCCACATTATCAATCAAGATTGACCAAAACATCAAGGCTTTAACCAATCTCAAAGAAAGTGACATCACAAAAAAATAAGAGACAACAAAAATCGCCCAAGATGCACCTAAGAAATCCTCTCAAGAGTTCCCACATTTTAAACTTCCCAAACTCAATACTTTCTAATGTAAAAGACGTTACACCAATACCCAAATAATACTCTATTAGTTCATCGCAAACTTATCTAATTCCAAATGTCTCTTTTTGGAACAACTAACCTCGGTGAATATCCCCAAAACTTCACATAAAATTAGGTAGGATTAAAAAATTTAAATCCTATTCCCCATGGATCCCCATCCCTAACGATTAAAATAAACCAACACAGTTATATAGGTCACTTTAATAAAAAAAATATATTCTCAAAATAATACACACACACCCACATGAAATGTCATCTGTATTCATCCTAATAAATTACATTACATGGTATGTACTTCATATCTAAATCCTAATATATTGTACACACAAATATAGGATCATTAATTTAATACTAAACCCCTAAAACCATAAAATTATCTCCCAATCCACATAGTTTTGTTTTAGAAAAGTAAAACTGTGGAATAGAGGATGAATAATACATATGAGGCTAAAATCAGATCTGTAAATACCGAGAAAGACTCTATGTAATGAATAACGCTTCAAATATTCAAGGGGTTAACATGTAGGATCAAAAAATGATATGAGGGTTCTCCCAAAGTTAGCTAAATCTTATTGGGATCGAGGTAGAATGTTATAGGAGAGTTAATGGAGTCTATAGTGAAATTACCAATCTGCCACCTTAAAAAATACTCTGTGATTATGTTACCATTAAACCAGGGTGGTCTCACCATGGCACCACCCATAAAAAATTTTCACGGTACATCCCCTAAAGATCATGATGTGACCGCTTATTGATATAGTGCTCAAAACATTGAAAATAGGTATTTTTGAACGAATCCTTCGAGTTATTTCATGAATCACACTTACAGAGACAACCCAAATTGAGTGTGTCATCTTCCATGAAACTAGACATAATATGGACTAGGTTTTACACATTTCCACCATCTATTTTTATGAAACAATCGATTTTTATTTGAGAAAATGTTCTTATAATGGAGAATTATTTATTGTTTTTGTAACTAAGGTTATAATCCACATTCATTGAAATTGTTATTAAAAACATTATGTTTGGTTTTGAATTAATGAACTATTCTAGATATTGTTTTAAAAGAATATTTGAGAATTTTTTTCTTACTAATCATTCAATTTATTAAAATTAATTCCTATAGTATTCCTTCCATTGATTTTATATATTTTTAAACATTTTTTAAATGGAATTAAATTTCAATTTTAATTCATGGAATTAAATGATAATATTATTTTGGATATTTGATTTTTCATTTTAAAATTGATCATTATCAATTAATTTTATATTATTTTTTGAGGAACTGTTCAAAATTATTAAAGGTACCAACTTTCCACATGATGAAATTACAAGTTACCACAAAACACTCCCACAACCACTTAACTAAACATGGGTGACCAAATATGGAAGATAAAATTAAAATAATTATAAGATAAGTAATTTTATAAATAAAAAATAGGTAAACCCATGTCTAAATTTTATTAATTTGTAGAACCATCCAAAATAAGGACATTCAAACTAATCAAACCCCTCATGGTTAGACAAGTGACTGTATGACAAAATTTTCAACTAGACACATGTAGTATTCTATAACCTACCATAAATGAAGATTACAAGAAACTACAATGAAAAACTTCAGCAGACATCATGAATAAAAATTGAAGGTACCACTAGAACAATATGAAATCTATCATGGGACTGTGTAACTAATTATGAGGTCAGGGTTTAACAACTGTAAATAAGAATAATATACCATACCATTAACTATATATCATCCTACTATTTTAATTATCTTACATATAATCAACCATGGAAGAGTTTTTATGCAGAGACAACATTTTATAAAGAAAATGAGGATTCCATACTAATAACATTGAATCACGTTGAAACTGGAGGTTCCCATCATGGGTGAAGTGACACTAAAATATTATGGTTGATAAGAATAACCAAGACCAAAAAAACATGATATGATTTTAAATCCTTTATTTAAGAATAATATCAAATTAAAACCCAAAGATGAATGATATTTGAAAAAAAATCAATGAGGTTTATAGAAGAAATGCTGAAAAAATTCACAAAAATGAAGATCTGAAATTGTCAAGCTCAATCGTATATGATAAACCAGGTTAACCAACTACATTAAGGATGAATATTTGATTAAATTATTCTAGATTATTAAAAATTGTTGGAATCTTGTTTTAATATCATGAATTTAAAATATTAAGACTCGCCTTTATGTTTTTATCTATTATTAGTTATAGGGGGCCTCAATAATCCTTAATCCATTGGTTTTTATGGTGAAGATTTTTTCACACTATTCCCTTGTAGAAATTACCTAGTGAATCTCATCCTTTAAAGGAAGATGATGCCTCACCTGTGGGATTGAAGAAGATACTAAGTTCATCTAGTATGGGAAGAAAAATGTCATAATTTCATTGGCAGGTTTACCTGACCATTTTATCAAGTATAATAAAGGTCAATTAAATTTTTGGATGAAAAATAATACATGTATTCAGAATTTAAGGAATCATTCATGATTTTTTTGGAATTTTAATTAATATATCTTGATAATATCTTGGATTTTATGAAAAATAATATAGGTTACCATGTGTTTGTAAGCCCCACCAGATTTTTGAGGTCTAGAATATGGTGTGTTGAAGATGTTGAGCTCATTTGGAAATAAGTTTTTTCAATATATATGAATGATTTTTTTGCAAAAATATGTAAAATATTGAGCTATATGTTTGGTGAAGTTTAATAATATGGTGGTCTAATAGTATTTATTAATGATCCATTACAAAAAATTCATGGTTGTGAGAATCTTACTGGAAGTAAATACATACTGAATTTATGATTTTCAATTGTAGTTTTAAATAACATTGACAGTTTATTAAATTGAAATTAAGAGAAAGGATTTAGATACTAAATATAATACAAAATATTTTGAGTCCAATAATTGATGAACTATTACTATATATCTTTTTTCAATATTGTTTATTTTTCAAAGCATGATGAATTGATCAACTATGTATAGGGATAAAAGATCAGAAATGAATCTTAAAGGAAGTTTGATCAACTTATATCGATAGAAAAGAGAAAAATATGGAGAATAATTTTTAATAAAGAATAAAGGATGGATGTATCACCAGTTGTAAGTGTTTTCACTAATTAACTAGATTTACAAGGGTTGTTGGGATTAACAACATATGACCTAGTAAATTATTGGTAAATGCCTAAATCAAGGAAGAATGATCCAAAAAATTTCCCCTTATATAAATAAAATCTATTGAACATTACATGTGGAGGTGATCCAAAATTAATAACTTGTTCACTAAATAAAATTATATTTCAAGGAGAAACACATTAAGTTATGGGATCCTGGATATCATCACAAGAGAGGGGGATGTTATACATTTAATGTGCATTGCTGGGTCCATGGAGAAATTTCGGGTACTATAAATATGTGGTCAAGGTGGTGTGTTGATTGTGAAATTTTATTTGTATAAGATGAATCTGTAATGAGATAGATTCCTCAAAAGATAATCACATTGAGCATAGAAAAAAATTGGAGAATCGCTAGGTAAAGTGACTAGAGGTCAAAAAAGTAGGGATGAGTAGCTGGTGATCGAGCACTATGTATCTAATGACGAGTGAGCTCACAATAAAAACCCACTATCTCTCTATGATTCATAATTTTATACATTATTTTGTATATTACGGTTTTATTGAAATATTTTTGTGATATAAATATCCTTATTTAATAAAATGATCTTGGAAAATGAGATTGTGATGGTTATGCATTTCACTTCATTCATTTTAAATTTATTGTTGAAAGATACCATAGTCCTCATTTTTAATGTAGTAAATATATTTGAATAATTTATAACTAGTGATAACTGTGCTCATTTTCACTTATTTTTTATTACATAATCCTCTTAAAATCCATCTAACAAGAGGTGAAATCATCATGGGTGGCACATCAAGATCTACTAAAACGTTTATCTTGATGTAATATTATTTCAACATACTATGTATGAGTGGATGCAATAGTTTGGGAACTATAAGATTCATTCACCCATAGGTTGGTCATTCAAAAATACTAGTGAGGTTTTTATAATTAGTATCTAGTGATATTTAGGCATGGATTAAAAAATAAATAAAAAATATAAAAAATAGAAAATAATATCCAATTGATTAAACTTACATAAAAACATTGTTTTTAATTTTTTTATCTGGATCTATTTGATCTATTTATCAACTTTTTGTTTAATTGATCATTCATTCACTACATTATAAAAAAAATCATTATTTTTTATAAAATATTCTTTACTTCTAATTCCCTTTTTATGGGAGATTTTTTACAAGTGTTCTTGGTCACACAAAAAATGAAAGTTATTCTCTATGAATCAAACCATATTCATAAGCATTACTAGTTTTAATAAGGATATAAAGAAATTTTTCCCTCTAGATTTAATGACCATCCTAGTCAAATTTTTATGCCATTTTTAGGGAAGAAAACTTTGAATATCATGATGAAATTATAAATAAAAACAAAAAAATATCACTAATACAAAAAAATTAAAATAAATAAATCCTAGAAACTTTTAGTTTATTTTCACAATAGAAAAAAATGTGATAACATTCATCCTCTTATACATAAAATCTATATCCTTTTATGTTCATTATGAATTAAAAAAATAAAAAATAAAAATGGTAGAAAATACTGGGATGAACACATGAATAACAAACAAGATGAAAATATTAATCCACATCAACCTAAAAATGATATGATAGGGGGAGTTAGACTTAGAGAATTTTATGTTTCATCTACTTTATTTATACCACATTATATTAACCAAACCCATATGTCTCACAACTATGATATAAAACAATATCACTTGTTTAGGATTCCATAGTTTAATGGAGTTCCTAATGAATATTCTCTTAAAATCAATAGAGACTTATAATATGTTGTGAAATATCTTCCTCTTAGAGTTTCAAGTGGTAAATAATCAAAATACAGGGCTTTCCCAATCTTTTTATAGGGAAACTATAGTATTTGGTTCTAAAAAAAATGGCTGAATAAATATTTGATACATGTGACCAACTATAAAATTATTTTATCATAAAAATTTTCCCATAATAATTATCAATTAAATATGTTATAAAATTATTAAATTTAATCTGGATAAAGTTTATCTATTTCATGTTGCATGGGATATATTCAGTAGGTTACATAAAAAATTTTAGAAAAAAAAATCTAGTTAAAAAATTATAGAAAATTTTTATAATAGCCTCACCTCATTTACCCAAATTTTTTAGGACCAATATTATAGAGGTAACTATAGTGATAATACATCTAAATAACTCAGTAATATTTCTTACACCTTGATAAAAAATTCATAGCATAAATTTTCTAAGAAGAAACCCATTATTAGTAAGGAAACCACATCTGGTCCCCAAGATGTTTTTTAATCTACTAATTTCTATACTAAATATACCCAAAAAACATATAGGGTGTAATCCCACCTCTATGTTATATTTAGACATTCAGATTCATGTTTTCCAAATTATTAAGTTCCCTCATAGAGCCTTGAGAGTGAAAATATTTCTACGTTTGATCCTAGAATCATACCAAAGGATGATCCATTTTTAATCTATTAATACTAAGTATATATGAACTATCTTAATCTTTCATGGAGAGTGAATAGTGTTCTTAGACCTGTTTCTACCCCTAGATTTCAAATAAAATATGGGAAACAATTATAACCCCAAAAAGGAACAAACATTTTGTTATTGAGATAATGTTAGGGACATGTTTGAACAATTGAATGGAATGTTTGATTAAAAAAAGTTCTAACATGAATTTGATAAATCATAAAATATAATATAAGTTTAAAACTATAGATTTACATTTGGGGAAATTATCTATAAACATTGAAGGTAGAGACAAGGGCAATCCACCAAGAACTAATGAACAGAATCCTATGGGAATTTTATGTCTATAATAATAAATATTTTTGATGACCCCAAAAAAATCATCAAACATTTACATTTCATGAATAAAATTTTTTTCATTATAATACATTCCCAATACCTTTTAGGCTTATAGTATTAGATAATGAAGACAAAATATTAAATAAAAAACCACTTTTTCTTATAGCCAACATACATTTTTCCACTATGATGGAAACAGATTAATCATAAATATTCCATAAATATCCCCCACAATATGTATAAACAATAAAAAACGTATTGATGTTTTATACTTTCTTTATATTTATGACCAGGGGATATGGAAACATAAGAAAGTAGGGAGATAAGATCTTTAGTAAGGATAAACATAACATATATCAATCAATGTTCATAATTTTGGATTAGATAAACATGTGTGTTTAATCAATATATTTACGAAAATCATACATAATAAATCTTTGTTCATAAACCATGGCATAAATATTGATATTAAATAATACATGAACCAAAAGAGAAATTCAATAAGCATGATCCATGAGGGAAGAAAATATTCACGAGAGTAAGTATAACACTATAAAAAATGTTCTAAATATGAAATATACATTAATATTGGGAACATAACATTCTTGATGAACACAATCAGTTCTCGTCATTATGAATGACTAAACTTTACTCATGAATACCTATATCATGAAATGTAACACTTTCCTAATACATTATAGGGTGATATAGGTCCCCACTTATCACCATAAATACTTATGACTTCCACATGAAATCAATAACTAATGAAGTCTTAATGAATCAATTCAAATAAAACTATTTTTATAAAACATTTAAAATGAAATTAATTCAATATTATAGCATAAATAACCCCCGAAAGAAGTTGTGTTTCATAAGGATTAAAATAAATAAATCATTAAAAATTTAATGAATAATCCTAAAATGGAAACACATAGAACATAAGTCGTTATCCAATTACATAATCTAACTTTCCAGGTATATACCATTCATTCAAGACAATATCGTATGGTATTTACACCATATATAAACAGGATATATGGTAAAGAGGATAATTATCCAAATAAATAAATTTCTAGAATTTCATTCAACATCCTTTAATAAAATGAATCACTAATAAGGTTTTCATAGAGGAAAACTATTTATTGGAAAATTATTCTCAAACACAAAAACAATTAGGAAAGACAATTATAGACATTAATATATGTTATATCTTTACCAATTGATCTAGACTAATAGTTTGGTGAAAAATTTTGGTATGGGTACTTCAGAGAGACACTACACCAATAGGTTTTCCCAAAATGTTTGTATCGGTACCATGGAGTGACTATTTACCAATGGTTTGGCTAAAACCATTAGTATATGTCCCATAGAGAGACCTTATACAATAATTTTTTTATAAAACCATTGTTATAGGTCCCAATAACTCAAGAACCTATACCAACAGTTTTGAGAAACATAGGTGTAGGTACCAGAATATTTATGAATTATTTTTTCAAATAACCTTAAGTGCATAAAAATTTAATTTATTTGTAAAATATATATATATATATATATAATTATGAACCCAAAACTCATTTATAGTCGATGGATAATTCATTGAAATATAGATGGGGGTGCTAGGATAAATACAAAGTTATATTTTTTTCATCATTCCTTATACTAGTGGGTTTTCAAAACCATTGGTATAGGTATTTCATATCACCTATAAAAAATATTCCCAAACCTTTGGTATGAACCTGTAACGCCCCAACCCCAGCTACCCAGAGTTGGTGCATTATTGCGTAACATTGGCATGCTCACAAAATATCAAGTCTCGAAATACCGATTAGTTTAGTATCCTTGGAAACACTAGATACATTCATAAATGTTACATTACATCATAAAGTAAAAAACTACAATAACATAGTCTCCATTTTCCACACTCATATCCCCTTCAGACTATCCCTGCAGGTCATTCCTAAAATACTTCTTCACATCCTAGAAAAATTAAAACATTGAAAGGGGTGAGCTCAGATGCTCAGTAAGGATAACAATATAACGGAAGAATTTATAAATAAACATTAACATTTAAGGCAATGTATAACTAAAAAAATCCTTTTTAAACATGAAATTCAGCATAATATGGAAAAAATAAAATTAAATTATTCAATTTACCTACTCACATGGATATTATATTAGTCAAATAATCACATGCAATATCAATAACCACTTTCATAATGATGGAATGCATAATGCTAGACTATCATAACCACGTAGCCAAGGCCTCGGGCCAAGACTACAAATAATATTTTGTCAATGCCTCATGCCAAGACACTAGTTTGTCTCATGAGACCAACTGATGCATCGAGTAGCTATATCGGGCTCCACCCGTCAATTATTAAGTCCAATGAATTCCTCATATGAACAGGTTTAAACATATCATAAAACATAACATAATCATATCACATAAAACATGCATAAAGGAAACATAATATTTCCACAGTTCAATCACAAGATATCAATAAAACACATTGATATAATAAAAACTTTATCAAAACCATTTTCAATACCAAAATAAAAGGAAAGTAAAACATGGTATTTATTTTTCTTTTAAAAAAAGTTATTGCTTGTAGAGGAAGTCGAAACACAAATAGTGCTCACGGAGGCGGAGAAGTCGTTGTCGCCGCATACGTATGACAAGAAAAACAATCCTTTTTGTCGTTTAGTAAAATGCTTCGTATAAAAAAGATTCCTTTTGAATAAACGTAAAAGTCAAAGGGGTTTATACACCGTATTAAAGAAATTTGGGTATAAAACCAAATATGCCTCATTGAATGGTGATTGAGACGAAGTCCATTAAAAATATCAATTTTTTTAAATAAAATATATCTATTATGTGTATTCACTATAATTAAACATAAATAAAGTAAAAATACATGATATGACATAATAATATCTTGACATAATTTGAAAGTAGGAGATTAACCCAAAGAATGGAAATTCGGTTAAGAAGTTCCCTTACAAAGATCATTTTTTTAAATAAAATAAATATATTATGTGTATTCACTATAAGTACACATAAAGGAAGTAAAAATACACGATAATACATAATAATATCATAACATAATTTGAAAGTAGGATATTAACCCAAAGAATAGAAATTGGGTTATGAAGTTCCCTTACCACTCGCCTATTCTGATTTGTTTTGAAAATGACCGAAAGATTCCTTTCAAAAATGTATAATGTAAAATAAGGGTATAAATTTATTTAAACCATTTTCTAATATATAGTAAAAATGTTTTGAAATAAATTTTTAAGAAACATGGATGTGTCTGATAAAGAGGTCTCAGTAGATAACTACATATAAACAACCATGGATAATGAAGAGGTTGTAGAATTAACCCTTACCTCGTGTCCGACTTGACTCGATCGTTCTTTAATCTCCTGAATAATAAACTAGAGTTAATTTCTACTTGATTAAGAACATTTTTGAAGTTAAATATCCCTTTTATATCACTTACTACAATTTTACAAAAATTATGTAGTCATTTAAGTTAATAACGGTCGTTTTGTCGATCTGTGGTACTTGAGTCAACAATAAACTTCTCATAATTACAAGTTGTTTGTGTGGTAGAATATCCATTATATCCAGAATTTCATTCATGATTTAGATATCATATATATAATATATATCCAGTATATACATTCATTTATAATATTACATAACATTTAGAGCTAAGAAATGAAATGCACCGTTCATGGATACGATAAGCCGTACGTACGCATGAATGCTACTTTCATTTCTATTTAATTTTTAATGGAATGAAATCACAATGAAATAAATTTATATTATCATTAAAGTATAATATCATATATAATATCATTTACACCATACTTTATACGTCCCACATATGGCATTAACGATTCAAATCACTTTGAAGGGGGCGGTAGTCCGCACTTCCTAAAATGAAATTATCGTGTTTACCCATAATGGAAATCATAAAGGTATTCCATAAATGAGAAATAAAGAAGCATAAGGAAAACATAAAAATAATATATATATCATATATGAAAATAGTGTCATCAAAATGGCCACCATTAGTGGTTTAAAAGATTATTGAACAATCATCGTTTCGTGAGGCAGTATTTCGTCACCCACAGAAACAGTGTGTTCTTTAACCATTAGAAGAAGGTGTGTGTAAGTGTAAATAAAATACTTATCATAACAACAACCTAGTATATTTTAGATACTGGTTTTTTTATAAAATAATGGAATAAAAAGAGTTTAGGGTGTTGGAGAAGCAAAATAAAACAAAAAAACATAAAAGAAGTCATTCCCTTAAAATCGGGTAACTCTTTTTGATTTGAGCCAAATGCTTCCTTGGGAAGACTTCTACCCAAACTGAGGCTTCTAGGAGTAAGAGAGGTAAGTTGAGAGAGTATTTGGGCAGAGTTTGTCCGAGTCAAAAGGCTTTGATGGTGTGAATAAGGTGGTAGTGGTGGGGGCCTTTTATAAGAGGAGAGGAGGGCACTCTTGGAAACTCATGAAATGTTACATTATTATGAGATGATTTTCGGATTTCAAAGGTCCCATAATTATATATTTCTAATATAAGGTTATAAGGGTTCTAAATATACTCATACCATAGGTTTTTGACTTGTGTAAGTCTTAGATTTTACATTATCTTTTCATTTTATTTAAATTGTTAATTAATGAGGTAATCGATGCATCATCATTGTGTCATAAATAATTTAATTTATATAATTTATAAAAATTATAAAAAAATATCATGATGTAGGAAATAGTTTTAGATTTATAATGAATATTTATAGTAAAAAATATGACTTGTATAACCCCATTTAAAATTTTTTATTGTAAAACAACTCATGTTTGGGACATTTTTATTTTAACATTAAATAAAAAGTTTTTAATGTCATTTTCCTTCCAAAGTGGCTCCATGGGGTCCCCAAGTTCACCCATGGACTGTCTCGGTCGGGCATGACTCATCCAATAGGGGTAGGACAAGTGTAAAGGTATTTTCGTATTTTTATAATATCATTTTTACCTTAAATTTCACTAATTACCTTTAGTCACGATTAATTAAACTTAAAAGTTACTATTCACCAAAAAATTATTTTAATCCTATTGAACCACATTTTACTTCCTAATTACAACCATGTATGTCGGATTTTTGAAATTCTAATCACATAAGTGGTAATGTTTCATTTAAACGAAAAATCGGTTTTTTAACTACCACTTAGTGGTTTCACTTTTCATCAAAAATTGAAGTTTTTCAGAACAATCCCAAAATTTCACCCTAAGCTATAATTGTTATTCCAAATTCAAAAATTATTTCTATTTTACAAAATTCCAAACATATAAGTTTCATTAATTAATTTTATAATTAATTCCCACTATCACAACAAATAGCGTGTTTTTAAGAAACATTATATATCAAAAGATTGACAATTGTTTATGTCAAATTTCAAAGTTAAATTAATTCTAATGACCTCCATTGGATAAAATGGTAAAAATATATTCTAATTATACTTTAAAACCGCTCAATAGTATACTTTATCACTATCAATTATTTTTATTAAAAAAGTTATTTTTAAGTATTTTTTATTATTCATAAAAAATTGGATGTTCTCAGAAAATTACAAAAAATTCAACTTAGGATAATTTCGATATTACGAATACAAAAATGAAGTCCATTTTGAAATATAAAATTTCTATAATTTTAAAAAGTGGGTATTACTATTCATAATGGCTAATTTGATTAGTTGCGGTGTGTTAGAACTCAAACTTGCGTACAATGCAAGCTATTGCATTATTGAAAGAGAGGTGTATCGTGAAATCATGGGGTGTTACAGAACCAACATTACCAATTCCAAACTATCCAACAACCCTCCAACCCGTTGGAATAAGCTATACCAATGGTTTGGAGAGCGATACCAATTATTCAAAACCTATGGTATAGGTTTTTTTCCTAGTAGTGAGTGATGTGTCATTTATTTGAAAGTGAAGGAAATTATATAACCCACCCAGAGAATGTATGTGGAAGGATAAATTTTAAAATCACCCTCTATCAAACATAATATATGTCAAAATATAATTAAATAAATGAAAAATTCTTTTAAGGTTATTTAGAAAAAAGAATTTTTAAATAAAAAATATTCTTAGTCATTTTGAAATATTTTTTAAATGAATATTATGTAAATATATTATAAAAATAATATTTCTTTTAGAAACAATTAAAATTTAGGGAGAAATCTTCAAATATAAACAAAAAGGTGGAAAAATTTTTTGTTTCCCTGAAAAAAATTAAAATTACATTATTTAAACACATTGATAAAAATAACCAATACAGAAAACCTTAAAAACTTATTTAAATCATTTTTAATAGGATCATGAAGTATAATTTGAACTCAATAAATTATAAGGATAATTCAAAACCATCTAAGAAATTTTGATATGGAAAAAGGGAGTTCCCTGACCAAAAGACAAGGGATTATGTCTGTTTGACTTATAAGTAGAACTTCAGGTAAATTATGAGTCAAGGGGAAATGAAATATCGAGGGAACATATAAAACCCCATTAATATATAATTGAAATTATGATTAATTTTATAATGATTATAATTTCCCTATATGTATTATCAATAAAATATAATATTTTTTCTAAAATAACAATAGAAATGAATCAATTATGTTGTAGTAACATTTTGGTCAAAGTCACTTTCAAGATGGGTATCTTCTGAATAAATAGCCATTTTAAAAAAGGTACATGAGATAGTTCTTAAAACCCCATGAATATTTTCCAATAAATTTATTAGGTACTAATAAAACCATATTAAAGGTATCTGGGTTTACATTAAGAAATATGTCTCAAGAAGTTAAATTTGAGACACATAACTCCTTACTCATTATCCTCGCTTAGTATAATGCACTCTGAGCTCTTAAATAACAAAAATAAATAACTTAACCAACAAATATATAAATTTCTCATATAAAAAACCTATTATAAACTTCATTTACAATTATTATAAACATTTATATTAGTTGGTTATTACCTATTTTTTATATTGGATGTGGTTAATCTTGATCCTTTGGAACTCATTTCATAATAGGGGTGTTGTTATACATTATTATCCCAAAGTTATTCATTTGAATATAATTAAAGTTAAATTAATGAATAAATTAAAATTATTTACTAATTTTAAATTTACTTTCATTATTACTTTAACCTTTAGCATAGAAGTTGAAATTAACAACCAATATTTCTCACTGATTTTTAATATACATAAGTTGTTTTGTAATTAATGAGTTAAATATTGATGTATAAATTCTATAAAATGTAATTTTTTATATATTTATATCATATTATGCATATAATTAATTTTTCATAATCATCCATTATATAATTTCATAGCATTGTTCAATTATGTAGCCAAATCCACCCATATTTGAACGTATGATGCTTAATAAATGATAACGCAGTTATTTAGTTGCAATATTATACACTAGTGGAATAATGATATCATTTTTGGGTGATTAGTGTGGTATATTTGAATTATGAAATAATATAATCATAATTAATTGATGCGTATAAATTACAATGTGTGAGCTAATGACTTTCCTATTTGTACGCTTATTTTTAATGATTAAATTAACAACAATCGTTTATTGATATTATCATTAATGTTTTCTCAAATTTTTCTTTCTAGAAAATTAATGACATCATAAAAATAATATTTATCCATTAACCCTCATAAAAGTAATATCTATGTAATTTAGTGATGAAAATAATGGAAATCAATCACACCATGGATGAGGTTTCCCACATGCACATATGGTTAATAATTACATTTTATATAGAATAATAGAAATGAATAATATGTTTTTCCATTAAATAATATAAAATATGTTATAAATATCATAATTAGTTATATAATTGAACATAAATACTCTCCATTCAAGGTATCCAAGAATAAATAAAGATTTTTTTTGCGTGCAGTAGTCTGTATGCACAAAAATATTGTTTTCAATCGCTTATAGAAAAATTAAGGGTGTTTAAAGAGTGTATCATAATTATAATAGAATAAAAATATAATAAGGCTACTAATTTTATTATTTTTTATGTTGAATAAAATTTTATTATGAATAAATGCACATAAAGGAAAAAATAAAAGAGGCTGAAGCAGTCAGAAATCTACACCTCAATACATGGGTTATCTTTTTGTAATGTTCGTTAAAACTATAAAAGATGATATTTTGAGAATCCCAAAACCTATTGAAGGTAGATAATATTTCTATGGATAATATTTGGTAATATTTGGTCCATATTAAGTTTGTGTTTGTGTGAGGAAAATTTAATATTAAAGAAAAACTTTTATAAGTGAATAATAGTGTAATTTTTTAAAATACCCAAAACATTTCAACAATTGGTTTTCATTATCAATGAAAATGTATCCAAACAAGAGGAAAATTAGAGAATAGAATAAATAAGTTCCATAGACACCTCAAAAACCCAACTAAAACATGTTTTCACCTTTACCTCTTAAGTTAATAATTTTTTCTATTTTGGTTTTCACACCGTAACTATTTTTTCATGGCGATTTTTCCTTTATGAATAAAAAAATGATGATTATTATATATCATGAACCTATTGATTCAAAGTTTAAAATCCATTTTTATTCAATATTAAATGTGATAAAATGTTTATATTAAAATAATAATTATGTAATTTATTAGAAATAATTTTTTGAATAATATAACATAAATGTTAAAATTCCAAATTTGGTTTTGTTAATGGAAAATAAATTTTTTAAAATTTAAAATTCACTTATAAAATATATATTTTATCATATATATTTTTCATAGAATTAAAATTAATACTTATCTACTAATAATTTCATATAAGTCATGTTATTTGTAAAAACTATACTTTTCATTATTCTCCTAAAAAACTATCTTTTTTGTAAAATCACAAATAATAATAATATGATTTTATTATTGTGAATAATCCCAATATAATTCTTATTTTTTAAAAATTAAATTTCAAATTTTTTTGGATTTCGGTATTTAAATAAAATTGAAAAATGTTATAGGAAACTGATCAAATTTAAAAATGGGTTTTAAAAATGGTCACCATTATTTAATTTTATTTATAATCAATTACTAATAAATTTTTTGGTAATATATTATAAATATTAGAAATATATTTTAAAATTATTTCATCGTAATATAGTTATTCTATTGAAATAAAATGCTAATTTTATATAAAAAAATATTTTTAATCATCAATTTGTTTTCTTAATTGTTTTAACTTTAAAAACTTTATTTAATTAGTATTAGAAATAGTTCTTATTTTAATTGTAAAAATATTTAATATCTTGTTTAATCTTATTCAAACCCATTAATTCAATGTTTAGGTTTTAGTTATCATATTTTGTATTTATATTTTACCTAAATATAGCACAATTCCAATATTAGTTTTCTTTTCTGTGTGGAGAAATATATGAAAGATGAAATTTATTTGATGAAAATATTAAGTGAAATATTAGGTCATTAAAGTATCCCCCTTAAATAATTTTCATCCCTATAATTGTAATTACTTCTAAAAATGACATTATATTAGTTTATTTTAATGTTATTCATCATTTAGGGTATAACTAATAGCATGGAATCTAAATTACTTTCTTAGGATATATAATGTTAGTTATAGTTCATCAAAAAAATAATTAATACAATCATATACCCCATTATGTATAAAAAATAACCATATATTCTACATAAGATATATCTTCTAAAACTATTTGAATATCCAAAACATTAATCCACTATGAGATTATATATCTCTCAAAAAAGTAACTATATTTTTAACCCTAAAATGTATTAATCACTAGTTCTTGTAGTAAAAAACAAGAAAATATATATCAAATTAGAAAAACATAACCAAAACATATATTCTAGTTAACTATTTCTATATATCAATAATCCATTCCTATACCATCTAACCCACTTTTCTCCAAATCAATTAACACTGTATTACATCAACACTATGATTATATTAATCATAAGAGATTTTTGTACCCTAATCATGTGTTCTATAATAGTTATCCCTAAAATATAACATTTTCAATAAATAGCCATTGAAATTTATTGATTCCATTTAAAATATGTTGGAAAATATTTAATGAACAACTACTAAAGATTTATCCTTAAAAGTTTCAAATAAACATCACAACTGTTATAATATATAAAAATATAATCGATAAAAATAACTCACTTATAAAAATTGTTTTGATTATAAATATTAATTTTTCTTATGTTATAAGCCTCCCCAAATTTTTTAAGTCTGTGAAACTCACTATTTAAATCATCAAATGAATATATTAACATTCTCAACTATTTGAGTATGCTCTCTTTTTTTGATAAGATGTTGTGATGTCTAAATATATACCTTTCTCATCTTCACCATTATAATCTTATTTCAACCAACTACTAAAACTAAAATGGTTTTGATAATGTACAAATGAATATGAGTATATTGTAATAGAATCTAAATCTTATGATGCCTCCTACAATGAAAAAATCTTTTTATCCTATGGTACGTTTATCTCAATCATGTTATACTTAGTTAATCCTTTTACTCTCTTAGTTCCACCTTGGTTAACCTATGTTTTCCTCTCTCATACATCATAACCCAATCCCTTAAAGTAATTAAGAAATAATTTTTTTTCATAATGGATTATAAGGAGAAAGTGATTCTCCAAATCATATAACCCAATAATTTCTATATTGTTGTATTGTTAGGCTTCTTTGTCAAACACCAGGCCAGGATTTTGCTAATACCAAATATTACCTCTTCGAGGTTATTTCTCATAGGAATTATAGTTCCATAGATTGTATCCAATTTCTTGCATCTATATTGTAATGACCCAATTTTTTACTCTTTAGTTAAGTACCATGTTCAATGACATTATCCACACACAAAACTGAAACATAACATATATAGATAGATATAAGGTCTCGATAAAATGAGCATATATTAACATTGGAATTTTTTTTTAAGTATGTATCAATAAATTTAATAAAATTAAATATCAACATAATTTTTACAACTAAGAAACTAACAAAATATTTTCACAAGGTTAAATTTAATTTAATAGAATGTATATTTTTCATGTCTGATATATCTATGACTAGATCTAATTTGATAAAAAATTAACATTTGAAAAAACAATTTCATCATAAAAAAATATATTTTCTCAATATGTTATGACATTATTTTCTATTTAGGTTTATAAACTTTAAGATGTGAATTTGAAAAAATTAACAACATTTTTTGTTTTATAATTATCATATTATCTTGTGATTATTTTTTATATTTTTCAGAATAACTTTATTTTTAGGTGAATAGATAAAATATAGATTTCATAAATGTTGTCACTTTTTGGAATTATCTTATTATATATTTACATTTAATGTTTTGGAAACATTTTAACATAAAATAATATTTTATAATATATGATTTTTAAAAAAAAATTATATGTTAAGTGTAAAAACATATGCTAAACATTTTGATAGTTTATATAAATATTTAAGGGAAATTATTTTTCAACTGCATGATTTAATTAATTATAACATGGTTAAATGATTTTTTTGAGTTAGTTTTAAGTTAAACAAATTATTTCAGAATAATAATTTTTATTTTTATTTCATTTTAATTGATGTCATTGATAATTCAATCCTAGTCATAAGGAATTTTATTTTAAAAAAATCTTTCTCAGAAATAGTTTTTTACGAGTTACATGGACTAACTCTAAGATTAATTCCCATATTGATATAATTTTAATTTGATAAATCACTTGCAATATTTTATATAATAATATTATCACTATTAAATATTTCTAATTTTAATTTTTGGCATAATATTTAGATGGTTATGATTAATGTTAATTGTTATGATAACATTGAAACAATTATTTTAAAATTAATATTTTATTAATATCAATGAATTTATATCAAATTAATTAAATTTAAATCCATTAAATATTAATATAATATGAATTATAGACAAATAAATATATATATTAACACTTCTTTAATCTATAATCAATAATAAATAATATTAATAATCTAAAATGGTTAAAATATCTTAAATGTAAAAAATAGGTTTTCTATACATTTTCTATTTTAATTTAAAAGATAATTTTAAAATAACTATAATTTTCTTTGAATTAAATAAACATTAATATTTTTATGACACTAATTATTTTTATATGGTCTATTTTTTAACTCCAATAATATATAATATCATATAGTTAAGAAACATTACCTAGTTTAAAAGTAAAATATTTAAAATGTTAAAATGTAATGGTACAATTCTGTAACAAGTTTTAAACTGGTTTGGAAACACATTTTTGTGCCTTTATTTACTCAAATGCACCCAAACAAAATTATTTAAAATCTTCTTATCCATTTTCCGTGTGATAGTGTCATGGAATTATTGAAAAATGACGAGTGTTTTCAAAAGTTCCCATTTCCCCATCTTATAAAAGTATACCACTAAAAACATTTAAAGATACAAATACACTTATAAATAATCCATAAAAACTATAATTTTACCCTCAATAGATACCTAAAATATTAAAATATTCTCATGGTCCCATACCCTTCAACTTTAAGGGTACTTCCAACGGAAAAATCAAGTCTCCAATGAAACTGTTACCTCCCGTTAATATTTTGTTCTTAGTCTTAATCATCAAAATATATTTTACCATAAATAATATGACGACCTAAGTATCATTATTATAAATAAATTTTATTATATTAGTGGTAAAATCCATATTTAATCATTTCAATCCACATAGAATAACAAAAGAACAGTGTTAGTGCATTTCGCAGACTACTCGATCCATGAAGTGACAACATTTTTTTTCATTACTAGATTTTATGGATGGAAATAATTATTGTTATGACAAATAAAAATGATATATATCATATAATTATTATTATTAAAATTTAATTTATTATCAACCTTCCCCATCCTGATGTATTGATAATAAAGAATAATAATCGTGCATATGTGCATGTTACTTCCTCTATGATGAAACATTTTTCATTTTTTACATTGATTTTAATAAATTATATAAAAATAATAAAATATGTTTAAAAATGAAAAATAAAATAAATTAATAAAATATCATTTATATTATCTTATAATCATATTATTTAAAAATAATGAGCTACATAAACATACTCTCCAACCGAGTTATATCATATTAATGTTTAGATCAGTTTAACCACTTACATGAGAAATGCTATAAAATATGATTATGTATGATTATAAAAACATGAAAAATAATAATATTATAATATATTTATCAAATCATGTCTATTATATGGTCATGTAGATATAATATTTTGTATTTAACTTATTATTAAATTACCTTTTTCTTTTACTAAAATTGTTGGTATAAGCCATTGTAAATTCGATTTTACCATAATATAAAAAACACATATAGAATGATTTAAGAAAATTTTAAATCAATAAAATAAATATATTTAATAATATGAAAATTTATTTCAATAATTAATTTTATATAAAATAATGGATAATGATATCAAAATTACTATACATGCACAAAATAATTAAAGTTATTATCACCCAATGTTGAAAAAATATTACTACAATATAATATCAGAAGATAATTATTATTAATAAGGGTATAAATAGGAATATATAGAAATATGGTAATTAAATTGGTAATTAATATTTTTATCTTTTTGCTAAAGGTGGTTAAATAAATTCTTCGGTAGTCAAGGGTAATGTTAAGGGGCTTGGTTACTAAAACTCATTTATTTGGGTTATACAATTTCTTATTTGAAGATTATTTTTTCAAGACATTCCATATTATATGATGTTATAGATTTTAATTCATGTTAAAATTGTTTTTAAACAAATTTCACTTCCAATAAATGTTTTATTTTAATTTTTCTCGAAAATAAAGGTCACTTTTTAAAAGAGACTCTTAACCATAACATTTATAATTACAAAAATAAATGGTTTTCCAAAGTTATTTTATTTCTGATTTTATTTTTTTATACAAAAAGAATATATCTATAATGTAGTTATTTTTTATTTATATCCTTATATTATTATTTTATATGATTATTTTGGGTGATCATGTTTTCATTATCAAATTATTATGTTTATGCTTTTATTTTATACCTTTTAGATGTTTTGAGAGACCCATTTTATTATCATGGGTTCCATTTAAAAATTCAATTTTTTACATTTTTGAAGTTCAATAAAACCCATTTTATTTACATGAATTATATATTTTATCATTTTTAAATTTCTTGAAACCCATTTTATTTCTTTGGGTTGTTGTATAATGTGATCATTTTTTTTATGTTTCACAAAAAATGTACATATTTTGAGATTGATTTGAAATATATCTCAATAAAATTAATTGGGTAATGACTTATATATCAAGAGATTTAAATTTTATGTGAATATGTTAAAATGTATCTATGTTAAATAATGGTGGATATGATGGTTTTTATCTATACCTGCAATTTTACAGGTGAACAAGTTGATAGGTAACTGGGTTCACAAAGAAAAGAACTCCTTTTTTATAATTGGGACACTATACATCCTATGGTTAATGTCTCATGTCATATGATTCATTTTATTCTTAAATATATGGGACAATTTTTATCATTTGGTTTTTATATCAACCTTTTATGTTTATGGTTAACACTTACTTATTTTTGTCAATTTTAAATTAGATATTTTCCTTTATTCATGATTTTACAAATGTTTATAATCAAACCCTTATAATATTTTTAATGCTATACCTTAATGATAATTTGATATCTCCCATTATTCTATTTCCACTACATTGGATATGAAGAGTATTTTTTTCCAATATATTCACTAGATTGGATGTAGATTATGAATTAATGATCATAACATGCGAAATAAGTGTTGTTATGTTTCTAATCACCAAGACCCTAAACATTTAGGTCATTTGATTACACATCTATTTGTTGATGTAATAATTTAAACATGTTATCAATGTTTTAATTATGTTTATTTTACTTTGTTTCTTTATTTTTTATCATAGGATAGTTTAGTTATTTTTGATATTAGGATGATAAATCATTAAAAAAATCTAAAGTCGCGTATGAGATGAAATCAAGTTATCTTGTTAAAGTATGGATTATGTGTGTTTCCTTGAAATATATACCTATATTGATGGTACGTGTATAAGTTTATTTTAAAAAGTTTCATATATGGGTAATAAACCAAAAATATTTGGCCGGGTATTACTCTACCATCATTATAGTGAAAGGTGAATGATCCCTTATTGTGCACCTAGTTTGACACACCAATTGGATATTCATAGGTTCATTAAAATTTTCATTATGAAATATTATGATGTGTTTATATATCCTGATAAATATAATGGTTATAGAAGTTATAATAGGTAACTAATTATTCATAACTTATATTGAAACTTATGGATTTGTTAAGTAATAATATACTCATTATTTTTTATTTATTTCTTATATGATCAAAGTTTTCAGTTTATGTGTTCACTAATTTAAGAATAGTCACCATGAAATTTCCTATATAAATTATATGTATAAAATAATAAGTAACTGAGCTAATGATGGATGAAATGGACAGTGTGGGTTTTTACCAAATGTGAGGGGAAATAGAGTTCATGATCTTATGTCCAAGCTCACTCAAATATCCTATGTTATTGATAATAACAAGAATAATGTAGAGCTCCACAACACACATAGAAGGTTGAAGATTTCTATCAAATATTTAATGCATCAACATAAATCATCCTTTAATGGTTATTCAAACCCATTGATTTCTGACTAACTTATTAGTGTGAGAAAAATTTATTTTCCCACATTCAATGTTAATATAATGAGAATTTCGTTTTGGATGTCTATCATCTAGAAGGTGTGTCTGAAAAATGGTGTAATAGCATAAAGAATACAATGAAAACAAGGGAATTTTAATCTATGATTTCGTAGGATTTAATTTGAATATTAAACATGAAATTATTCCCTCAAACTATTTAAACTTGTATGAGTTGATAATTACAAGAATTAAAATAAAAGGGAGATAATTTTATTGGATCTTACGAGGGGAAATTCATGATTCTCACAAGGTATCCCTTAGAGTGAACATCAAAAACATATTTTTTTTTGTATTTCAAAAAAATCACATTGAGTTTATGTGAGATCCAAAAAATATGACCAACCACAAAAAGGTTCAAAAGTGGGATAGAAAATAAACTATTCTCTTGAAAGGAAACAACCAAATGGAAAAACCAAAACAACACTGACAAAAAACGGTCCATCGAAGGATCCTATCCTAGGACCAATACCACCCAAAAATGTGGGAGAAAACACCTGGGTAATTTCCTTGAAGGTTCCATGAAGTGTGATGAGTGGGGTAAAGTAGACCATCAAGATTATTCTTATCGAAGTAATGTAAAAAGTCCAAATAATACCATAAAGGGGATGAAGATCCGATTTGACGCTTTAAATTTTCTTAAATACTTCTAATTCTAAAAGTATGATCCTTATTTAAAGAAATTCACTAAACTAAGGGTTAATGATGGGAATAGGTAGGATAAACCTCTTATACCTTGGGAGAAACAGAGTGTTTATGCAATTACTACTGTGGTGGTGGCCCATTATAATAAAGTGGTGAAAGGTACACTCAATCACCACCCTAAAATAAAGAATTTATTATTTTATTCTAACTCTTTTCATTATTTTAAATCATATAAGTTTTAAACGAAAATGGAATCACCAAACAAAACTTTTCATATCTATCTATCCCTAAAAAAAAGTTGGCACACAAAATGAAAATAAGTTACTCTAATATTCTCTAATAAAATTTTGTGGGGTCATGCTTCTAGAAAATTTTTTACATCACCATATAGATGAATTTTATTGATTTATTGGTATGGGATGGATTTCTCTATAAAAATATCATATTAATTTCCAAGAAATGGAAATATCCATTCATATCCCATATCAAAATTTACCAGGTTTCATTTTAAGGATGATCTTTCACAATCATTAGAATAAAATTATATAATATGTTCCTTGACACTAAGAGACAAGGGGTTATTAACACATATTTTGGGGGGTATTTAACATTGAGAACCTATCCATTGTGTGGGAATATAATAACATATTTTCTATTGAATAACATTGTCTTCCCCAAGAACATGAGGATTAATTCTCAATAGAAATCATTCATGGATAATTTATTATATCAAAGACACCTTATTGAATGGATTATATTGAAATAGAGGAGTTAAAGATACCACTTTAAGAGGATTCTGACATGTGATTTATATAACCTAGTGCTTCACCATGGGGTGAACTAATCCTTTTTATAATAATGAAGGATGGATCAATGTGTCTTTTCAACTATTATCATTTTCTCAATAAAATCATGATAAAAACATTTATATTATGAAATATATTTATGGAATATTCAATCAAATCATAGAAGATAAATTCTTATAAAAAATTTAAATTCAGTCTATATATCATCAACTAAGTGTAAAATAAGAATATATTCTATATATGGCATTATAGATAAGGTATGGAAACTATGATTTTATCCTGATTCCATTTGGACTCATCAATACCCCCATTATCTTCATCGATATTATGAGTAGATTCTTTAGAGGGTACCCATATCAATTTTAGGTGGTCATCATAGGTGATATTATTATATATTCAAAATTTAATTAAGATTTTGAATATCACTTATAGACTATGTTGAATACCATATTGAAGGATAGACTACATGGAAAACATAATAAATATATATTCCAGTAAAAAAAGTATCATTATTGGGTCATTCCATCATAAGAAGGGGTATATTTGTATATCCTTCAATGTATGAGGTTATTGAATACTATCCAAGACCAACTATATTGATTAAAATCCATACATTTCTTGGTTCATCTGGATATTACCAAATCTTTGTGATAAAGTTCTCATTATTATAAAACCTATTAACCAAGTCAACATTGAAAGGATTCATGTTCCTCTAAGAAAAATGATTTTATGAAAGCATCATGGATATTGAGTAAATGTTGGTTACTACACTTATGAATACATTACCATATAAAGGTTAGTTGTTTGTAATTTATAGTTATAGATTATTAAAAGGAATGGGATTCATCCATATGAAAAATGAAAGGGTAATTTTTTATGAAACATGCCAAATAATGACTCATGAGGATAATTATTGAGAAAATTATTTGGAATTAGAATCGATGATATTTTCATTAAATGTTAGAAACATTACATTTATAATGAGATATTTGATATATAAATTGATCAAAAGATATTGAAATATAACTTCATGAAAAATGGATTAAACATACACTAAAATAGAAAGATAGATCTAATTAATTTCTATGATTGATTGATAAATTATAACCTTGGGATGATAAATATGGTGGCTGATACTCCATGTAGAAAATATCATGCTACAATATCAGAGGCTAGGATTGAAAATGACCAAATACTCAAGTATCTGTAATGGTGTAATCTTGAATGCATAAGGTATGAGGAGAAATATCACTTTGTAATGTTTCCACTAAACTATTTATTCATTAAAGATTAAAATAAGCTTAGAATGATGATTTTCAGATATAAAATAGGGTATAGAATATTCTAGTGTCCAAATTTGGTAAATAAGGTTTTATAAGGTCTATAACTCGAATATGTGTCCAGTCTATATAAGAAATCAATATATAGTTTTTGGGTGACACACAAATCTTATCCTTCTCTATCCTTCATGGAAGAATGATGATGTATAAATATATGATAAAAAACATATAATGGGAGAACATAAATTAATAAATCATGTAATATGTATCTTGATGCTGAGAAAAAGAATCATACATGGATGATTCAACCTTTACTCATACATATATGGAAATGGGAATACATAACTATAGATTTTAATGTAGGACTCCCCAGTACATATAACGTTCAAAATACCAAAACATTTGTCATCTATTTCCTTACAAATTCAACACATTTTTTTACCAAAAAAGATGATTTAGAACTAAATCATATTGAAAAGGAATCAATTGAAGAGGGATTTTGGTTTCATGGAGTACCCTTAACTATTGCATTTAATCTATATTTGAGGTTTACAACAAGATTATATAAATTTATTCAAAATGTTTTGGGGTATGAGGAAAATTTTAGATCCACTTACCACCCATAGATGGATGGAAAATCCTTGGGGACCATTCAAATAGTAGAAGATATAATAATATCTTTTTTAATAGATTTCAAAGGATATTGGGGGTCAAAAAATCCCATGATAGAGTTACGATATAATAATAAACTACATTCTACCATCCAAATGGACCCACATGAGGCTCTATATGGGTAGAGAAGAAAACTCCAACATGTTGGGATGAATTTGGGGAAAGAAATCTGATATGGCCTAACCTTTTATAAAAAATGAAAGATAATTTCCAAACCATGAAGTGACATATGAAAAAGACAGATAATCCAAAAAATATTTATGCCGAAAATAAATAAATATATCTGTAATATGAATTTGGTGATAAGTTATATCACTAAATATATCTATTAAAATGGATTTTTTGATTTGGGAAGAATGGGAAGTCGAGAACTAGGTATACAGGTCCCTTTGTGATCATTGATCGAGTTGGGGTCGCAACATATATTTTAACACTTAATTAACACCCCTCTAAAGTACACGATATTTATAATGTAAAATATTTGAGAAATTTCATACCAAACCCCTCACATATATTAATCTTGGAAGCTATAAAATTTGAACATGAACTCTTTTGTAAAGAACAACCCATGGAAATCTTGGAGTGAAGGGATAAGGTTTTACACAACAAGACCACTCATTTGTAAAATGTTTTATATAAAAAATGTATGTTTGAGGTGGATACATGGGATTTTTTGTATATAATGAAAGAAAATATCCCTAAGTTGTTTTTCACCATGCAATGAAATTTTGAGGATGAAATTATTTTAAGGTGGGTAGAATTTAATTACCTAGGTTTTTAAACTTTAATTAAATACCGTGTTTGAGGTATTTTTCCACATTAAACACTAAATCTGAAGAATTATAGACCTATATATAGTACCCATAAAACATAAAGTTATAAATAGTAAAAGTAAAATAGTAAGTATACATAAATAGATATAATCACTTTAATTTTAAACACAACTAGTATAATAAGGATACTAATGAAATATTTATTTACATTTTAAATTTATTTTATAAAATTTATGTTTTTCAATTTTGATATATTTATGATTAGTAATAATTGTAAAATAATAGTTAAAAAAATAATGATATTTCTCATAAAAAAATATATTCATGTTATTTTGTAATAATATTTTCATATAAATTTTATAAACTTCAGGATGTCAATTTTATAAAATTAAAATAATTTTTTGATTTATCATAGTCATATTATCTTATGATTAATTTGTTATCAATTTGGAAATAATTATTTTTAAGGCGAATAGTTAAAAAAATAAATTTTCTAAATGTCATCACTTTTAAGAAATTAATGTACTATATAAATATGTTGAAATATTTTGAAACCTTTTACTATAAAATAAAATATTATAAATTTTATTAATAATTTTAAAATAAAATAGAAAATTTAAAGAGTTTTTCTAAACATTTTAATTTTTTATAAAGTGATTGAATAAAAACTAGTTTTTGGCTATTTTGTTTAATTAATTTTAAAAAGAGGAAATGAAGTTTATTTATTTGTTTTATTGTTAAATAAATATTTTTAATGATAATAATTATTTTTAATTCATTGGAATCAATGGTATTAATAATAATATCCATATAGTAAATCTTTTTTCTTAAAAATAAATTTTTAAAAATGGTGTTCTGCAAGTTACATGTACTAACGTTAAGATTAAATTACCTATAAATATTAATTTAATTAGATAAATCTATTCATATATTTTAGATAATAATATTCATAAAATTTATTATGTTTAATTTCATAATTTTTTATAAACTTTAGATTGTTATGACTAATCCTCATTATGATGATAACGGTGAAACAATTATTTTAAAAATAATAGGTTTAATAATATCAATGAATTTATAAAAAATAAATTAAATTAGAATACTTTAAATAAATTATTTAATATTATTTATGAACACATATATAGATATATTAACAAAAATTTAATAAGCATCTAATACTAAATATGATTAAGAATCCATAATGGTCGATGTGTATTTGTTAACTAAAATTGATTCTCTACACATTATCTAATTTAATTTAAAAGTTAATTTTATAATATTTTGAATATTAATTTAAAAAAATTGATCCTAAATTTGGTTATACTCATTATGTTATATGTTTATTAAATAATAAAATAAATATTTGAAAACAATTTACCATGTTTTTTTAGTAAGTAGAGATATATAAAAACTATATTGTAAAAATTATATAACATGTTTAAAAAATGTGTATAAACTCATGATGTTTCATTAATCAACCCAAAGAAATGGAAGACATAATAATTTTTAAATTTTGGATTTATTTAACTTGTAATAGTTTCATCACATTATTAAAAAACACTTATGTTTAGAAAAGGGCATCTTTTCTCCCCTTATAAAAGGATATAACTACCTTCATTCTAAGATAACCCTATCCATTGAATTAATCCATGAGAATATTAAATTTAACTTTCTTTATATCCCTAAAACCCTTGATCACTCATAGTCATCCTATACCCTTAAATTTCAAGGGAACTTCCCAAGGAAAAATCAACTCGCCAACATAATTGTTACCTCCTCGTAAAATATTATTATTAAACTTACACTTCCAAAAATATTATAAAAATAATAATATTATGTCTTAAATATAATTAGTATACTGATATTTCTTTATATTATTGGTTTAACCATTATTTAATCATTTACATCCACTTATAAAGAGAAATGAACATTGTTAGGGTGTTGCATGGACTCCCACTAAAATGAAGTGACGACATTAGTTTTTTATTAATGATGTTCATGGATAGTAATAATGGTGAAAATAATGAATAAGTGCAATATATAAAAAATAATTATTATTATGAAATATAAATATAATATCCACCTTCATACCCTCTCACGTGTTTAGAAGAGGGAATGTTAAACAAGCGTACATGCGGATTACCGCCGCCATAATGAAACATTTTTTGTTATCCATATATAATTTCATAGATAATATATAAAACATAAAACATGGTTTAAAATAATTAAAAATTAAAAAAATATGATTATTTTATAATCATCTAATGTCAACATAAACCCCTCAACAACAATACTTCCCAATCAAGTGAAAGTTTATTTATGTTTGGGTCAGTTTAACAATCTACACGAATAATGTAATAAAATATGATTATAGATGACTATGAGAACATGGAATATAGTATTATTATAATATACTAATCAAATAACTATTATTATATGGTTATTAAAATATTATATTAATTATTTAATTAACTATTAATTAATTGTTTTGGTTTGCTTAAATTATTGAAATAATATGTTATCATCTTGTTTTTCACATAACATAAAAAACACATATGAAATGAAATAAAAACATTATAAAAAATTTCTGATATATATTATAGTATCTTAAATGATATAAAAATAATTATATTAGTATCAAATTATTGGTAATGATATCAAAATTAACAAACATGTGAAAAATAGTTAATATTATTTTCAACTAATATTAAAAAGAGATTATAACAGTCTAATATATGAATAGAATTCTTATTAATGAACTATATAATTGAGAATATATATATAAAATCTTTTGAAATTATTAATTATGTTTTGTAGATTTATGATATTGGAGTCTAATAAACATCTGTATAAATTGATGGTAAATGTAAGGGACTTTGTAACACAAAATCATTTCTTTGAGTTATAAAATTTTATATTTAAACATTGTTTTTTCAAGATTTTCCCATAAAATTGTTGTTTTATTTTTTAATTCTAGGGAAAATATTTTTTTAATTCAATTTCAATAAAATATTTCCTTTTCTTTTTTCATAGAAATATAGGATACTTATGGAAAGAGAATTTTAACCGTAAATTTTAAAATGAAAAATAAAAAACGATTTAAAAAGTTTATTTCATTGTGATTTTTTTAATTATATTATTAATATATTTCTATAATTGATTTATTATGTTTCTGCCTATATTATTCTTTTATGTGATTATTTTTGGGTGATACTTGTTTTTGTATCAAATTATTTATACAGGATTTAATATTGTACATTTTGGATGTAATAAGAAACCCATTTTATTTCCAAGTATTACTTATGGAAATTTAATGAAATACATTTTTGATGACCTATTAATCCCATTTTATTTCCATATGTTCCTAATGTAATGGTTTTTAAATGAAATGAAACCAATTTTCTTTCTATGGTGTATTTTTTGATGTAACGATTTTTTTCTGTGACAAACAAATGTATTGATTATGAGTTGGGTGAGAACTATATCTTCCACCAAATAAATGGATAAATGATTATATTTAAACACCCTAAAAAATTTAATTCAAAATAATAATAATATCAATATCTTTCTGGACACATAACACTGAGATTTACATGAATTGAGATATATTATAAAAATAATATTATTTAAATATGATCGTTATAACATACACATTGAATTGGAAGGTATGAATATGAGAAACTAAATTAATATATATATATATATAATGCTAATATTAATTAAAAATTTATTTATTAATTTTTATGAAATATCCACACAGTTTTTTGTGAAGTCATTTTATGCTTCAAAGGTTCATCTTCTCCAAAAATGATTTCTATTCCATTTTATTAATGAGAATTATAATAAATTTACTCCATATTTAAAAAAAATATTTTATAAAATTATAATCATTTTCTAAAGTCCTTACATGAAATAAATTTAGTATGATTTTATATTATTTTCCTAAAATGATTTGTTTTTTAGTGAATAGTGATAAAAATTGATTCATCCAATATTGTCATTAATTTTCATTAAATCAAGTAATTTAAAAGTACCATTGTATATCAATGTTTTATTATACTTAAATATGATCAATTGGATCTAATTAATTTCATTTTAATAATTAATATTCATGATTTTAATATAAATAAATTTTTATACCAGAAAGAACACTTTTTTAAAAAACTATTTTTGTTGTGTTTTAAGCTTCATATTAATTTTTTTCTACCACTTTTATAGATTGTTTCTTGAAAAATGTATACCATATTTTTAATTAGGGATTTTTTTAATTTGGTAAATATTTTATTTTAGTTTTGGCCATTATGAATTTTCACTGTGGTAAATATTTTTCAACTCGGTAAGGCTAAAATGTAAAAATGGTAAAAACTATGACATAGGGTCTCAAAATAATCCAAAAACATTCCATTATATTATTTTATTTTATAAAATAGACCATATCTATCCAAAATTTTACTATATGACATTTTCTTTCCATTTTCCCTGGAAAATATAATATATGTTTTTTATGTATAATAAATTTGAAAATGATAGTATCTTGGTTTAAAATTTCGTTTATATGTTCACGTAGGGAAAATTATGTTATTAAAGAATATAAATTTTTATTTATAATAAATTTAATTTATTTTTTGTATTTAGTTTATTTCTAAATTTAGTAATTGTAATATTACCATAACATCCTAGAAGAAATTGGCATAGTGCATTTGAAATTAATTGAAAAATCAATGTAATTTATCTTTAAAACATAAAAAGTAATATTTTCTAGATCAATTATGGTGTCACAATAATGTTATTGTTACTAATAACTTATAATATATGGTTAAATAGTTAATAATTTCATTATAAAAATTATTGATGTCTTTAAAGTAAAAATAAATGATTAGTTCCAAAAATGACATTGATAATATTATATGAAAAATAATATTTTATTAAATCTTTTAAAAATAAAAAAAATACTTAAATATGAAATTTTATATGATACATGTTTTAAATGTTCATCCCTTGGAAATTTATGGGCCAATTATTACCTTATATGTAAAATTATAACCCTTTATGTTTGGGAATGTTACTACCACGTATAAGGTCAAAATAGGTTTATCGGGGGTTGATCAAGAAATAAAATGGTGAAAAATACCTAAAAACATGCCAAAAGCTAATTTATTTTTGACACATTGAGATGTGATGTCACGACCCATCCCCCAGGGCCCATGTTGTGACTACCCCAAGCCCACATTCCATAGGCCATGGGTTGGCGACTAGCACTGGAATGGCATATCCCTAAAAACGGAAGTCATTTCCTCGAAAACCTATACATACACAAATATGACACACTACGCACAATTATAACACAATAGAAGCAAAAAGGTGTAACCAAAACCAAAAACCTCAACTGAGTGTAAAACAAAGTACTAAAAGTAAAAGTGGCTAGAATACAGGCCCAACTAAAATGGAAGTAAAGGAAAAGGGAAAAACAACTCCTCAGATCACACTTTAAGGATCCTACATGAAGGGTAGAGATCTTATCACTACGGCTCTCCACATCAACCAGTCACCTCCGTACACCATCAAGTCCAAGATCCACAAGTCTCAGTCAATGATTCACGTTGTGTGCACAAGACACAATATGGTGCAGGTGAAGCCTGTACAGGGGTGAGTATAACAATACTTAGTAGGGAGCCTAATACCCCCAAAGGACTCTTAGAAATCCATAATGAAATAACCACAATGCATGATCTCAATCACAAAGAACAAACCAACAGATATCTCACATAGGTATAACTTATGTATAGAAGTATAGATGATTAGTCGTAAATCTAGACCATATTATTCTATCAAGAGGCTTTTCTGCTGACCCACATAGGATAGATAGATGTTAACCCATAAATGATCACTAGGCGCTGACCCCCACAGGATCACTGAGCGCTGACCCACATAGGATCGATAGGCGCTGACCCACATAGGATCATTGAGTGTTGACCAACACAGGATCGATAGGTACTAACCCACACATGATCACTATGTGCTGACCCTTTGAGGATCACTAGGTGTTGACCCAAAGAGTATCACTTGGTGCTAACCCACAGAGGGTCACAGAGTGCTAACCTATAGAGGATCGCTGGGTGTTGACCCATTGAGGATCGTTATACCTTTATTATGTCATATCCAGCCACTAGATTCTCGCACTAAGCACGCCTGATTCTATGAGGATCCACACCTCAAGCCATTGGTTGTACCTCAACCGCCACAAAGTCCCATGAAGAAGTAACCCTATGAACTATTATGTCATAAGGGTTCCAACGCATTAGTTGGTGCGTCAATTAAATTCCCGATATATTAGTTATAGGAATTTTAGTGCTTGGGGCCCAGTTGGATTCAAGTCCGATCCAACCCGGTTGTACTCCAACTATCTATAAAACTGATGTAAAGTATCTCAAAAGGACTGCATCATCATATGGGATCTAGCTCTATAGACAGTTCATCAGACAGACGTCTGTTTTGGGAGATAGAGCCCTTTAAGAGAAGCTGGGAGGTAAGTGGGTCCGGGTATGGTTTGACCTAGTCAGACCGACCCATCCTGGCCTGAAGGGGCTGGGCCGTGGGATCGGTCTGCTAGGCCGTGGATTTAGCCCACTGGGCCTTGGCTAGGACCGCTGGGCTGAGGGCACGACCCAACCCACCCAACTGGGTGCGGCCCGCCATATGGGTGCGGGGTTCCGCACCACTTCTTAATGGACCGTAGTTTGTTCGGTTCTTCAAACAGGTGGCTCGACGCTGGCGCCTCCCCCCTCTAGTTGACTGGTCATGTTGGACCGGTCTAGGGAAGGACCTGTGGTCTGGGTCTGCCTCCGCCACGACCGAAGCTGCGGAACATCCTCTATTGTGCACTGTCGTGGCGCGCTACCACTCTCAACATGGTTAGCATTGGCGGGCAGCCCTCTATTCATAGTGGCTCCCTCGGGCGCCACCACCTCTTCGCGGCGACGAGAGTCGACCGCCTCGTCCTATTATTGCTGGTGCCGCCTCCTCCAATTGTCGGCTCCACTACACCGGTGGGGCATCCACATGCCTCCCGTGAAGCACCAGAGGTCCGTTTTCTTTTCTAATTGTGCCTACATGCCACCCAGGACACTACCATCAACACATGGCCCCAAGATTCATCTTTCCACCGTATGGGTTAGTCACCCACAAATAAAGAAATCAATACCGAGATCGGCGGAGGGTCTAATCCTTGTTTGGTTCATCCTCCACCATCCATGTTAGCATTATAATATGGTAAGGATTATTTAATCATAAAAACTCCAATAAAGTAACCCTAAATTATCCTCTTGATTTAAAGAATGAAACACGGATCAAATCGTTGGACGGTTGATCTGTGTTCTTCATAATATACAAGAATGGTAAAAATGGAGTAATTAAGAACATAACTCCCTACCTGGAATTTGTGGAAGAAACAACAGATGTAGAAGAATAACCCATGTTCGTTGGTGCTTGTCGTCGCTCGTCGTTGTCCTGTTTGAATCCTCCAATGGTCATTGAAGCTCCATTCTATATTTGTGGAAGACATCTCCGACACTTCGTCAAAGGTTTCTCTCATGAGTCACCAAAACTCATGCCCACACTTTGTTTAAATAGATATTAATCTCTCACATTGTGTTTAACATTATGACTCATCAATTAACCGTAATTAAATATTCAATTATTCACATAAGAGTTTTCGTTACAAAACCAATGAAATGAAAGATTTAAGACATTAAAAGTATATCATTTAAATTCTGATGTTGCACTGCGGTCCCACTACCATCGCTCAATGGTTACAAGGAAAGAATAAAATAACTTTGGAATTATTTTATTATTATTTTTGTAAGGTCCTAAAATTAACATTTCCATGTGACCATTTCTTGTCGAAATAAATCTTCCCTTAAGTGAATCTTGGAGTGATCAAATGGTGCCCTCAGATTTTTAATCTAAGCATCGTTTCAAAATATAGAAATCGTCGCTCACACATTTACAGAATATACCTTAAAAAGTTCAAAAATTATTAACAGTCACCATCGACCTGTGTCGGTCAAGGTTAGGCTCTATATTAGGTGAAAACACCCTCACGAGCTCAACCATACTCTCAGATTTTTAATCCGAGTTACTGTTTAGGAGTAATTAAATTTAAAATTAATAATTGTTACTTAATTATTTTATTTACGGCCATAACCTAACTTCCACTATTGTCCCATGCTGGCCAATGTAAAGATATTCCTAAGAAAATCATACCCTCATGAGTTCATCGGTGGTCTCAGATTTTAAATTGATGTCACTGTTTTTCAGTTATAAGAACTCGAAAAATAAAATTATTTTATTTTATTATTTTATTAATGGTTATTCCATTTTCAGGTTTTCTCACTAGAGGCATGTACTGACTAAACTTAAGTCTTTCCTTGGGTAAAACCACCATCTTGAAAACAACACTGCCCCATATTTTTTATCTGGGAACCTATTTAAGAGTTATTCCACTTTTTGAGTAAATCTAATCACTCACGCTATTTAAAGCTTACCATTTTTTTGACGGATCATTCCGGTCACTTTGGGCCTTGGAATCAAGTGCCATAAATTTTCACAGTCTTATAATAATTCAATATAATTAAAAACATTATACATAATTTTCAGGTATTTAAATTCTCCACACCTTAGATATTTACATCCCCAAAATCCAAAACAAAGGCAAATCAAACAAGTGGGGTATTGAGAATGAATCTAAGCCCCCCTCTCCCATGCACTCTCTTGGATATTCATATTTTGCCACCAAACGCGCACTAGAGAAATAGACCATCCACGGAGGACCTTCTCTTATCGATCCTCAATCTCTATTGGGAACTTGGAAAAAGTTTCCCCATCTTCAATGTCCTTCTCACCCCAGTCAATGACATGTGATGGGTCATGCTCGTATCTTCTCATCTTCAACACATGAAAAACATTATGCACACATTGCATCCATGGGAAAATATCTATGAGGTATGACACCTTGCCAACTCTACTCAGAAACTGAACAGGTCTGATGTTCCTCAGAGATATCTTGTCGCTCTGGCCAAATCTCCACAATCCTCATCAGGGTGAGACTTGAATGAAAACATGATCACCCTCCTCAAACTCCAAAGTTATTTTTATTATATTAGCATAGGACTTTTTCTTGCACTATACAGGCCTCATTCACTCCTGGATGATTTGTACCGTTTCGGGGGTAGTCCGTACTAACTCCGGACCCATGAGTGCTAACTTCATTGGGTTTGTCCAGCACATAGGTGATATGCATGTTCACTCATACAAGGCCTCAAATGGCACCATGCTGCTGGTGGAGTAATAAATAATGTCGTATATGAACTATACCAGTGGAAGGTGGTCCTCCAAAATATGGTCAAAATCAAGGACACAAGCATGTAACATGTCCTCAAGTGTCTGTGGGGTCCACTCTGACTGACCATTTCTCTAGGGTTAAAATTTGTGATCAGTTGTTCTGGAACCTGATGTTTTGATTTCACTTACTGACAAGTGAGGTATTATGAAACGAACTATGCCACTTCTTTCTTCATCATTAACAACCAGTACTAACATCAGAGGTCCTAGTACATCTTTTCGACACCAGGATGTACCGCCAAAGGGGGTATGGGTAATTCCCTCAACACGTCCTACCATAATGTCACTGGTACCATGGCGTGTCCAATGAAATGGGTGACATGCTCTTTACCTTTAGAAAGTCATTTAGGGGAATGTCCTGAGGATATCTGAGCTTGTCGAGTCTCGCAATAAACTTCCCCATGTTGAGCCTCCCTAACATGATGAAGGAGTGGGGGAGTGATTTTCATAGACTAGAGAATGTTTCTCCATCACTATCCATGAAGGATAAATGCAAGGTGGATAGCTTCTATGTCACCTCACTCAGCAACTGAAAACCAGACCTCCTGCTGAGTGCATCTTCCACTATGTTCCCTTTACCAGGAGTATAGACTATCTCAAAGTCATAGTCCTTGAGGAATTCCATCCATCACCATTGTCTCAACTGCTGAAAATCCTATGAGAACCTTTCCATCCCCAGGAAAGGCTACCCCATTTCACTGATTGATGTACCCATTGATCCTTTGGTAGTTGGTACTTTCTCTTCACTACCACCTGGATAAGGTGTCGGTAGACCAGAAATAACCTCCAAAACTAGGTCTTGTTAAGCCCTTCCTCTGCAATTCCTCCACCTACACCCCCTGCATAAAAAGATCTATGAAATTCCTTTGATATACTGATGCTGATATTAGTGTCATCTTGATGTGTATAAGGATACAAATTCCCCCCCCCCCCCTACGGGGAGGTAATTCTGGAAATATCATTTCCAAGGATGTTTCCACACTCTATAACTACTAATCAGAACTGAAAACTCAAAACATACTTTTCCATGAGGGTAAGGTTGTCCAATTCAACTTTGATCGACTTCACCCACCTATTCATGAGTTTATTATGTGCTTCTCGAGTTTCCCTTTTCGCTAACCAAGGAAAACCCTATCCCAACGTTATGGATATACCGCATCCTTTTTCCTAAAACTGTCTATCTAATCATGAACTATGGATGACCATTCCATATCCAGACTAACTTTGTAAGGCCTTGATGCTACCAGCAAGATGTTCCAACCAAAACTCTCACCTCAAGGGTCAGATCACATCATCCGCATAAGTGTGATTATTTAGTCTCCTCCCAAAGGCATATCTAGACATAAGGGTCAACTCAACAGTTTAACCAAAATCTATAGGTCTTGAAAAAGATTCATGATAAGAAATAATGATTAGTACCTATGTCTATTAATACAAATTCTAGTATTAGACACAGACGGTACCCCGATTCATTTCTGGAGCACTAGGGTCACACTCCTTGACAGCATGTAGCTACTTCAATCCCCTCTTCTCCAGATCCCTGAGCCTAGTGGAGACCACATTGGGGTGATGGTTGTAACATGTTGAAATGTATACAACCTCTTACTGCTCTCCTAGCTCCTCTTCCACTTTTGATGCCCCGTAGATTCATCTGTCCCTAAAACTTTATCTTCCCAAAACATTTTCCCATCCAAGTTTCTGGGATTGACCTTGGTTTCTTAATTTCCCACTACCAACATTCACTTGTTGTATCTGCTTTGAAAATCAATTTTCAACCAAAAAATTTCTCTCTATCACCCTAACATATGTAGGGATGTACATATGAATAGTGTTATCTTGGATGTCCCTATGAACATCTCGCGCGAAGTTCAAAGCCATGAAGCACTGGTCATATCGTATTCATTGAGTACCTGGAATGGTTTTTATGCCCCGACGAATACTCAGCTACCAATAAGTCATCCCTTTGAAGTTATAAATTCTCTTGGGAACATATACCCCTATGATTTTTATGGAATGAGACCCCTTCTATGATGAAGGTTCTCAAACTCTGTCCACAGAAAAAGTCACCACATAGTAAGATAGGGGTAATCTAAACCCTATCATCGCCCTACAAATCCACATAGAATGCTCACTTCTAGGACCCCCATATGATCTAATGGTGCCCTGGTCAGAAGGAAACTCAGTCACTACTTCAAGACAGTCCATAGCTACCTATGAGTTGGGATTTCCTAGGAAACTAAGGGGTATCTGTTACTGAAACTCCTGTAAGGAATTAAGCCTACATGAGTCCTCTACTGGTAGCACAGGTAGTAATTGAAGACCATTGGGTAGTGGTATCATTGGGACACTACTTTAAGGTACCATCTAGGGCAACATTCCTTGTACTATTGCTTTATCACACTGTAGACCATCCTCATGGTCATGCATTAGAATCCTAGAAGGCAATCTGTGTGGAGGCATCTTTAAAGAGAATCAAGATGAACAACGGTCAATAAGTTATACCTGGTGAGATAACTCAATAAAGATCAAGATAAAAACATTTTCCAAACACATGAAACTAGTGTTTTCATGTACCGAGTTAAAAAATAGAATTCAGGGTCCTGGTGTATGGATACGTCAGCCGCTGCACCAACACTGGACTCCCTGGACCGAAATCAGAACTCAAGACACGTAATACTATTTTCACCATTGAAAATACCAACTCGTAGTTCTTCTAGTAGAAACTACTTCCCTTTGATACTAATTTTTCACAACCCATCCTTCGGGGCCCATGTTGTGACTCCCCCAAGCCTGCCTTTTATAGGCTAGGGGTTGGCGACTAACACCAGAAAGGCATATCCCTATAAATGGAAAGCATTGCCTCAAAATCCGTACACACACAGATAAGGATCACAACACACAAGAATAACACAATGGAATAATAGAGGTACAACCATAACCAAAAACCTCAAGTGAGTGTAAAAGTAAGTACTGAAAGTAAAAGGGGCTAGAGTACAAGCCCAATTGAAATAGAAGTATAGGTAAAATGAGAAACTACTCCTTAGATCGCCTGCCAAGGATCCTACCTGAAGGGTAGGTATATCTTTTCATTGTGGCTCTCTACATCAACTAGTCATCTCCGTACACCGTCATGTACTAGCTCTTTGAGTCTCATCCAAATATGTTCATCGTCTTCACAAGACACAACAACGTGAGAGAGAAACCCGTGTAGGGGTGGGTATAAAAATAATTAGTAGGGACCTTGATACCCCCAATGGTCTCTCAAAATTACACAAAGGAATAACTAAAAATCACGATCTCATTCACAAAGGACAAATAAAAAAGACATCTTACACTAGGTATAATATAAGCACAAAAGTACATATGATTAGTCATAAAGATAGACCATCTTATTCTGTCTAAAGGCACTGTCGCTAACCCATAGAAAATCGATAGATGCTGACCCACAAAGGATCTCTAGGAAATTATCCACATAGGGTCACTGAGTATTGAACCACACAGGATCGATAAGAATTGACCCACATAGGATCACTGGGTGCTGACCCACACATGATTGATAGATACTGACACACACAGGATCACTAAGTTCTAACCCACATAGGATTGCTTGGTTCTATCTCATGGAGGATTTCTAAGTGCTGACGCACATAGGATCGCTGAGTGCTAACCCACAGAGGATCGTTGAGTGCTGACCCATAGAGGATCGTTATAACATCATACCGTTACAGCTAGGCATTGGATTCTCGCACTAAGCACACTTGATTCCGGGTGGATCCTCTCCTCAATCCATTTGGTCATACCTCAACCTCCCTGAAGTCCCACGAAGATGTAACCTGACAAATATCAATGTCATAATAGTTCCAATGCAATAGGCATCACGTTAATAAGACGCCCGGTCAGTTAGTAATAGGCATTTTAGTACCGGGGGCCCAGTTGGATTCGACGACGATCCAACTCGTCCATAATCCTTCTTTATCCAAAACCCATGTTCAGTGTCTCAAAAGGGAAAACTCATCTTAAGGGCTCTGGAACTGCATATGGTTTGTCAAACGGACGTCTGATTTAAGGGATAGATCCACTTAAGCGAAACTAGGTTGTTAGTGGGTCTGGGTCCGGTCAGACCAGGTCGGACCGACCTGGCCCAGATCCGCTAGGCCCAGACCAAAGAGGATGGGCCACTGGCTCAGCCCACTATATCGTAGTCTTGGCCCGATCCACCTGATTGGGCGTGGCCCAACAACTGGGTGTGGGGGTCTGCAACCCTTCTGAATGGACCGTAGTCCATTCGGTTCTTCAAGCAGGCAGCGCCAGAAAGGCGCCGCCCCCCTCCAGTGGACCAGTCCCATTGGACCGGTCAAGGGCAGGACTCGTGGTCCTGGTCTGCCTCCACTACCACAAAAGCTGCGGCACTTCTTCTGTGGCATGTTGCCACAGCACGCCACTACTTCAACATGGACCGAGTTGGCCAATCGCCCCCTGTCAATCGCAGTGCCTTTAGGCACTTCCATATCTTCACTGTTGGCAAGAGACGGTCGCCACCGCCTCCAATTGTCAGTGTTGCCGCACCGGTGGGGCTTCCACGAGCCTCAGGTGAAACTTTGTAGGTCCGTTTCCTTTTCTGAATATGCCTACAGCCTCCTAGGATGCTTCCTTCACTGTGTGGCCACCGGTTTCATATTTTTGCTGTATTGGTCAGTCACCCATGAATAATGAAATTATTACCGAGATCAGTGGAGGGTTCGGGCCTTGTTCGGTTCGGCCTGCAACTTCTGTGTTATCATTATAATATGGGAAGGATTATTTAATCATAAAAACTCTGATAAAGTAACCATGCAGTATCCCCCCACATTAAAGAATGAAACACGGATCAACCCGTTGGACAGTTTATCTGTGTTCTTCATAATATTCAAAAGTGGGAAAAAAATAGGAATTAAGCACATAACTACCTACCAAGAAATGGTGAAATATGCTGCGGATGTGGGAAAAGATCCCACATTCATCGGCGCTCATTTTCTCCTGTCATTTTCTGGTTGGATTCCTCCAACGGTCCTCGAAGCTACATTCTATGTTGGTGGAAGACATTGTTGGCACTTCGTTAGAGGTTCCTCTCATGAGTCACCAAAACCCGGGCCCAAGATTTGTGTAAATAGAGATTAATATCTCACCTTTTGTTTAACATTATGATTCATTAATTAACCAAAATTTACGAGTCAATTAAACACATAATAATTTTTGTTAAAAAACAAATTAAATGAGAGGTTTAAGAAATTAAAAATCTCACATTAAAAGTCTGACATTTCACTATGCTTCTACTGTCATTACTCAACGGTTATAAGGAATGAATAAAATAACATTGGAGTTATTTTATTATTATTTTTGTAAGGTCCAAAAAGTAACATTCTCATCCTACCCTTACCTGTCAAAGTTAATATTCCCTTAAGATAATCACAGAAATACAGATCAAATGGTGCCCTCAGTTTTTTAATCTGAGAACCGGTTCAAAATATGGAAATCGTCATTCGCACCTTTACTGAATGTACCTTAAAGAAAGTTCAAAAATTATTAACTGTCACCCTCGACCCGCACTAGTCAAGGTTATGATTTTTTTAAGGGTAAACTGCCTTCACGAGCTCAACGGTACTCATATAATTCCAATCTGAGTTACGATTTTGGAGGAAAGGAATTTAACAATAAATTAATTGAAACATAATTTTTTAATTTACAGCCAAAAAACTAACTTCCACTGTTGGCCCACAATTGCCAGTGTTAGGTTCTACCTATGGAAAACATATCTTCAGGAGTTCAGTGATGGTCTCAAATTTTTTATATGAGTCACCGTTCAGGATTTATAAACATTTGAAAATTAAAATAATTTTATTTAATTATTTTATTTACGGTTATTCCGTTTTCAGGTTTACTCGGTGAAGGCTTGCGTCGACTAAACAGAAGTCACACCTTGGGTAAACCCACCATCCTAAATGAAATGGTTCCCTCGAATTTCTGATCTAGGCACCCGTTTAAGAGTTATTCCCCTTTTTTAGGAAAATTACTCACGCGTGCATTTTAAAGATTAAATTTTGTTTACGGATCATTCTGGGAACTCCTGGCCTCGGAATCACATGCTTTAAATATTCTCAGTCTCATAATAATTCCATATAATTAAACAATTATAAGGAATTTCTTGGGTATTACTTGTAAATCTTATAAAATATGAACATTACTCAATTTGGATTCATTTTTTCTTGAATGTTACTAAATAATAATTTAATTCATTGAAATATTACATGTGTGCTACCCATCTCAATTATAAAAGGACACACCTGAATTATATTATTTTTAAAAATTTGAGAAACATAAATTGATAAAAACATCCCAATTATCATCTAAACTTATCTATTAACTATAGAGTGGTTTTTAAAAAAATTAATATTATAGGGGTTCTTAAGAAGGGATTCAAAGCGAGTCTATTGAAGAATAGGTAGTCATATTTACCAACTCATTCATGTTTATTTATTCTTATACTTCATTTAAATATATTATAACTTTACTAAAACAATAACTCAAGTAAAGTGAATATAATATGATTTTATTATAATTATATAATAACCATTTCCATGCATCTTCCATCCTATGTAAATAGAAAACATTTCTTCTGAATAGGTATGACTTACGGTATATATGTAGCGGTGTAATTACTTTTTTGTAATCATTTTACTTATATGGTTATAGTGATGTAAATAATGAGTATATATGTGATATTTATGAGATAATTATGTCCCTATAAAAATAAAATATCACTTACCTTTTTACTGTTACATCTGTTGGAAAATAATATTGTCACTTGTGTGTACGTGTGGACTACCATCTCCATGATGCGATGTGATTCACTATTCATATATGTTTTACATAGATGGTAATAAGGACATATTTAATGAATATATAATACATAAAAATTATTATTAAAAGGTTGATTATTATTTACCTTTTTCTCATTCCATCCTTTGAAAAATGAATGTTTATATTATGTGTACATACAACCTAATGACTTCAAGAATGATGTAATTAATTTTTCTTTATCTACCTTTAATGAATGAATTAAAAAATTAATTTTGTGAATAAATATGATATTTATAACATTTATATAATTATATATATTATGAAACTATAACATGTTCACAAGAACTAGAACATTTATGTTGAAATATACATGAGGAAATAAAGCAGTTAACACCCAAATAAATGATAATTGCGAATGATTGTTGACAAAATAGTGATTAAATGTTATAAGTTTCTTATATATGATATTATAAATATCACTAATGTTTTTTCAGAAATTAATATCTTTTTTAAAACCATAATATATTTGGTTAAATCAAGACCAACATTGTAAAGAATGAGGTAAGTGGTTTCTTAACTCAATTTACATTCATTAGGTTATACCTTTACTTCATTATATATGTTAAATTATGGATATCTATTAAATAACATTTTATAATTCCACTTAATTTTTGTTTATTGAAATTCTTCACACATAATCACTTCATTAATTAATTATCACATCAATGAAACAATTTTTTTAAGGAGTTCATCTCAATTTCTACTTCATTAAGACATATTAGGTATTATGCATCTATTTAAATTTTTGTTGGGTATATACCACCCCTTAGATGTATTTATCATGAATGTATATTTATTATTGGTGATTAAATATTAAATTTTATTGTAAACCATCAAGGGGATATAATTTCAATGTCACCGAAGCGGTTAAAATTTATTTTACAATCTCATTTCTCTAGGATTTTATATACTTTCTGGGGAAGAAATTTAATTATTTATCATTCAAAAACGTCATATATTTTCATATACTTTGGATATTTTAGGAGATTCCTTGTTTTATCCAAATTTTCCACTATTTGTAACTTTAATCAAGAAAATAAATGTCTAAAAAAATTATCTAATTTCACTTTTTTGGTTCAAGTATATTTTTCTCCCATATCCGTATTTCATAAAATTATTTTTACAAAAGTAATTAACTCTAATTTTTTATTATGGAATTTTCAAGTAATCAATGAACTTTTACAAGTTCAAAATAGAATATTTATAATGTTTTCTAAAGAATTATTTTAAACATTATTTATTACTTTCAATAAAAATGTTGGTGTGATTCGCAGCCCTTGGTGGTTGATTTTTCCAGTATTGATGGTCACCCAATAATTCACATGGGTTTTACCATTTTTGAATGGATTCAAACAAGTTGTGTTCATAGAGCCAAAAATACCCAATTGTTCACTTATTCATGAGGTTTAATCAACCTACATTTTCCAAAGGTTGTTGTTTATATTAAATTTCTCCAATGATTCATAGAGACTCACATTAGTTGAGAGAATGGGAGATCAGGCTCATCATAACCATTTGGGGTGAATTATTTCCTACTCTAGGCCTCTTTTAAATATTAAAGATGTATTCATAAATCCTTAATTAAGTCCCAATTTTTAAATGTGTTTCCATTGAATTAAAAATAAATTATAAGCATGCATGGATTTAGAATCATATTTATGTTTTTGAGGATCTTCATAAGTGGATATATTGGTATGTATCCAAGATTCTCCAAAAATGGTACCCATTCATACATGGGAGAGATACTTTGGTGATTTATTATTATGATATAGTTTTTAATACATATAGTGGGGTTATTTATAATTTATCATTTTCTAAGGATCCATACATTTTTTTTATTCCAGGATCAGGCCAATGAGATGGGATTCGTATGTATCCTTGTTAAAGGAATCAGAACACACAAAGTTTAGTGGCACTTAACGGGACACATCATAATTTTTACGGTCATGTGATAAGGACCAAACCATATAGTTTAATATAATATGTCAAGGAATATCAATAGAATTGTACCTTATTAATGTTTGGTGGTGGACATACACTGAGGCAGCCTAATAAACCAATAAGGGATATGGTCTCCCATGTTAGATACCACCCCACCAAGGATATATCCCATAGAGAATAGGGTTTGTTTTGTGGTTTTGGGTTTAGACCATAACGAGGCTTCCTAAGAATCCCATTTGGATAAGAATAAAATCCCACAATGTTCAAATAAGGTGGATAACCCATGCATTTGGTGGTTATTTGAATGTTTTTATCACAAAGAATGAGTCCCTTTGATATGGATTGAATCAGCCATTATAAATAATAGTAGGATGTACAAGAAGTGGGTATAATTTTGGGATTACAATATATTAGAGGATTCCATTTGTCTCATAGTTAATGTGGCCTTATTAAGAATGATACATGTATATTAGGACCTTTCCCTATAGATTATCTCTAATGGAAGGTGACAGGATGATCCAGAAAATGATTCCTTATCGAGATATGAATATGACCGTGCATATGTCGTGATCATTGCTAACACCTAAGAACACATGATTCATGAATGTGTATCAGAAAGAAGAGGAAGTAAAATATTTAGAAAACTATACAATCCTAATTCTGATATTAGAAGAGGTCAATGATACTTTGTTAGATGAAATGGATTTGATGTTCATGTATCCTATCGTGCTTCTATAACCTAGATAGTCACATCTGACTACACCTCTGGAAATGACCCATAATAAAAGTCGGGGGCTGACTCAATGTGGGATTCCATTCACCTTGTTCCAGATGATATATTAGGATAAGTGGATAATGCAAATAAAATGGAAAATAAAGCATGATTCCATCTCCCAATGTTTAAAATCAAAGGTCCCCTTTCATAAAGATGTTATGGAAAGGACATGGTCCCAACCCTCATGTATAAAATTGCGAGGTCCCTAACACTACCTCCAAATTGGGGGACCACATGACTAAAGCGATGAAAACTAAACACATCTTGAGGACACTACGAATTAGGTGGGAAAAGTGTGAGACACCTATGAAAAAAGGAATGCATAACTGACTAAGAGACATGATGGTGTGTGTATCAACATGATTATGACAGCATATGGGATTCAGTTGAGGATTTGATTTGGTGTCTCTTATATGTGATTCCCAATGAAAAATGTAGAGAACCAAGATTTATGTACAAGAAAATTTAATTATTTTTTTGTATTTCTTAATAGAAGACATAAAAAGATGCCAAAATACCATATTAGTTTAGTGTCTTTGGAAACATCGAACATAATCTTCTATCATGGTGAAAGATATTCAATATCTCCTATAAAGATCTTCCCCTTTTATTTTCCTACCTAAAAAATTTATTTAGATTGTGGAGAATATAAAACATAAAAAGGGTGAGCTCAAATTCTCATTAAGGGTAAACATTGATAACATTACACAAACCATAAACATAAGAATGCTAAAACATGAACAAAATGTTTAAATATCAAAATCACGAGTCATGAAATAAATATTGGAAGTTTGTAAGGAATAGATAATAAACGAATATTAAATATATAATTTAATTGGTTTAAAACATGGGATTGTGGAAAATAAATAAGAACATAATCTAATTAACATAGTATCCAATACAATGCTTCCAAGACCATCATAGTTGATAAATTCCACTACTGAACCGGGTTTACTTGTCTCTCCAGCCATGTATTACTAAACAAGATTTACTTGTCATTCCATCCCTATATTACTGAACGAGATTAACTTTATATTCCAATCATCTCTATATCATGAGATATAAGTCTTTACCCATTTCATTGGAGTGAAATATAGGTCTCACCCTTCTCATAATGAAATCATTCTTACATGTTCCATAGAAACATAAATAATTCATCATAGCATAACCCATGAAATAAAATGGATTTTTAAAAAAACATTCCATCATAAAATAATCCATAGAAAATATAATTCCATCATTAACACAATAAAATCATAGTAATAATTGATATATAAACATAACACTATGTCATCTTATATGGAAAATGATTTTGATAAAACACTTGAACTTAATTCTTGAGGAAAATATCATTTCTTCTACAAAAACATTTTCTTTTCTCAAAATGCCGCACAATTTTAAATGAGAGTAATTTAGTTGAAAATAATCTTGTAAACATTTAAATAAAGCTTCATGGAAAAAAAGAATTATGAAGAGATAAAAATCAGTTTATGCAGTATAAGTTAAAAAAACATTCTCCTCATACTTCTTCTGGAAAAGTCAAAACATACCTTGTTTGGTAAATAAAAGAATGTTTCCTTTCATACCACATAGTAAAAGATAAAAAGGGAAAACAATGAAATTAAAAATACATAGAATAATAGTAAAAATTATAGGAATACATTGTTTCCCTCGGATTTCGGGGATGACCTCCTTTGATGGGAGGTTTAAATATTCTGATCAGTTTCTAACGGGTTTGTTCATAGAACCGGAAACATATAATGATTCCACATCCATTATTACCTACTTTCCAAAGTTATGTGCTCATATATTATGGACTGATGAGGCTTAGGAATTTGCATTGGTCGAGAGGATGGGAGGTCGGACTCATCACACCTTTTTTTAGGGGAATTATTGTCTACTCCGGGACTCTCTTTATAGATTTAAGTAATGTTCATGAATCCTTATTACATTACCAAATATAAAATGAGTTTTCCTTTAGATCTGACAATCAATGATTGATATGTAGGAAATTTAGAGAATATTCTATATGTATTCGAGGTTCTTCACTGATAAAGAATCATCCGTATTTGTTAGAGATTCTTGGTCAATGGTTCCCTTCAACACATTTATATAGAAGTCTCTTGGTCATTATGATGACCATGCTAGTTTTAAAGCCACTCAGTGGGAAACTTGAAGTTTATTGTCATTCAGGAGTACATGGAATATTTCAGAGTTTGGGATCGAACCCGCAGATTGGCTACCTATGTATCCTTTGATTAGAAAAGGAATCAGAACCCATGTATTTCGAGTAAGGGAGTATGATGTTTATGATTGATGGCTCAAAGAAGAATGTAATAATAACTTTTACACTCGAAGCTCATGTGAGTCATGCTAGGTGTGAGAAACAAGAGGTATTGGTAAAAAAATAGACAATTATGCAATAAAAGATTCAATCATAAGAAATAATGTGGGACTTATATATGTATGACTGCCCAGATAAATGAAGATTAGGATTTACTTCAGGGAAGAAATCCAAGAACAGGTTCCATAAAGGTATATGTGCTTCATGGAGATTTGAATACTCTAACTTGGGGCTTACATCTGAAAAGGAGGCCTGAATTAGGAGAGGACTTATGATTGGGTTTTACTCCTGAAAAGTAATCCCAGATCAAAGGTAAATTAGGACTGGTTGAGAGAAATTAATACTAACGCTTACTCTTGAAAAGAAGGCCCAGGTTAAGAGATTTGAAAACTTACGGGACTTGGGGCTTACTCCTAAAGAGGGTTCCCATATTTGAGACTGGGGATTACTCATGAAAAGGAAGCCTAGGTTAAGAGAATATTGGTTGGGGCTTACTTCTAAGGAGGATGCCCATATTTGAGACTGGGGCTTACTCCTGAAAAGAAAGCCCAGGTTAGGGGATCTGGGGATTACTCCTAAAGAGGATGTCGAAATTAGAGGACCTATAACTGGGGATTATTCCTGAAAAGGAGACCCAGGTTAAAGATTATCTCATCTTAAAGGGTGAGGTTGAATGAATGAAATCTCAATTTTTAGTGACATAAAGATTTGTAAATCACCAGGGTTTGAGATATATTCCACAAAATTCCTTTCAGATAAGGAAGTCAAATCAAGAAATCATGTCATAAAAGGCTTTGAAGAGTGTCTTGAAGACTGAATCTTGAATAGGAAAGGTGGAATGGCTTAAGAGGGGTGAAATGGGCAAGAAGGGCATCCAAAAAGGTAGGGGTGCGCAAGTCCTAGCAGGCACGCAGGTACTGCGTGGGTGCGCAAGTCCTGGTCACGCAGGTATACCTGCGCGACACATGGGTACTTGTGCGATAGTTAACCAGTAGGGTAATACTTGAGCGACTCTTGATTAAAGCCTTTAGAATCCCTTTGAGGTTCTTCTAGAAGAGGGGCGCGCAAGTTCTATTGAAGGAGTAAGGCGGCGCGCAAGTGTGGCCTTTTCCCTTAAGGGCTGGCCACTCAGGCACGCAATTTTTGATGAGTTTCAAAACATAGGGCTTCATCCCCCTCTTTAGATCTTCCGTTCTAGGTATGAAATTACCTTAGAAGTGTTTCAGAAGCTTTGACAAGAGACTAGGGCGTCAGGAGCTAAAATCTGAGTTTCTGGAAAAAATCCTTCTCGAATGAGGGCCCACAGGGTCTATTTATACGCAGGAGAAGACCCCAGGCGGTTATCACTTAGGGCACACAAGTCTCTAGCATGACCATCATGCGTCGCGCAAGTAGACTTGCGCGACTATGAGGGAACTTGTGCGACTTATAGGAAATCTTCTCCTTGTTCATACCTTTGTCGATTTTTGATATTTTCTTCAAAGGATGAATCAATTTGTACTAAGTCATTTCCCGTTACATTCCTTTGGACTCTATGACAAAAAAGGAGCGTCAACAAAAGTCCCCCCTTAGAGTTGGATCCAAAAGAAATGTTGATGTGACTCTGACAAAAAAGGAGACATCCAAAGGAAAGGTGGCGCGCATGTGTTCAGTGCGCAACACTTGGCATGCAGGTTTGAGTCGCACAGAGCTTGAGCATACTGGGTGTAGGCACACAGATAGGCCGCCTAGCCTATAAATACTCGTTCATTTCAAATGTCTGCAACAGATTTATGTATCCCCTCCAGTACATGTCAGTTTAGAGCAACATCCAATGGTTTCTCGGCAACTATGGCTGTTGACGTCAAGGGAGAATACTGGGGCAGTATTTGATCTACTAGTTGAAAAAGTGGCACATAATTTGACTACATATTATGCCGAACACTGGATAGCATCATACCCCAAATGGATATTGAATCACCCTGTTTATTAGGTGGGGAAAAGGAAGAGGACTGTAGAGAAAGAAACCCTTCCTCATGAAGGTGATGCTTCCCCACCTGAAGTTGATTCGACAGACTCCTCCTCTGTTACTGATTCACCGGATTGCCATGATGGGGATGATGAGGCACAACCAGCGGCAAAGCGTTTTCGTGCCCGATATAATCCTCTGGTCAGAATTAAAAGACCCACTCCATCAACTCCTGGTTAGTTACTTCATTGTAGTAATTTAATCACTGCTACTTTATAAAGAAATAAGTCTTACTTTCTTATTCTATATCTATATTTGCGAGAGTTGGGAAGAAATTGAAGTCAAAAATTGTAGGACCTTACTCGCGGCCTTCATATCTAAGACCAGAGGCTGTCCAGCTATGGAAGAGTTTATAATGTGGTACTAAGACTGCCTGACTGTATTTGTGTGAGGGCCTACAACTTCCTGGAATAGGGAATCTTATGGATTCTACAAATCATCAATACGAGGATGACCCTAATGAAGTGTGGGCTTACATCAGAGAGCTGGAAATGCTCATATATTCCACTGATGAGACTGTTCCTGTCACCAGGCGTGTGAAGGAAATGATTGATTGTGGTGCCACTGTGGAGGCTGGTGGTTCTGGAGATGAGGAGTGTCATGAGTATGTGGCTCCTGAAGATGTAAGTTTTCTTTCCTTATTTTCTTTGCAACTTGATTTCTGTTGAAGCTTTGTTACTTAAGGAAGCTATTTTCTTCATCTTTCAGCTTGCAAAGAAAGGAACTGGGGTTCCTTCGCCACAGTATAGCCCTGGTGGTACTGCCATCGGGGCTGCTGCTGATTCTCCTCGCGAACTAGGCGAGATATCTCCAGGCCAGTAGGCCATGAATGAGGCGCTGGACATAGCCTTCCATTCTCCAATCCAAGTGCCAATAAGGGAGACTACCGATACTCCCAAAAAAACCAAATAAGAAAATGCAATGAAAGAGGAATTCCATAGGTAAACGCTTCATTAGCAGCGGTAAGTCCTTCAAGTAATCATGAGTTTATACCCATGACCACATGGTTACTCATATTTCTGGGGATTTCAGGGGATTCTTCAATTTCCCCCTGAGGGAAAGGACTGATCCTTCTTCAAAGACCACGGAGGGTGCTATGGAAAAATCACAGATCCAAGCTGACTTGGCTGATCCTAGAGAAGAGCTAGTATCTATTCCAAGTATCCCTCCTGCTGCTGTTGCAAGAAGAGATGAACATGTTTCTGGTAAGTCAACAATGCTTCATAAAAATGTTGAATGAAACACCGAATAATTTCCATTCTGTGATACTTCAGGTTCAACTCCTGCATTAGAGCTTCTGGATACTGTTGCAACTGATGCTGTGATTTTACCCGAAGACGTTGTCCAGGGTCAGGGGATGCAGGACGTAAGTCGATAAGAAGACACACCAAATGCTCCCACTGGTGAGACTAACCAGGATTCCGAAATATCATTGGATGAAATGATGAATCATGGAATGTCATTCGAGGAATTTTATGATCAGGCTAATTTTTCATGTGATTTAGAAGACCTTGGGATTCAGTGTTATCCTTCACCCAGTAAATTTTCATAAAATTTACATTTCTAATCATGACAGAAAATTATATGCAGTTCCATCCATAGAAACTATTGAACTGCCAATGCCTGAAGAGGGTGTGGACATTGATGTCAACCCTACCATTGCAGAAACATTATCTCAAGTAGAGATAAACCCAGTAAACCCTCCTTAGACCCATCTTGAAGATCCTGTTGAGACTAGGAAAGATGGGGAGGACTCTTCTCAGGTTTCTGACCCACTATCAGGTAAGGGATAACAATATTTGTGATTGTACTTAATTTTCAAGACAATCGATTCTTTTTTTATCCTTTGAAGCTAACCAAATCTTTCAATTAATCATGCAGGATCGTCAACTGCAGTGGCTAGATCTGGAGGTTAGGCCTCAGCCTCTACCCCCATGGGAATTGAAAGCGAAGAAGCACAAGCCAGGGGAAAAGAGCATAACAGGGAACTTCCTTAAGTGCATTAATTCCAGATTACCTGCCCCCTGTGATGATGATGTTGAATCAGACCCAGATATGCTTAAAGCGTTCAGCTTTCCACGATGCAAGGCATGCAACAATATATGGAAAATCATATCTGAGGTGCCTTTAGAAGATCTATCATCATAAATTCCTCGATTGTCATCCCAATTTGTCATACTAGGACTTGGTGGTTTTGGATATGAGAATATCCATACCTCAGTGAAACAGATCATCTTCAAGAGGGAGCAGGAGCAAAAGTGTCATGAAGATCTGACCAGGGTGAAATTGTCAGTTAACATTGGTGAGTTTGAGGCTGAGGTATCCCAAGATGAGGCTGATTATGCTGCCAAGATGAAGGATCTGAAGCATAAAATCAATGAAAAAGTCGTCCAATAGGTGCAGCAACAGCAACAGTTAGACACTATTACTGGGGAACTTGATCAGCTCAATAATTCATTGGAGGGAGCTCAAACGAATGGTATGAAAGCCATTGCAGATACCATGAAGGCACTCCATCAAGCTGAGAAGAGTGAAGTTGATCGAGTGCACGAGCTTCAAGTAGTTGTTGATGAAGCTCGGGATGATGTACATCAAATGAAGACTTACGTTGACAGCCTTTTGTAATATCCAGTAAAAAAAGAGAAGAGGATCCATTCTGTGAATGTCCCTCTAATTCATGTGTATCAATGGAGAATACTTTCATCTTCAATCATTTGTATCTGCATTATATTTTGCTACATGCTTTAGATTTTACCTAAGCCAATGGTCCTAGTAAGCATAGTTTGATTTTTACTAGGATTAATGTAAATAACCCTACAAACTTGAAACCTTTTAATTGCTCAATGTTACCTAAATCATAAAAAATGTATGTTTAGTGAGCTGGGAACTTGACTTTTATTCGGAGTTCCCTTGTCTTTTGTGGGCAGTTTAAAGTCATGCACATCGGACATAAAAAAGGCTAACGTTTAAGGTCAAAATAGATTTGACCGAAATGGATTAGAATTGACTCAATTCCTTGAAAATTCATCAGAAAACATATTACAATACTCAAGTATGTGGTAAAATATGTAAGCTATGACTTAAGAATATTTGAATCTGAGGAATGACATGAAAAAGTGCTAAAAGGCATTAGAAGAATAATTTTCCAAGAATGAAGTTACCATAATTTAACAAACCCGTTAGGGGGTTGAATTATGCAGGGCCACCTAAGGGCATTGGATGCATAGTTAAATAAAATAGTATCTTTTGGCTAACAAGTCTATTATGTAGATTGTTTATGGAAGGCCTCCTATGGGCATGTGATGCATAGTCAGACAAAATAGCTCTCAGAAATTTACCTTCGTAGTGCTAAAAGCCAGTGAAAGCTTATGGAGATTTGAATATTCCAAAGTATAGAGTTTGTTGTATGAAAAGAGGTACTTGATTATGGAGAAGATATTTCCAAACAAGATTATCGTAGAACTGAATAGATATCACTCCTACAAAGGTCTGACCCAAACTAAGGGAAGGAGAATATAAACCACAGACTTGAATACTTTTCAGATCATGAAGAAGGATATGGGACAAATATGTTAAGGATGGCTATTTCTGCGGATCCCTACTTACTGTCATTTAAGAAAAATAAGGACAAAAGAGGCATTCATCCCAAGAATAAAGTTACCACTATCCAACAAACCCGTTAGGGGGTTCAATTATGCAGGTCCACCTAAGGGAATTGGCTACATAGTCAAATAATAGTATCTTTTGGCTAACAAGTCTGTTATGTAGACTGTTTATGAAAGGCCGCCTATGGGCACGTGATGCATAGTCCGGAAAAAGAACTCTCAGAAATTTTACATTTTTGTGACTAGAAGTCATGAAAAGGGTTATGAAGATCTGAAAATATTTAAGGTTAGGATTATAACACATAAAGATGGTTATTGTTCAATGTATACATAGATATACAGATCAATGCTAACCATAATCATATTGTGGTTGGGTCCTGAATTGAAATGTTGGACTTCACTACGTATCCCATAAGGATGAAAATCAATCCATACATAGTTCTTAAACTACAATTTAACGTCGTGTGGGACAAAAGGATTAGAGATATTAGTTTAGGGTCGTAGAGCTTAGAGCATTGTAAGAAATACACAGTGTGTGTTTTCATGGGGACTTTTCAGCCAAGGGACTGAAAATGGAATTTGGGGTTAGTCCCAAAGACTTGGGGCTGGATTCGAGGGACACTCGAACGTTCCTACGTATCCCATAAAGATGGGAATCAAGCCCACATAGTTCTAGAAATACCCTTTGTACAAATTTGGTTCGTACATGTGAAGGGTGAAAGGGGACTTTAGTACAATGATGGTTTAACCCAAGATAAAAGGTTTGGGCATTTCCATGTACGCATGTAGTCTTTGAAATGAAACATGATTGAAAAATCAATGTAAATAATGATTCCTTCTCAAGTGAGGGTATCCAATAATATTGTAGTTTATTGTCATACTAGAAAAAAAGTGTTGTATAGTTTAACGTCGTATAACACGGACGAAAGTGAACCAATTTAAAGATATTGATTCTAGGGGCGGTTTCACAAATCAACATCGTATGAGATGGAGGTGAACCAATGTGAAGAGATTGGTTTTGGGCTTGAACCTTGGGAGGTTTCCTACATACCCAGCCTAGAAGGGAAGGATCAAAGTCCGTGTAGTTCAATTAAAGAATTAATTAATGATCAAGTTTTTCTTGGGGACAATGACCTAAAAAATGTTGTTGGGACTTACACATGGTTTGCGGCCCAAAGAGAGTGTTATGGTAAAGTTTTGCTCTAAGCTCACGTGAGTCATACTCGGTGTGATGAACAAGAGTTAACAACAACCTTAACGATGCATTGTTTAATGTCATGTAGGACATATAAATGGACTATGCAGTTTAAAGTATTGTAGTTAGGACTATTGGTGCTGCACAGTTTAGTGTCATGTATCAGAGAAAAAATACAGTTTAATGTCATGTAGGACATATCACGGACTTTCTGTACAGTTTAGCGTCATGTAGTTAGGACGATGAAGACAATAGAGTTTAACATCATGTTAGATGAAAGGGGATTGTGCAGTTTAATGTCATGCAGTGAGGACAAAAGAGTACACCATTTAACGTCATGTTCGACGCATTGGGGATTTTTTTCCCACAGTTTGATGTCATGCTGGACAAAAGTGTAGTTTAAGGTCATACAGGACCTTTGATGATTATGTAGTTTAATGTCTTTCCGGATGTAAGGGACTTTTATACAGTTTAGCGTCATATAGTTAGGACATCACAGTTTAACGTCTTGCTGGACGTAAGGGACTTTCAAATAGTTTAGGGTCATATGCATGGACTGTTGATGATGCAGTTTAAGGTCATACAGGACCTAGTTGCAGTTTAAGGTCATACTGGACCATTTTGGAGACACAGTTTAACATCATGTTGGACCAAGGGGGATACAGTTTAATGTCATGTTGGACCAAGTTACAGTTTAAGGTCATACTAGACTATTGTTGTATAGTTCAACATCATATAGAAAGGACAAAAGAGATATTTTTCCGTTTTTACACAATACTTCATCAAAAATCTGGCATTGGTTGGAGTAGTGATGAGTTCTCCATCAATTGATATTAATGATTAAGCTCCATTGGAGTAGACCCTATGTATTGAATAAGGTCCTTCCCATTTTGGCTCAAGCATGGGAGGTTTCTTTCCTGGTATCATTGGAGTTCTGAGAACTAATACCAATTCTCCCTGAGTGAATGAACGAAGACGAACTTTTTTTGTTAAAAGCTCGTGTTATTCGATTCTGATAGACTTCCATGTGGTGCAAAGTGCACAATCTTTTCTCATCTAACTGTTCCAATTCATTCAATCTCTTTTGAGATTGTTCATATGTAGATTATTGATCAAAAATGGCAAGTCTAAGCGAGGGTAGTTGAACTTCAATGGGCAACACGGCTTCCGTTCCATATACTAATGAATATAGAGTTGACCGAGTTGCAGTGCGGGTGGTAGTCTGATAATCCCATAAAGAATGAAAGAGTTTATCAGACCATGACCTCTTATCTTTATCTACCATCTTTTGTAGTGTATTTGAAAGAGTCTTGATAAAGGCTTTTATCTGGCCGTTGGCCGCTCCATGATATCGAGATGAATGGTTGGATTTGATGTTGTATTCTTGATACAACTTCTTGACCTCGGATGAACAAAAATTGGTGCCATTTTCCGTCAATATGGAATGAGGGACACAATATCTGGTAATGATGTTAGACTTGATGAAGCTACCAATGCATTTAGAACTGACTTCCTTGAGAGGTATTGCCTCTACCCATTTGGAAAAGAAGTCAGTAGCAGTAAAAATGTACTTAAACTACTTGGTCATAGCCGAAGGGTAATGTCCCACCACATCCATTCCCCATGTGGCAAATGGCCATGAGTATTTAGCTTTATGAAGCAACTCTGGAGGTTGATGAATGAAGTTGTCATGTACTTGGCATGAATGGAACTTCTTTGTGAAATCAACACAATCTCATATCATTAAATTCCAAAAGTATCCAAGCCTTCGAATCTGATCGGACAGTCTATGTCTAGACTGGTGGGCACCACAGACTCCTGCATGCACTTCTTTCATGACAGCCATTGTCTCTTCACCATCAATACATCTGAAAAGAACTCCATCAAAACCACGTTTGTAGATAATTTTTTCTAGGTGATCTGGGATATTATAAAGAGTAAAATTGACCACACGTCACCAGATTTGTTCTTTCTCAGTTCTATCAGGTGGAAGTCTTTCATTTTGAAGGTATTCCCTGATAGGTGACATCCATCTTGTAGTATGAACATACGGTTAAGGAATGGGACAAATTTCATTAATTTCCTCTGTTCTGATTCGAACATAAGGTGAAATTGCACGACGGTGGTCAATACTGATGGTTGTCTCGTCCCGATTTGGATCTTCCAGGGTAGTGGCTATATTATCCAGTGCATCTGCTTGAGCATTTTGTGATCTTGGGACATAAGAAAATGTCGGTTCCAAAGGGAATTCTGCCATTAACTCTCTGACGTAATCATACAAAGGGATTAGTTCTTCTTTTCTGATGGCATAATCCTCATTGACTTGTTTGATTACCAGGTCTGAATCACCTTTCACCTTTAAGTGATTCACTGTGCTTGAAGTGCTAATTCCAAGCCTATGATGAGAGCTTGGTATTCTGATTCATTATTGGTACCACCTTCCAACAATAAGAAGGAATATGGTAACACTGCCTTCTTTGTAGAAATGAGCACAATTCCTAAGCCAAATTTGTTAAATTTAGGATTTTACATTTTCCTCCCTGTTGGACTTCTGGAAGCACCATCAAAATACATTTCTCATGCCTGAGGACTTTCTTGAATAGAGAAGATTTTCTCATCAAGGAGTTCAATATCTGAAGATGTGTCTTCCACTGAAGGGTGTTCAGCTAGGAAATCAGATAGAGCTTGGTCCTTTATCGCCTTTTGAGACACATATTGAATATCGAATTGCTGCAAAATAACTTCCCACCTTGCCAGACGTCCTGTAAGCATTGGACGACTAAGGATAAATTTGAGCGGGTTATTGCAAGATACCAATTGGACCTCGTGATGTTGCAGGTAGTGTCTCAACTTCTGAACTGCAAAGATTAATGCCAGAAAACACTTGTCAATACTTTAATACTGGGTTTCTGCTTCAAGCATGGTTCGACTGAGATAGTAGAGACTGTTTTCATTCCCAGCATCATTCTTTTGAGCAATAAAGGCACCCAATGATCGCTCTAGAACTGTCACGTAGAGGATAAGTGGTCATCCTTCAATAGGTGGAATGAGTACTAGTGGACTCAAGAGGTATTTCTTGAGAATATCAAATGCTTCTTTACATTCTTCAGTCCATTGGTAAGTGACTCCCTTCTTCATCAGTTTCGTGAAGAGTAAACTTTTGCCTTCTAAATTGGCGATGAAATGCCGAATATAGGCTAAGTGTCCTTGAATTCCTCTTAATTCTTTCAAATTTTGAGGAGGTGACATACCATGGTTTGACTTGGTCTTCTCAGGATCGACATCAATAACACGATGGCGTACAACAAAGCCGAGAAATTTTCCTGAGGTTACCCCAAAATCACATTTTAATGGGTTCATCTTCAAATTATGTTGTCGAAGCTTGCGGAATATGACTTCCAAATCAGCCAAGTAATTAGAACATTGTTTGGATTTAACTACCAAATCTTCTACATAGAATTCAACAAACTTCCCTAAGAAGGTTTTGAAGATAGGATGCATGGAATGCTGATAAGTTTCACCTGCATTCTTTAAGCCAAAGGGTATTTCCCGGTAGCAAAACACACCCCGAGGGGCTCTGAAGGCTGTAGATTCCTCATCTTCTGGGGCCATTAAGATCTGATTATATCCGGAATATCTATCCATGATGGAAAGTGCTTCATAGCCAGCTGTTGCATCAATTAGATGTTCTGTAATTGGAATTGGGAAATCATCCTTAGGAAAATGCCGATTAAGATCTCTGAAATCGGTGAAAACCCTAATTTGTCCATTCTTTTTCTTTACAGGGACAATATTAGCCAACCATTTGGGATAGTGAACTTCTCTAATGATGTAATCTTTGATAATCTTATCCACTTCAGCTTCAATTTTGGAAGCATAAGTTGGGTGTGTTCTTCTCACGGCTTTCTTAAATCCTCGATGTTCTTCTGGTAAACCCAAATGATGAGTAGAAACATCAGAATCAAGCTTAGGAATTTCTGTATAGTTCCAGGAAAATATATCTCTATTTTTCTTTAGAAAATAAATATACATCTTCTTCTCTTCAAGATTCATGGCCGCACTGATTAAAGTGGGGTGTGGATCTTCTTTTGTACCCAGATTTATTTCTCTGAGTTCATCCACAGTGTTAGAGATACCCTCTTCAAATGTTGGAGGAGCATCTCTGAGATCTTCCTCTTCTTCATCATCATGTGTTATTTATTCTGTTTCAACTTGCATAGTAGATGATAAAGTAAAATTTTCAGGATCTGAAGAGATGTCAAAATTTGCATATCTTGAAGAAGAAGCTTCCATTTCCGACCCGATTGATGATGAAGGGTCTTCTTTGGGTAATAAAGAGGAGATTATGGATTGAGAATCGACATAATTGTTCACCTCCGATGTTGCTATAACTTCTTCTAGCCTAATTGGAGAAGCATAGACTTGTTGGATTTCAGCAGATGAAATGAAGGCGTCACCATTTGTGCTTTCATCACTGCTTGGTATAATAATAATTTCTCCCATGTTGTCTGGATCGATTGCCGTAATTGACATTATGGATCTTTCATTAAGAGTATTTTGATTTAGGTATATCTTGTCAATTTGACTGATAGGCAACACATAATCTGTAGTCACATGTGTAAATGGATTTACAGGAATTTTTTCCAAACCATATGGAGCATTAACTTTGGTAATCTCATTTGTTGTGGATTTCTCCCTTCCCTTCATGTGATAGAATTCCACCTCAATGTATTGAGACTCACATGTCTTGAACGGGGCCTTATCACTATATAATGTCCTAACTTGACCATTGAAACAATATTTTAGACATTGATGGTATCATGAAGGGATAGCCGCATGTAGATGTAGCCAGGGTCTTCCAAGAAAATTGTTGAAGGCTGAGTCTTGATCAACAACCATGAAATCTGAATTGGATACAAGATCTCCAAACTGAGTTTTGAGTGTAACTTCGCCCAGTGGATCTTGTTCATTTTTATCATATCCTTGTAACATCATGGTAGAAGGAGATAAATCAGATTCTGTGAGGCCTAATCGACGAAGTGTAAGAATGGGCATGAGGTTGACTCCTGAACCATTGTCAATGAAAGTTCTTCGGACGTCTACGCCATTGACCTTGTCAGACAAGTATAATGGTCGAATATGTCCATGCACAACATCATCTTCATCTTCATCAGTAAAATATATTATTGCATGGAATTCTGCAGGATTATTCTCTATGTGATATACTTCAGCTGCAGCAATTTCAGTTTCAAACTCCTAAGGACTTGACAAAGCCTCGATGAGTGCTTCCCAAAATCTTTTGACAGATTTAGAGTATCCAGAATTAATAACATGGCTGGTACTTGGGCCAAGTGTTTCAATATATCATACTTTTGATCAAGAGGTCTGCGTTTTCCAATAGGAATATGCGGTTTAGCAGGTACCTTGGAAGCAGATGCTTTGGAAGTTGATGCATCTTGTATTGGGATAGGAGTTGTCAATATTCCTGGTTTTGGAAGATTAGACCGATTATATCCATTTACTTGCTGAGAGGAAGAAGATGGAACCTTCAACCGGTCTTCCAAAATAACTGTGTCAGGACTGAATTTGCTATTTGTAGAAGAACTTGCTTGTTCTTGCTGAGCTCGCTGAAGGGCTCTACCATGAGTTTCTACTGCGTACACAGTTCTAGTAGGGGTAGAATTGGAATAGTGGATTTTGAAAGATCAACGTCTTCTCCTGTATCCTGAGCCCCTGGAACTTCCTCTGATTCCCCTGTTTGATACAGGGAATTCAGGCTCATTGAAATCAAAACTACAAATGGAATATGGATCTGTTAATTGAATCATATTAACAGAACCATAGATTAACTCTTCGTCTGATGAATACTTTTCCTGATTAGCCTGTTTAGGCTCTGCCGTTTGGTGGGGCGGTGCCCGTGGCTTTGAAGTAGATGGCATGAAGTCCGCCAAAGTCAAAGACAACTTAGGATTTGACACACACTCATCTTCTTCTGATTCTTTTTCTTTCTTCGAATCATGCCGTTTCATTGAGGAAATTCCCTCTAACGAAGAGGGTTTTTCCACAACATTCATGGAAGAAGACACAATTGGTTTCTTTAATTGTTTTTGCAAAATAGCATGAGTTCGGTTGATTGTATTTTTGACCATCCAATCATCATACTTCTGTGCATTTTTTCTTTTGACTTCATGCCATTCACCTTTCTCCTCTAGAACTATAGCAGTAACACATGCTACCTGAGGTGAAGAAACTTTCAGTTTAACTTGTCCCAAGTCAACCATCTTTTTCAAGAGGTCTTTGAAGACAAAACACTCATGGATAGGATTCCCCAACATTTTATGAAAAGGGAAATAATTAGGACGATCTTCATCTCCTTTCTTGTTTGGCCTCTTGGGCATTGGTAATTGAACCAAATTGTTTTCCAGAGCGGAAATGAAATAACTAGGAACTTGTTCATTTCAGAAAGAGTATGTTTTGCTCTTCAGATCCTCAAATTGTTTTCGTCTATGATCTCTTTGATCTTCTGGATGAAACGACCTTTGTTGTTGGCGCTCAGAAGGTGGAGCCCTTCGAGAAGATGAAGGTTTTGAGGTAGAAACAGGTACAGGTGCTTGTTTAAGTATAACTCTAGCAGTTTTTGATTTACATATTCTTTTTCCTGGAGCTGATGGAATTACACGAGATTTAGCCTTAGCTTGTATAAGGGAATCATCAATCTGTTGAGCGATTGAAGCAAGGTCTCGAAACCCTCTTGTGTATTTCACAGGGATTAACGGCGTGCAGATTTCGTCACGCAGATTTTCCACACAGATTGGCAACAATTATTCTTGAGGGAGTGCTAAACTCATGAAATATGTTAATCCCTTCCATCGAGCAATGAAATAAAAGACCCTTTCATTCTCCCTTTGCTTACAGTTTGTAAGATCGAAAACTGTTGTCTTTGGCAATGTTGAGCTGAACTGAAGGAGAAATTTTTGGCGATGATCCTCCCATCTGGTAATTGACCTGGATTGCAGGCTTTTATAGCAGACAAAAGCTGGTCCTTGCAAGGTTCACACGAAGCATCTGAGTTTCACTACTTCATGTTGCTCCGGAGTTCCCATCATAGGATCGCAACAAGACACGTAATGCGTCAAATGATGTTCAGGATCCCCTGATCGATAGAATATAGGGAATAAAAGGTTCCCAAAACTTGATGGAGGAGAGATTGAATCTACCCATTCAGGGTAAACTTTCTTTTCTGGTTGAACTTGCGCATGTTTCCCCGCCATAGTTTCTAACCGAGCTGTTAATGACTCAATAGTAGTTATTAACTTTTGAGAAACATCCGGTTGAACTTGGACTTGGGATAGTGCAATGAATGGATCTTTGGACAGATGTGGCGATTGGTGCTGCAACTGATAGTAGCACTGTCAACTGTTGTTGCACTTGACCCATAGGATTAGACCTATGAGGGTGTACTAATAGAGGAGGATATTCTTGATCCATCTCAGTAGCTGCAACAAATTCCTTTGGCTGAATGACTCCAACATGCTTAAGAAGAAGACTACTCTGAAGTAGTTCCATATTCAACCTTCTTAATTCCTTCATTTCTTCCTCCTGTTGTGCAAACCTTTGCTCTAGTGAGAGCGATTAAACTTCTCCAAAGGAAGGATATGTAACCTGGTTCTTTCCCTTCCATTTGTTGGACCCTTTTCAGAGAGGGGGAAGTGGGTTACTTGAATGATTGCCTAGGTTCTGAGTAGTCCTTTGACTTTGTGTATGCACACCTTCTTCATTTGTGTCGGTACGTACATCTTCTTGAGCAGGAACCTCTTCATCTGAGTCCCCTGAGTGAACCTCATCTGGTGGATCAGCAACAATGGAATTGATGACATTGATTGATGCATAACTCATCACATCCCTTCTATCAGCATTTATGTGATATTGTCTTCTTCCATGTCTTTGATGAGAAATTGTCTTTTGTTTATTCGATCCCTCAGGAACTTCTTGACGAACCGTAATTTGGAGGGAATCTCCTGATAATTTTTCTCTTCATTCCTCTTGAGGCTTCTTCCCCAATCGAGAAAAAACTGACTTTCTCTGAGGAGGGGATTGTTGATTTGAAAAATTCCCTAGTCCGGTGGACTGGGGTTGTTCCTGCTATTCTCGCTCAACTCCTCGAATCCTATTTGTTGATTCCGAGGGTTGGTTTAATAGAGTCCCTAGTCTGGAGAGCTGGGGTGGTTCTTGACATGCTATGTCTGAGACTTTCTTAAAAGACCTCCTGATCTTGCGAACCTTAGTCCAGAAACTAGCTAGATGCATTAAACTGTATCCACTTTTGTCACCTGGTTCAAATGACCGTTGGATGATTTCTGACACTTCTGTCACTTGGTGACATGCCTGCTCTAAACGAGAGTCCTGTTAAATATTCTCATTTTCTTGATGCAAGAGCAATTCAATAATTTGTTCTCTGTATTCTTGATTTTGAGAGGAACTAGTTGAATCCTGTTCTTGGGAAAGATTTTGATTACAAACAAAGAACATTGACTGTGTCTGGCCATGGGAAATAACATTGCATGAGACCATTTTCGGTGGGCTTTACTGACTGGAGAGCACCGTGAAATGCAGTGCTCCATGAACACCCCATCCTTTGACACGAATACCAGATGGGGCATTGGAAATTAACTGAAGCAATCGTCTTAATGCGCCAAAGCATGAACGTTGAAGGGCTCTCTACTGCCTTTCAGCCTTCGGATATCGAGAGACTGATAGAGACACCAACTCAATCTAACGTTGTAACCCTTCTATTATCTTAAGATGATTTTCATATTCATCATAAGATAATACTTTCTTTTTCAAATGAAAAACAGTTTTCCATATATTTAAACGAATATAATGAATTTCATCTTCCGTTAACATTTCTAGAATGTTATACTGAGAGTCATCCAGAGGCCAAAACATGACTGCCACTTCACCTTTCGCCAGTTGTTTTCTTATGTTCAACATTTCCTCTTTATCATTTGATGAAGATTCATCTACCTGATTTGACCAGAGTCGGTGTTTCCTTGTTGCTTCATTGGATTCAATAGGATTGGTAGAGAAATCATTGATCAAACTAGAAGATGCATGACTTAGGGGTGGTTCGGAGAATGACCTACACCCTTGGCTATCTTCTGATTGAGAAAGTATTTCACCTTCTAGCGATGAAGCTTCAGACATAACTGGTTTCACATTTGCAAGTGCCTCAAGATAAGAGGGCTTTCTCGGCACTACATTGACCACTAAAGAATTTTCCGGGCAATGTGCATCACTACTGCGGAGAGGACTTTTGCAGCTAAATTTATCAACACGGGGAGGACCACCATAATGGGTTACAACAAAAGATGAGATCTCTTTCTCCTTGGTCTTCTGACCACAAAGAGGGTTCCTGTGGCTCTCATTTGAAGATGAAACTTCGAGATTGACCGAACTGTCATGAAGCAAGCCTTCATGAGGAAGTCTATGTTGAAGACCTTCAGAATTAATGTTCCCACTATTGGGAAATGAGGGAGTAGAATCTTGAATTTCAACAGATAATTGTCCTCGGGCTTCAAGAACTCTGGCATCGAGCAATGCATTGTTACAGATTGGCTCTTGATCTACTGATTGTGCTAGGCGGGTCTTTTTCTTAGACACGTTCTTACTCATCTTGGAAACCACTTGTTGACGAAAGTGGCTTCTCGGAGCAGGTGTATATGCCTGATCAGGAAATATGGCCGGGTTAGGCTAACGATCTCCACTCAAATCAGGTGTATGTGCCTGACTTAGTTGTCCGTATGATATGGGGGAGTATGCCCCACAACCCTCTTGGACTGGAACAGATGTGCGTGTCTATTCCGGAGTGAATTTTTGATGTGTCACTCCATTAATAGGGATATATTTATGTTTCTTTCCCTGAGATGCCGCTGAAGTTGTTATAATATCCTAGCAGGCATCCAGAATATGAGCAGGGAATTTCTTCTTCTATTTTACCATTGATAGAATATGCTTGGTGACTTCAGCTGCCGGAACAGGAATATACGTCCATTCTGGGATTGGTGTAGGTGTATGTGCCTGCTCTTGTCCTTCTTTTCCTGTCATTGAATCCTAACAGTACTCTTATATGGGGGCAGAGAGTTGATTTTGCCTCTTGTTTGTCACCGGGGCTTTCTGACTAACATCTCCTAATGCTACCAAGAGATACTGTTGGTAGGCTTGATTAATACTAGCAGGTGTATGTTCCTGCTGATTGCACTTAGCCAAACGTGGTTGACGAGATCCATCATATGTAGTTAGATGAGCCTGCTGACTATCTGATGATGTATAAACAGGTGTATGTTCCTGCCTATAGTACTCCACCAGAATTGCCTAGCGGGATTGGCGTGATGCTGCCAGAAGAGTCTGCGGGATAATGGAATTAAAACGGGCAGGTGTATGTGCCCACTCGTTGCTTTCCACCAAGTTAGGTTGGTGGACTTCTCCAGAGATGGCAGAGATGAAAACCTGCTCACTGTTGACTGAATTCCGCCTCTGGTGGTTCGTCTTTCTTGCTCGGGTTCGAGGAACCTGAGTCGAATGCATGGAGTCGGTACCCTCATCATTTTGAGGGTGCACTGTCGCATGAGTCTGGCGGTAATTGTTGGTGGGAGCCCTCATGAAGGACTCATGTATGATTGAATTAAGTCCCTGAGGGACCTGCTCATTTACCTCCCCAGAATAAGGGAGCGAATGTTGATTGCGTTCTGGGGATAACGATCCAAAACGGTTGGAGATGGTAGTCAGCACCACCTGCTTCTTGATCACTGGTCGTCGTCGTCCGGACGATCGATGTGAGTTGTTTACTTGGGGGGATTGTCGGGCTGTCTCCAGAGTTGGGATGGTACAATGTTGACAGTACTCCTTAACCAGCGTGTTTGAACCCAACATTGAAGATGCTGAGTAGGTGATATCATCCTTAGAGCGGACGATGTTCCAGCAGGAGTAGCAGCAGTGGCATTTGTAGCAGCAGTATTCACATGTGTGAACATGAGAGCAGCCATTCTAGAAATGCAGAAGATCATGGAAAAGGGTGCATGTTTTATGTAACAGACGTAATCAAGATAAATTCATCCACTACATCTTTTGGATGAGTACATATGTCAATTATCGTTTTGGTTGGCCCTCTCATTGATTTTTAAATAGGGGCCTAACAAATAGGTAAAAAATTATTTTTACTTGGTTAAGGATTCATGTCGGGTTCACCATTTTTGTTTCCCTCGGATTTCAGGGATGTCCAACTTTGATGGGAGGTTCAAACATTCCAATCGGTTTCTAATGGGTTTGTTCGTAGAACCAGAAACATCCAATGATTCCACATCCATTCGTACCTACTTTCCAAAGGTAGGTGCTCATTAGTTTATGGACTGATGAGTCTTAGGAATTTGCATTGGTTGAGAGGATGGGAGGTCGGACTCATCACACCTTTTTGAGGGGAATTATTGTCTACTCCGAGACTCTCCTTATAGATTTAAGTTATGTTCGTGAATCCATATTACATTACCAAATATAAAATGAGTTTTCTTTTAGATCTGATAATCAATGATTGATATGTAGGAAATTTAGAGAATCTTTTACATGTATTCAAGGTTCTTCACTAATAAAGAATAATCTGTATTTGTTAGAGATTATTGGTCAATGGTTCCCTTAAACACATTTATATAGAAGTCTCTTGATCATTATTATGACCATGCTAGTTTTAAATCCACTCAGTGGGTCACTTGAAGTTTATTGTCATTAAAGAGGACATGGATTATTTCAGAGTTTGGGATCGAACTCGCATATGGGCTACCAATTTATCCTTTGTTTAGAAAAGGAATCAGAACCCACGAAGTTTGATTAAGGGAGTATGATGTTTATGATTGATGGCTCAAAGAAGAATGTCATAATCACTTTTACACTCTAAGCTCAGGTGAGTCATGCTCGGTGTGAGAAACAAGAGGTATTAGTAAAAAATAGAAAATTGTGCCATAAAAGATGCAATCATAAGAAATAATGTGGGACTTATGTATGTATGACTACCCAGATAAATGAATATTAGGATTTACTTCAGGGAAGAAATCCAGGAATAGGGTCCATAAAGGTGTATGTGCTTCATGGAGATTTGAATACTCTAACTTGGGGCTTACTCCTGAAAAGGAGGCCCAAATTAGGAGAGGACTTATGATTGGGTTTTACTCCTGAAAAGGAATCCCAGATCAAAGGTAAATTAGGACTAGTTAAGATAAATTAAGAATGGGGCTTACTCTTGAAAAGGAGGCCCAAGTTAAGAGATTTGAAAAATTAAGGGACTTGGGGCTTACTCCTGAAGAGGATGCCCATATTTGAGACTGGGGCTTACTCTTGGAAAGGAAGCCCAGGTTAAGAGAATTATGGTTGGGGCTTACTCCTAAAGAGGATGACCATATTTGAGACCGGGGCTTACTCTTAAAAAGGAAGCCCAGGTTAGGGGATCTGGGGCTTACTACTAAAGAGGATGCCCAAATTAGAGGACTTATGACTGGGGATTATTCTTCAAAAGGAGACCCAGGTTAAGGATTCTCTCATCTTAAAGGATGAGGTTGAATGAATGAAATCTCAATTTTTAGTGAGATAAAGATGTGTAAATCACTAGGTTTTGAGAGATATTCCACAGAATTCCTTTCAGATAAGGAAGTTAAATCAACAAATCATGCCATAAATGGCTTTGAAGAGTGTCTTGAAGACTGAATCTTGAATAGGAAAGGTGGAATGGCTTAAGAGGGGTGAAATGGGCAAGAAGGGCACCCAAAAAGGCAGGGGGGCACAAGTCCTGACAGGTGCGTAGGTACTGCGTGGGCGCGCAAGTCCTGGTCGCGCAGGTATACCTGCGCGACACATGGGTACTTGTGTGACGGTTAACCATCAGGGTAATACTTGAGCGACTCTTCATTAAAGCCTTTAGAATCCCCTTGAGGTTCTTCCAGAAGAGGGGTGCAAAAGTTCTATTGAAGGAGTAAGGCGGCGCGTAAGTGTGGTCTTTTCCCTAAAGGACTGGACACTCAGGCGTGCAAGTGTTGATGAGTTTCAACACTTATGCCTTCCTCCCCCTCTTTAGATCTTCCGTTCTAGTTAAGAAATTACCTTATAAGTGTTTCGGAAGCCTTGAGAAGAGACTAGGGCGCCAGGAGCTCAAATCTGAGTTTCTGGAAAAAATATTTCTCGAATGGGGGGCCCACAGGGTCTATTTATAGGCAGGAGAAGACCTCAGGTGGTTATCACTTAGGGCGTGCAAGTCACCTGTGCGACCATCATGCATCGCACAAGTGGACTTGCGCGACTATGAGGGAACTTGCGTGACTTATGGGCAATCTTCTCCTTGTTCATCCCTTTGTCGATTTTTGATATTTTCTTCAAAGGATGAATCAATTTGTGCTAAGTCATTTCCCTTTACATTCCTTTGGACTCTGTGATGAAAAAGGAGCGTCAACATACATATTTAGGAAACATGGAAATATATGATAAATACAACCCCAATAAATAATTACTCATAAAAAATCTTGGATAAAAATGAGATTGTAAGGTTACCCCATACCTTAGGTATGATTTTTTCTGTATGTGTCCAAAACTCATGTATAGTGGGTTTAAACATATTATTAACTTGTAAATGAATAATAATAATATTTATGATATCATATATGATTCACTTACAACTTTATATTACTCGTTCATTTGCCAATTCAATGTTAAAGAAACGTTTTGGACAATAATCATTTTATTTATCGTACGTGTTTTGAATAATTATTCTTGAAATTATTACTTATATCAGGATTTAAATACTCAAATAATGTAAAAAATGTTTTATATATTATATATATTTAGAATATATATATAATAGATATATAAATGGAATGGAATTCACCATTCGTGGAGACGGTAGACCGTACATACGCATGAACACTATTTTCATTTCCTTATTAAATTTGTTTCCCCCGAAATTCGGGGATGACCTCCTTGATGGGAGGTTCAAACGTTCTGATCGGTTTCTAACGAGTTTGTTCGTAGAACCGGAAACATCCAATGATTCCATATCAATTTGGACCTACATTCCAAAGGTAGGCGCTCATTATTTGTGGACTGATGAGGCTTAAGAATTTGCATTGGTCGAGAGGATGGGAGGTCAGACTCATCACACCTTTTTAGGGGAATTATTGTCTACTCCGAGACTCTCTTTATATATTTAAGTTATGTTCGTGAATCCTTATTACATTACCATGTATAAAATGAGCTTTCCTTTAGATCTAACAATCAATGATCATCATGTAGGAAATTTAGAGAATCTTTTATATGTATTCGAGGTTCTTCATTGATAGAGAATCATCTGTATTTGTTAAAGATTCTTAGCCAATGGTATCCTTTAATAAGTAAACATATCTTGGTCATTATGATGACCATACTAGGTTTAAAGCCACTCAGTGGGGCACTTGAAGTTTATTGTCATTCAGAAGGACATGAATTATTTCAGAGTTGGGATCGAACCCCCAGATGGCCTACCTACGCATCCTTTGTTTAGAAAAGTAATCAGAACCCATGTAGTTCGAGTAATGGAGTATGGTGTTTATGATTGATGGCTCAAAGAAGGATGTCACAATTACTTTTACACTCTATCCTCACGTGATTCATGCTCAGTGTGAGAAACAAGAGGTATCGGTAAAAATCAGACAATTGTGCCATGAAAGATGTAATCATAAGAAATAAGGTGGGAATTATGTATGTATGAATGCCCAGATAAATGATGATTTGGATTTACTTTAGGGAAGAAATCCAAGAACAGGGTCCATAAAGGTATATGTGCTTCACGGAGTTTTGAATAATCTAACTTGGGGCTTACTCCTGAAAAGGAGGACCAAATTAGGAGAGGACTTATGATTGGGTTTTTTACTCCTGAGAAGGAATCCCAGATCAAAGGTAAATTAGGACTGGTTAAGAGGAATTAAGACTGGGGCTTACTCCTAAAAAGGAATCCCTAGTTAAGAGACTTGAAAATTTAAGGGACATGGGGCATCCTTCTCAAGAGGTTGCCCATATTTGAGACTGGATCTTACTCTTGAAAAGGAGGCCCAGGTTAACGGAGTTATGAATGGGGCTTACTCTTGAAAAGGAGGCCCAGGTTAATGGAGTTATGAATGGGGCTTACTCCCGAAGAGGATGCCCATATTTGAGACTGGCGTTTACTCCGGAAAAGGAGGCCTAGGATAATGGAATTATGGTTGGGACTTACTCCTGAGGAGGATGCCCACATTAGGGGACTGGGGCTTATATCTGAAAAGGAGGCCCATATTAAAGATCACTTGGGGCTTATTCCTAATGTGGATGCCCAGATTTGAGAAATATGACTGGGGCGTATTCTTGAAAAGGAGGCCCATATTTGAGAATTATGACTAGGGCTTATTCTTGAAAAGGTGGAAAAGGTTAATGAGTTCTCTAATCTTAAAGGATGAGGTTGAATGAATGAAATCTCAATCTTTAGTGACATTAAGATGTGTAAATCACTAGGTTTTGAGAGATATTCAACAGAATTACTTTTACATAAGGAAGTCAAATCAAGAAATCATGCCATAAATGGTTTTGGAGAGTGTCTTTAAGACATAATCTTGAATAGGAGAGGTGGAATGGCATAAGAGGGGTGAAATGGGCGAGAAGGGCACCCAAAAAGGCAGGGGCGCGCAAGTCCTAGCAGGCGTGCAGGAACTGCGTGGGCACGCATGTTCGGTCGTGCAGGTATACCTGCGCGACACATGGGTACTTGAGTGGTGGTTAACCAGCAGGGTAATACTTGAGCGAATCTTGGTTAAATCCTTTAGAATCCTCTTGATGTTCTTCCAGAATAGGGTCGTGCAAGTTCTATTGAAGGAGTTAGGAGACGCGCAAGTGTGGCCATTTCCCTTAAGGGATGGCCACTCAGGCACGCAAGTGTTGATGAGTTTCAACACTTAAGCCATCCTCCCCCTCTTTAGATCTTCCGTTCTAGGTAAGAAATTACCTCAGAAGTGTTTCAGATGCTTTGAGAAGAGACTTGGGCGCCAGGAGTTTAAATTTTAGTTTCTGGAAAAATTCCGCCTCGAATGGGGGGACCACAGGGTCTATTTATAGGCTAGAGAAGACCCGAGCGGTTATCACTTCGGTCGTACATGTCACTTGCGCGACCACTAGGCAGCGCACACGTATATCTGTGCGACCATTATAGAACTTGCGCGACCCTTGTGCAACATTATTCTTATTCCTTCCTTTGTCAATTTTTGATATTTGTCTAAAGGTTGAATCACCTTGAGCTCAGATATTCCCCTTTTCCAATATTTATTTTCTGTGATTAATGGAGCATCAACAAAAGTCCCCCCTCAGAGTTGGATCCGGAGAGAATAGAGGATTTGACTCTGAGGAAATCGAGAAATAAAAGGAAATTGGGGCGCGCAAGGTAGGGTGGGGAAATGAGCTTTGGGCGCGCAAGGCCTGATGCACAGGGATACGGCCCTTTGGTCATGCCGGGTATGGTGTGCAGGGTTACGACCTTGTCTATAAATAGAGGGCCTCACTTCCGTACAAGCTTATGGATTTGAAACTCTCAAGCTTTCGCCGTGCAAGTTGTATTTGCCACGCAAGTTGCTCTGTTTCCCGTTGTTTCCTTGATGTCGTGCTGCTGTATAGGTATTTGGACCTGCACGGTGATACTTGTGCGGCACATCCATACTTGCGTGCCATGTTTAGACTTGCGCGCCATAATACCTTAGCCATTTTTCTAAATTCCTTCACAAATTTTATGAAAAATAAACCTATTTAAGAGTTAGTTTATTCAACTTTTGTGCAGATTCAATGGCTCTCATGAGAATCGGAACAGCTGATGAACTGGATAGAAAGCAGATTGATGACATGATGAACATTGTTGGCCATGATTACTGTGATATCTGCGATATCACTCTCCCCGATTTGGCCAAGTAATTGAAGAAATATCATCCTAATTTCCCACAGAGAATATACCTGTCCATGTATGGTCATGGTCATCTGTGAGGAGTCAATATTCCAAATACAACGAGCAATACGCCTAAAATGAAGCTTCACTTCTACTCCTCTATTTCGGTTATTCTATGCATTAAGAGCAACAACATTGGCATGAACATTCAAATTTTCCATGCATGCCATTTCCTTGCAGATATGAAAATGGAAAACCCATGGGCTGAAATGTTTTCTACTGCCGGTTGGTGGAGAGAAGAAAAACATGGCATTAGAGCAACATCTGAAAAGAGTACTCTCTCCAAATGGATATTTACTTCCAATGCTCCATTCTCAAATCCATGTATCCATCTTCCAAGTATCTTGGACAGAAACAGAGTCACTGTGTGATCAGAAAAAATTATTCTCAAACCGCACTCAAGAACATTCTTTTACAATTGTTCCAAGAAGAGCTGGTATCACTGCATCTCTTATGGTATCTAGTTGAATGAATGAATTCCATGTGGCTGCTAATGAAGCTCGGAGTTCCGTAAATCAAATGAAGAGTTACATTGAAAGTCTTTTGTAATTCCTGAAAAAAGAGAAGAGACTCCAGTCTATGGATGTCCTTCTAACTCGTGTGCATCAATGAAAAACACATTCACCTTCAATAATTTGTACCTGCATTCTCATTTGCTACTTTCTTTAGATTTTACTTAAGCCAATGGGCCTATTACGCATAGTTTGATTTTTACTAGGATTAATGTAAATAACCCTAGTAACTTGAACCTTTTAATTGCTCAATATTACGTAAATCATACCAAATGTATGTTTAGTGAGCTGGAACTTGACTTTTATTCAGAGTTCCTTTGTCTTTTGGGGGCAGTTTAAAGTCATGCACATCGGACATAAAAAGGATAATGTTTATGGTCGAAATAGATTTGACTGAATGAATTAGAATTGACTCAATTCCTTGACAACTCATCTGAAAACATAGTACCATACTCAAGTATGAGGGGAAAATATGTAAACTATGACTTAAGAATATTTGAATATGAGGAATGATATGAAAATGAGCTAAAAGTCATTAGAAGAAGTAGTTCCCAAGAATGAAGTTACCATAATTTAACAAACCCTTTAGGGGGTGGAATTATGCAGGGCCACCTAAGGGCATTGGCTACATAGTTAAATAAAATAGTATCATTTGGCTAACAAGTCTGTTATGTAGAATGTTTATGAAAGGCCTCCTATGGGCACGTGATACATAGTCAGGAAAATTAACTCTCAGAAATTTACTTTCCTAGTGCTAAATGCCAGTGAAAGTTTACGGAGATTCAAATATTCCAATGTATAGAGTTTGATGTATGGAAAGAGGTACTTGAATATGGAAAATATATTTCCAAACAATATTATCGAAGAACTGGATGGATATTACTCCTACGATGGTCTGACCCAAACGTAGGGAAGGAGAATATATACCATATACTTGAATACTTTCAGATCATGAAAAAGGATATGGGACAAATATGTTAAGGATGGATGTTTTTTTGGATCCCTACATACTGTCATTTAATACAAATAAGGACAAAAGAGTAATTCTTCCCAAGAATGATGTTACCACTATCCGACAAACCCGTTAGGGGGTTGAATTATGCAGGGCCACCTAAGGGCATTGGCTGCATTGTCAGATAATAGTATCTTTTGGCTAACAAATATGTTATGTAGACTGTTTATGTAAGGCCGCCTATGGGAACGTACTTCATAGTCAGGAAAAAGAACTCTCAAAAGTTTGACATTGTTGTGACTAGAAGTCATGAAAAGGGTTATAAAGATATGAAAATATTTAAGGTTAGGATTATGACACATAAAGAAGGGTATTGTCCAATGTATATAGAGATACACAGATCAATGCTAACCGTAATCATGTTGTGGTTAGGTCTTGAATTGAAATGTTGGACTTCACTACATATCCCATAAGGATGAAGATCAAGCCATACGTAGTTCTTAAACAATAGTTTAACATCGTGTGGAAAAAAAGGATTAGTGATCTTAGTTTAGGGTCATAGAGCTTGGACCATTATAATAAATACACAGTGTGTGTTTTTGTAACACCCCAGGATTCCTCGATATGTTTCCCTTCGAATAATGCAATGGCATGCATTGTACGCAACTTTGAGATTCTAACACACCACAACCAATCAAACTAGCCATTATGAACAGTAATACCTACTTTTTTAAATTTTATAAATTCTATCTCTCAAAATGGACTTCATTTTTGGATTCGGAATATCGAATTTATCCTAGGGTAAAATTTTGGAACTTTTCGGATAACACATATATTTTGATGAATAGTGAAAATTACTAAATTTTAATTAAAAACAACTTTTTAAATCAAAATAATTTATAATGATAAATTATATTATTTATTGGTTTTAAAGTATAATTTGAATATATTTTTACCATTTTATCCAATGGTGTTCATTAGAATTAATTTCACTTTGAAATTGGACCTAAACAATTGTCAATCTTTTGATATATATTGTTTCTTAAAAACACGCTATTTGTTGTGATAGCGGGAATTAATTATAAAATTAATTAATTCAACTTATATGTTTAGAATTTTTTAAAATAGACATCATTTTTGAATTCAGAATATCAATTATATATTAGGGTGAAATTTTGGCATTGTTCTGAAAAACTTCAATTTTTGATGAATAGTGAAACTACTAAGTGGTAGTTAAAAAAACTGAATTTTTCATAAAACTTAATTTTAACACTTCTGTGAATGGAATTTCGAAAATCCGAGAGACACGGTTAATATCAAAAAGTAAAATGCCGTTCAATGAGATGAAAATAATTTTTGGTGAATAGTAACTTTTACTTTTATTTACCACGGTTAAAAGTAAATAGGGTAATTAAGGGTAAAAATGAAATTAATATTACCCTAAAAATGTCCTAATTCTATTGGAAAACTGTATCTCGACCAAAAACAACTTTAGGAATAAAATATTATCATTTATATCCACTTGGATTAGATTAGGACATTTATTATTATTTAATTCAAAGAAGAGTTAAAAGAGTTAAAATCAAAGTTTATTTACTAAAACATTTTTAATATAGGGTTATACATACGATAAATTCGATTGTAAATATTCATTAGAAAGATAATAAGATTTCCTACATAATGATATTTTATTTATAATTTTTAGACATTAAAAAATTTAATATATTTATGACACAATGATGATGTAGTAATTACCATAGTAGTGAAAACTTAAAATAATTGATATTATAAATACCCAAATAAATATAATTTAAGACTTTTAATTAATTACACTAATTTTATAGGATAATATGACATATGAGGATTGATTTAATTTACTTTTTTAGAAGTAATAATTCTGTTATGAGTTTCACAAAAATCAACTACTGAATAGTGTCAAAATTGACATAAAAGAGTTTTTAAAACAAATATTATATTATTAATTGATATTAAATTCCTAAAAATATAAGGTTCGTCAAAGAGACTTATATCATGATAGTTATATCATTAATGGACCACTTGGGGGTCTATTGGATGTATATAGTATGTTTATTAACTATATAATATAAAAATACAAAGTGACATGGTAAATGTCAAACTAATTAACTAAGAGTTAAAACTAAAAGATAAGGTTTATATAGTAACCCAAACCTGTATAAATTATATTGGTTGAATGGTTTTCAACCTATCCCCAAATTAAACGTTGAATAATCAACTTTGGAGCCACTATAAATCGAATATAAATTTATTATAAATTAATATTTCTAGCTTTTCCAAAGGTGCCCCTCACCCCTCTTATAAAAGGGCACTCCTCCTTATCATTTCTTCACACCATCAAAGCATTTTTGTTCGGCCAAAACCTGCCCAAATACTCTCTCAACTTCCATCACTACGACCTAGAGGCCTAGGTTTGAGCAGAAAGCCAACCTAATGAGCCCTTTTGATCAAATCAAAAGGAAGAACCCGAAGAAGAGGTAATGTTTTCACCACCCCTTTTCAAGTTCCTTTCTTCTTCCACTTCTTCTTTCTTTGTTATTACCATTCTAAAATAATAAATCCAGTATCTTATATATACTGTGATGTTATTATAAATATGGTACAACCATATTCAGTATTCTATCCATCCTTTGAATAACATGTCACCATACGTGCGTACGTACAGCTTACCGTCTCCACGTCGTGGTGTAATTGTTATTCAATACATTATTATTTGGGTGGGTATAATAATGATGTGTAACTCATTTAAATAATGAATATAACATTATAATTATTCTGTATATATATGATATACCATCCAATTATATATTATTTTAATATCAAAAGAATGATATTGTCGCTTGTGCCTACGTACGGACTACCATCTCCACGAACGCGATGAGATTCCTTCTCCATCATATCCATTCAAGTATAATTATCATTTGATGATTTAAAAATAATGTTAAAGAACTTTATATAATTCTGGATATGAATAACATACAACCTATCCATGACAAACATGGCTTACGTAACAAACCATATAAAAGAAAACGAGTAAGTTAACACCCGAAACGACGATAATTCTAAGATATTATTAACAAAGCAATGTTAAAAGATCATATATGATATCATATTAATGTATATGATTCATGAATAATTTAATAACAATTATTTCAACATTATACAGGTGGTTAAACTACCCCCAACCAAGGAAAAGTACAAGGTAAGGGGTTTCTTATCTCACTTTTAATTCCGTGAGAATTCCATTGTTCACCACTTATTTATTACATGTGGTGTGTGCACTGCCCATGTTTGTATTCATTGTGTAATATACTTTAATTCATTTATATTTACATCATCATTGTATGATCCTTCTTTCATGGGTGTATGTTTTTTATGTTACCAAATCAATAATGGAATTTGAAATTTCAATTTCCACTCATTCTGCTTTACACATACTTCATTGATTATTTTACTCCAAGATTATGTGCCGAATCACTATTCATTTGATTATGTCATTATTTCCACTCCCCTTTCTGTGGATATAATTTTTATACACATAATCACTCCATTTTTAAATTCTCAAGTCATCGGTATGAACTTGATAAGAGTAATTTTTACTCAATCTCGATTTGTTGAGATAAACATCCAATTCATTGGTGTTGTTTTTACTAGAATATGTGTGAATGTCCCTTGATTATTTTACACTGAATATCCAATCATATTTAGTGTATTTATATTTGTCACACATAAATATGTCATTGATTTATCCTTAATCTAAGGATATGGTCTTTATGAAAGATTTCATCTCAATTTACATTCTATTGAGACTTCTTTATTGTTATACACCAAATCAATTTTATATAGTGTATATAATGTACTTTGACATAGTATATCATGAATCCATTTATTCTCATTATATTACAAATTTTTATTACCTCAATTATTTGTATTCAAGTGTCTCTCTTTTGGTTAGAAACTCTAACTAAAATACCATTTTTAAATGTTTTAAAGACTTATTCTTCTAAATCATGCTCATTAATGTCCATGTTTTAAAAAATGATTTTAAGGATTTATTTATATGGACATTAAAGTTTTAGAATTAAAACTCTTTCTAAAAGTTTCAAAGTGCTATGGGACACTTTTATTAAAAAATCTATTTTTAAGTGGCTTCTTGACAAATAGTGTGACTTAAATGATTTCAAGAAAAAGGGGGATATTTCTCTCAAATAGTTTTGATGATTATTTTCATCTATGTCAACATCCTTCATTATTCTTGATTGAGGTTAATGTGATACAATAAAATCTTCCATATTGTATCAAACGAGTTATGTTTGACTGTGGATGTGCTATTTTTATACCATTCATGGTTTGTAGTTAATGTATTGACATTTCGTATGCTAGTTTTAATACGAATGATTATGTTATGTTTAAACCTGTTCATATGAGGATTGCATTGGACTTAATAAGTGACGGGTGGAGCCCGATATAGCTCCTCGATGCATCGGTAGGTCTAATGAGACAAACTAGTGTCTTGGCACAAGGCCTTGGAAAATTCTTATTTTTAGTCTTCGCACGAGACCTTGGCTATGTGGTTATGATAGTCTGGTATTATGCATTCCATCATTATGAAAGTGGTTATTGATATTGCATGTGATCATTCGACTAGTAGAATATCCATGTGAGTAAGTAAATGGAATTATTTTATTTTATCTTTGCCATTTTATGCTGAAGTTCAAGTTTAAAAGGCTTTCGTTTTAGTTATTAAATGCCTTAAGTGTTTATGCTTATCTATGAAAGCTTCTGCTATAATGTTATCCTTACTGAGCATCTGAGCTCACCCCTTTCAATGTTTTATTTTTCCCAGGATTATGAGGAAGTAATTTATGAATGACCTGTAGGGATTGTATGAGGGTATATGAAGACAAGTTGTTGTTGTTGTTTTGTTACCTTATGATGTAATGTAAGACTTATGAATATATCTAGTGTTTCCAGGACTACTAAACTATTCGGTTTTTCGAGACATGATCCTTTGTGATCATGCCAATGTTATGTAATAATGCACCGACTCTGGGTATCTAGGGTCGGGGCGTTACAGTTGGTATTATAGGAAGTTTAGTAGAAACCTTGGAAGCTAGATTTAGATAAACTCTGATTAGAGAACTTAGACCTAAGATGAACTTTGCGGATTAGTATAGAAGAACTTCCTAGAATTTTGGTATTGTAGAGATTTTGTGAGTTTTCTGAGCAATACATCCCTGCCTGGATATGAGCAGGTAGAGGCGGCTCTGGCACAGATGTACCTCGGGGTAAAACCCGAAAACACCTCTTTGAGCTAGACTCGAACGGGAACTGGTGCACGACAACGGGCCTTGCTGCACTCTTGGTTACGACACTCCCGGGGGATACGCTTAGGATAATTAACATTTTCTTTACAAACCAATTTAAAGTATTATATATATAAGATGAGAGTAAATGACCTTGGTTAATCCTAATGTGATTCAAATTGAGAATATGGTGACATGTTAATCTCTAAATGATTGTATGACTACTATTACTCACACAATGCTTTCTGATTTTAGTCAATGGCTAGATTCCAAGGAAGTCATAGTGACTTTGAGAATAATGTACAAGGTGGGAACGGTGGTGGCAATGAGCAACAAAATGGAATGTTGATAGGCGTAAAAGATATCGTCTTTATGACACATCAATTTTCCGAAAATATGATCAACAATATATATATTAACCAATTACCGGACTCAACAAAGAAGAGAAAGGTGATGAATGATAAGATCTCTAGTAGTGGTGACCATGGAGAAAGAAATCCTCAATTTCCATCATGCAAGAAATGTGGAAGGAGACACCCAGGAAAGTGTCTCAATGGGACAACGAAATGTTTTACGTGCGGGAAGGAAGGACATAAAGTGAAGAATTGCGGAAGAAAAATGAATATTACTATGGAAGAAGATAAAAATGGTCCTCATAATCAATTTACAGTCATTTTCTGTAAATATAGGGGACCTCGCCATTACCCGTGTGAATGTCCTATTCTATAGGATTTTTTCTTGGTCAGAGAAGAAGCTATGTGGAAATAAATGGTTGGATAAATGTTTAAAACTTATTATTGATCCTTGTTGAAGGGTTTACTTTGAAATAATTTTCTCTTGTATTTGTAACCCTAACTTTTGCCATGTGAGAATGATATTTATGGAAGAATTATCTTTTCTCTTGTGGATATAATTATAAATAACCATTTGGTTTTATATGATCATTGGGTTTGATGCAATTACATATTATTATAATTTGGGATGAAAATGAAAGGTATGAGAAAACTTTTGTGGTTAAATTATATAATGGTTATTTTGAGGAATTTATCCCATTTTTGTAATGTTATACAATATATTTTTTGAAAAAGGACAACACATAGACCATGTGACAACCCGTCGCGTCGGAAAATGTTGTAGGAATCGAACCCACAACCAAAGTGTGATTGGGATTTATCGCCTACCAATGGACTACGTGAAGTCCCTGGTTAGTGTGACTATTATTTTTAGTTAAATGATTTTATTGATCAATATTAATTTGATTTGGTATCTTATGTCTTATCAAATGAATACCCTTAGTATAGGAAAATGATTTGGTGATTAAGTGATAAATGTTATTTTGGAAGTTGTTCGCTTTGTTGAGAACACTATATGCCAAAGGAAAATAGAGTAGTACGGGATTTCATTTGAGGAGTAATGATGGATATTTATTTATGTTTTCATTGAGGATTTATAATGATTTGTGTTATTTATGGAAATCATTAGGTTAATTACTTTTAAGTATGTGAATTTAAGAGTAATTAATGTCACTTGGAGATACAATTTAACGTGGTAGACTACATTCTTAATAAGTTTTGGTTTTCAATATTAGTTTTGATTATTTTAAAGGATTTTAAGGACAATTGATTATTGAATGGTATTTATTTAACTTTGGGGTATTGTTGGTTTAATTTTGGAAATTAAGATTAGTGTTTATTTCTCTCAAGGAATATCCTTTTGGGGGATCATTAGATCTTGTACTAACCATTTTGGTTTTGATTAATCTCTAATGACAATGTAAATATATAGTTAATCCTGCATGGATCATGTGATTCTATAGAAGTTTATTCTAGCTCTTCCAGTGTGACCAAGTCTTCTTGAATACTCATCATTTAAAAAAATGAGTTAGTGGTGGAAATTTATTAAAGAATGAAACTCTACTTAAAATGTATGTATATATCTTTATATTCTTAGTCAATATCATAAATAAATTTCTCATCTTTATGTAATGTAACTTAAAACAAAAAAAATGGTGTCCGTTTACTTTCCTACTAGGAGACTAATGGCCGTTTGTCCCAACACAAGTTTGTGGTTTTCTTATTGTTAACATTCTCCTGATCATGATTTCTATCCCTCTCCATCAGAACTTGACACTTAGTTTGTCATCCATATCCATGTTTTCCTACATGGAATCCGAGTATGGGTTATCTTGGTTGACCTTTATACCTCTCTTTCTTTCTTTTAAAGTGATAGTTTTATTGACTCTTTTTCCAATGTGGGACATTCCATTATATTACCAAGCACAATTTTAAAAATTGAGAGGACGCAATTTATTGAAGGAGGGGAGAATGTAACACCCCATGATTCCATGGTATGTTTCGCTTCGAATAATGCAATGGCGGGCATTGTACGCAACTTCGAGATTCTAACACACCCCAACCAATCAAACTAGACATTATGAATAGTAATACCTACTTTTTTAAATTTTATAAATTCTATCTCTCAAAACAGACTTCATTTTTGGATTTGGAATATCAAATTTATCCTATAGTTAAATTTTGGAACTTTTTGGATAACACTTATATTTTGATGAATAGTGAAAATTACTAAATTTTAATTAAAAACATCTTTTTAAATCAAAATAATTTATAATGATAAATTATATTATTCAGTGGTTTTAACATATAATTAGAATATATTTTTACCATTTTATCCAATGGTGTTCATTATAATTAATTTCACATTGAAATTGGACCTAAACAATTGTCAATCTTTTGATATATATTGTTTCTTAAAAACACGCTATTTGTTGTGACAGCGGGAATTAATTATAAAATTAATTAATGCAACTTATATTTTTAGAATTTTGTAAAATAGACATAATTTTTGAATTAGGAATATCAATTATAGCTTAGGGTGAAATTTTGGCATTGTTCTGAAAAACTACAATTTTTGATGAATAGTGAAACTACTAAGTGGTAGTTAAAAAAACTGAATTTTTCATAAAACTTAATTTTACCGCTTCTGTCAATGGAATTTCGAAAATCCGAGAGACACGATTAATATCAAGAAGTAAAATTTGGTTCAATGAGATGAAAATAATTTTTGGTGAATAGTAACATTACTGTTATTTACCACGGTTAAAAATAAATAGGGTAATTAATGGTAAAAATCGTATTAATATTACCCTAACACATGTCCTAATTCTATTAGACAAGTGTATATAGACCAAAAACAACCTTAGGAATAAAATATTATCATTTAGGTCCACTTGGATTAGATTAGGACATTTATTATTATTTAATTCAAAGAAGAGTTAAAAGAGTTAAAATCAATGTTTATTTACTAAAACATTTTTAATATAGGGTTATACATAAGATATTTTCGATTTTAAATATTAATTAGAAAGATAATAAGATTTCCTACATAATTATAGTTTATTTATTATTTTTAGACATAAAATAAATTAATATATTTTTGACGAAATGATGATTTAGTAATTACCATAATACTGAAAAATTAAAATAATTGATATTATAAAGACCCAAATAAATATAATTTAAGACTTTTAATGAATTAAACTAATTTTATAGGATAATATGACATATTAGGATTTATGTAATTGACTTTGTTCGAAGTAATCATTCTGTTATGAGTTTCACAAAAATCAACTATTGAATAGTGTCAAAATTGACATAAAAGAGTTTTTAAAACAAATATTATATTATTAATTGATATTAAACTCTTAAAAATCTAAGGTTCGGCCAAAAGACTTATATAATTATATTTATATCATTAATGGACCACTTGGGGGTCTCTTAGATGTATATAATATGTTTATTTACTATATAATATAAAAATACAAAGTGACATGGTAAATGTCAAACTAATAAACTAAGAGTTAAAACTAAAAGATAAGGTTAATATAGTAACCCAAACCTATCTAAATTCTATTGTTTGAATGTTTTTAGACCTATCCCCACCTTAATCTTTGAATAATCAACTTTGGATCCATTATAAACCGAATATGAATTTATTATAAATTAATATTTCTAACTTTTCCAAAGGTGCCCCTCACCCCTCTTATAAAAGGGAACTCCTCCTTCTCATTTCTTCACACCTTCAAAGCTTTTTGGTTCGGCCAAAACCCACCCCAATACACTCTCAAATTCCCTCAATACAACCTATAGGCCTTAGTTTGATCAGAAAGCCAACCTATGGAGCCCTTTTGATCAAATCAAAAGGAAGAACCCGAAGAAGAGGTAATGTTTTCACCACCCCTTTTCAAGTTCCATTCTTCTTCCACTTCTTATTTCTTTGTTATTACCATTATAAAATACTAACTACAGTATATTATATATAATGTGATGTTATTATAAATATGTTACAACCATATTCAGTATTCTATCCATCCTTTGAATAACATGTCACCATACGTGCGTACGTACGGCTTACCCTCTCCACGTCATGGTGTAATTGTTATTCAATATATTATTATTTGGGTGGGTATAATAATGATTTGTAACTCATTTAAATAATAAATATAACATGATAATGATTCTGTATATATGATATACCATCCAATTATATATTATTTTAATATCAAAAGAATGATATAGTCGCTCGTGCGTACGTACAGACTACCATCTCCATGAACGCAATGAGATTCATTCTCCATCATATCCATTCAAGTATAATTATCATTTGATGATTTAAAAATAATGTTTAAGAACTATATATCATTCTGGATATGAATAAGATACAACCTATCCATGACAAACATGGCTTACGTAACAAAACATATAAAAGAAAATGAGCAAGTTAACACCCAAAATGACAATAATTCTAAGATATTATTAACAAAGCAATGTTAAAAGATCATATATGATATCATATTAATGTATATGATTCATGAATAATTTAATAAAAATTATTTCAACATTATACAGGAGGTTAAACTACCCCCAACCAAGGAAAATTACAAGGTAAGGGATTTCTTATCTCACTTTTAATTCCGTGAGAATTCCATTGTTCATCACTTATTTATTACATGTGGTGTGTGTACTTCCCATGTTTGTATTCATTGTGTAATATACTTTAATTCATGTATATTTACATCATCATTGTATGATCCTTCTTTCATGGGCGTATGTTTTTTATGTTACCAAATCAATAAGGAAATTTGGAATTTCAATTTCCACTCATTCGGCTTTACACATACTTCATTGATTATTTTACTCCAAGATTATGTGCGGAATCACTATTCATTTGATTATGTCATAATTTCCACTCCCCTTTCTATGGATATACTTTTTTTACACGTAATCACTCCATTTATAAATTCTCATCTCATCAGTATGAACTTGATAAGAGTAATTTTTACTCAATCTCGATTTGTTGAGATAAACATCCAATTCATTGGTGTTGTTTTTACTAGAATATGTGTGAATGTCCCTTGATTGTTTTACACTAAATATCCAATCATATTTAGTGTATTTATATTTGTCACACATAACTATGTCGTTGATTTATCCTTAATCTAAGGATATGGCCTTTATGAAAGATTTCATCTCAATTTACATTCCATTGAGACTTCTTTGTTGTTATACACCAAATCACTTTTATATGGTGTATATAATGTACTTTGACATATTATATCATGAATCCCTTTATTCTAATGATACTAAAAAGTTTTCATTACCTCAATTATTTGTATTCAGGTGTCTCTCTTTTGGTTAGAAACTCTACTAAAATACCATTTTTAAATGTTTTAAAGACTTATTCTTCTAAATCTTGCTCATTAATGTCCATGTTTTAAAAAATGGTTTTAAGGATTTATTTATATGGAAATTAAAGTTTTAGAATTTAAAATCCTTCTAAAGGATTCAAAGTGGTATGGGACACTTTGATTCAAAAATCTATTTTTAAATGGCTTCTTGAAAAATAGTGTGATTTAAATGATTTCATGAAAAAGGTGGATATTCCCCTCAAATGGTTTTGATGATTATTTTCATCTATGTCAACATCCTTCATTATTATTGATTGAGGTTAATGTGATACAATAAAATCATCTATATTGTATCAAATGATTTATGTTTGACTGTGGATGTGCTGTTTTTATACCATTCATGGTTTGTAGATAATGTATTGTCATTTTGTATGCTAGTTTTAATACGAATGTTTATGTTATGTTTAAACCTGTTCATATGAGGAATGCATTGGACTTAATAAGTGACTGGTGGAGCCCGTTATAGCTCCTAAATTCATCGGTAGGTCTCATGAGACAAACTAGTGTCTTGGCACAAGGCGTTGGCAAAATCTTATTTGTAGTCTTGGCACGAGGCCTTGGTTATGTGGTTATGATAGTCTGGAATTATGTATTCCATCATTATGAAAGTGGTTATTGATATTTCATGTGATCATTTGACTAGTAGAATATCCATGTGAGTAAGTAAATGGCATTATTTTATTTTATCTTTGCCATTTTATGCTAAAGTTCAAGTTTAAAAGGCTTTAGTTTTAGTTATAAAATGCCTTAAGTGTTTATGCTTATCTATGAAAGCTTCTGCTATAATGTTATCCTTATTGAGCATCTGAGCTCACCCCTTTCAATGTTTTATTTTTCCCAGGATTATGAGGAAGTAATTTATGAATGACCTGCAGGGATAGTAGGAGGGGATATGAAGACAAGATGTTGTTGTATTTTTTTACCTTATGATGTAATGTAATACTTATGAATATATCTAGTATTTCCAAGAATACTGAACTAATTGTTCTTTCGAGACTTGATCCTTTGTGATCGTGCCAATGTTATGTAATAATGCACCGACTCTGGGTATCTAGGGTCGGGGCGTTACAGTTTTCATGGGGACTTTTCAGCCAAGGGACTGAAAGCGGAATTTGGGGTTAGGCCCAAAGAATTGGGGCTGGATTCGAGGGACACTCGAACATTCATACCTATCCCATAAGGATGGGAATCAAGCCCACATAGTTCTAGAAATACCCTCTGTAAAAATTTGGTTCGTACATGTGAAGGGTGAAATGGGACTTTAGTACAATGATGGTTTAACCGAAGATAAAAGGTTTGGGCATTTCCATGTATGCACGTAGTCTTTGAAATGAAACATGATTGGAAAATTAATGTAAATAATGGTTCCCTCTCAGGAGAGGGTATCAAAGAATATTGTAGTTTATTGTCATACTGGACAAAATTATTGTATAGTTTAATGTCATATAACAAGGATGAATGAGAACCAATGTAAAGATATTTATTCTAGGGGCGGTTCCACGAATCAAAATTGCATGAGATGGAGGTGAACTGATGTGAAGAGATTGGTTTTGGGCTTGAACCTTGGGAGGTTGCCGATGTACCCAGCCTAGAAGGCAAGGGTCATAGTCCGCATAGTTCAATTACAGAATGAATTAATGATCAATTTGTTCTTGGGGACAACGACCTAAAAAAGTGATTTTGGGACTTACACATGGTCAGTAGCCCAGAGAGAGTGTTATGGTTGATGTTTGCTCTAAGCTCACATGAGTCATACTCAGTGTGAGAAACAATAGGTAAAAACAACCTTAATGATGCATTGTTTAATGTCATGTAGGACATATAAAGGGACTATGCAGTTTAAAGTCTTGTAGTTTGGACTATTGGTGTTGCACAGTTTAGTGTCATGTAGCAGGGACAAAGTACATGTCAATGTCATGTAGGACATATCAAGGACATTCTGTACAGTTTAACGTCATGTAGTTAGCATGACGGGGACAATATAGTATAACATCACGTTGGACGAAAAAGGGACGATAAAATTTAGCATCATGTTGGACGAAAGTGCGAATAGTTCAAGGTCATATGCATGGACCGTGGATGGTGCAGTTTAATGTCATGTTGGACGGTGGTGTAGTTTAAGGTAATAGAGGACCTTTGATGATTATGTAGTTTAACATCTTTCCGGACGTAAGGGACATTTATACAATTTAGCGTCATGTAGTTAGGAATTCATAGTTTAACGTCTTGCTGGACGTAAGGGACTTTCAAATAGTTTAGGGTCATATGCATGGACCATTGATGTAGTTTAAGGTCATACAGGACCTACATGAAGTTTAAGGTCATACTGAACCATTTAGGGAACTTTTTCACAGTTTAACGTCGTGTGGGACGAAAGTACAAATATTTTAAGGTCATATGTATGGACCGTTTCTGTAAAGTTTAATGTCATATAGTAAGGACAATGAAGGGGACACAGTTTAACGTCATGTGGGACGAAAGTACAAATTGATTAAGGTCATATGAATAGACCATGGGTTATGATGTTTAATGTCTTGTTGGATGGTTGTGCAGTTTAAGGTCATACCAGACCATGGTGTAGTTTAAGGTCATACTAGACCATTTAGGGAACGTTTTCACAGTTTAACGTCGTGTGGGACGAATGTACAAATAGTTTAAGGTCATATGTATGGACCAATGGTTATGCAGTATAATTTCATGCTGGACGGTTGTGCAGTTTAAGGTCATACCGGACCATGGTGCAGTTTAAGGTCATACTGGACCATTTATGATGTATTTTATGTTTATACAAAATACTTCTTCAAAAATCTCACACTGGTTGGAGTAGTGATGAGTTCTCCATCCATCGTGATTAATGAATAAGCTCCATTGGAGTGGACCCTATGTATTGAGTAAGGTCCTTCCCATTTTGGATCAATCTTGGTGTTGGATCTGAATCTACGGATTACACACAAGAGGGGGGGTGAATTGTGTCTTTTCAAAATTATTACAATCTCTTCAATTTAGACAAATTCTGTCCACTATGCTTTTGCACGATTAAATATGCAGCGGAAAAAGTAAAAGCATGAACACACGGATGTATAGTGGTTCGGGGAACAGAAGGCCCCTAGTCCACTCCACCAACGCTCAAATCCACGAGCTTGGCGATTTTCACTATCTGGTCCTCGTTTCCACAGACCCGTTCACAACTGAGTACAGGCAGTTGACACCTTTACAAGATTCAGGCAAACACAGCCTTCCTGGTTCAAACACAAACCCACACAGCTTAGAACGAGAAGCTGATCACTCAAAAATAAAAAGGGTTTCGATAAAGAAAACACTTCTCCAGTTGTTATTCACAATTGCAACAGAATGAAATTGACAGTAGATAGATCGTTGTCTTCAGAAAATAAAAATCTGTAATCAAAACAGTTCTGAGTCGATCCAGTTGCAATAGATATTACCAGAAACTTCACAACTTCAGTAGCAATAGATTCACAACAGATAGTCGATGTAGAACACGTGAATCTGCTATCAAGATCTTCCTTCGGTAATAAAGGTTTTATACTTCTTCTCGATCACCAGAAAAGAACGCCTTTACACAGTCTCTGTTTCTTGCTCGTTAAAAGAAAAAAAATATCTTTCACACACTTTTCTGTGTATATATATATATCCGAAGTTTCCAAGATAGAACATATATATTCAAATCTGAGAAAATCTTCCGCATAAATAGATCCATGAAAATCTCCTTTAGATTCGCGATATTAAATGAAATAACAGAGCCGTTGTAACTCCCCTGAAGAATCGGCATAAAAAGATCTGTTTAAATCAATCAGTAATCCGTTGAAAATCGTCTTTGATTCAGTCAAAGTCGTACTTAAGAATCAGCTCGAAATCCGCCTAATAATCCGCTTGTTTGACCAATGCAAAAGGAAATATCGTCTGTCAAAAATATCCCGACGCCAAATGTAGGGTTGATGACGTGGCTCCAAACGTAGGGTTCACAAACGTAAGGTTCACAAACGTAAGGTTCAGAACGTAAGCTTCAGAACGTACATACTTTCTCTTCAGCATTCAAACGTAGGGTTGATCATCCATACTTTGTCTCGCTTCAACTCTTCAAAGAACGTACGGTTGATTATAAAAGTAAGATTGATGATCCATACTTTTGAGAAACAAACTCAACACTGAAAACTAACGTACGGTTTCTCTTCCATACTTGTCCAACAACGAAAACGTAAGGTTCCTTCCAAACGTAATGTTCTTCTTCCATACTTTTCAACAACGTAAGATTCATTAACTATACGTTTCAAAATAACGTAAGGTTCCTTAACCATACGTTTCTTTTAACATAAAAAGTAAACTTTTCATCCATACGTTACGTTCATCAACGTAGGGTATGAACAGTGATTCCAGTACGCGCTAAAATTGATCTCACGCTACAGTGATTCCAGAACGCGCTAAAATTGATCTTGCGCTACAGTGATTCCAGAACACGCTAAAATTGATCTCGGAATAAATGAAGTATGAAATCTCGTTGTATGAAATAAATAAATAAAATAAATTCCTGCAAAATACTCAACGAAATAATTAGTAAATAATTAAGGGTATTTGTGAGCATCAAAATCATCATAAAGAGACAGAGTATTATTTGAAATAATCTCCCCCTTTAAAAAACATTATTTTGAATTGTTTGAAAACAATACATTGCTCAACAATCTCCCCCTTTTTGATGATCACAAAACCCATAAAGTAATAGAACTAATTTAATTGCAATCTTTATTGAAAAATTAGTTTTATAAAATTTTAGAATTCTGAAAGGATTAAAACAATATTTAACTATAATAAAATTTCTCCACCATAAAAATAAATTTTCAGCTAAAAAATAGATAAAAGATAAATGTCTTCTCCCATATATCCAAATTTCTTCATAGGAAACAAATGAATTTAAATTTTGTGTTTATCCAAATTCTCCCCCTTTTTGTGATATCAAAAAGAATGAAAAATTACGGATTTGAACACATTCAATATTGCACTGAACTATAAGTAAATGCTATAATTAACTGTATATGAATAAGTGAATTTGTTATACTGGCTAACTCAATCATAAATCAATAAATAACAACAAAACAAAAAAAACAAAAGAATTTTCATTCACAAGCTGTTATATATATAAACGATTGTGATATACAGAGGAATCAAGGTTCATAGATAAGATAGGGAAAAAAAGGTGTCTATCTCCTTTGAATCGCGGTCTTGATCTCTGTAAACTGTTCTCTGAGCCTCTTCATCATCCCATCTCCTAACTTGATGATAAGATCTCTGTTCTCTTGAGTCATATGAATATCTTCAATCAAATTAACTCTGAAAAACTCCTAAATTCTTTCTTCTTTTTCAACAAAAAGAGCCAGTTTCTCTGATAACTGATTCAAAAGAATCCTAATCGGTTGCTCTCCAGATGTCAACTGATCCACTAAAAATTTCTGATTATCTAGCAAAACTGACAAAGGGGCACTATTACACTGAAGATCGTGTAATCTGTCACTCATATTGCTCATTGCTCCAGTAATTGCTTGAAATCTTCGAATCAAATCAGGTGAAGAACCTGATCCACTCACAGCATTGTTTGCAACAGACTCAAATTTATTCTCCATGTAAATCTTCATCTCAGACAAATCATCTTTCTTTACCATCTCTTATTTTAACTGATCAACAGCATGCAACATATCAGTTTTAAACAAATTTACTTCCTGTCTTGAAACAGTAGATTCTTTCAGCTTCTGAAACTTCAACTGCTCTAAGTTCAGAGAATTTCTGAGACTAACATTCTCAGATTCTAATTGAGAGATACGCTTGTACAACTCAACAACTTCTTCTTTTCTCAAATCAGGGGCACCCTGTGCTCTCTTCTCATGTCCAGAAATAGGTTGATGAGGCAGGGCAAGTGGTAAAGAATCTGCATCTGACTGTTCTTTGTCCTTGTCCTGACAAGGTTGATCCACTGAACTAGCTTTTGAAGCTTGAAACTCTTCCACTGAAAAATCTTCCTGAAGTACCTCTGTATTAGCTTCAGAAGTATGTTCATCACGAACAGTAGTCTCTCTGACTTCTACTGAATGGTCAAGAACAATATTTTCATGTAAATCTTGAGGTCGGGCCACTTTTTCACCAGGCACTGCCTCCATAAGTTGTTCTTGTGGAATTACTTTTTCAACAGCCACAGCAGCAGATTGAGGTTCTTTTTGGATTTCCGGTTGAGCTACTGGTTCCTCTATCGGTGCAGTCTGCTCCACAACAGCTTCTCTCACAAATGAATAAGAAATTACCGGTTCAGAGGATTTCAAGGCAGGAGAGATAATTTCATCATCAATTGACCTCTTCCTTCTAGATTGAAGTCCTTCTTGACTTCTCTCTTCCTCAACTTCCTCCATCTCAAAGAGAATTCTCCTTGCCACTGTACTAACCCTTGATTCTGCTTGTCCCTCCTTGGACTTAGCCGGTTGAGCCTGAGCACTCTCCGAGTCTTCCTCAGCTCCAACAGGTAAGAGTTTTCCTTTAATTGTGCTCCAGAAGTATCCTACCTTCCTCAAAGTTCCAGCATTAAAAACATTACTGTGGTGACATTTCACCCCAGCATCTACCAATCTGATCATTCCTCTTTTAGACAAAAATAAAGAAATGAACCTTCCATAAGGGAAAAAGGTCATTCTTGCTTCACTCTGACAGCAGTATCTCAGATATCTTATCATAAACCGAGGAAAATTAAACTTAATATCACACATCAGAAGATACATTATGTACATGTCAGGGTATAGGATTTTCTCCATCTCAGCCATCCTTGGTGCTAAACCAGTCTGAACAAATTTTACCAAGATTTTCTGATCGGGCTCCAAATCTTTAATAAACATCTTCTTTATCACTCTGGTTCCAAACAGAAAAGACATAATGTCTTCAGACATATGTACAGAATCTCCAATATTCCGTAAATCGAATTGAAAAACTCCTTCATGAGGGAAGTTAAGAATTTGACTTATCTCTACAGATGATATGGAAAAGTCCTTATCCTCTATTTGAGCCAATAAACTATCTTCCATATCTCCAAGGCTAAACTGAACAGTTCTAAAGAAATGTCTCATTTCTGCCTCATATAGAAACTCAGAAATTTCACTATTAAAAGCTTGCTCAAGGCTTTGAAACGACAACGCTTGCTTCAATAGTAAATTAGTTTCAAACAGCCATTCTAAATCTATGACTTTACCTTGCAGTATTTTCCGACCAACTACTTTAGGTTTCTTTGCAGCACTGCTCTCAGCTTCATCTGGACGCTTAGTCTTTGCCATTTCAACAACGATTTCTGAAGGTTCGTAAGTTTAGGGTTTGAAGATTCAGAAAAGGGTTTTGGAGCAGATGTGCGGTTTTAGGTTTTCGAAAGGGTTTCCGAAAAAGGTGAAACAGTTTAGAAGGTGAAACGGTTCTGACAGCCTTGATTCACGTGTAATCACTAATCATTACTTTTATTTAAAACAAAATAAAATTACTTATAGCGGGAAACAGAAATTAAGCAGAATTCGAAAACAGAATAAGATAAAAAAAACTATTTAAAATTAAATAAACCTAACTCCCCCTTAATAAATTCAAACCTTGTCGTGGGAAGTGGTTTAGTAAAAATATCTGCTAATTGATTTTCTGTATTTACAAATTCTAAAAATATATCCTTTTTAAACACATGATCTCTTAAAAAGTGATGTCTTATATCAATGTGCTTAGTTCTAGAATGACTAATAGGATTTTTTGAAATATTAATTTCACTAGTATTATCACATAAAATAGGTGTATTATTGAAATTTAATCCAAAGTCCATAAGAGTGTTTTTCATCCACAACACCTGTGCACAGCAACTACCTGCAGACACATATTCTGCCTCGGCTGTTGACAGGGCAACTGAGTGTTGTTTCTTACTAGACCATGATACTAAAGACTTTCCTAAAAAGTGACATGTTCCGGAAGTACTCTTCCTATCTAATCTACAGCTTCCAAAGTCAGCATCTGAAGATGAAATTAAATTAAAATCAGAGGTTTTTGGATAAAGCAGAGATTGATAAATATTACCTTTTAAATATCTAAAAATTATTTTAACAGCAGTTAAGTGGGATTCTTTGGGATTTGATTGAAATCGAGCACAAAGACATACTGAATACATTATATCTGGTCTACTAGCAGTAAGATATAACAAACTACCAATCATACCTCTATATAACTTGTTGTCCACTGATTTTCCAGTTTCATCCAAATCAAGTTTTATATTAGTACACATAGGAGTTGTAAATGTCTTGCTGTTTTCAAGTCCAAATTTCTTAAGTAAATCAGTAATGTATTTGCATTGATTTAAAACATTTCCAAAATCTTTTTGAAATATTTGAAGACCCAAAAAGAAATTTAATTCTCCCATCATACTCATTTCAAATTCTTTTTGCATTAATTCTGAAAATTCATGACAAAGAATTTTATTGGTTGATCCAAAAATTACATCATCAACATAAATTTGAACCAACAAAACATTATTTTTCACAGTTTTCTTAAAGAGTGTTGGATCTGCTAGTCCAACAGTAAAATCATTTTTCAAAAGAAAAGAACTTAGTCTTTCATACCAAGCTCTAGGTGCTTGTTTAAGGCCATAAAGAGCTTTAGTAAGTTTGAAAACAGAATCTAGTTTTTGAGAATTTTCAAAACCAGGAGGTTGCTCAACATAAACTTCCTCCATTAAATAACCATTTAAAAAGGCAGATTTAACATCCATCTGAAATAATTTAAAATTCATATAAGATGCATAGGCTAAAAGGATTCTAATGGCTTCTAACCTGGGTACAAGTGCAAAGGTCTCATCATAATCTATTCCTTCTTCTTGATTATATCCTTTAGCTACTAATCTTGCTTTATTTCTAGTTATTATCCCTTGATCATCCTGTTTATTCCTAAAGACCCATTTAGTTCCTATTACTGGATAATCATGTGGTCTTTCAACTAATTCCCAAACCTTATTTCTCTTGAACTGGTTCAATTCATCCTGCATTGCTATTAACCAGCTCTCATCATCTAAGGCTTCTTCTATGGTCTTAGGTTCTTGTTGGGATAGGAAAGCAGAGAATTCAACTATGTTTCCAAAGTTTTTTCTAGTTTGAATACCAGTCTCTAAGTCACCTATCACAGATTCTAAAGGGTGATTCTTTAAGGTTCTAGACTGTCTAGGCATTATATTCAAAGGTTCTTCAGTGTCATGTTCTTCTGAACTGGACTGAATTTCTTTTATATCATTTTCAAAATCATTCTTTAAATTCTCAAGTCTCATGTTTTCATTAGAATCAGGTTCATCTATTTGTTCTATCCTTTTCTCAAAAGGATCAGATTCATCAAATTTCACATGAACTGATTCTTCAACAATCCTTGACTTTTTATTATAGACTCTATAGGCTTTGGAGGTTGCAGAATATCCTAAGAAAATACCTTTATCAGATTTTGGATCAAATTTACCAAGATTATCTTTGGTATTCAAGATGTAAACCTTGCATCCAAAAACTTTAAAGTAATTTACTTTAGGTTTTCTGTTATTCCATAGTTCATAGGGTGTCTTTTTCAAAATAGGTCTTATTAAAATTCTATTCATTATATAACAAGCTGTATTAACAGCTTCTGCCCAGAAATATATAGGTAGGCTATATTCATTTAACATAGTTCTAGCCATTTCTTGAATAGTTCTATTTCTTCTTTCTACAATCCCATTCTGTTGAGGTGTTCTTGGAGCAGAGAAGGTGTGTTTAATACCCATGTTTGAGCAAAAGGAATTAAATTCCTGGTTCTCAGATTCTCCACCATGATCACTTCTCAATGAGATTATATTAAAACCTTTTTCATTTTGAATAGATTTACAAAAACCTTCAAATAAACTAAAAGCTTCACTATTAAATTTCAAAAAGAAAATCCAAGTAAATCTAGAATAATCATCAACTAATACATAAACATATAGTTTACCAGCTAAACTTGCTACTCTTGAAGGTCCAAACAAATCCATATGGATAAGTTCTAGAGGTTTAGTTGTAGCAACTTTATTAACAGATTTGAATGATGATTTGTGTTGCTTGTCAAGCTGACATGCATCACAGAATCTGTCATTTTCAAATTTGAGACTAGGAAAATCAGAAACTAGATGTTTCTTAGATAATTTATGTAAAGCATATATATTGCAATGACCAAGTCTTCTATGCCAGATCCAGGATTCACTTATATTAGCAGTTAAGCAGTTTACTTGTTGTTTACACAAGGAATACAAATCCAAAGTATAAACATTATCAGTTCTGGGTGCTCTAAACTTAAACAGTTTATCTTTAGAAACAGTACAACTATTGTTAGTAAAATCAACAGTGTATCCATCATCACAGAGTTGAGAGATACTTATCAGATTGTGTTTTAACCCTTGTACATAAAGTACTTTGTTGATTGAGACTGTCTCTGGATCTCCAACTGTTCCAATACCAATAATCTTTCCTTTGGCATTGTCACCAAAGGTGACAAGTCCTCCTTCCTTTCGAGCAAGAGAAGAGAAATTAGCTGAAGTTCCACTCATGTGTCTTGAGCAGCCACTGTCCATATACCATATTTCTTTCTTTCTTTGGTGACCTGCTACCTCATCAGTTTCAGCCATGAAACACATATTTGCTTTTAAATTGGCTTCCTCCTTCTCTGAGCTTGATTCAGAAGAATTACTTGAGTCTTCAGAAACACTCCAAGTAGCTTTCATAGATTTCTTGTCTTTCTGCTCATAATCATCTCTTTTGAAAAATTTCTTCTTCTTTGTATCTTTCAATTTTGGGCAATCCGGTCTGATATGTCCCATATTTTTGCATTCATAACATCTCACTTCCTTGCTATCCTTTTTGAAGGATTTCTTGAAGTATTTCTTCTTACTATAGAACTTTCTGAATTTTCTGGCTAGCTGAGCCAGTCCTTCATCCGAATTTGAAGAATCAGAGCTTTCTGATTTAGCACTTACTTCTCTGTTCTTCATCTTTCTATCCTTTTGTTGAGAAGTCACTTTCAACGCAGTGTTTTCCCTTTTTATGTAGACATTATGCTCATTTACCTCATTTTGCATTTCAGCTTCGTACATCATCAATGTACCAATCAGTTCTCTCATAGTTAGATATTTATCAGAAGTTGATTGTCTGATTGCTGCAGAGATTCCATTCCATCGAGTAGGAAGTACTCTCAGTACCTTCAACGCTTGATCAGCCTGCTTGATTGGTTCTCCTAGAGCTGTTATATTATTGACAATTTCTGTCAATCTTCCATTCATCTGAGTGATGCTCTCTCCTTCAATCATTCTGAAAGTATCGAATTTTAACTTAGCAGTTTCATATCTCATCTGTCTTACATTATCTGTTCCTTCATAAGCAACAGCTATTGTTTGCCACATTTCATATGCAGTCGGGCATTGAGATACTCTGTTAAATTCATCTGGTCCTAGACCACAGATGATTGCATTCATAGCTTTTGAATTTATGTCATACTCAGCCTCTGTAGCAGCACTCCATGTATCGGGATTTTCAGGAATTTCATAGGGAGTCAGAATCTTTGAATAGACTTTGTAACCAAGATTTTTCAGATAAATAATCATACGTGATTTCCAGCAGCCATAATTATCTCCATTAAAGTAAGGTGCTCTGACAATTGACATTCCCTCTCTCATATCAGCCATGATACACTATGTATAATCTTTAAATACTTCTAGCATGATAAGACATTAAAAATAAGAAGCTCCTCCTTTGATACCAATTGTTGGATCTGAATCTACGGATTACACACAAGAGGGGGGGTGAATTGTGTCTTTTCAAAATTATTACAATCTCTTCAATTTAGACAAATTCTGTCCACTATGCTTTTGCACGATTAAATATGCAACGGAAAAAGTAAAATCATGAACACACGGATGTATAGTGGTTCGGGGAACAGAAGGCCCCTAGTCCACTCCACCAACGCTCAAATCCACGAGCTTGGCGATTTTCACTATCTGGTCCTCGTTTCCACAGACCCGTTCACAACTGAGTACAGGCAGTTGACACCTTTACAAGATTCAGGCAACACAGCCTTCCTGGTTCAAACACGAACCCACACATCTTAGAACGAGAAGCTGATCACTCAAAAATAAAAAGGGTTTCGATAAAGAAAACACTTCTCCAGTTGTTCTTCACAATTGCAACAGAATTCAATTGACAGTAGATAGATCGTTGTCTTCAGAAAATAAAAATCTGTAATCAAGACAGTTCTGAGTCGATCCAGTTGCAATAGATATTACCAGAAACTTCACAACTTCAGCAGCAATAGATTCACAAAAGATAGTCGATGTAGAACACGTGAATCTGATATCAAGATCTTCCTTCGGTAATAAAGGTTTTATACTTCTTCTCGATCACCAGAAAAGAACGCCTTTACATAGTCTCTGTTTCTTGCTCGTTAAAAGAAAAAAAATATCTTTCACACACTTTTCTGTGTATATATATATATCCGAAGTTTCCAAGATAGAACATATATATTCAAATCTGATAAAATCTTCCGCATAAATAGATCCATGAAAATCTCCTTTAGATTCGTGATATTAAATGAAATAACAGAGCTGTTGTAACTCCCCTGAAGAATCGGCATAAAAAGCTCCGTTTAAATCAATCAGTAATCCGTTGAAAATCGTCTTTGATTCAGTCAAAGTCGTACTTAAGAATCAGCTCGAAATCCGCATAATAATCCGCTTGTTTGACCAATGCAAAAGGAAATATCGTCTGTCAAAAATATCCCGACGCCAAACGTAGGGTTGCTGACGTGGCTCCAAACGTAGGGTTCACAAACGTAAGGTTCACAAACGTAAGGTTCAGAACGTAAGCTTCAGAACGTACATACTTTCTCTTCAGCATTCAAACGTAGGGTTGATCATCCATACCTTGTCTCGCTTCAACTCTTCAAAGAACGTACGGTTGATTATAAAAGTATGATTGATGATCCATACTTTTGAGAAACAAACTCAACACTGAAAACTAACGTACGGTTTCTCTTCCATACTTGTCCAACAACGAAAACGTAAGGTTCCTTCCAAACGTAATGTTCTTCTTCCATACTTTTCAACAACGTAAGATTCATTAACCATACGTTTCAAAATAACGTAAGGTTCCTTAACCATACGTTTCTTTTAACATAAAAAGTAAACTTTTCATCCATACGTTACGTTCATCAACGTAGGGTATGAACAGTGATTCTAGTACGCGCTAAAATTGATCTCGCGCTACAGTGATTCCAGAACGCGCTAAAATTGATCTTGCGCTACAGTGATTCCAGAACACGCTAAAATTGATCTCGGAATAAATGAAGTATGAAATCTCGTTGTATGAAATAAATAAATAAAATAAATTCCTGCAAAATACGCAACGAAATAATTAGTAAATAATTAAGGGTATTTGTGAGCATCAAAATCATCATAAAGAGACAGAGTATTATTTGAAATAATCTCCCCCTTTAAAAAACATTATTTTGAATTGTTTGAAAACAATACATTGCTCAACACTTGGGAGGTTTCTTTCCTAGTATCATTGGAGTTCTGAGAACTAATACCAATTCTCCCTGAGTGAATGAATGAAGACGATCTTTTTTGTTAAAATCTCGTGTTATTCAATTCTGATAGACTTTCATGTGGTGAAAAATGCACAATCGTTTCTCATATAACCGTTCCAATTCATTCAATCGCTTTTGATATTGTTCATCTATAGATGAATGATCACAAATGGCTACTCTGAGCGAAGGCAATTGAACTTCAATGGGAAAGATTGCTTCCGTTCCATATACCAATGAATATAGAGTTGACCGAGTTGCAATGCGGGTGGTAGTGCGATAAGCCCATAAAGCATGAAAGAGTTTATCAGGTCATGACCTCTTATCTTTATCCACCATCTTTTGCAGTATATTTGATAGAGTCTTGTTGAAAGCTTCTATCGGGCCATTGGCCACTGCATGATACTGAAATGAATGGTTGGATTTGATTTTGTATTCTTAATACAACTTCTTCACCAAGGATGAACAGAAGTTGGTGCCATTGTCCGTCAATATGGTATGAGGGACACCAAATCTCGTAATGATGTTAGACTTGATGAAGATAACAATGCATTTAGAACAGACGTCCTTGAGAGGTATTGCATCTGCCCATTTGGAAATGAAGTCAGTAGCAGTAAGAATGTACTTAAACTGCTTGGTCGTAGCCAAAGGGTAAGGTCCCACCACATCTATTCCCTATGTGGAAAATGGCCATGAGTATTTAGCTTTATGAAGAAACTCTGGAGGTTGATGAATGAAGTTGGAATTTACTTGGCATGAATGACACTTCTTTGTGAAATCGACACAATCTTGTATCATTGAAGGCCAAAAGTATCCAAGCCTTCGAATCTGATCAGACAGTCTATGTCCAGACTGGTGGGCACCACAGACTCCTACATGCACTTCTTTCATGAAATCCATTATCTATTCACCATCAATGCATCTGAAGAGAACTCCATCAAAACCACGTTTGTAGAGAATTTTCTCTAGGTGATCTGGGCTATCATAAAGAGTAAAACTGACAACACGTCGCCAGATTTGTTCTTTATCGGCTCTATCAGGTGGAAGTGGTCCATTTTGAAGGTATTCCCTGATATGTGACATACATCCTGTAGTATGACCATACGGTTCAGGAATGGGAATAATTTCATTAATTTTCTCTGTTCTGATTCGAACATAAAGTGAAATTGCACAACGTTGGGAAATACAGATGGTTGTCTCCTCCCGATTTGGATCTTCCAGAGTTGTGGCTATATTAGCCAGTGCATCAGCTTGATCATTTTGTGATCTTTGGACATAAGAAAATGTCGGTTCCGAAGGGAATTCTGCCATTAACTCTCTGATGTAATCATACAAAGGGATTAGTTCTTCTTTTTTGATGGCATAATCCCCATTTACTTGTTTGATTACCATGTCTGAATCACCTTTCACCTTTAAGTGATTCACTTGTGCTTGAAGCGCTAATTCCAAGCCGACGATGAGATCTTGGTGTTCAGCTTCATTATTGGTACCACCTTCCCACAAAAAGAAGGAATAAGGTAACAGTTCCTTTTCTGGAGAAATGAGCACAATTCCTAAGCCAACTTTGTTGAATATAGGATTTTCTATTTTCCTCCCTGTTGGACTTCTGGAAGCACCATCAAAATAGATTTCCCATGCCTGAGGACTTTCTTGAAAAGAGAAGACTTCCTCATTAGGGAGTTAAATATCTGAAGATGTGACTTCCACTGGAGGGTGTTCATCCAGGAAATCAGCCAGAGCTTGACCCTTTATCACCTTTTGAGACACATACTGAATGTCAAATTGCTTCAAAATAACTGCCCACCTTGCGAGACATCCTGTAAGAATTGGACGACTAAGGATGAATTTGAGCGGGTTATTGCGAGATACCAATTGGACCTCGTGATGTTTCAGGTATTGTCTCAACTTCTAAACTGCAAAGATTAATTCCATGTAGCACTTCTCAATACTTGAATACCAGGTTTCTACTTCAAGCATAGTTCTACTGAGATAGTAGAGGCTTCTTTCATTCCCAGCATCGTTCTTTTGAGCAAGAAAGGAACCCAATGATCGCTCTAGAGATTTCACGTAGAGGATACGTGGTCTTACATCAACAGGTGGCATAAGTACCAGTGGACTCAAGAGGTATTTCTTGAGAATATCGAATGCTTCTTGATATTCTTCAGTCCACTGGTAAGTGACTCCCTTCTTCATCAATTTGGTGAAAGGTAAACTTTTGCCTGCTAAATTGGAGATGAATCACCAAATATAGGCTAGTGTCCTTGAAGTCCTCTTAATTATTTAAAATTTTGAGGAGTTGACATACCAAAGATTGACTTGGTCTTCTCAGTATTGACTTCAATACCACGATGACATAAAACAAAGCTGAGAAATTTTCCTGTGGTTACCCCAAAAGCACATTTTAAGGGGGCCATCATCAAATTATGTTGTCGAAGCTTGAGGAATATGACTTCCAGATCAGCCAAGTGATTAGAATGTTGTTTGGATTTGACCACCAAATCATCCACATAACATTCAACAAACTTCCCTAAAAAGGGATTGAAGATACGATGCATGGCACACTAATATTTTGCACCTGCATTCTTTAGGCCAAAGGGCATTACCCGGTAGAAAAACACACCCTGAGGGGCTCTGAAGGCCGTGGATTCCTCATCTTATGGGGATATTCGGATATGATTATATCTGGAATATCCATCCATGAAGGAAAGTGCTTCATAGCCATCTTTTGCATCAATTAAAAGTTCTGCAATCGGAACTGGGAAATCATCCTTAGGACAATGCCGATTAAGATCTCTGAAATTGATGCAAACTCTAATTTGTTCATTCTTCTTCTTTATAGGGAAAATATTAGCCAACCACTTGGGATAATGAACTTCTCTGACGAAGTTAGATTTGATAAGATTATCCACTCCAGCTTCAATTTTAGAAGCATAAGTTGGGTGTGTTCTTCTCATGGCTTGCTTAAATCCTTGATGTTCTTCTTGTAAATCCAAATGATGAGTAGAAACATCATGATCAAGCCCGGTCATCTCTGTATAGTTCCAAGAAAATATATCTCTATTTTTCTTTATAAAATAAATATACATCTATTGCTCTTCAAGAGTCACGACCACACTGATTAAAGTGGGGTGTGGATCTTTTTTTGTACCCAGATTTATTTCTCCGAGTTTATCCATAGTGGTAGAGATACCCTCGTCAAATGATGGAGGAGAATCTCTGATATCTTCCTCGTTTTCTTCATCCTGTATTATTTCTTTCATTTCTACTTTCATAATAGATGATAAAGCAGAATTTTCATGATCAGAAGAGATGTCAAAATTTGCATATCTTGAAGAAGAAGCTTCCATTTACGAACCGATTGATGATGATGGGTCTTCTTTGGGTAGTAAAGAGGATATGATGGATGGAGAATCGACATAATTTTTCACCTCTGTTGTTGCTATAACTTCTTCAAGCCTAATTGTAAAAGTATAGATTCATTGGTTTTCAGCAGATGAAATGAAGATGTCACCATTTTTGCTTTCATTACTGCTTGGTGGGTTACTACTTTCTCCCATGTTGTCTGGCTTGATTGCTGTAACTGAAATTATGGATATTTCTATAAGAGTATTTTGATTTCAGTCTATCTTGTCAATTTGACTGATAGGCAACACATAATCTGTAATCACATGTGTAAATGGATTTACTGGAATCTTCTCCAAACCATATGGAGCATTAACTTTGGTTATCTCCTTTGTTGTGGATTTATCCCTATCCTTCATGTGATAGAATTCCGCCTCAATGTATTGAGACTCACATGTCTTGAATGGGGCCTTATCACCAAACAATTTCCCAACTTGACCATCAAAATAATATTTGAGACATTGATGGTTGGATGAAGGGATAACCACATGTTGATATAGCCAAGGTCTTCTAAACAAGATGTTGAAGGATGAGTCTTGATCACCAACCATGAAATCTGAATTGGATACAAGATCTCCAAACTGAGTTCTGAGTGTAACTTCGCCCTGTAGTTCTTGTTCATTTTTATCATATCCTTGTAACATCATGGTAGAATGAGATCAATCAGATTCTATGACGCCCAATCGAAGAAGTGTATGAATGGGCATGAGGTTGACTCCTAAACCATTGTCAATGAAATCTCTTCAAGTGTCTGCACCATTGACCTTTCCAGATAAGTAAAAAAGTCTAATATTCCCAAGCACAACATCATCTTCATCTTCATCAGTAAAAGATATTATTTCATGGCATTCTGCAGGATTATTCTCTATGTGATAGACTTCAGTTGCAGCAATTTCAGTTTCAAACTCCCGAGGAATTGACAAAGCCTTGATGAGTGCTTCCTGAAGATCTTTTGATAGATTTAGAGCATCCAAAATTGATAACTTGGCTGGGACTTGGGCCAAGTGTTTCAATACATCATATTTTTTACCCAGAGGTCTGCGTTTCCCAACAAGAATATGTGGTTTAGCAGGTACCTTGGAAGCAGATGTTTTAGAAGTTGATGCATATTGTATCGGGATAAGAGTTGGCAATATCACTAGGTTCTGGAAGATTAGTCCGATTAGATCCATTTACTTGCTGAGAGGAATAATATAGAACCTTCAACCGGTCTTCCAAAATAACTGTTCCAGGACTGTATTTTCTATTGGTAGAAGAACTTGCTTGTTCTTGCTGAGCTCGCTGAAGGTCTCTACCATGAGTTTTTTCTACGTACACAGTTCTAGCAGGGGTAGAATTGGAATAGTGGCTTCTGAAAGACCTACGTCTTCCCCTGTATCCTAAGCCTCTAGAACTTCCTCTGATTCCCTTGTTTGATACATGGAATTCAGGATCATTGAAATCGAAACTGAGACTGGCATATGGATCTATTAATTGAAACATATTAATAGAACCGAATATTAATTTTTCGTCTGATGAAGACTCTGCCTGATTATCCTGTTTAGGTTGTGCCGTTTGGTGGGGCGGTGCCCATGGCTTTGAAGTAGATGGGATGATGTCTTCCAAAGTCAAAAACAACTTAGGCTTTGACACATACTCATATTCTTATGATTCTTTATCTTTCATTGAATCATGTCGTTTCTTTGAGGACTTTCCCTCTGATAAAGAGGATTTTGCCGCAACATTCATGGTAGAAGACACAATCGGTTTCTTTAATCGTGTTTGAAAAATAGCATGAGTTCGGTTGATTGTCTTTCTATCCATCCAATCTCATACTTCTGTGCATTTTGGCTTTTGACTTATTACCATTCCCCTTCCTCCTCTGGAACTGTAGCAGTGACACAAGCCACCTGGGCTGAAGAGCCTTTCAGTTTGACTTGTCCAGAGTCGACCATATTTTGCAGGAGGTCATTGAAGACAAAACACTCCTGGATGGGATGCACCAACATTTTATGAAAGGGGAAATAATTGGGATGGTCTTCAAATCCTTCCTTGTTTTGCCTCTTGGGCTTTGGCAGCTGAACCAAATTATTCTCTAGGGCCGAAATGAAGTAACCAGGAACTTGTTCATTTCAAAAAGAGTATGTTTTGCTCTTCAGATCCTCAAATTGTTTTCATCATTGATCTCTTTGATCATCTGGACGAAATATCCTTTGTTTTTGGCGCTCAAGAGGTGGAGCCCTACGAGAAGATGAAGGTTTTGAAGGAGAAACATGTACAGGTGCTTGTTTAAGCATAACTGTAGTAGTTTCTTCTTTACCCAATCTCCTTCCTAGAGCTGATGGAATTACACGAGATTTATCCTTAGCCTGTATAAGGGAATCTTCAATCTGCTGAGCGATTGAAGTAAGGTCTCGAAACCCTCCTGTGTATTTCACAGGGATTAACGGCGTGTGTAACTCATCACACAAATTTTCCACATATATTGGCAACAATTCTTCTTGAGGGAGTGCTAATCTTAGGGAATATGTTAATCCATTCCAGCGAGCAATGAAATATGAGATCCTTTAATTCTCCCTCTGGTTACAGTTTGTAAGATCAAAAACTGTTGTCTTTGGAAAAGTTGAGCTGAACTGAAGAAGTAATTGTTGACAGAGATCTTCCCATATAGTAATTGATCGGGGTTGCAAGCTTGTATACCAGAAAAAGGATGGTACTTTGACGATCCGTATGAAGAATCTTTGTTTTACAGCTTCTTGCTGCTCAGGAGTTCCCATCATAGGATCACAACAAGACACGTAATGCGTCAAATGCTGTTCAGGGTTGCTTGATCTACTGAAAATAGGGAATACAGGGTTTCCAAAACTGGATGGAGGAGAGATTGAATCTACCCATTCAAGGTAAACTTTCTTTTCTGGTTGAACCTGTGCACATTTCCCATCCATAGTTTCTAACCGAGCTATTAATGACTCAATAGTAGTAATAAAATTTTGAGAAACATCCGGTTGAACATGGACTTGGGTAGGTACAATGACTGGAGGTTGGATAGATGTGGTAGTTGGTGCTGCAACTGATGTTAGCACTGCCAACTATTGTTGCACTTGACCCGTAGGATTAGACCTATGAGGGTGTACTGATAAAGGAGGATATTCTTGATCCATCTCAGTAGCTGCAACAAATTCCTTTGGCTGACTGACTCCAGCACGCTTAAAAAAAAGACTACTTTGAAGTAGTTCTGCATTCAACCTTCTCAATTCCTTCATTTCTTCCTCCTGTTGTGCAAACCTTTTCTCTAGTGAGAGAGGTTGGCCTTCTCCAGAGGAAGGATATGTAACCTGATTCTTTCCCCTCCATTTGTTGGATCTTTTTTGGAGAGGGGGAAATGGGTTACTCGAAGGATTACCTAGGTTTTGAGTAACCCTTTGATTTCGTGTACGCACACTTTCTTCATTTGGGTCGGTGCGTACATCTTCTTGAGCAGGAACCTCTTCATCTGAGTCCCCTGAGTGAGCCTCATCTGGTGGATCAGCAACAATGGAATTAATGAAATTGATTAATTCATAACGCATCACATCTCTTCTATCAGCATTTCAGTGATATTTTCTTCTTCCATGTCTTTGATGAGACATTGCCTTTTGTTGATTCGATCCCTCATGAACTTCTTGACGAACCGTAATTTGGAGAGAATCTCCTGAGAATTTGTCTCTTCATTCTTCTTGAGGCTTCTTCCCCAATCGAGAAAAGACTGAATTTATCTGAGGAGGGGATTAATGATTGGAAAAAGTCCCAAGTCCGGTGGACTAGGGCTGTTCCTACTGTTCCCACCCAACTCCTCGAATCTTATTTGTTGATTCTGAGGGTTGGTTTAAAAGATCTTCCAGTCTGTCAAGTCGGGGTGGCTATTGACATACTATGTCTGAGACTTTCTAAAAATCTCTCCTGATCTTGCGAACCATAGTCCGGAAATTAGCTGGATGCATTAACCTGTATCCACTTTTATCACCAGGTTCAGAAGACCGTTGGATGATTTCCAACACTTTTGTCACTTGATGTTGTGCTTGCTCCATATGAGAGGCCTGTTCAATATTCTCGTTTGATTGATGCAGGAGTAATTCAAAAACTTGTTCTCTGTATTCTTGATTTTGAGAGGAACTAGTTGAAGCATGTTCTTGTGAAAGCTTTTGATTACAAACAAATCCCACTGACTATGGCCGTCCATGGGCAATAACATTGAATGAGACCATTTTCAGCGGGCTTTGTTGACTGGAGAGCATCATGAAATGCAGTTCTCCATGAACACCCCATCCTCTAACATGAATACCAGATGGGGCATTGGAAATTAACTGATGCAATCTTCTTAGTGCGCCAAGGCATGAATGTTAAAGGGCTCTCTACTGCTTTTCAGCCTTCGGCTATTGAGGGACTGATAGAGAAGCCAAATCAATCTAACGTTGTAACCCTTCTATTATCTTAAGATGATTTTCATATTCTTCATAAGATAATACTTTCTTTTTCAACTGATAAATAGTTTTCCATATGTTGATACGAATATCAGGAATTCCATCTTCCGTCAACTTTTCTGGAATGTCATACTGAGAGTTAGCCAGAGGCCAAAACATGACTAGCCCTTCACCTTTCGCCAGTTGTTTTCTCATGTTCAGCATTTCCTCTTTATCATTTGATGAAGATTATTCTACCAGATATGACCACAGTTGGTGTTTCCTTGTTTCTTCATTGGATTCAAGAAGATTTGTAGAGAAATCATCGATCAATCTAGAAGATTCATGAATTAGGGGTGGTTCGAAGAATGACCTACACCCTGGGCTATTTTCTGATTGAGAAAGTATTTCACCTGCTAGAGATGAAGCATCATACATGACTGGTTTCTCATTTTTCAAGTTCCTCAAGATAAGAGGGTTTTCTTGGCACTACATTGTCCACTGGAGAATTTTCTGGGTAATGTGCATCACTACTGCAGAGAGGCAGCGAAATTCATCATCATGGGGAGGACCACCCTGGTGGGTTACAACAAAAGATGAGATCTCTTGCTTCTTGGTCTTCTAACCACACAGAGGGTTTTTGTGGCTCTCATTTGAATATGAAACTTCAAGATCGACTGAATTGTCATGAAGCAAGCCTTCATGAGGAAGTGTCTGTTGAAGACCTTCGGAATTAATCTTCCCACTATTGGGAAATGAGGGAGTAGAATATTGAATTCCAACAGATAACTGTCTGAGGGCTTCAAGAACTCCAGCATCGAGTAAGGCCTTGTTACATATTGGCTCTTGATATCTTGACTATGTTGGGCAGGTCTTTTTCATAGAAGCCTTCTGACTCGCCTTGGAAACCACTTGTTAATGAAATTGGTTGCTCTGAGCAGGTGTATGTGCCTGACCAGGAAAGATGGTCAGATTAGGCTGACAATCTCCACTCAAATCAGGTGTGTGTGCCTGAATTGGTTGTCTGTATGATATGGGGGAGAATGCCCCACAACCCTCTTGGAGTAGAACAAATTTGTGTGTCTGTTATGGAGTGAATTTTTGATGTGTCACTCCACTGGTAGAGATAGATTTATGTGTCTTTCCCTGAGATGCTGCTGAAGCTGTTATAATATCCTGGCAGGCACCCCGAATATGAGCAGGGATTTTCTTCTTCTCTTTCACCATTGATAGAATATGCTTGGTGAATTCAGCTGCCGGAACGGGGATATACGTCCAATCCGGGCTTGGAGTAGGTTTATGTGTCTTTTCCTATCCTCCTTTTCCTATCAGTGAATCCTGAAAGTACTCAAGTGTAGGGAAGAGAGTTGAGTATGACTCATATTTGTTATCGGGCTTTCCGACTAACTTCTCCTAATGCTACCAAGCAAGACTATTGGTAGTCTTGATTAATACTAGAAGGTGTATGTGCCAGCTGATTACACTTCGCCGAACGTAGTTGACGAGATCCATCATATGTAGTCAGATGAGCCTGCTGACTAGATGATGATGTATAAACAAGTGTATGTTCCTGTATATAATACTCCGCCGGAATTTCCTGACGGGATTGGTGTGCTGCTGCCAGACAAGTCTGCTGGACAGTGGAATTAAAACAGGCAGGTGTGTGTGCCCGCTCATTGCTTGCCACCAAGTTAGGTTGGAGGAATTCTCCAGAGATGGCAGAGATGAGAACATACTCACTGTTGACCGGATTCCGCCTTTGGCGGTTCATCTTGCCTGCTCGGGTTCGAGGAACCTAAGCCAAATTCCTGGAGTCGGTACCGTCATCATGTTGAGGGTGCACTATCACACGAGTTTGGCGGCGATTGTTGATAGGTGCCCTCAAGAAGGACTCCTGATTCTTTGAATTAAGTCCCTGAGGGACCTTCTCATTCACCTCCCTGGAATTTGGGAGTGAATGGTGATTGCGTTCAGGGGATAACGACCAGAAACAATTGGAGACGGTAGTCAGCACCGCCTGCTTCTTGATCACTGGTCGTCGTTTTCCGGACGACCGGTGTTAGTTGTTCACTTGGTGGGCTTGTCAGGAAACCTCCAGAGTTGGGATGGTACTATGTTGATGGTACTCCTTAACCACTGCATTTGATAACCAGTGTTGAAGACGCTGAGTAGGTGATGTCATCCTCAGAGCGAACGACGATCCAGCAGGAGTAGCAGCACTGGCATTTGCAGCAGCAGTATTCACTGGTGTGAACTTGAGAGTATCCATTTTGGAAATGCAGAAGATCTTGGAAAAGAGTTCCTTTTTTATATAAAAGACGTAATCAACATAAATTCAGCCACTACATCTTTTGTATGAGCACATATTTCAATGATTGTTTTTGTTGGCCCTCTCATTGAGTTTTAAATAGGGGCCTAAGAAATAGGTAAAACATCCTTTTAACTTGTTTAAGGATTCACGTCGGGTTCACCATTTTTATTTCCCTCGGAATTCGGGGATGACCTCCTTGATGGGAGGTTCAAACGTTCCGATCGGTTTCTAACGGGTTTGTTTGTAGAACCGGAAACATCCAATGATTCCACATCCATATGGACCTACATTCCAAAGGTAAGTGCTCATTATTTGTGGACTGATGAGGCTTAGGAATTTGTATTGGTCGATAGGATGGGAGGTCAGACTCATCACACCTTTTTGAGGGGAATTATTTTCTACTCCGTGACTCTCTTTATAGATTTAAGTTATGTTCGTGAATCCTTATTACATTACCAAGTATAAAATGAGCTTTCCTTTAGATATGACAATCAATGATCAACATGTAGGAAATATAGAGAATCTTTTGATGTATTCGAGGTTCTTCATTGATAGAGAATCATCTATATTTGTTAGAGATTCTTAGTCAATGGTATCCTTTGATACATAAAAGTCTCTTGGTCATTATGATGACCATACTGATTTTAAATCCACTTAGTGGGGCACTTGAAGTTTATTGTCATTCAGAAGGACATGGATTATTTCAGAGTTGGGATCAAACACACAGATGGGCTACCTACATATCCTTTGTTTAGAAAAGGAATCAGAACCCACGTAGTTCGAGTAAGGGAGTATGATGTTTATGATTGATGGCTCAAAGAAGGATGTCATAATTAATTTTACACTCTAAGCTCACGTGAATCATGCTCGGTGTGAGAAACAAGAGGTATTGGTAAAAATCAGACAATTTTTACATGAAATATGCAATCATAAGAAATAAGGTGGGACTTATGTATGTATGAATGCCCAGATAAATGAAGATTTGGATTTAATTTTGGGAATAAATCCAGGAACAAGGTCTATAAAGGTATATGTGCTTCATGGATATTTGAATACTCTAAATTGGGGCTTACTTCTAAACAGGAGGCCCAAATTAGGAGAGGACTTATGATTGGGTTTTTTACTCCTGAGAAGGAATCCCAGATCAAAGGTAAATTACGACTGGTTAATAGTAATTAAGACTGGGGATTACTCTTGAAAAGGAATCCCAGGTTAAGAGACTTGAAAAATTAAGGGACTTGGGGAATCCTTCTCAAGAGGATGCCCATATTTGAGACTGGGGCTTACTCCTGAAAAGGAGGCCCAGGTTAATGGAGTTATGACTGGGGATTACTCCAGAAGAGGATGCCCATATTTGAGACAGGGGATTACTCCTGAAAAGGAGGCCCAGGTTAATGGAATTATGGTTGGGACTTACTCATGAGTAGGATTCCCACATTAGGGGACTGGGGCTTATTCTTGAAAAGGAGGCCCAAATTAATGAGGACTTGGGGCTTATTCCTAAGGTGGATGCCCAGATTTGAGAATTATGACGGGGGATTCTTCCTTAAAAGGAGGCCCAGATTTGAGAATTATGACTGGGGCTTATTCCTGAAAATGAGGCCCAGGTTAATGAGTTCTCTCATCTTAATGGATGAGGTTGAATGAATGAAATCTCAGTCTTTAGTGACATAAAGATGTGTAAATCACTAGGTTTTGAGAGATATTCCATATAATTCTTTCAGATAAGGAAGTAAAATCAATAAATCATGCCATAAATGGCTTTAGAGAGTGTCTTGAAGACTGAATCCTGAATAGGAGAGGTGGAATAACATAAGAGGGGTGAAATGGGCAAGACGGACACCCAAAAATGTATGGGCTGCAAGTCCTGGCAGGCACGCGGGTACTGCGTGGGCACGCAAGTTTGGTCGCACAGGTATACCTGCGCGACACATGGGTACTTGCGCGGCGGTTAACCAGCAGGGTAATACTTGAGCGACTCTTGGTTAAAACCTTTATAATCCTCTTGATGTTCTTCCAAAATAGGGGCGCACAAGTTCTATTGAAGGAGTAAGGCGGCACACAAGTGTGGCCATTTCTCTTAAGGGCTGCCCACTCAAGCACAGAAGTGTTGATGAGTTTCAACAATTAGGCCTTCCTCTCCCTCTTTAGATCTTCAGTTCTAGGTAAGAAATTACCTTAGAAGTGTTTCAGATGCTTTGAGAAGAGACTAGGGTGTCAGGAGCATAAATTTGAGTTTCTGAAAAAATTCCTCCTCGAATGGGGGGACCACAGGGTCTATTTATAGGCTGGAGAAGACCCGGGCGGTTATCATTTAGGTCGCGCAAGTCACTTGCGCGACCCTTGTGCAACATTCTTCTTATTCCTTCCTTTGTCAATTTTTGATATTTGTCCAAAGGTTGAATCACCTTGAGCTCAGATATTCCCCTTTTCCAATCTTTAGATTCTGTGACGAAAGGAGGGTCAAAAAAATTGAATGGAAGTAAGTAAATAAAATAAGTATACATAAATATAGTAAAATTATAATGTCATATATTTCCTAATTATTTATTATATATACTTTATAATAATTCTTGAATGTTCAATGTGGAGAATGAATCTCATGGCGTTGTGGAGACGATAAGTCGTACATATGCACGAGCGACGATATTATTCCCAAAAAATATTAATAGCATTGAAGTGGACAGTGTATAATATCTCAAAATTAATATAATGTTATAATAATAATATATAGTAATTATTTACACCGTTATACCCATCCATGTATGGTAGTGTTGGCAAACTGATTACTCCATGACGTGCATATGGTTAACCGTACGTATGTACACATAGTGATTTCATTTTTCATTTGATGGATAGATGGTAAATTAATGTTGTTTCATATTAATAATAACATAAAAGTATATTGTCGATACTGATTTTATTAATTTATAATTAAACAACTAATGAGGAGGAAGTATAAGAAGAAAGAAAATTGAATGAACCGGTAGAAGATATTATCTCTTCCTCGATGTGCCTCGATTAAATTTCTTCTTATGGCACTAGAGTTAGTCTTTTTAGAAGACCAGAACCTCTATAATGTTACTAGGAAATTTTATAACAGAAATGGTAATATTTTTTACGTGATTGAAGGCTCAAAATATAGTGAATAGGAGAGGGAGGAGGTTCCCTTTTATAAGAGAGGAGAGGGTCACTTTAAGAAACTCTCAAAATTTTAATTTATTATAAATTAAATTTAGATTAAAAATGGTCCAAAACTTATTTAATTAAAATAAAAGATCATGTGGGTTCAAATAAAAAAAATCCAATAATTTTAAAAGAAGTTTTTAATATATTATATCCTTATATTTTTTGTTTAACCCTTATTTTATCTTTTTTAATCTTATCGTGATATCATGTTATTTACACATTATGGGTCAATGTAATTACCATATCATGTCAAAAAACCCAAAAAAGTTATTTATGACATATTTGGATTTATATTAAATATTTGGGTTAATCTTATATATTTAAAAATTTAGTATGATTTAGTAAACTATTCTATGTTTTAAGTTATTAATTATGTCAATTTTGGGCACAATTCATACTTTATTTTTTAAAAAATTCATAACAACCTCATTCCTTCTAAAAAGGAATTAATGCATTTTTAATATGTCAAATTCCTTCATAAAATTAGTGGATATAATCAAAATGTTAAAAATAAATTTATTTTAATACTTATAAATTCATTTATTTGAATTTTTAATTAATGGGGAAATCACTACATTAAAATTATGTCATAAATAAATATATTTATCTAATGTCTAAAAATTATAAATAAAATACCATGATGCATTAAATTGTTTTATATTTTTAATTAATATTTATAAAGATAGAGATTAGTTACATACTCCTATAATAAAATCTATTTAGTAAAGGATATATGTCTATGTTATAATTATCTTCCCTTTAAATTAATTATTTTAAAATGTCATTTTCACATCCATGTGAATCCATGGGATCCCAAAATCAGACCAGGGATTACCATGGTCAGAAATATCTCATCCAATAGTATTGGGACATATTTTACGGTGGTTTTATACTATTAAACTAATATTTTTACCCTTATTTACCATATTTACCCTTTAACCATGGTAAAAATATTAATTACTAAAGTTACTATTCATAATGTCCAAAAATAAAAGATACCTATTTACACAATTTGAACCTTATGATTCCAAATATGGAATCCATTTTTCCTAATTCAAAACATTGAAGTTTAAGTAATTAAGTTAAAATTAATTCTCATTGTAAAAACTAAAACAAGGGTTTCTAAGAAGTAATAACTATAAAAAATATTCACATGTGTTTATGTCCAATATAAAAGTGAAATTACTTCCAATGATCGAAATTGGTTTAAATGATCAAAACATAATCCAATTTTACTTTAAAACCTTTTTAAAATATCTTCTAACTATATAAATAAATTAGGTAAAAAGGCAGTTTCGAATTAAAATACAGTATTTTACACTATTCATTAAATTTTTTATTTTATTAGAAAAAAACAAAAAATTAAAAAAAGTAAGTTTCTATGTCTCTATTCCAAATAAGAAGTTTATTATGTCAAATTTAACTTATAAAAGTTTCAAAATATAGAAATAAAATGGGTGTGCCACCAATAGGTGGAAAACCTACATTTTTTGAAAAATACATCTTTTATCTGAAAAATAGATTTTATTCTCATATCATGTTCTAGAAAATGTGTAAGATGAATCCTAATTTTATATAAAATTAAAAATGTGGTTAACAATATTCATAAATTCTTGTTTTTATCCCATTAAACAATAATATTTTAACAATATATCATTGTTTAGTGAAACTCGGTTTTGCGTACAACACAAGCTATCAAGGAAAAGAACTCTTACATGTAACACAAGCCATGTCAGTGTTTCATGTAGTGAAATATTTATTTGGTGTTTTGTATAACATAATCCAAACATTTTCCATTTATACATCAATCAAAATCTAGACTCAATGTTGCATGAAATGAATTATATCAAAATAACATGAAATTGTGTGTAACACATGCCTAGAATTGTTTTACGTATAATTTAAGCTAATACAGTGTTACATATAGCACAATCTAATTGGGGTGTAGCATACAACATAAGAAATCAAAGAAAATAAAAAATAATATTTCGCATAAAATCTTGGGGTGTTACATTCTACCCCCCTTAAAATGAATTTCTGTCTCGAAATTCATCAGGGTTATAAATGGTTTACTACTTGAAAGTTTATTTTATAAAAACCCACACCATAAAATGGGATACTAAAACATCATTTAAAAAAGGAATTTTACAAACATTGAAGTTACCCAAAGTTACTCATCACTAGGATTCCACATAAGAGAACATAAGTGGTAAGTGAAAACATGGATATGGAAGGGAAATCAAACCATCACGTTCTGATAGATAATGATAGAGAATAAGGTTTGAAGAAAGTTAACTACCAGAAATCCATAAATCTTCAATGATTTAGGGGACCATCAGATTCATTTCATAAAGAAGGTACTAGGATAAGTTTTTTGGTTTCAAGATCCTTTTTCTAAATTTGGTGAATTTTACAGGAGGAGAAATACTTACTTGATTTTGGTGCAATATCACTATTGGTTGTTCCTTAAACAATTCCACTTCATCTCTTATTTAAAGATATGAAGTTTAATTTTTCATTCATGAGTTGTTAGAAAATCATGCGGTTGAATGATAGGTCATTCTATAAGTCTCAACAAAATGATATCACAAGTAATTAAATATACATTAGTCTATTTATGGTGAGAATAATTGTATATAGTTCCAAAAAATGGACTTATACTTCCTCTATAAAACAACTTAAAAAAATATAATTAATTTAAACTAAACCGGGAATTCATTTAGGCTAGTGGTAGGTGATAAAGGCTTGTCATACATCATTTTTGGGTTCGATTCCCATATCCTTGTCATGCGACAAGTTGAAACCCATCTTGTTGGTTGTCTTTGTTCTAAAACTATACAATTATAACATTACAGAAATAATATTTAAAAAATGTTTTATCCATAAACAATAATATCCTATGTTCAACTTAATCCATTCCAACCATTAGGATTATCCAAAATAATTCTGTCCAATCTCACAGTACAAAAAAAAATTAAAAGAAAGGTCATATAACAAGCATGTGAATACCATTATTTATCCCTATAAGATATATCTGGTTGGTCACATATGAAACATTTGAATGGCTTCTTCATTCATTCTCTTGAGTCATGGTAATAACCTAAATTACCATATATCCTTATTGAAAACATTAATGTTTCCTTATTCCAAAACGTATTGGATATATTCCTTAAGTACCAAAAAGTTGTATACTTCATCCATGATATCATAACCCTCTTATCAACAACTCCATAGTTAGTTCCCAAGAAACTAGAATCATCCAATTTTCTTATTTAAATCCAACATATCCTTATCCATGCAACATTATCTGAACATACAAGACATCTTAAGGGTTATCTTGCCTTCAATCATGTTTTCTACAAGTATATCACCATACCCTTAAATCACTTTTTGGATCCATATAAATATTCAATATATCCTTTATAATCCTTAATGAAAAACTTGTACTGAAAAAACATATATATTTCATGATTCATATAAAATATTCTTTGAATTCCAAAACATATACACCTCAATCATTCAAATTTATTCTTAAACCATTACTCCAAATACATCATCTTTATTTTTAATAATATATGAATAATGTATTAAGGTTTATCTACATAAATATTTATAGGTTTAATGTAATCAATAATGGAAGAACATCACATACCTTTCACATATCATTTACAATATCTTTATCCTCAGCAGTATGACCAATACTCATAATATCTTCATGATTCTCATCATGATATTTCCACTTAGGAAATAGATCTTCGTATATCCCATAATTTCCACATTTGAAACATTCAGTAGTTAACTATGCTCTATGTAGTTCTGGATATTGACAAAGATTAGAAAGAAAAGTGTGAGAAATACACATCAATGATTAGAAACACATAAGTAACGTAAATTACTTATAAAATTTCAATATATAATATATTCAGTTTAACCATAGGTTAGTCAAGATTATCACAAAAATAGGTTTGTAACCTATGCATTACTTATCCTTAGGACATACCTAGAGATATCCTTCGGAATATCTCTAGGGATCTCACTAATGTTTTTGCATCCTAGTTTCCAATGGTTGACTAAAATTTCACTCTAATACAAACTGTAGAGACCATAGATTGATGTACATGTAAATTTCATTAATTTTGAGGAATACATAATACAAGACACAAGAAGACACCAAAATACCATATTATTTTAGTTTATTTGGAAACTCAGAACAGAATCATATAACTTGTTGAAATATCTTCAAAATCTCCCAAAAAGTTCATCCCCTTTAATTTTCCTATATAAAACCTTGCTTTATATCCTGGAGAAAAGAAAACATAAAAAGGGGGATCTCAAATTCTCATTAATGGTAACCATTGAAAACATAAAACAAACCATAAACATAAGAATGTAAAAACTTGAATATAAGGTTTAAATATTAAAATCATGAGTCGTGAAATAAACCTTTGTAGTTCATAAGTCACTGATCATAAAAAATATAAACAATAAAATTGAGTTGGCATAAAACATGGGATTTTGTAAAATAAATAAGAACATAATATGATTTCCATAGTTGCCAAGACATTTCTTCCAAGACCATCATAGTGGACCAAGTCCATTACTGAACTGGGTTTACATTGTTGTACCTCTCCTACCCCTCGTAGTTTAATTTTCATGATCACAATCACTTTCTTATTTATCTAATCTTGTTTTAAGTGTTTTTGGATGATAGGAATGATTTCAGGTTTCCAAGGAATTGGGCCAAGAAAGACAGAAGGAAAAAGTGGACTGATTTCCGTCCACCGGCCAACCGGTGGATGACCACCGGCCAGCCGGTAGTGCCTGGGCAGAAGGCATTCCCTCTGTCCAGACCACCGGCCAACCGGTGTACCATCACCGGCCAGCCGGTGGAACCCAGACAGAAGAGTTTGCTACTGTCTCAGCACCGGCCAACCGGTGGCCTCCTCACCGTCCAACCGGTGGTGCCTGGGCAGAAGGCCTCTCCATTTTCCAAGCACCGGCCAACCGGTGGCCAAGCACCGGTCAGCCGGTAGAGCCAGTCAAACTAGCCGTTGGGCTTTGACCAGACTTGTCCACTTGACACCCAATGGCTCCGAAGGCCTCTCCAACGACTCCGAACACCCTAAAGGCCATTTGAGGGTTCCCCCTCTATAAATAAAGGACTAGGAAGCCCCGGAAACGTATGGTAGCCCACAGGAACATTGTTCGATCATTTGGCGAACCTCCGGTGCATTCCTTCAAGGATCCCCATTTGCTCCAACTCATTTCCACATCCAAGGATCACCATCAAAGAAGCTTGGGAGCGCTCTTCATCAACTTCATCAATCCATTGGCTCCCAAGACTTCTCCACATTACGGTTTTTCTTGTTTTATCTTTTTGAGCATCAATTTGGGTTTGTGCCTACAAACCCCCATTTCTTTTATCTTCCTTTTGTTTGGGTTTTCACACCACCTTCAAGGTGTGATAAGGTTAGTCAAGCCATCCCTTTAAAAGGCTTGAGTCATAGGTGAGCTATCCTTCACCTGTAAGAAGGCTAGTGGGTTCTTGCTCAACCATTAAAAGAAAGTTGTAATAGGTTCTAGACTACCTTAAAGTCTAGTGGGTTTCTTGCTAAAACCATTAAAAAACAAGCGGTAGTAAATCTCTCAACGGTTGAGTTGGGAGCGGAGACGTAGGCTTTGGTTTAAGCCGAACTCCATTATCAAGTTTTGTGTCTTGCCTCTTTTATTTCCGCTGCACCTTTAACTTTGTTTTAAATTCTTAAATATTTTTTAAAAGGCAATTCACCCCCCCTCTTGCCATCACTCTCCTCCTAACATTTGGTATCAGAGGAAAAATTTGAGTAATACCCTAACCGGTTTCAAATTCAAGATCCTTTGTGATGGCTTCAACTTCTTTTGCCCCCGAAGGCTATTCTTTGGGTCGTGCTCCATTCTTTGATGGAACCGACTATACTTATTGGAAAACCCGCATGACCACTTTTCTTAGAAGTATTGGCTATCCTATTTATAGAATTGTCATGCATGGTTACTCTCTCTCTTCTCCCGATGAATCCAAATGGACTCAAGCCGATATTAAAAATTTCGAGCTTGATGGAAAAGCCATGAACGCTCTTCATTGCGGCCTTGATCGTAATGAATTTAATCGAGTTTCCACATGCACTTCATCTCATGAAATCTGGAAACTATTGGAGGTTACCCATGAGGGGACCAAAAAAGTTAAGGATACTCGATTGGATATGTACCGTCAAGATTTTGAGTCTTTTACCATGCATCCATCTGAAAATATTACTGAAATGTTTACTCGTTTTACTGACGTTTGCAATGGAAGAAAATCTCTTGGAGATGATGTTTCTGCAGAGATGATGGTCAAGAAGATCCTTTGGATCTTACCAAGCACATGGGCACCGAACGTCACGGCAATCCAAGAAGCAAAAGACATCAAGAACATGCCGGTCGAAGAGCTCATCGGATCCCTCATGACCTACGAGATCACCATGAGGAGGCAAGCTGAAAAGGAAGGCAAACCGATCAAAGTTCCAAAGAACATCGCCTTCAAAGCTCAAAAATAATAAAGCTCCTCCTCCTCATCGTCTTCCTCTTCATGCGGCGATTCAGAAATGGAGAATCTTGCCCGCAAAATGCACAAATTCATGAAGAAGCACAAGAAGAAGAAATCACGCAAGGCTCAACCCAACGAAAAATCTGAGCCCGAGGTAATATGCTATGGGTGCGGCAAGAAAGGCCATTATAAGCCCGATTTCCCACTCCACAAAACAAGGGCCAAGAAAAAGGAAAAGAAAATGGCATTCAAGGCCACATGGAGTGATATCTCCACATCCTCCTCCTCCTCCTCAAGTGACAACGGTAAAAAATTCCTAATGGCATTTCATGAGGTAACCTCTTCCGACTCCTCTTCCTCTTGTTCTCCCAATTCATTCAATCATTTATCTTACGAGGATCTCCAACATGCTAGTGATCAATTGGAGGAAGGTTTTCACGAACTTTCTTCCAAATTTATTGCTTTAAAAAAGAATTTCAAAAAACTTTCTTCCGAAAAGGAACAACTTCTCAAAGAGAAGGAAGAGTTGTCCCTCAAGATCCAAAACTTTCCCGATGTTGATTCTATGGAATCAACAATCAAGGATTTAATGGAATCCCTTGCCAAATTCACCCAAGGTGAACAAAATTTAACCAAATTACTTGGTTCCCAATGCGTATCTAGAACCACCCAAGGGCTTGGCTATTCCAAGCAAGCTTCCTCTTCCCATTCTCCACCTATTTTTGTAAGGGGGAGCTCCCAATATAAATTTTGCAACTATTGTAAAAAACCCAGGAACTTAATTTATGAGTGCAATTACAAAATTGCCCGGTATGGAATTCCCAAAAACATTTTCTTTAACGATGAATTTCATAGGAGAAGACCCGCCATTAGACAAGTATGGATTGAAAAATCCCTTTTAGCGAGTCTCTCCGGGCCAAAATTTGTCTCGGTTCTAAAATCCTCCCCCCGTTGATTTGTTGTTTTTATTTAGGGGGAGTTAGGATCGTTCAAACCTTTTTGTGTTTTTTCAAAACTTTCAATTCAAATTTCAAAAATTTCAATTGGTTTAAAATCTCTATATTGTTTTTCAATCCTTTCCCTCAATCATGTTTTATGCCCCGTGCTATTTTGATAATCACAATGGGGGAGAAATTCTTGGTTGATTGGGGGAGAAATCTTTCTCTCATGCTTTGCTTTACTTTTCAATTTATCCTTTAAAGCATGCCTTTCATTTCAGTATTTTACATTGTTTGTTTTGGTGATTGTGATCATCAAAATAGGGGGAAATTGTTGTACCTCTCGTACCCCTCGTAGTTTAATTTTCATGATCACAATCACTTTCTTATTTATCTAATCTTGTTTTAAGTGTTTTTGGATGATAGGCATGATTTCAGGTTGCCAAGGAATTGGGCCATGAAAGCCAGAAGGCAAAAGTGGACTGATTTCAGTCCACCGGCCAACCGGTGGATGACCACCGGCCAGCCGGTTGTGCCTGGGCAGAAGGCATTCCCTCTGTCCAGACCACCGGCCAGCCGGTGGAACCCAGACAGAATAGTTTGCTACTGTCTCAGCACCTGCCAACCGGTGGCCTCCTCACCGGCCAACCGGTGGTGCCTGGGCAGAAGGCCTCTCAATTTTCCAAGCACCGGCCAACCGGTGGCCAAGCACCGGTCAGCCGGTAGAGCCAGTCAAACTAGCCGTTGGGCTTTGACCAGACTTGTCCACTTGACTCCCAACGGATCCGAAGGCCTCTCCAACGGCTCCGAAGACCCCTAAAGCCCATTTGAGGGTTCCCCCTCTATAAATAAAGGACTAGGAAGCCTCGGAAACATACGGTAGCCCACGGGAACATTGTTCGATCATTTGGCGAACCTCCGGCGCATTCCTTCAAGGATCCCCATTTGCTCCAACTCATTTCCACATCCAAGGAGCACCATCAAAGAAGCTTGGGAGAGCTCTTCATCAACTTCATCAATCCATTGGCGCCCAAGACTTCTCCACATTACGGTTTTTCTTGTTTTATCTTTTTGAGCATCAATTTGGGTTTGTTCCTACAAACCCCCATTTCTTTTATCTTCCTTTTTTTTGGGTTTTCACACCACCTTCAAGGTGTGAAGAGGTTAGTCAAGCCTTCCCTTTAAAAGGATTGAGTCATAGGTGAGCTAGCCTTCACCTGTAAGAAGGCTAGTGGATTCTTGCTCAACCATTAAAAGCAAGATGTAATAGGTTCTAGACTACCTTAAAGTCTAGTGGGTTTCTTTCTGAAACCATTAAAAAGCAAGTGGTAGTAAATCTCTCAACGGTTGTGTTGGGAGCGGAGACGTAGGCTTTGGTTTAAGCCGAACTCCGTTATCAAGTTTTGTGTCTTGCCTCTTTTATTTCCGCTGCACCTTTAACTTTGTTTTAAATTCTTAATTATTTTTTAAAAGGAAATTCACCCCCCCCCCTCTTGCCATCACTCTCCGCCTAACATACATGTCGTTCCAGCCATGTGTTACTGAAATGTATTTACTTGATGTTTTATCCCTCTATTTCTGAACCATATTTATTTTCCATTGCATTCAGGTCAATCTCATGAGATATAAATCTTTACCCAATTAATTGGAGATAGATATAGTTCCCACCCATCTCATAATGAAATCATTCTTACATGTGTGACTAAAACATAAATCATTCAACATTGCATAACCCATGAAATAAAATGGGTTTCTTAAACCTAATTCTGTCATAAAATAATCCATTTAAAATATCATTCCTTCATTAACACACACAAAAATAATTGTAATAATAAGGATATAAAAAAACTATATTTCATATTATGTTAAAAATAATTTAGATAAAACACTTGAAATTAATACTTGAGGAAAATATCCTTTCTTCTTTAAAAAAAATCATTTCTCAAAATGCCTCTTAATTTTAAAAGGGAAGAATTTAGTTGAAAATAATATTGTAAACATGTAGAGGAATCTTCATGGAAATGATTAATTATGATGAGGTAAAAATATGCTCATATCTTATAAGTTAAAAAAACATTCTCTTCATACTTTTGCTGGGAAAGTCAAAAAGTACCTCATATGGTAAACAAAACAAAGTTTCCTTTCATTACATGTAGTAAAAGTAAAAATTGATTAAAAAAGAATTTAAACATACATAGAATAATATTAAAAATTTTATGAAAACATATTTATAAAACATGGTCATATATGATAAATATAACCCCAAAAAATAATTATTTATAATCAATCTCGGATAAAAATGAGATTGCAAAGTTATCCCTTACCTTAGGTATGATTTTTTCCATATGTGTCCAAAAATCCCGTATAGTGGGATTAAAAATATTATTAACTAGTAACAGAACCATTATAATATTTATGATATCATATATGTGTCACATATGACTTTATATTACCCGTTCATTTGTCAATTCCATGTTAATGAAACATTTTTAGTAATAATCGTTTTATTTATTATACGTGTTCTGAATTGTTATTCTTGATATTATTACTTATATAATGATTTACATAATTAAAGAATATAAAACATGATTTATATATTATATATATTCATTACATAAATATAAATATAAATATATATATAATAGATAGATAAATGAAATGAAATACACTATTCATAGAGACGGTAGGCCGTACGTACGCATAAATGTTTTTTTCATTTCTTTATTAAATTAAATAGAATTAAGTAAATGAAATATATATATATATACACATTAGAATTATTATGTCATGTATTTCATGATTATTTATTATATATACTCTATAATCATTCTTAAATGGTTAATGTGGGGAATGAATCTCATCACGCCGCGGAGAGAGTAAGTTGTACGTACGCACGAGCGGCGATATCGTTTCTATAATTTTTAAATAGTATTGAAGTGGATAGAGAATAATATCTCATAATTAGTATCATGTTATAATAATAAGATATAGTTATTATTTCAATCATTATAACCATCAAATTAAGGTGGTTTTGAATAACAGATTACACCATGGCGTGGAGATGGTATGTTGTACGTACACACACACGGTGATTTCATTTTTCATCAGTTTGATAGAAGGTGAAATACGGTAATTTCATATATATAATAAAATAATAGTATATTATTTATATTTATGTCATTAATTTATAATGAAACAACTAATGAGTAAGAATTGCAAGAAGAAAAAATTTGAAAGAATCGGTAGAAGAGATTACCTCTTCCTCGACATGCCTCCTTTAAATTTCCTCTTCGGGCACTAGAGTTGGTATTTTTAGAAGACCATCTCTAATAAAATTTAAAAAGGGAATTTGAGGATATAAATGGATACGGTTTTGTTGATATTGAAATCTCAAAATATAGTGAAGATTATAGGGAGGTGGTGCCCTTTTATAAGAGAGAAGAGGGGCACCTTAGAAAAATCTCAAAATAGTAATTGATTTTAAATTAAATTACTATTAAAAATGTCCAAATCATATTTAATTAAAAAATAAGATAATTTTAGTTCGAATTCATCTAATCAAATAATTTATAGAAATGTTTTGAATATTTTTTTGACCTTATCATTTTTCTTTAACCCTTATTTTACCCTTTTTAATCTTACTGTGATATCATGTTATTTATAGATTGTGGTTAATGTAATTACCATATCATATCAAATGATCCAAACAAGTTATTTATGTTATATTAGGAAATATATTAACCATTATGAATAATCATATATTATTATGAATTTAATATTATTTAATTAACTATTTTATGTTATACGTTATGTATTATGCAAATTTTCGGCACTATTCATACTTGACTTTTTAAAAAATTTATAAACACCTAATTACATCACAAAAAAGGTATTAACTCATCCATAATATGTAAATTTAATCCCTAAAAATTTTTAATGAGATAAAAATGTTTAAATTAAATTACTTTTAAGGTTTATAAATTCATTTTATTGAATCTTTCATTAATAAGGAAATCACTATATCATAATTGTGTCATAAATAAATATATTTATCTAATATAAAAAAAATATAAATAAACTACCATGATGTAGGAAATATTTTTTTCTTTATAATGACTTTTTATGTACATAGAAATTGGATATATAACCCTGTATTAAAATCATGTTAGTAATATATATATATGTATATATATATATATATGTTATATTTTTTTACATTAAATTAATTATTATAAAATGTCATTTTCACATCCAAGTGAATCCGTGGGGTCCCCAAATAGACCCAGGGATGCCCATGGTTAGAACTATCTCATCAAGTAGGATTTGGACACGTTTTAGGGTAGTTTAATACTATCAAATTATTATTTGTTTACCCTTATTCACCAGATTTTCCCTTTAACCACGGTAAATAAAATAATTACTAAATTTGGTATTCATAATGTCAAAAAATAAAAGGTACATTTTTATACAATATGAACCCTTTGATTCAAAATATAGAGTCCATTTTTCCAAATTCGAAAAACAAAATTTTTAGTAATTAATTTAAAATTAATTCATGTTGTCAAAACCTAAAAACAGGGTTTTAAGAAGTAATACCTATTAAAAGATTGACAAGTGTTTATATCCAATTTAAAAGGGAAATTTCTTCAAATGACCAAAATTGGATTAAATGATAAAAAAATAATCCAACTAATCTTTAAAACCAATTAAAATATGATATAACTATATAAATAAATTAGATAAAAATGAAGTTTAGAATTAAAATGCAGTATTATTCACTATTCATTAAAATTTTAATTTTATTTGAAAAATACCAAAAATTCAACAAAAATAAATTTTTATGTACATATTGCAAATAAAAAGTTTTTTTTTTCAAATATAACTTATAAAAGTGTCAAAAATATATTTAAAATGGGTGCACCATCAAAAGGCGGTAAAACTACATTTTTTGACAAATATTTCTTTTATCTGAATAAATGATTTTGTTCCCATATCATGTTCTAGAAAATGTATAAGATGGATTCTAATGTTATATAAAATTGAAAATGTGGTTAATATTATTCATAACAGCTAGTTTATATCCCGTTAAATAATAATATTTTAACAATATATCAATGATTAGTGAAACTCAGTATTGCGTACAACGCAAGCTATTGTGGAATATCGCTCTTGAGTGTAACGTAAGACAAGTTATTATTACGTGTAGTATAATCTTCCTTTGTTATCGTGTATAAATATAAGTACCAAGCCTTAAAACACTACAAAATCTTGAATTAAATGGATAATTCACATTGAGGATCTTTTCAGGTTTAGAGTTTTAGAGAATTGGGCCATAACTATTACATTACATCTCAAAAATTACAAAGTAGACACTTCTAATCATTTTCCATTTTTTCATAAAATAAAAACTCTTGAAAAAAGGTGTCATTTCTAGTACCATGTTTTAGATAGCATGACTTTTCCTTGATCCCATTCTTGACTCTATTCATCTTTAAGTCCTGTGAAAAACATTTCAAAACATGGGATGAGAAAAAAAATCTTAGTAAGATTTATAAAATAAAGAAATAAAACATTAGTCCATAAAAACATAAGCCTTTTAACATAACTCATGAAATCATAAGATTTATGAATAAAACATAGAGAACATAAATCATAAAGGAAACTTGTGGAATCAGTAAAAACTTATGTTGTAACTCTTACAGCTATGTAGGGAGTTACATTTGGAATACCCATCACAGTATATTCCATAAATATCTTAGGGGAAACATTATCTTTTACCTCGGTCATGTTACTCATTGCATTGGAGATCTATCTCGGGATCACCCTCCCTATTTTTATCACGGAACTGACTGTATACAAAAAAATTCCCAAAAACCATAACATATTCATAACACATAAAACAAACATGAAGGAAAGATAACATTTCCACATCATTTAAATATATTGACATAACAAATCCATTATCAAGACCATTTTAAAAAAGAAAATACGTAAAAGAGTATATGGTATTTATTTTCATTTTAAAAACATTATGACTTGTTAAGAAATCCATAGATCAAATATTACATGCGGTGATAGAAAAGGTCGTTGTCAGCGCTTACGTTAAAAGAAACATTCTTTTTTATCGTTTAGTAAAATTCCTCATAGAAAAAGATTCCCATTGAATGAAATGAAAAGTAAAAGGATTTTATACACCATATAAAATAAATTCATGTATAAAACAAAATATGCTTCAATAAAAGGATATTGAGATGAAGTCCCTTACCTCATGTCCGACTTGACCCGTTCGTTCTTTAATATCCTTTAAATTGGGTAACACCCTTTGGTATGAACCAAAAGGATTTCTTCAAGTGCCTTATACCTAAGGTAAGGATTCTAGGTGGAAGAGAGTGATATTTAGAGCTTATTTGGGCAGAGGTTGGATAATCCAAGTGTATTGGGAGGTGTGAGTAATGGGTTAGAGGTGAGTTCTTTTTATAAGGGGGAGGATGGGCTCTTTAGGAATGTTTGAAAATATTATTTTATTATAGAATGATTTTCGGTTTCTAAAGGTCCAAAACATACTAAATTAGAAGATAATATGAATCTTCTTAGAAATAAAATCATCCAATAAGAATTGTATTGGTTTTATATATTGTTTTAATCTTTATAATCTTATTTATTAAAATCATTTATTAATGAGGTAAACATTGCATCATTATTGTGTCATAAATAATTTTATTTATTTGATGTCTAAAATTATAAATAAAATACAATGACTTAAGAAATCATTTTAGATTTATAATTAATATTTATAGTCAAATATATCAATTATATAACCCCACATTAAAATTGTTTTAGCAAAACAATAGAGGATTATGATATTTTTATTTTTACTTTAAATAAAAAGTTATTAGTCTCATTATCTTACTCAAATGGCTTTCAATGGAAAAATATCTCACCCAAAGACTGTATTGGTCGGTCATGACTCATCCAATAAGTTTAGGAGAAGTGTTAAGGTAATTTTATATTATTATAATATTATATTTTCCTTGATTTACCCTATTTACCTTTAACCGTGTTAAATAAAAGTCAAAGGTTACTATTCAACACAAATTGTTTTTATCTTATTAAACCAAATTTTACTTACTAATAACCACCATGTATGTAGAATTTTTGAAATACACTTCACATAAGTTGTAAAATTTCATTTAAATGAATAAGACGGTTTTTTTACTACAACTCAGTGCATTCACTATTCATAAAAAACTGACGTTTTGCAGGAAAATACCAAAACATCAGCCTAAGATATATTTGATATTTTGAATTGAAAAATTAGGTATATTTAACTAAATTAAAAACATATAAGTTTCATTAATTAATTAAAATTAATTCCCATTGTCAAAACAAAAAGCGTGTTTTTAAGAAATAATAACTGTCAAATGATTGACACTTGCTTATGTCCAATATCAAAGTGTAATTACTTAAAATGAACAACATTGGATTAAATGGTAAAAATAAAATCTAATTACACTATAAAACCAATTATAAAGATAATATAAACATCTAAATAAATCATATTAAAATGCAGTTTTGAATTAAAATGCAGTATTTTTCACTATTCATTAAAAAATGACTTTTATCAGAAAAACACCAAAAATTTACACAATGTAAATTTTGATGTACAAATTTTAGATAAGAATTTTATTTTGTCAAATAAAACATATCAAAGTGACTCAAACTAGATTTAAAGAGGGTTCTCCATTAAAAGGCTGTAAATCAACCTTTTAAAGAATATTAGAGTATTTATGCTTAAAATTATATTCATTCACATTTTAAGCCTCTAATTTTTTTTAGATAAATGTAAAATAATTTAAAAAACATGTATAATCATATTTTAGTTAGTTATGTTCATTCCCACCAATAAAACGGCAAGGTGTTAACTACCATTTAAATAATATTATATTCTTATTTTTCAGTATGACTTATCATTGTGTGAAACATTATATTTGAAGAAACCCATTGTTGTGTTATACTTATGCCATTAAACATAGCATACCCTTTAGTGTAAATTTAATATTTTATTCACAAATTCTAATAAATATGAAAATTTCGTATTCTTTATTTACCTGGGATGTTACATCCTTCCCCCCTTTTGGAAATTGCATTCTTGAAATTCTATTCACTTATCAAATAAGTGGGGATATTAATCCCTCATAGCATTTTCATATTCTCACATTCCCCTTAAACCATATGGTTTTTTCAAAAAACCATTTCCTGATGAATTACCTTATTTCACAACACTTTCCCTCTTCGGTCAAGAATCTGGACTGGTTGTTCCTCATAAGATAGATTCTCCTCCAACTGAAATACCACTGGACTCAAAACATGATATTGATCCAACATATACTTTCTCAACATTGAAAAATGAAAAACATTGTGTACCTTGGATAAAATTGGAGGTAATGCTACTTTGTACGCAATTGATCCAACTTTCCCTAGGATTTTATAAGTTATAAGGAACCTCAGACTCAACATTCCCTTCTTACCAAAATGCATTGCACATTTCCATGGAGAATCGTTGATAAAGACATGATAACCTACCTAAAAAGGAAAGATCCTTCTTCCGGTTATTCGCATAAATTTTCTTCCTGCTCTGATCTATTCTCATTTTCGTCTACATTAAAAAAAAACTTTTTCTACCATCTCTTCTACCAATTCTGGTCCCATCAAATTCCTTTCATATACTTTATCCCACAAATAAATAGTTCAACTCCACTTCCCATATAATGCCTCCAATAGATCCATTTGTATACTGGAATAAAAACTGTTATTATAATAAAATTAAACAAAAGAAATATATTGGTCCCAACTTCCCTGGTAATCCAGTGAACAAAAAAGTAGCATATCTTCCAAGGTGTGAATTGTTCATTCTGACTACCCATCTATTTGAGGATTAATAGCTGTACTAAAATTTAATTCACTACCCACGGAATTCTTAAGTCCTTTCCCAAAGTTAAAATTAACACCAGAATCACGATCAAATAGAATAGAGAGGGGAATTCAATGCAACCTGGCTATCTCTTTAACATAAAACTAAGAAAGTTTATCTAGGGACAACGTATCTCTAATAGGAATGAAATTATCAGATTTAGTCAATCGATCAACAATAACCCAGATTTCATTATTACATCTATATGACTTTGGTAATCCCATGATGATGTACATAGATATATTTTCCCATTTTCACTCTGGCACCGGTAAAAGCTGAAGCATCCCTTTTCGTAACTGATGCTCTTCTTTAACCTACTGACAATTCAAACACTTGACAGTAAAGTCTGTAATATCTCTTTTCATTCCATCCCACCAGTAATACTCTTGAAGATCTCTGTACATCTTAGTACTGCCAAGATTGACTAAAAATGGAGAACTATGAGCTTCAGATAATAACTCATTCTTCAAATATGAATCATAAGGCATACATAATATCCTTCCAAATATCATAATACAATCATTATCAATGTTAAAATTAAGCAACATACCCTTTTAAATCAACACTACCTTTTTCTGAAACTCACTGTCTTTATTCTATGCTTGCTTAATTCTATCTGATAGAGATGATTTCACTGACACCTAAAATAAAATAGATGAATTTCCAACACCAACAACTTCTATGTAAAAGTTTATTAAGTCTTTAATAAAAGGATCTTATTAAAAATGTAATAAGGTTAATGTAGCAGTACTTTTTCGACTCAAATCACCAGCTACTTTATTTTCCTTTCTTGGATGGTAATGAATTGTGTAATCATAATCCTTGATAAATTCCAACCATCTATTCTATCTTGTGTTAAATTATTTCTGAGTGAATATATACTTTAAACATTTTTGATCAGTATATATTTCACACTTTACCCCATAAAAAAGATTCCTCTATGTTTTTAACGCCAAAAAAATAGTAGATAATTTCAAATCATGTGTAGGGTAATTTAACTCATGAGGTTTCAACTGGCGTGAAGCATAGAAAATTACCTGATCATTCTACATAAGTAAACAACCAAGTCATTTCAACAAATAATCATTGTAGATAACAAAATCGCAATTTCTGGAAGGTAATACCAAAATAGGATATTTCACCAATATTATTTTCAATTCCTGAAAACAATCCTCACATTCTTTTGTCAAAATGGACTTAACACATTTTCGAATTAACTTATTTAGTTAGCTAGATAACTGTGAAAATTTTTCAACAAACCTCCAGTAATAACCTTCAAAACCAAGAAAACCTCATATCTCGGTTATATTTGTGGGTCTTAGCCATTCTTCAACAAATTTTGTTTTAGAAGGATCATCAGTTATGCCATTTTTTGAAACAATGTGACTAAGGAATGAAATTTGTGGTAACTAAACTCACACAATCTGAATTGATCATAAAATTTATTTTCTTTTATGGTTTGCAAGATAACCCTTAAATGACTTTAAAGGTCGTCTTTACTTTTATAATAATCCAAAATATTATCAATGAACACAACCATAAACTTCTCCATGATCTCATAGGAAATTCTATTCACAAGATCCGTGAATACAGAAGGTGCATTGGTCAACCCAAAAAGCATAACTAAAAATTCATAATGTCCATATCTAGTACGAAACATGGCCTTTTAAATGTATTCTTCCTATACTTCCAATTGATGGTACCCTGACCTCAAATAAATCTTTGAAAAATACTCAGCTCCCTAGAGCTGATCAAACAAATCATTGATATGATCCAAAGGATACTTTTTCTTAACAGTGATGTTATTCAATGGTCTATAATCAATGAAAAGTCTCATTGAACCATATTTCATTTTAACAAAAAAGATAATAGCACCCCATGGTGATGTGCTAGGTTTAAGGAAACCTTTATCTAATAACTACTGAAATTGCTTCTTTAACTCTAAAATTTTAATTTGATCAATTCGATAAGGGGGTTTGAAATTGGCTTAGAATTAATAACTAGCTAAACAGTAAATTCAACTTCCCGGTCACGCATAATACCAAGAAACTCATCTGAAAAAACATTAAGGTACTCATTTACCATTATCACATCATTAATAGTTCCTTTATTTTCAACCATATCTACAAGGTAATATTCATTTCTATATTTTACTAGTTTATCAGCTTCCTGATATGTAATCAAACGTATGGGTTCATTCTTGTACACAAACTGAAAATGTTTCTAAAAAGAAACCTCTTTTGATCTACAGTCAATCTTAGCATGATAAACAAAAATAAAATCCATACCCAAAATAATATCAAACTCTACTAGAGGAAAAAAATAAGGCTTATAGGTAGATTCATTTTGCGCACAAGGATAGGAAGGTTCTTATAATTTCTTTTTGTCTCAACATTTCCCCCCGGTCTTTTTACCATAAGTTCATGATTCATATATTGAGATGGAATTCCCAATTTACTAGAAAGATTCTCACAAATGAACAAATTTTTTGACCCTAAATCAAACAAAACATTGGCATAATATGAACAAAAAAATAGTGTACCTGATACTACTTCATTTGATGGCCCAATATCTGCTGATGTATTTGAAAATGATTTCAACACCCCTTTCTGCTTGTAGTTTGGTTGCTTTCCCTCATTTGAGTTCTTCATTGGACACACATTTGTATAATGACCCATTTCAGTACGCGTAAAACATTTTATTAACTGTAAATCAGATTTTGTCTTACCATTAACCTGATCTTTTTCAGTAAAATTAAGAGCCTTATGTCTCATTTTACCACATCTGTAGCACTTACAAGAATTAAAAATACATTCACCAACATGGTTTTTACCACAATTTTCACAAATTGTAAACATAATTTTCATAACATTAGACTTTTTTTAAGATTTCTTCCTTTTTTTCCACCTCGAACTCATATTCTATTGATTTTCAAAGAAAACCTAATCATCAAAAAACTCAATTTCCACCTTCTCCGCACATCGAACAAGGTTTTCATAATTTTTGAACTCATGAGAATCTAAATCCCTTCGATACTTTGGCTTAAATCCTGATTAAAAATGGTTGATTTAAATATCAATATCCTGTGTTAAATTTGGAGCATACCTTGCCAGTAAAATGAATTGTTTTTCATAAGAAACCACTATGTCATCCTCTCACCTCAATTCCAGAAATTTTTTTCCATCTTATGATGAACCAAATTATGAAAATATTTCTCAAGAAACATACCTTTGAATTCATCCCAATCAAGAGCATAAATATCCTCACTATCCCTGATATTTTTCACCATCAACCTCCACTGATGGGATTCACCTTGAAAATGGTAAACAGCAAGACTAACCTTTTAATGTTCTGAACACCCCATGAAATCAAAAATCTTTCCCAGTGCTTTAATCCACCCTTATGCTTGCACATGGTCAGATGATCCTTTTAATGATGGGAGAATTTGCCTAATGAAATTCTCCACTAATTACATGTTCCTCTATGGTTGATCTAAATGATCTCATGCATGGATACCACCACCATTTATAGCCTGAGTCAATTGTTTCATCACGAAAGAAAACTATTCAGTTCTAATTTTGACCATCTTAGGTTATAGATTTGGAAGGTTGTCTTCCTCTTGATGTCATCCCATCATAGCTGCCATGTTTCCTCTTTGGAAAACCATTCTGAACACAAAAATATCTTAGGCGAAGCAACATGGTAATCTGCAAATTCTATATCATTTCAATTTGACAATAATTTAATTTATGGAAATTAATTTAACAACATTCTAACTCTTAATGTTGTCTAAACTGACCTTTGATACCAACTATAAAGACCCATCCTTAAAATATTACATAATATTGAATTAAATGGATAATTCACATTTAGGATCTTTTCAGGTTCAACATTTTAGAGAATTAGGCCATAACTATTACATTACATCTCAAAAATTATAATGTAGACACTCGTACTCAGTTTCTATTTTTTTCATAAAATAAAAACTCTTGAAAAAAAGAGTCATGTCTAGTTCCATGTTTTATACAGCATGACTTTTCCTTGAACCCATCCTTGACCCTATTCATCTTTATATCCTGTGAAAAACATTTCAATGATTGGGATTAGCATTAAAAGCTTAGTAAGATTTATAAAATAAATAAAGAAAACATTAGTCCATAAAAACATAATATTTTTAACATAACTCATGAAATAATAAGATTTATGAATAACACATAGAAAAAAATAAATCATAACGCTAACTTGTGGCATCCGTAACATACTTATGATGTAGCTCTCATAGCTACGTAGAGAGTTACATTTGGAATACCCATCACAGTATATTTCCTAATTCACTTAGGAGTAACATTATTGTTTACCTCCGTCACATTACCCAATGCATTAGAGGGCTTTCTCGGGATCACCCACCCTAGATTTATCATAGAACCACCCATATACGTAAACAATTCCCAAGAACTATAACATATTCATAACACATAAAACAAACATAAAGGAAATATAACACTTCCACATCATTTAAATATATTGACATAACAAATCCATTGTCAAAACCATTTTCAAAAAAAAATAAATAAAGTAGTATATGGTATTTATTTTCCTTTTAAAAACATTATAGATTGTTAAGGAAGACATAGATCAAATAATACTAGCGGTTTTGGAAAAGGTCATTGTCACTGCTTAAGTTAAAAGAAACATTCTTTTTTGTCCTTTAGTTAAACGCCTTGTAAAAAAAGATTCCCTTTGAATGAAATAAAAATTAAAAGGTTTTCATACCCCATATATGATAAAGTATTGTATAAAAAAATATATTCCTCAATGAAAGTAGATTTAGAAGAATTACCTTACCTCATGCCTGACTTGACCCATTCGTTCTTTAATCTCCTTTAAATTCTGATAACTCCCTTTGTTTGAACCAAAAGGATTTCTTGATGTATCTTATACCTGAGGTAAGGCTTCTAGGTGGAATAGAGGAATATTCAGAGCTTATTTGGGAAGAGTTTGGATGATCCAAATGGATTGAGAGGTGTGAGTAATGGGTTAGAGGTGGGGGCTTTTTATAAGGGGGAGGAGGGGCTCCTTAGGAAAGTTTAAAAATATTATTTAATTATATAATGATTTTTGCTTTCTAAAAGTCCAAAACCTATTAAAGTATAAGATAAGATGACTCTTGTTCTAAATAAAATCATCCAATAAGAATTGTATAGGTTTTTAATACTGTTTTAATCTTTATAATCTTCTTTATTTAAATCATTTATTAATGAGGTAAACACTGCATCATTATTGTGTCATTGATAATTTTATTTATTTGATGTCTAAAAATTATAAATAAAATACCATGATTTAGGAAATATTTTTATATTTCTAATGAATATTTGTACTAAAATATATCAATTATATAACCCCGCATTAAAATTATTTTAGCTAAACAATAAATGTTTATGATATTTTTTTACTTTAAATAAAAAGTTATTAATGTCATTATCTTACCCAAATCGCTATCAATGGAAAAAAATATCATAAAAGGATTGTGGTGGTCATCTATGACTCATCTAATAAAATTAGGACAAGTTTTAAGGTAATTTTATATTATTATAAAATTATTTGTACCTTGAATTTCCCTATTAACCTTTAACTGTGGTAAATAAAAGTTAAAAGTAACTATTCGCCAAAAATTATTTTCATCCCATTTAACCATATTTTACTTAATAATAACAACCATGTATTTTGGATTTTCAAAATTCAATTCCTAGATGTGGTAAAATTTCATTTAAATGAAGTGGTTGGTTTTTTTATCACTACTCAGTGTTTTCACTATTCATCAAAAATTGATGTTTTTCTGAAAAATATCCAAAATTCATCCAAAATAGTATTTGATATTCTAAATTCAAAAAATGAGGTCTATTTTACCAAATTCAAAACATATAAGTTTCATTACTTAATTTATAATTAATTGTCATTTTCAAAAGAAAAGGCATTTTTAAGAAATAATAACTATCATAATATTAACACTTGGTTATGTCCAATTTCAAAGTGTAAATACTTCCAATGAATAAAATTGGATTAAATGGTAAAATATAATATAATTACACTATAAACCCAATTAAAAATATAATCTAACCATATAAATAAATTAAATTAAAAGGTAGTTTTGAATTAAAATACAGAATTTTTCACTATTCATAAAAAATTAATTTTATCAGAAAAATACCAAAAATTTAACCAAAGTAAATATTGATGTCCTGATTCTAAATAAGAATTTTATTTTCTCAATAGAACATATCAATGTGACCCAAACTAGATTTAAAGATGGATCTCCATCAAAAGGTGGTAAATCGACCTTTTAAAAAATATTATAGTATTATGATTAAAATTAGATTCATTCATATTTTAAGCCTATAACTTTAATTGGATAAAAGTAAAAACATTTAACAAACATGTATAATCATATTGTATTTATTTATATTAATTACCACCAATAAAACGGCTAGGCATTAACTATTATATTATATAATATTATATTATTATCTTTCAGTATGACTCAGCATTGTGTGCAACATTAGACATTGGAGAAAACCATTGTTCTGTGTCAGGTATGCCATCAAACATAGAATCCCCTTTAATGTAAAATTAATACTTAATTCACCAATTTTAATAAATATGAAAATGTCTTATTCTTTATTTACCAGGGATGTTACAATAACACAATCCAAACATATTTGTTTTATACATCAAACAAAATCTACAATAAATGTTTCGTGAAGTGAATTCTATAAAAATAATTTGAAATTGTGTGTAACACAAGACAAGAATAGTGTTGCAAATAATGAAAGATAGTATAGTATTGTTTATATCATAATATAATCTTGGTGTAGTGTAAAACACAAGACATCAAATAAAAAAAATAAATCTTTCCCATAAAATCTCAGGGTGTTACAAAGGAGGTTCCCTTCCATTGGTGCCATGTTGAGGGATCAAAGGAGGCCCATGCAGATTAAAGATGGGTGAGAAAAATGGGGTCTCATATATGGTAAGGCAAGTAAATACAAAGGGGGTATCGAGTTAAGTAATAGAAATGTGGATTAGAATTTATTTGCATAGGGTAGGCCAAGGAAATCTGGAGATGAATTATGAATCATAAACAACCTAGGAAACAAAAATTGGGAGAGACCTTGCATTAAAATCCAATGGTATCCTAAGGTTTACCTAGAGGGGTTTCATGCATATCCTGGATTTATGATGGGACCATCACAACAGTGTCTGTTGATTCAGGAAGTTGTGTCTCCTCAGGTAAGTGTTTTGGGTTTCATACCATTGACGTATTTTGATAACACTATCCCCATTAATTTCCTCTTCTGTTGGGATTTGAGAGCTACTAGGGTTATTTTAATGGTCTGGGTGAAGGACTAGGGAGAGCAGAGGCTTCTCTGAGTTTTTTTAAATCTCTGGAACCATTAGAAGTGTCTCAAATCATGGTTATTTAGTGGTTTAGTTTGGGTTTATACCTAGGGGATGCCCATATTTTCTATAACCATGAACAGTATCTCGACTCATGGTGATTTAGTTTTGTTAGGGATTACATATAGGATGATTTACAAACTTATATAACCATGATGAGTATATCAATTTATGCTATTATGGAATGATGGTTGGTTTTGTATGTGTTATAACCCAAATCATCCTCAAACTGACCCAAAAGGTTCATGGTATGACCCTCCATTTTTCATGGGGGTTAGTGGTAGTAGTAAAGGGATGGGTCCAGATGCCTAATATCGTAGCATTGAAATGATCCCAAGTAGCATTGTGGGTCACAACACCTGTGTTAAGGACTAGTGGGTGTGAAGGGTCACCAAATTTTCATGACATGTGTGAAGGGTCTCCTAGGTAGGTTTCACCCAAGATATTAACCTAGGTATGGGTTTTCCAAGAAGTGATTGTCACCTACGTGGGGAACTCCTATGAGTGGCTCACCCTTGTATGGTTCACATAGGTATGGGTCACTGAGGTGGTTCTCTCATGCAAGGGATTCATCTATATTGAGGGTTGGACATCATAGTTTTCTAAAGTATGGATGGAATACTTGGGTGAAGGAGATACACAACCAAATCTATCCCCCACTTCATCATATGGGAGTTCTTCTATCCTATTAAAATTAGAATTAGTGGGGTCTATTTATATATTGGTTGTTAGGTCTATGAAATGGTTCTGAATAAATTATATTACATAATGGCTATGAATGATAAGGATGTGAGAATTACCAACACGGTTACAAAAATTACTTTATAAAAATTTCCAAGATTCAAAAAACCATGACATTTAATCCATATGTCTTCTTAGGATCTGATACTATTTTAACTGAAGATAAAAAGATAAGTATGATCCTATATATTATTTATACACCAAGATTCCCTAATAGTCTTCTAAAATTCTATTTATTGTGTTGATTCCATTTTATACATGATTTTCAATAATTCACATCCTACTCCAGGATAGTAGATTTTCCACACTACACCAATAGATTGGGAAGAATTTATAAGGAATCTATATACCTCATTGTGGAGTAGTCTTGTGGAACATTGAAATTCAAATTGCATCTTCTTCCTGTATGGAGGCACATCTCTATTAAAACACGACATTTGTTGCCTATGTGAGGATAATATCATTGGTCATGTGGAGAAGTTCATGGAATATATTATTTGATGTAAATATTTGTAAAAAGTAAAAAGTATGAAATCATTTATAATGTATATGACATTAATAGATTTTCCCAACACCATAATATTTTTATGATATTAATATTTTTATATAAGTTTTCAATTATTTTTAAAATAAAAATCTTTAGTGAATGAATATTTTATTGTTTCACATCCACTTTCATTTATTAGAAAAATTTAATGAATTTGATATAAAATATATATTTTCAATGCAATATATAGTCTTATTTATCTATTATTAATATTGTGTTAATTAATATTCTCATTAATCATTCAAATTTTTTTGGATCTTCTTTCATTAGAAATCACATTTCTATTGAATATCCATATTTATTGTATAATGGATATGCTTATTACTTATACCATATACCATTTTTACATATGTTGTCTTATTATGAAGTTTGTTTGATTAACTGGGGGAATATTTATATTAAAAATTATTTAATCAATACATAGATTTATTTATAAGAAACACCATCTATGAATTAAAATTATCATTCAATTTATAAGGAATTCATAAAAATTATTAAGTGATGGTAGGGGCCAGTTATAGTCCCTTGCTACATCAGTTGGACCATTGAGACTAACTAGTTTGAGTATTTGGTTGTGATTTTACCAATTTATAGAAGACTCATTTTCAAGATACCTCTATGGTATGATTCATATCTCTATAATTATGAATTCCATCATTATTAAATCATTAATTTATGTCCATGTGATTATTAGAATTATTATGGCATCTAATAATAAGTTTAAAGGTTATGTGATAATTTATATGGTATCATTTGATCATCATTTATTTCTGAAATATTATTATTAATGATAATTTTATTGATTTAATGAAAAAAAATCAATTATTTACCTTATCATATTCATTATTATTAATTTAACCATGATAGTTTTAACTATACATAAACCTTACTGAGCATCTCATGTCACCCTTATTTTGTTCCTTCCCCTATGATATGAATAACGAATATTTTATTGAGTTCAAGATTTCATATTTCTTACTTTCACTATATTATTATAATTAATTACTAATATAAAAAAGATAATCTTATTTGAATCAGGCTCTTCAAGACTAGTAAACAATTCAGTCATTTGGGATAAGATCTCTTATATCTAGTGGAAATATAATAATTTAACCATAAAATCTAGGATATTATAGTTGATATAATTATAGCTAATATTAGATAAATTTTATAATAAAGAAAATGAATTAGATTCAGCAAATCATATATTAGTTAACATTGAATGATGAATGACTTTGAGGATCTTTCTAATTATATGATAATATCAGAATTTTTTTGGTATGGTAGAAATTATGTTTTTTCTAACAACACATCCCTATTTGGAATAAGTGGACATGGATTCGGTACAGAAGCATCTAAAGGAAAAAATCGTAAAATTTTCTGTCAAATATATATTTTCATATATTTTGGTGTGTGATGAGTGTAACCTTACTAAAACCCTAGTTCTAATATCCCTTGGGATAAACATGGGTCAATCTAAATTTTTTATATGAACCACTATAATGTATTTGGAGATAAAATTTTATAAATAATATATGTTAAACAAAAGAAGTCATTGATGGAAAATAAGGTTTCCTCATTTAGACATCCTATAAATTATTTTCATGATTAAATGGTTTTCAGCTATGATCATTATTGTTGATAATATGTTTTCTATTTTTATTGAATAACTAAATATTGAAGGAACCATATTAATAATAAATATAATGGACAATTGAATTATTATCCTCATGAGAAACCAAATTAAACAAGAGCATGAATAAAAAACCATGTGATTATTCCTAATAATAATTCGCATATCATGATAAAAAATCTAAAAATGATTAAATTTCTTAACATATCAAATAATATAAAGTCAATTTTTCATAAATGTTTAGGTGATAAGAACTATGGGATAAAATGGATTAAAAATCCTACATGACGAGATTGTAAGAATATTCTCTTGGGTAAAGAGGAAATTAAGAAATTAAATTTCCATTGAATAGTCTAGAAGATGAGTCCTCAGGAGAAGGATCAGAAGAGTTACGTGAATAAAGGATTTGTAATGTTATATTCTCTATAGGTGAAGATGAAGATATAAAAGTAACAAATAAGAGGTATGAATTATTTTTAGAAGTTACCCATAACAGAAAATTTGATTAGATTGTTATTGAGGTGAGTGGACATATAATTCATATTTATAATTTTATAAAGAAAATATTGTAGATAAAACATAAAATATTGGTTAGAAATTTATAAAGTAATTTTAATTATCGATGAACCTTTGTTTTGAAAATTATTATGTATTGAAATTACTTGATATTATTTTGACATCGAAGGATTATTCTACCAATATTTAAAATAATGAAGTTGTATAGAATGGTTAAAAAATGTGAATCATGGGTGGATGAGATGAAAGGCTTTGATAACCTTAACAGTTAATATAATCATTTATTTTGAGATATTTATGGATTATTTTAATTTAGTATCATATTTTTTATCATATAGATAATCGTGAGTTTTAAAAGTGATTTAGTGACTATATGATTAACTATATTTTTATGAAATATTATTTTCATTAATGAGATTTCATTTGAGGGGAAAATATTGAGTTAACTTGTGAAAGTTTATGCATTTTTATTGGGGTTTTATTGTTATTTATTCCATTTAGGGAAATTATTAGTATATTTATAGGAATATATAATCTAGACATTCACAAATTTCATGTGTGAAATCATGAATTACTTTATGTTTTATTGGGGTAAATGATTGGTCAAATCTTCTAAATTTTTGGGTTTGAATTTTGTAAAACATATTTTAGAGGTGTCTTAAGGTTATGTATCTATGTAATATATTAATATTTACATTGGGTGTCATTGGTGAGTTTTTAAATATTAATATATTATATTTAACCACATTGGACAAATTATGCTAACCATTGTGGTTTTCTTAAGTATTTAGAGAAGGATGGAATGAATTACCATTAGTTTATGGAATTTATAAACTGTTAAAATTTAATTTTAGTGCCTCATGGAAGAAAAATTCCCATTGAATACTAACTTCTTATAATAAGAGATGAAGTGGGAATTAATAGAAGCCCGACCAAAGGTGGAAACTATGATTTTGAAATACAAATAAATCATGTAATTGAATTTTTTGATTTATTTATCTTGATAGTAAATTAATCCATCAACCATTAGGAAAATGATCTTGGAATAAAAATGTTATCCTTTTACCTTTATTTAAAATCGATCGATGGTCTTTTTACCATCACTAGTTTATGGTTTTTTGGTTAATGAATTTCTCATACCCATGTTCTCTATCACAATCTATTTTTTATAAAAATATAGTTTTACCCTATATGTATATATTTTAATATCTCACAAATGTACCCCTTATATGGGAACCTAATTACGAAAAAATTATGTTTCCCACTTCCCAATTTTAAATTAATATTTATTATCCCTTTCTACAATGTGGGTTTTCAATAAAATTATTTCCAAATATTGGACATTTTCTAAATGAGATAATATTATGAGTGTGCAATTTATTTTGGATGGGGATAGAAATTGACACCGTAAAAAATTAGTTTAAAATAAGAATTATCTTTATGTTTTTCTTGACATGCAATATAGTGATTTAAGTGACTAAAAATATATTATAAAAAATTTATTTTAATATGACCATTATAAACTACCATTAAATTGGAGGGTATGAACATGAGTAACCAAATTAGAATTATCTTTATGTTTTTCTTGACATGCAATATAGTGATTTAAGTGAATAAAAATATATTACAAAAAAATATTATTTTAATATGACCATTATAAACTACCATTGAATTGGAGGGTATGAAAACGAGTAAATAACTTATGAGATATATATAGATATATAATTTTCATATTCAATAAAAATTTATTTTTTATTTTTTAGAAAATAAGTACTCAATTTTAGAAAATTCATTTCATTCTTTATAAATGAATTTTCTTTAAAATGGTTCTTATTTAATTTTGTGTGTGTAAATTATAATTAATTTTTTATACTTTTAAAAATCTTATTTTATAAAATTAATGTTATTTTTAAATTCTTATATCAAAATTAACATAGGGTGATGTTTTGGGATTTTTCTGAAATGATTGATTTTTAGTGAAAAGTGAAAATTTATAAATTTTAAAATAATGTCATTTTTATTCATTAAATAAATTAATTTAAGAGTATAATTATTTTTGGATGTGGTATTAAATTTAAAATGGCTAATGTTATAAAATTATTCATATTTTAATGAGAAATATTCATTATTGTTATACATGTTAATTTTTATGCTTAAACCAAAATATTTTTTAAACCCCCTTTTCTATGGCGGTTTAAGCATTAATATTAAAATTAATTTTTACCAACTATAAGAGATTAACTATTCAAAAAAGTAGAATTTATTTGGAATAATGAGGTTATTTTTTTAAGTATTTCCCTTTTACTTTTGTTCTTTATGAATAGTAATATTAATAAACATTTGTCGCCTCAATAGTGGTGAAATGGGAACAAAAAGGTTTAAACTATAATAAAATGTATCAAAATAAACCCAATAGTTGAACATATTGTATTTTATTAGATAAATTCAAACATATCCTTCCAAAATAAAAATATATGGAATTTTTGTGCCTTTCTACTTTAAAAGTTCAATTTATATTAATTTAAGGAAATTTCCAAAAACATCAGTCTTACTTTTAAATTTCTTTTGTATGTTCATATAGTGAAAAAATATGTTATAAAAGAATATAATAGAATAGTTTCAATAATAATAATTTATTTTTGTGATTCATTTTTTTAATTTTTAGTAATAGTATAACTACAATAAAAGCATACAGGATACTAATATGGTGTTTGAGAAAGATGTAGAAAAATAAATGTAATTGATCTTAAAAACATAAAAAATATATTTTTTTTAATTAATTAAGGAATCATAAGTATTTAATGTCAATAATAATTTATAATATATTTTTACATATTTTATTTCTAAATTATTTTATTATTTGGATATCTTGGAAATCAAAATAATTTAAAATTTTCAAAAATGAAATTAATGATATTTTATGGAAAATAATAGTTTATTAAAATATTTAAATATCATAAAAATATTGAAATTAGTAATATAGGAATAAAAATGGTCTAAAATTCTATCCGTTGGACATTTATGAACCCATTTTTCTAATATAACAAAAATTATAACCTTTTAATATTGAAAATGTTGTTACCCCAATGATGGTCAAAACATATTTACCAAGGTTGAATCTAAAATGACAAGGCTGAAAATGACAAATGAAAACTAAATTAGACCTCATAGGATGGTTTTATTTCAAACATAACCATATCACCTTCTAATATGAGTCGTTTTATAACGATTTTTCAATGAAATTGACTTACTAATATTCTGAAACATTGAAAAATTACAAGTGTGCCACTCACCTCAATTATAAATGGATGCTCGTGCACTCATTCATTCAAACCACATTCAGAATACAAGATTAACAAAACCCTAAAAACTATAGTCTATAATTCTATAAAAATTAAATATAGACTCTAGTATTCATAAAAGAATATTCCAAGGGTCCCTAATAAGGAACATAAAGGGAAGTATAATGAAGAAGAGGTAATAAGTTTTATTATCTATTTCAAGATTATTTATTCTTAAGAATCCTTTAAATAAATTGTAAAAAAATAAAATAATATATCTAATGTCATAAATATACTAAGGCTTTATTGTGATTTTTATATAACCATTTTAAACATATTTTCCTTCCAATTGATAGAGAAAGCATTGCTCGTACATACGTAAGGATTACCATCTCCATGTAGTTGTGTAATTAATTATTCATCACTAATTTACATTGATGGTTATAATTATTAAATTAATGATAAAATTTTATATTTAAGGTGTAACTATAGTTATAAAAATATAATATATAATTTACCTTCTTATACTTCATTCTCTTTTAAAACTATAATATCACTCATGCATATGTGTGGACTACCTCCTCCATGAAGCATTGTGATTTAATTTTCATTTACGGTTTACATGGATGTTAATAAAAATTGATTTAATGAATATATATGATATATATGAAATAATAACAATTCTAAAAAGGTAAATTATTATTCACTTATATTATTTCATCCATTGAATGTAAAAATAATGTTCATGTGTACATTCATCCCACCGTATCCATAAATGATTTAATTAACTTTCCTATCTCCAAAATTCAAGAATGATTTCAAGAATTTATATAAATTATAAATATTATATTTATATCATTAATATCACTTTATAGATGATGAAACTATAACATATTCCCAAAAACAAAAATATAGATAATGATACATGTATGGTAAAACTAAGCAATTAACACTTGATGCAATGACAATAATGAACTATTTTTGAAAATCAAGTGATAAGTTGATATATGTGGATAATATATTGAAAAATATATATGAATATCGTTTGGGTATAAATTTAATAGAATATTAAAATCCATTATATAGGATATTAAATCAATATGAACAAATTGAAAGTGGAAGGTAATGGGTTTCTTAATATAATTTCCATTAATTGGGTAACACTTATACTTCATTAACTATGGTATTATATGGTTATATGTGAAATTAAATCTGATTATGTTATTTTATATTTCCACTTATTAGAATATATTTACATTTTTCACACATTATAACCTCATTTATTAATTTTCACTTCAATGATATGATCCTTGTAAGTAATTTTATATCAATTTATTATCCATTGAGATATATTTGTTATTATATACCTATTTAATTTTAAATATGGTATTTATTTTCAAGTTTATGAGTTTCAAAATTGATCCGTATTTATTAATTATAAGTAATTTTTATATTTTGGTTTATAAATTCAAGGGGTTAGAATTTAAAAGTTACCAAAGAGGTTAGAATTTATTTTACAATCTGATTTATCTACGATTTCATATATTTTTCATTAAAGGAATATTATGGTATATCCTTCATTGAATTTATAGAGACTAGTTCTTTACATACATCGATATCACGTTAAAATTGATGTATATTTATTAAAACATATCACAAAACCATGACAGGACCGTAGAGGTATAGTGTCTTTAGAAACTATGAAACATAAACAACTAGTTTCTAAAACATCTACATTCCCCCTCCCTTATTTCATCATAACCAAACTCTTTTTGGCATATCATATTTAACAACCTTCTTCATGTCCTGGGGAAAAACATTTAAAAGGGTGATCTCAAATGCTCAGTAAGAGTAAGAAAATGAAATAATAATCATATCATGTTCATAAGAACATAATATTTGAAAATATAATCCAGTATATATAATATCACAATATCATGTCATGGGATAAATCATAAAAGTGCAACGTAATCCCAATAGTCATAAAATAATACATGAAATATTTTGGTAAACATACATAAGCATAGAAAATCATTTCATATTAGGTCACACCCATGTCCTAATGAAACCATTCTTACATGTTCCACAAAAACATAAATTTTTCATCATAGCATAACCAATGTAATAAAATGGGATTCATAAACATCATTCCATCATAAAATAATCTATATAAGTAAAATGGACTTCATAAAAATAATTCCATCATAAACATAATCAAGTAAAAGTAATAATAGGCATAGAAACATAACCCTATATCAATTGAGATGGAAAATATTTTTTATAAAACACTTGAACGTAATTCCTGAGGAAAATATCCTTTATTTTTCTCAAAAACAATTTCTCTTATCAAAATTCCACACGATTTTAAAAGAAAATATTTTTTTTAAATAAACATGGAACCATGTGGAGGAATCATCAGGGAAATAAGGCATCAAGAAATCATAAAAAACTTTTCTTTCTTTATATGATAAAAACTACATTCTCCTCGTCCCAACTCTAGAAAATTAAAAAATTACCTTGTATGGTGAACGTAAGATATATTTCTTCCAAACTAGGTCATAAAAGTCAAAATGGGTAAAAATGACTTTAAACATACATAGAAAAATGGAAAATATGTTATCAAAATATTCTTTTAAAACATGAAAATGGATGATAAATATAACCCCATTAAATACTTACTTATAAAAAATCTTGGATAAAAATTATATTGCAAAATTATCCATTACCTTAGGTCAGATATCCTTCATGTGTATCCGAACCTCCACTTCCTCATCGTTCCTCTGATAAATTTTCTCTTAGGGCACTAGAGTTGGTCTTATGACAAGAACAAAACCTCTAGAATGTTAACCGGGAAGTTAAGAAGATAAATGGGCATGTTTTGGCTGAGCATGAAGGCTCAAAATGGAGTGAAGAGGAGAGGAAGGAGGTGCCCTTTTATAAGAGATGAGAGGAGAACATTAAGAAACTCTTAGAATATTAATTTATTATAAAATTAAATTCTACTAAATATGGTCCAAAACTTATTGAATTCATAGATAAGATTAATTTTTTTCTTATAACCATCATCCAATAATTTTTAGACAAGTTTATATTATATTTTATCCTTGTATTTTTTGTTTAACCCTTATTTTACACTTTTTAATCTTACTATGATATCATGTTATTTACACATTTTGGGTTAATGTAATTACTACATCATGTAAAATGACCCAAACAAACTTATTTATGAAATATTTTGAATTATATTAATCATTTGGCCAAATATTATATTTTTTTGTAATTTAATATCATTTAATAAACTATTTTATGCTTTAAGTAATTAATTATGTCAATTTTAGACACTATTCATAATTGAATTTTTAAAAAAAAATCATGACAACCTGATTCCCTCAAAACTAAGGCATTAAATCAAATATAATATGTCAATATCATCCAAAAAATTCATGTTTTAAATAAAAAAACCAAATTACATTTGTTTTAATATATATAAATTCATTTATTTGAATCTTTCATTAATGAGTTAATCACTACATCATAATTGTGTCATTAATTAATATATTTATCTGTTTTCTAAAAATAATAAATAAAATACCATGATGTATGAAATATTTTTATCTTTATAATATTTATTTTTAGACATGGAGATCATTTATATAACTATATATTAAAACTGATTTAGTAAAAGATATTTGATTAGGTTATAATTATATTTACATTAAATTAATTCTTATAAAATGGAATTACCAAGTCCAAGTGAATATATGGGGTCCTAGAATTGACCCAAGGATGCCCATGGTCGAAACTATCTCATTCAATAGGATTAGGACATTTTTTAGGGTAGTTTTAAATTATTAAATTATTGTTTTTTACCCTTATTTTCCAGATTTACCCTTTATCCATAGTAAATAAAATAATTATTGATGTTACTAATCGTAATGTCCAAAAATAATGGGTACCTATTTACACAATATGTAACATTTTATTCCAAATATTTAATCCATTTTCCAAATTCAAAACATAAAAGTTGTAGTAATTAATTTAAAATTAATCACATTGTTGAAATGAGAAAACAAATTTTAAAAGCTAAAACATTGCAAAATATTGAAATATTTTTACTTATGAATTCAAGGTTAAATAAATTCTAATTTAATACATGATATTAAATGGTAAAAATATATTCTATTTATACTTTAAAACCATTAATATTTTAATTTAACCATATAAATTATCTCGATGAAAAAAGTTTTTTTTAATTAAAATTTAGCGTATTTTACTCTTTATAAAAACCTGAGACTTTTTATTATCCAAAGTAAATTTTTATATCCTTATTCAAATAAAATGTTTATGTTTTCATATAGAAAATATTATTGTTTCAAAATCCTAATTTAAAATGGGTTCTCCATTAATAAAATGGTTCTAATACATAAAATAGGGTTTTATTCACACCCTATAAATAAAATATACATTAGATGAATATAAAATATATTTTATTAAGTATATAACACATATATCCCATTAATTTAATTTCCAAATGTAATTCACTCAAAAATAAAAATATCTAATTGATTTATATTTTTTAAAAATAATTAATAGCCAATGAATTCGTAATGCATTTTCATAAGTTAGTTATAATTATTCCCTCTAACCTAATAGCTAGGCTATAATGGTAATTTTATATTAAGGGAATCTCGTGGTTTTTTTAAACTCATGATTTCATGCAATGAAAAATACTGAAGAAAAAAAATTAAAGAAAATATTTCATAAGAACACCAGAGTGTTACATTTTACCCCCTTCTAATAAATTTCTCCCTTGAAATTCGTCACTTGTAAATATATAGATGAGGATACCTCTCCATCATTATATCCTTAAGTTCCCATGTTGGTTTTTCAAATTGGTGGTTCCTCCATAATACTTTAACCAAGCGAGTAGTCTTTTTTCATTGAACTTTTTATCTATGATCCTAAATCTCAATCAGTTGTTCTTCATAAGAAAGATATTTCTCAAGTAGTATGACTTTTGAGCTTAGTACATGTGAAGGAATAGGTATGTACATTCTCATGAGAGATTCATGGAAAACATCATGAACTTGAGTGAGTTTCAGTGGAAATTCCAATTGGTAATCTACCTTCCAAACCGAATCCATTATTTCTAATAGACCGATATACCTAGGGCTCAGCTTGTACTTCTTTCAAATATCATTACTCTCTTCGGGGGAGATATTTGTAAGAACACATTATCACCCACTTCAAACTCCAGTTCTTATGTCCAGTTGTCAGTATAACATTTTTGTCGACTCTGAGCTTCTCTTATGTGTTGTTAAATAGATCTGAACTTTTCTTCCATTTCATCAACAAGATCAGGTCCAAATAGCTTTCTTTCCTCACCTTCATCCTAAGAAGTTGGAGTTATGAACATATTTCCATAGAGGGATTTATAAGGAGCTATCTCAACACTAGAGTTAAATCTATTATTGTAAGAAAATTCAACCAATGGTTGGGGTTGATACCAACCACATTTGATATACATAGAGCAAGCTCTCAACATGTCTTCCAGATTTTGAATTGTCCTCTCAGACTATCCATCTATCTGAGGATGATAAGTGATACTGAAACATAACTTTTTATATAGAGAATGATGAAGATTTCTCCATATCTTCGATGTAACCCTCGTATCCCAATTAGATAGAATAGAAAGTGGTACTCGATGCAATATTACCACTTCTTTTATATATATCCAGGAAATATGATCAAGAGTGAAATCCCCTATAATAGTAATGAAGTGTGCCGAAATCATAAATAAATCAACTATAACCTAGATGGCATTATTTCCATTGAATGTTTTCAGAATTCTGATGACAAAGTCCTAGTGATGTTTTCCCATTTCCTTTCTAGTATGGGAAATAGTTGTTACATCCCCTTAGACTTCTGTCTCTCAGCCTTATCTTACTGACGAACTAAACATCGAGAGACATATTCAGCGACATCTCTTTTCATTCCATCCCACCAGAAGTACTCTTTTAAGTCCTTGTACAACTTTGTGCTTCTAGGGTGAATAAAGAATGAATGACTTTGATCCTCATCTAATAGATCCTTTAATTCTGGTATGAGAGGAACACAAACATAGTTCATAAACATTATTATTTCATCACAATCATGGTTGAATTCAAGAATGTTTTTCACCTTCTTTTGTAACTCTACATCTTCCTTATGCGCCTCTTTAATCATAACTTGTATATATGGTTGAACATTCATTTGATAAAGATAATATTTCTCCCCTCCCATTAAAATTTTAAGATCTATCCTTTTTAAATATATAAATTTTAGATCTTTTGTGATCCACATCATGGATAATCTAGCATGGTATTTTCGACTCAATGCACCTTCCACCCTGTTCTCTTTTCCAAGGTGGTAATGTATTGATCATTCGTAATATTTACTCAACTCCAACCATATTCTTTGGTGCATAATCAACTCCTTTTGTGTGAAAATACACATTAAACTTTTATAATCAGTATAAATATCACATCTTTAACCATAATGATAATGCCTCCACATTTTTAAGGCAAAGATTACCGTAGCTAGCTCAAAATCATGATTGGGGTAATTTTTCTCATATATTTTCAACTGTCGTGAGGCATAAGCTATCACCACATCATTTCTCATGAGAACACACCCCATCCAATTTTTGGATGCATCACTATATATCAAAATCCTTTCTCCACTACAGGGTATTGTGGGTAGAGGTGCAATGGCTAACCTTATTTTTTCATCAATGTAATTCTCTTAACATTCCTCCATCCAAATGAACAAAACTCCTTTCTAAGTCAACATGGTGAGCGGTTTAGATAATCATGAAAAATCATTCACAAAATGTAGATAATAAACATCAAAATCATGAAAAGATCATATCTCAGTTACTATTTTTGGTCTCAAACATCTTTCAATAACCTATATTTTTGGTGGATCAATAGATATCCCCTTATAAGGCCCCAGCCTTAAACCTTACTTAATCTTGAGTTATTACAAGATTACACATTGAGGATCTTTTCGGGTTTAGAGTTTAATAAAATTAGATCATAAAAATTGCATTACATTCCACATATTAACAAAATGGTTACATAAAGATAGTATTCATTTTTTCCCATCAACGGAACATATTTAAAATAAAACATGGATTCTTTCTTGACACTTCCTTGACACTATCATCATATCATGTACCTTTCCCTTGACCTGTGAAAAACATTTCAAAAAAAAACTTGGGATGAGCATAAAGATCTTAGTAAGGGATATAAAAATATGGAAAGGAAACATGGGTACATATACACATAATAATGAAATCATACTTTACCCATAAAACATAATCACTTTAACATACCTCATCAAATCATGAATAAATCATAGAAATCATAAGACATAAAAGTAACTTGAGGCATTCATAACATTCTTACGTAGGGAGTAACCCTCTTGGTTACGTTTGGAATAACCATCACAGTATATTCCCTAAATATATTTGGAGGAACCTTAATGTTTCACTCCTTCGCGTTACCCAATGCATTAGAGAGCTATATCAGGCTTACCCACCCTTAGTTTATCACGGAACCACCCATCTTCATAATAATGCCCAATAACCATAACATAATCGTATCACATAAAACATGCATAAAGGAAACATAACATTTCCACATTTCAATCACAAGATATCAATACAACACATTGATATAATAAAAACATTATGAAAACCATTTTCAATATCAAAATAAAAGAAAAGTAAAACATGGTATTTATTTTTCTTTTAAAAAGAAGGTATGGCTTGTAGAGGAAGCTGAAACTCAAATAATGGTCACGGCGGCGGAGAAGTCATTGTCGCCGCATACGTACGACAAAAAAATTCCCTTTTGTCATTTAGTAAAATTCTTCGTATAAAAAATATTCCTTTTGGATAAACGTAAAAGTCAAAGGGGTTTATACACCGTATAAAATAAGATTGTGTATAAAACAAAATATGCCTTAATGAAAGGAGATTGAGACGAAGTCCCATACCTCAGGTCCGACTTGACTCGGTCGTTCTTTAATCTCCTGAATAATAAAATTGAGTTAATTTATACTTGATTAAGAACCTTCATCAAGATCATTATTCCTTTTATATCACTTATTACCATGTCATGAACACTATGTAATTATTTTTGTTAATAACGGTCGTTTTAACGATCATTCGTACTTGAGTCAAAATATGCTCTTTAAAATTACAAGCTGTTCATGTATACATTATATCCAGAGTTATAATCATGATGTATATATCATATATATCATATATATCCAGTATATACATGCATTTATAATATCACATAATCATTTAGAGGTAAGAAATGAAATGCACCGTTCGTGGAGACGGTAAGCCGTACGTATGCATGAACGCTACTTTCATTTCTATTTCATATTTTATAGAATGTAATCATAATTATATAAAGTTATATTATAATTCCAGTTTAATATCATATATAATATCATAACTCCATCCTTTATACGTCCCACATATGGTATTAACGAATCAAATCACTTTGAGGGGGTGGTAGTCCACACTTCCTTAAATGAAGAAATCGCGTTTACCCATAATGGAAACCATAAAGGTATTCCCAAATTGAAAAATACAGAGGCTTAAGGAAAACATAAACATATTATATATCATATATAAATATAGTTTCATATTAATGGCCACCTTTTAAGGTGTTAAAATAATTTTGAACAATCATCGTTTCGGGAGGCCGAAATTCGCCACCCACGGAAACAGTATGTTCTTTAACCATTAGATGTAGATGTGTGTAAGTGTAGATTGAATCCATCTTATAATTACATCCTAGTATATTGAAGATTCTGGATTTGTTACAAAAGAAATTAATAAAAATAGTTTAGGGGGTTGGAGAAGAAAAATAAAACAAAAGGACTCAAGTGAAGACATTACCTTAAAATCGGGTAACTACCTTTGGTTTGAGCTCAAAGGCTTCCTTGGGAAAACTTCTTCCCAAATAGAGGCTTCAAAGAGTAATAGAGGGATGTGGAGAGAAAAAATGGTCAGGGGTTGGCCAAGCCAAAGGCTTTGGAAGTGTGGGTAAAGAGTTAGAGGTGGGGGCCTTTTATAAGAGGAGAGGAGGGGAACTCTTGGAAAGTAAAGAAATGTTACTTTATATTAAAATGCGTTTCAGATTCAAAAGGTCCCACATTGATATAATTCGAGGCTAAGGTGATAAGGGTTCTAAATATACCCATAAAATAGGTTCTGGACATGTGTAGATCATAGATTTTACACTATCTTTTCATCTTATTTAAATATTTTATTATTGAGGTAATCACTGCATCATCATGATGTCATAAAAAAATTAATATATTTAATGTCTAAAAATTATAAAAAATTATCATGATGTAGTAAATCATTTTCGCTTTATAATGAATATTTATAGTCAAAAATCTGACTTGTATAACCCCATGTAAAAATTGTTTTAGTAAAACATCTCATGTTTGTGTCATTTTTACTTTAACATTAAATAAAAAGATATTACTGTCATTTCCCTACAAAAGTGGCTCTATGGGGTCTCCTAGTTGACCCATGGATTTTCTTGGTCGGCCATGACACATCCAATAATGGTAGGACATGTGTCTAGGTCATTTCATATTATTAAAACATTATTTTTACCTTAAACTACACTAATTACCACTAATCGTGATTAAAAACATAAAAGTTACTATTCACCAAAAAATTATTTTAATCTCATTGAAAACATTTTAATTTGTAATGAAAACCATTTATGTCGAATTTTTGAAAATCAAATCACATAAGTGTCAGAGTTTCAGTTAAACGAAAAATCAGTTTCTTTAACTACCACTTAGTGGTTTCACTATTCATCACAAATTGAAGTTTTTCAGAAAAATACCAAAACTTCACCCTAAGCTATATTTGATATTATGAATTCAAAAATGATGTCTATTTTAAAAAATTAAAATCATATAAGTTACATTAATTAATTTAATAATTAATTCCCGTTGTCATGACAAATAGCGTGTTTTTATGAAACAATAAGTATCAAAAGATTGACACCAGTTTAAGTCCAATTTCAAAGTGAAATTGATTCCAATGAACACCCTTGGATTAAATGGTAAAAATATATTCTAATTCCACTTAAAAACCAATTAAAAATACAATCTAATCATATAAATAAATTATATTAAAAATAGTTTTTGAATTAAAATACATCATTTTCACTATTCATTAAAAAATGAACTTTATCGGAAAAATACCAAAAATTCACAGAAAGTAAATTTTGATGTCCCAATAATAAATAATAAGTTTATTTTGACAAACATAGCTTATAAAATTGTCAAAATCTAGATTTAAAAATGGTTTTCGATCAAAATGTAGAAAAACAATCTTTTAAAAATATTAGTGTATTCCATGCTTAAGATTGGATTTATTTTCATTTTAAGCCCCTAAAACACAATCTAATTCATTAATAGACATAGATAAAAATATATATTATTCATTACTTACTTGGGATGTTACATCCTTCCCCCCTTTAGAAAATTGCGTCCCTAGAATTTATTTACTTATCGAATAAATGGGGGCACTTATCCCTCATTGCATTTTCAGATTCCCATGTTGCCTCTTCCATCATGTGGGTTTTCCACAAAACTTTTACCTGATTAATCACCTTATTCCGTAACACTTGCTCCCTGCGGTCAAGAATCTGGACCGGTTGTTCCTCATAAGATAGGTTCTCTTCCGTTTGAACTACCTCTGGACTCAAAACATGAGATGGATCTGGCATGTACTTTCTCAACATCGAAACGTGATAAACATTGTGTACCTGAGATAAAATAGGAGGTAAAGCCACTCGGTAAGCAAATGATCCAACTCCCTCCATAATTTCATATGGTCCAATGAACCTTGGACTCAGTTTTCCTTTCTTACCAAATCGCATCACACTTTTCCATGGAGAATCCTTGATAAAAACATGATCACCTACCTAAAAAGAGAGATCCTTCCTCCTGTTGTCCGCATAACTCTTTTGCCTGCTCTGAGCTGTTCTCATGTGTTTCTGTATCAGCTGTACTTTTTTTTCCATCTCGTCTACCAATTCTGGTCCCATCAGCTTCCTTTCACCCACTTCATCCCAATAAGCTGGAGTTCAACACCGCTTCCCATATAACACCTCAAATGGTGCCATCTTTATACTGGAATGAAAACTGTTATTATAAGAAAACTCAACCAAAGAAAGATGTTGGTCCCAACATCCCTGATAATCTATCGAACAAGCACATAGCATATCTTCCAAAGTCTGAATTGTTCGTTCTGACTGCCCATCTGATTGAGGATGAAAAGTTGTACTAAAATTTAATTCAGTGCTCAACGACTTATGAAGGCCTTTCCAAAAGATAGAAGTGAACCTAGGATCACGATCAGATACAATGGATAGAGGAACTCCATGTCACCTGACTATCTCTTTAAGGAAAAACCGGGAATGTTGATCTAGAGAGAAAGTATCTTGTACAGCAAGAAAATGAGCAGATTTAGTCAAGCGATCAACAATAACCCAGATTGCATTATTACCTCGAGATGTCTTCGGTAATCCCACAGCAAAGTCCATGGATATATTCTCCCATTTCCACTCCGGAACTGGTAAAGGCTGAAGCATCCCTTTCGGTAACTACCGCTCTGCTTTAACCTGTTGACAAGTCAAACACTTCATAGTAAAATCAGCAATATCTCTTTTCATTCCATCCCACCAGTAATACTCCCGCAGATCTCTATAAATCTTAGTACTGCCAGGATGAACTGAAAACGGAGAACAATGAGCTTCACATAACAACTCTCTCTTCAACTGTGAATCACAAGGCACACACAATCTCTTCCCAAATCTCAAAACACAATCATTATCAATGTTGAATTCAGCCATGTTACCCTTCTGAACCAGCTCTACCTTTTTCTACAACTCACTGTCTTGCTTCTGTGCTTTCTTGATTCTGTCTGATAGAGATGATCTCACGGATAACTGAAACAAAACATAAGAACATCCTTCTCCAACAACTTCTATGCCAAAGTTCATCAAATCCTTAACCAAAGGATCACGTTCCAAACACAACATTGTTAATGAAGAAATACTTTTTCAACTCAAAGCCTCGGCCACTTTATTTTCTTCTCCCGGATGGTAATGAATTGTACAATCATAATCCTTGATTAATTCTAGACATCTCCTCTGTCTCATGTTCAATTATTTATGAGTGAATATATACTTTATACTTTTGTGATCGGTATATATTTCACACTTTACTCCATACAAATGATGCCTCCAAATTTTTAGAGAAAAAACAACAGCAGCTAATTCCAAATCATGTGTAGGGTAATTTACCTCATGAGTTTTCAACTGTCATGAAGCATAAGAAATTACCTGATCATTCTACATTAGGAAAAAACCAAGTCCTTTCAATGAAGCATCACTGTAGATAACAAACTCCCCATTCCAGGAAGGCAGTGCCAAAACTGGAGCATTCACCAATCTTCTTTTCAATTCCTGAAAACAATCATCACATTCTCTTGTTCAGATAAACTTAACACCCTTCCGAGTTAGCTTAGTCCTTGGACTAGATAACTGTGAAAAATTTCTAACAATCCTTCGGTAATAGCCTGCCAAACCAAGGAAACTACGAATCTCTGTTACATTTGTGGGTCTTGGCCATTCTTCAAAAACCTTTGTTTTTACAAGATCAACGGTTATCCCATCTTTAGAAACAATGCAACCAAGGAAACAAATTTGTTGCAACCAACACTCACACTTGCTGAATTTCCCATAAAATTTCTTTTCTTTTAAGGTTTGCAAAATAACCCTTAAATGTCTTTAATGCTCCTCTTTACTTTTAGAAAACACCAAAATATCATCAATGAAACCCACCAAAAACTTATCCAATAACTCATGGAAAATTATATTCATTATGTCCATGAATACAGCAGGTGCGTTGGTTAGCACAAAAGGCATTACTACAAATTCATAATGGCCATATCTTGTATGGAACGCGGTCTTCGAGACATCTTCTTCCTTTACCTTCAGCTGATGGTACCCCGATCTCTGGTCAATCTTTGAAAAAAACTGAGCTCCCTAGAGCTGATCAAACAAATCATCGATATGAGGCAAAGGATATTTGTTCCTAATAGTGATGTTATTCAAGGCTATATAGTCAATGCAAAGTCTCATAGAACCATCTTTCTTTTTAACAAATAAAACAGGAGCACCCCATGGTGATGTGCTAGGTCGAATGAAACCTTTCTCTAATAAATCTTGCAATTTCTCCTTCAACTCTTGAAGTTCAATTTGAGCCATTCGATAAGGGGGTTTTGAAATTGGCTTAGAATCAGGAACTAAGTCAACAGTAAACTCATCTTCCTGATCTGGTATTATTCCAGGAAACTCATTATGAAAAACATCAGGATACTCATTTACCACTGGCACATCATTAATCTGAATAGTTCCTTTATTTTCAACGATGTGTGCAAGGTAACATTCATTTCCATCTTTTACAAGTTTCTTGGCCTCTTGATATGTTATGAATAGTAAGGGTTCATTCTTGTACAAAAACTGAAAGTATTTCTGAAAAGAAACTTCTTTAGCTCTACATTCAATCTTAGCATGGTAAATAGAGAGCCAATCCATACCCAAGATAACATCAAACTCTACTAGAGGTAGAAAAATAAGGTTTGCAAGTAGGTTCTTTCCACAGATAAGGATAAGAAGATTCTTATAAATTCTTTTTTCCACAACATTTCTCCTAGGTGTTTTTACCAAAAGTTCAGGAGTCATTTCATGAGATGGTATTCCCATTTTACTAGAAAAGTTTTTAGAGATGAAAGAATGTGTAGACCCCGAATAAAAAACACAATGGAATAATCTTAAAAAACAAACAAAGTACCTGATACAACTTCATTTGATGGCCCGAAATCTACTGAAGTAGTTGCAAAGGATTTCGGCACCCCTTTCTGCTTGTAGTCTAACTGCTTCCCATCACTCGAGCTCTTTGTCGGACACTCGTTTGCATAGTGACCCATCTCATTGCACTTAAAACATTTCACTAACCATAAATAAAATTTGAACTTACCATCACCTTGATCTTTTTCAGTTCAATCACGAGATTTATGTCCCATCTTACCACATCGGTAGCAGTTTCCAGAATTCAGAAGGCATTCCCCAGCATGCCTTTTACCACATTTATCACAAACTGGAATCTTGGTTTTCTTACCGTCAGAATTTTTTGAAGAATTCTTTCCTTTCTCCTGCCACCTCGGTCTCTTCTTCTGTTGGTTGTTATAGAACACTTGATCATCAGCAAACTCCATTTCCACCTTCTCACCACATCGAACAAGATTTTCATAACTTTTGAAATCACGAGAAGCTAAAGCCCGTAGATATTTTGCTTTTAACCATGAGAAAAAATGATTGATTTTACTCTCAAGGTCTCAGATAAAATTTGGATCATACCTTGCCAATCGAGTGAACCATTATTCATAGGCAGCCACTGAGTCTTCCTCTTGCCTCAATTCCAAGAATTGTTTTTCCATCCTAAGTCGAACAGCCTTAGGAAAATACTTTTCAAGAAACATACCTTTGAATTCATCCCAGTCGAGAGTATCAATCTCATCAGCCTCCCTGATATTTTTAACCATCGACCACCACTGATCTGCTTCACCCTCCAAACGGTAAATAGCAAGACTATCCTTTTGATTATCTGATCACCCCATGACATCAAAAATCATCTCTAGTGCTTTAATCCACCCTTCAGCTAGCACATGGTCATATGATCCTCTGAATGATGGGGGATGTTGCCTCATGAAATGTTCCACCACTGACATGTTCCTCTGCGGTTGATCTGGCTGATCTCATGCATGGATACCACCACAATTTATCGCTTGAGTCAATTGTGCCATTACTACAACAAACTGTTCAGTTCCAATTCCGACCATCTCAGGATGCTAATTCGGAAGGTTATTTCCTTCTGTATGCCTTCCTAGCAATGCTTCCATGTTTCCTCTTTAGAAAACCATTCTGAACAAACATGTCTTAGATGAAGCAACATGGTAATCTTCAAATGCTATATCATTTCAATTTGACCATAAAAAAATATTTTTGGATAATCATTTAATAGAATTCTAACTCCTCAAGTTATCTGAACTGACCTCTGATACCAACTATAAGGCCCTAGCCTTAAACCTTACTTAATCATGAGTTATTACAAGATTACACATTTAGGATCTTTTCGGCTTTAGAGTTTAAGATAATTAGATCATAAAACTTTCATTACATTCCACATTTAAACAAAGTGGTTACATAAAGATAGTATTCATTTTTTCCCATCAACGGAACATATTTAAAATAAAACATGGATTCTTTCTTGACACTTCCTTGACACTATCATCATATCATGTACTATTCCCTTGACCTGTGAAAAAAATTTCAAAAAAACATGGGAAGAGCATAAAAATCTTAGTAAGGGATATAAAAATATGGAAAGGAAACATGGGTATATATACACATAAGAATGAAATAATACTTTACCCATAAAACATAAGCACCTTAACATACCTCATCAAATCATGAATAAATCATAGAAATCATAAGACATAAAGGTAACTTGATGCATTCATAACATTCTTACGTAGGGAGTAACCCACTCGATTACGTTTGGAATACCCATCACAGTATATTCCCTAAATCTCTTCAGAGAAACCTTATCGTTTCACTCCTACGTGTTACCCAATGCATTGGAGAGCTATATCGGGCTCACCCGCCCGTAGTTTATCATGGAACCACACGTCTTCATAATAATGACCAAGAACCATATCATAATCGTATCACATAAAAAATGCATAAAGGAAACATAAAATTTCCACATTTCAGTCACAAGATATCAATACAACACATTGATATAATAAAAACATTATGAAAACTATTTTCAATACCAAAATAAACGAAAATTAAAACATGGTATTTATTTTTCTCTTAAAAAGAAGGTATGTCTTGTAGAGGAAGCTGAAACTCAAATAATGGTCACGGCGGCAGAGAAGTCATTGTCGCCGCATATGTACGACAAAAACATTCCCTTTTGTCGTTTAGTAAAACTCTTCGTATAAAAAAGATTTCTTTTGGATAAACAAAAAAGTCAAAGGGGTTTATACACTGTATAAAATAAGGTTGTGTATAAAACAAAATATGCCTCAATGAAAGGAGATTGAGATGAAGTCCCATACCTCAGGTCCGACTTGACTCGGTCGTTCTTTAATCTCCTAAATAATAAACTTGAGTTAATTTATAATTTCTTAAGAACCTTCTTCAAGTTCATTATTCCTTTTATATCACTTATTACTATGTCATGAATACTATGTAATTATTTTAGTTAATAACGGTCGTTTTAACGATCATTGGTACTTGAGTCAAAATATGCTCTTTATAATTACAAGTTGTTCATGTATCCATTATATCCAGAGTTATAATCATGATGTATATATCATACATATCATATATATCCTGTATATACATGCAATTATAATATTACATAATCATTCAGAGGTAAGAAATGAAATGCACCGTTCATGGAGACGGTAAGCCGTACGTACGCATGAACGCTACTTTCATTTCTATTTCGTATTTTATAGAATGGAATCATAATTATATAAAGGTATATTATAATTCCAGTTTAATATCATATATAATATCATAACTCCATCCTTTATACGTCCCACATATGGTATTAACGAATCAAATCACTTTGAGGGGGCGGTAGTCCGCACTTCCTTAAATGAAGATATCACGTTTACCCATAATGGAAACCATAAAGGTATTCCCAAAATGAAAAATACAGAAGCATAAGGAAAAAATAAACATATTACATATCATATATAAATATAGTGTCATCTTAATGGCCACCTTTGATGGTGTTAAAATAATGTTGAACAATCATCATTTCGGGAGGCCGAAATTCGCCATCCACAGAAACATTGGGTTATTTAACCATTAGATGTAGGTGTGTGTAAGTTTAGCTCAAATAATTCTTATAAAAACATCCTAGTATATTAGATATACTGGAGTTGTTACAAAAGAAATAAATAAAAATAGTTTAGGGGGTTGGAGAAGTAAAATAAAACAAAAGGGCTCAAGTGAAGACATTACCTTAAAATCGGGTAACTCCCTTTGGTTTGAGCTCAAAGGCTTCCTTGGTAAGACTTCTGCCCAACGTGAGGCTTCACGGAGTAAGAGAGGGATGTGGAGAGACAAAATGGGCAGGGTTTGGCCGAGCCAAAGTCTTTGGAAGTGTGGGTAAATTGGTAGAGGTGGGGGCCTTTTATAAGAGGAGAGGATGGGCACTCTTGGAAAGTAAAGAAATGTTACTTTATTTTAAAATGAGTTTCGGATTAAAAATGTCCCATATTGATATAATTAAAGTATAAGGTGATAAGGGTTCTAAATATACCCATCCAATAGGTTTTGGACATGTTTAGGTCATATATTTTACATTATCTTTTCATTTTATTTAAATATTTTATTAATGAGGTAATCGCTGCTTCATAATGAGGTCATAAATAAATTAATATATTTAATGTCTAAAAATTATAAAAAAAATATCAAGATTTAGGAAATATTTTTATCTTTATAATTAATATTTATAGTAAAAAATCTGATTTGAATAACCCCATGTAAAAATTGTTTTAGTAAAACATCTCATGTTTGTGTCATTTTTACTTTAACATTAAATAAAAAGATATTAATGACATTTTCCTACCAATGTGGCTCCATGGGGTCCCCAAGTTTACCCATGGATTGTCTTGGTCGGCCATGACACATCCAATAAGGGTAGCACATGTGTCTAGGTCATTTCATATTATTAAAACATTATTTTTACCTTAAACTACACTAATTACCACTAATCGCGATTAAAAACATAAAAGTTACTATTCAACAAAAAAATTATTTTAATCTCATTGAACCACATTTTACATCTTAATTACAACCATTTATGTCGGATTTTTGAAAATCAAATCACAGAAGTGTCAAAGTTTCATTTAAACGAAAAATTAGTTTCTTTAACTACCACTTAGTGGTTTCACTATTCATGAAAAATTGAAGTTTTTCAGAAAAATACCAAAACTTCACCCTAAGCTATATTTGATATTCTGAATTAAAAAATGATGTCTATTTTACAAAATTCAAATCATATAAGTTACATTAATTAATTTAATAATTAATTCCCGTTGTCATGACAAATAGCGTGTTTTTATGAAACAATAAGTATCAAAAGATTGACACCAGTTTAAGTCCAATTTCAAAGTGAAATTGATTCCAATGACCACCATTGGATTAAATGGTAAAAGTATATTCTAATTACACTTCAAAACCAATTCAAAAGATAATATAATCATATAAATAAATTAGATTAAAAAGAGGGTTTGAATTAAAATACAACATTTTCAGTATTCATTAAAAAATGAACTTTATCGGAAAAATACCAAAAATTCACACAAAGTAAATTTTGATGTACCAATCATAAATAATAAGTTTATTTTGACAAAAATAGCTTATAAAATTTTCGAAATATAGATTTAAAAATGGTTTTCCATCAAAAGGCAGTAAAACAATCTTTTAAAAATATTAGTGTATTTCATGCTTAAGATTGGATTTATTTTCATTTTAAGCCTCTAAAACACTATATAAATCATTAATATACATAGATAAAAATATATAATATTCATTACATACTTGGGATATTACACCCCTCTCTTGAGATTTTGTAACCAATAAATGAAACTTTTTGAATCCAAAATTCACACTTGGTAATTTTTGAATAAATATTCTCCTTTCTCAGGGTCTTCACTAAAATTCTTAAGTGATCTTCATGTTCTTCATTTCTCTTTGAATAGATAACAATATAATCTATAAAGACTACCTCAAACTGATCATGATAGTCTCTAAAGACTCTATTCATTAGATCCATGAAGATAACATGGGAATTATTAAGTTCAAAACGAGTCACTATAAATTCATAGTGTTCACACCTTGTACAGAATGACTTCTTTACTATATCTTCCTTTTGACCCTAAATTGATGATATCCTAAATGAAGATAAATCTTGGATAAGTAATGAGCTCCTCATAGTTGTTCAAAAAATACATAAATGCGGGGAAGTGGATATTTTTTCTTGATAGTGATCTTGTTAAGTTCCCGATAATCAATGTAGAGTCTCATTGATCCATCTTTATTACTAACAATCAACATAGGCTCTCCCCAAGGTGACACACTAGGGAATATTAATCCCTTATCCAGATTCTATTGAAGTTTCTTCTTCAATTCCTAAAACTCAATTGGGGTCATTCTATAAGGTGTCTTTGAAATAGTCATACCACCAGGTAGGAGTTCTATTGAAAACTCAACATCATGATTTGATGGAAGACCTGGAAATTCCACTAGAAGAACATCATCAAACTATTATATGATGGGAATATTTTTAAAGATGAGTTTCTCCCCAACCATTCGAGATAAATAACCTTTATTTATTTGAATCAATACCCATAAGATGGAAGAAAATTCTACTGGAAGGATATATTCATCCATGCATTGATATATGATCTTAGATTGATCTGGAATATGAAATGTGACTTTCCTTCTTTGGAAATTGATATGATCTCTATATTAATAAAGACACTTCATTCCATGAATCACACCAAATTACACTATAAGAAGAACCACAAGATTTGTAGGAAGAATATTACCACAAACCTCAATTAGAGAAGAATTTTAAACTTTTTATGTGACTGTTGTTCCATTATGTTTTTTAATAGATAACTCAACATCTAATTGTTGAGGTAATACATTGATACCATTAGAAAATTCTTTAGAAACAAAATAGTGGGTGGATCTAGAATCAAATAATACATTTTCTACTTTATAGTGGATAGTAAGTGTATATTTCATTACTTCGTTATCGTACTCTACGTCATCGATAGAAATTTCATGTTACTTTCCATTTTATTTGGCCTTAAGAGTTTGTTAACATTGATCATCATTAATAAACCCTGGATTATGAATTTTATTGGAATAATTACCCATTTCTAGACACTTGTAACATGGAAGTGTAGGAAGGTCATTATGTGCAGCCTTTTCTTTTATCACATCATTGTATATCTTTTTCACATCACTTCTGTATTCAATTACCTGATTACCTTGTTTTCCACACATAAAACATTTACTAGTCCATTTAAGAAAATTCCCTCTATGTTTCTTTCCACACTTTGAGCATAAGGGAAAATTCATCTTCTTTTTAATGTGGTCTTTATATTTTCTTTTGAATTCCATTTTTCTCTTCTTATCAAACCCATATGACTGATGGGATACTCCAATATCCATATCAACCTTGGGAGCACATAGAGAAATTTCCTTGTACTATTGATGTCCCTTACATCTAATGCCCTTTGAAGACTTGGTTTTGAGCAACAAAATAATCGATCTATCTTACTCTTAGGTTAGATAATAATTTCAGAAGCTTACCTTTCATGTATTGTTAATGTTACTTCGTAGGTACCAACAGATTCATCATCCTTTTTCTTAAGTTCAAGGAACTCTTTATCCATATTTTTTCGAAGAATACAAGGAAATTACTTATTGAAAAATAAGTACATGAACTTTTCCTATTCCCTCCACTCAATTTCATCTCATTACCTCATATTATTGATAAGATTCCACCATTTATCAGCTTCACCTTCAAAACTATATACTCATAAGATGAAATTATCGTTTTTAAAACAATATAGAACTGAAAATATCTTTTCAGTGGTATTGATCCATTGTTCAGCCATCAAAGAGATCGGAAGACCCACTGAATTAAGGAGGATGTTTCTTCATGAATAATTCAATAGAATGTTTCTCCATCCATTATTTGTTTGGTAGTTTGTCTTGATTCATTTGTTGAGAACGTTTTCTGAACATGGATACAGGATTTTTCGTTCTATCTCCCATAAAATTTGTTTGCTCAGGGGGGAAATCATTGCATTTCCCATCTCATTCATCATTAACACAGTTCCTTTGGGTTCCATCCATTGACTAAAACCATAAAGCATAATGTGAGAAACACTAATCATAATAGGAAAAACACCTAATCAAGAATAAAATTTCAATTTAGGACACATAGGTTTTATCATAAGTTATTCATTGCCATTTCTAAAACACGATGATTGTATCAAATACTTAGACATATCCTTAAGGATTTATCATCCTAGTTTCCAAAGGTTAACTATACCGTTCCTCTGATACCAACTATAGCGACCCATTTTTTAAATACATTGATATCACTTTAGAATTGAATTATAATTATTACAAAAAATAACAAATCCATGAAAAGATTATATAGGTATAGTGTCTTTATAAACTAAGAAATATAAACAAATGGTTCATAAAACATCTATATTGTCTCCTGTTTATTTCACCATAACTAGACTCCTTTTTTGGAATATTATACATAATACCCTTCTTCATGTCATGGGGAAATGAAACTTATAAAAGGGTGAGATCAAATGATTAGTAAGGGTAAAAAATGAAATAACAAACATATCATATTATTAAGAACATAAAACATTAAAATATTATCTTTTATATAAAATATCAGAATATCATGCCATCAGATAAATCATAAAAGTGAAATGTAATCCAAATAGTCATAACATAAGACATGAAGTTTTGTGGCATACAAACATAAGCATAGAAAATAATTTCATATTATTCAAGCCTCAATTCCAAGACCACCATATTAGAAAAATTCCATTACTGAACAGAGTTCTCTCCTCATTCCATCCTTGTATCACTGAAGCAGATTACCTTGCTGTTCCATCCATGTTTATCTGATGAGATATAAATCATTACACAATGCATTGGAAGGAGATATTGGTCTCACCCATCTCATAATGAAACCATTCTTACATGATCCTCAAAAAAATAAATCTTTCATTATAGTATAACTCATGTAATAAAATGGGATTCGTAACCATCATTCCATCATAACATAATCCATATAAGATAAACAGACTTTATAAATATAATTACATAATAAACAAAATCAAATCAAAGTAATAATAGGGATAAAAACATAAAACTATATCATCTTATATGGAAAATAATTTTGAAAAACAATTTTACTTAATTCCTAAGGAAAATATCAATTATTTTTTTGAAAAATGTTTTCTCTTCTCAAAATGCCACACAATTTTAAAAGAAAATAATTTTGTTGAAAATAAACATATAACCATATAGAAGAAGCTTCATGGGAATAAGGCATTAGGACGCGTAAAAATATGTTCATTCCATATAAGATAGAAAACATTCATCTTGTACCTTCACAGGAAAATTCCAAAAGTACCTCATATGGTGAACATAAGAAAGATTCCTTCCAAACCATGTTGTAAAAGTCAAAATGGGTAAAAATATATTTAAACATAAAAAGATGAATATTATAAATTTTATGAGAATATTATTATAAAACATGGAAATGGATAATAAATATACCCCCAGTAAATACTTACATATAAAAAATCTCATATAAAAATGAGATTACAAAATTATCCCATACCTTAGGACTGATATCCTTTGTATGTATCTGAACCCCCTATTCCTCGACGCACCTCCTTTAAATTTCCTCTCAGGGAACTAGAATTTGCCTTTTGAGAATACCATAACCTCAAGAATGTAACTAGGGAATTTGAGAAGAGAAATGGTCAGGGTTTGGCTGACCATGAAGTCTCAAAATGTAGTGAAGAGGAGAGGGAGGAGGTGTCCTTTTATAAGAGTGGACTGGGGAACTATAGGAAACTCTCAAAATATTAATTTAATATAAAATAAAATTCAACCAAAAATGGTGTAAAAAAAATTTAATTCCAAGATAAAATGATGTTGTTTTAAATAATAATCATCCAATAATTTTTAGACAAGTATAAAATATTTTTTATCCTTATATTTTTGGTTTAACCCTTATTTTACACTTTTTAATCTTACCGTCATATCATGTTATTTACACATTGTGGGTTAATGTAATTACCATATCATGTCAAAAGGCCCAAAAAAAGTTATTTATTACATATTTGAAAATATATTAGCCATTTGGATGAATCATAGATGTTTTTTAATTTAATTTCATTTAATAAACAATCTTATCATTTAAGCTATGAATTGTGTCAATTTTAGACACTATTCATCATTGAATATTTTCAGAAATTCATAAAAACCTAATTACTTATAAAATAAGGCATTAACACAAACATAATATGTAAATATCATACAAAAAATTCTTTTATGACATAAAAATAAAAAAATTACATTTGTTTTACTATTTATAATTTCATTGTTTTCAATCTTTCATAAATAAGGTAATCACTACATCATAATTGTGTCAAAAATAAATATATTTATCTAATTTATAATAATTATATATAAAATAACATGAGGTATAATACCATTTTATATTTATAATGAATATTTATATGCATATATTTCATTTGTATAAACTTATATTAAAATTGATTTAGTAAAAGATATGTGTTTAGGTTATAATTATCTTTACTTTAAATTAATTCTTATAAAATGTCAATTTCCTATCCAAGTGAATCCATGGGGTCCCAAAATAGACCAAAGGATTAAAATGGTAGAAAATGTATCATATAATATTATTAAGACACATTTTATGGTAGTTTTATATTATTAAATTATTATTTTTTACCCTTATTTACCATATTTTTCCTTAAATCGTGGTAAATAAAATAATAACTGAAGTTACTATTCCTAATGTCAAAAAATAAATGGTATCTATTGACCAAATTTTAACCATATAATTCCAAATATAGATTCCATTTTTTCAAATTCAAAACACATAAGTTGAATTAATTAATTTAAAATTAATCATGTTGTTAAAATGAGAAAATTGTTTTTAAAAGTTAAAAACATTGAAAAAGATTGAAATTTTTTACCTATCAATTCAATGTAAAATGAATGATAATGATATAAATTATATTAAATAGTAAAAATATATTCTATTTATTCTTTAAAACCGTTCAATAATTTAATTTTACCATATAAATTATCTCTATGAAAAATGTTTTTTTAAATTAAAATTTAGTGTATTGTTACTATTCATCAAAACATGAAAGTATCAGAAAAATATCAAAAATTTATCCAAAGTAAATTTTTTATATCTTGATTCATAATAACATGTTTATGTTGTCATATAAAATTTTTTAATTTTTCAAAATATTAATTTAATGTGGGTTCTCTATTAAAAATAGATTCTTATATATAAAATAGGGTTTTATTCATACCCTATGATTAAAATATCCATTGGATGAATGTCAAAAATATTTTATTAATTATATAACACATATATCTCATTAATATAATTACCAAATTTAATTCACTCAAATATAAAAATATCAAATTGATTTATATTTTTCATAAATAATTAATAGCCAATGAATTCATAATGCATTTTCATAAGTTAGTTATAATTATTTATGATAACCTGCCAGCTAGGCTATAGTGGTAATTTTAAATTAAGGGTATCTCATGGTTCGTTTTAACTCGCGATTTCATGCAAAGAAAGCTACTTAATAATAAAAAAAATATTTAAAGAAAATATTTCAAAAACAAATTCGGGTGTTACAGAATTCATCCATTTTTTATACTCTGAAAATTTAATTAGATTCCTTGTTTTTTATTTATTTTTATCTCATTATAACTTTAATCTAGAAAATAAATGATTTCAAGAAAAACTAATCATATTTTTATCCTTGATTGGTTATATATATCTTCCATTTCTATATTTTTCAAAATTTCTTGACAAAAGGAATTTTTATTTACTCAAAAGTTTTTAAAGATATTTTAATTTAAACTTTTATATTTATAAGGATTAAAATGAATTTTCCTATAGTTTTTATAAAGTTTAGTTCTAAATTTTCTTTACAAAAATATTACTATAATTATTCTATTTAATGTATACGACACTAATTGATTTTCCTTTCACTGAACTCATTTTATGATATTGAGATTTTTTTAATATTCCATTTGTTTTAAATTAAAAATCATTAATGAAAAGTTATTTTAATGTTTTTATTCACTTTTTATTTTATTCCCCAAAGTATATGAATATAAAACAAGACCTGTATATATATTTAATTGATAGTCATATTTTATATCTTATTAATTTTATAGTCATTTACATTTTATTCAAAATCTTAAAATTCCTATGATCATATTTCAATAGAAATAATCCATATATTAAATATCGAAATTCTTTTCATCTTGTATTTTATAATTATATAAACTATGTACCATTTCATTATATTATGTTTTACTATGAAATATTGTTTGATCGACTATGGAAATATTTTTATTTTATATTCCTTACTAAATATGGATATTTATTGATAAGGAATATTATTAATGAATTAAATTGATCATTAAATATATGAGTAATTTTTTGGAGCTTGTTAGTGATAGGAAGGGCCAATCGAAGCCCCTTAATGCCTCAGTTGGTCTCATAAGACAAACTTTTTTGAGTATTTGATCATGTCCTTTCCTATTTATTTATGTTTTCTGGACTTGAGACCCTAAATTTAGGTTTATAATTTACAACATTATGTATTCCATCATTTTTAAATCATTTATTGTTTTTCATGTGATTATTTTAATAGTTATGATAATCAAGGATATGTTTCAATCTTATGTGATTATTTAAATATAATTATTTAATCATCATTTCTTATTTTTCATATTATTATTTGATCCTGTGTTATTAAATAAATAACATTTGTTTTTAGTTATTTACCTTTACATATTTATTATACCTTATTTACTCATGATTTCTTCAGTTTTATGTAACCCTTACTGAGCATATGTGCTCACCATTATTTTGTATCCTTCCCAAAAGATATTAAGAGGGGATATTTGAATGAGTTATATAATGTAAAATTTTATACATTCACTTGGTTTGTATATTTTATTATCAATATAAAATGTGAACCATGATTGCATTTTACGTTTCATGAATACTAAACGTTTTGTCCATTTGGGGTGCTTTACTTATATCTAGTGTCAATGTAATGAAGTAACTATCAATGTAGAGATAATATATTTGGGTTATTTATATATATCTCATGTCATATAAATTTTATAGGAAATGGTTAGTAAGTAGATAGGATCATAATAGGTGAGTGTGATGGTCTTTAGCTCTAGTCACAATTTTATAAGTGAATGGCCATTTAGGTAGCGTGGTTTTTACTGTTAAGAAATCATGTGTTTGTGAGTCTGAAACTTTATTTCCTCAGGTTCATGGATCATGTCATATACATCATGTTTTATTTTCTCATAACATGTTAAATTATTTATCATTTGATATGTTATGTCTATATTTCTTTCTTTTGGTTTACTCTTATTATTTCGATTTTATTTTAAATCATATATATTTTATTATTCAATTTTTTCCACATGATTATGTTCTAACCATCATGGAATTTTTAATGTTACCCCTTATGGAGCGTTTAAACTCAACCCTTCTTATGTTTTCTTATACCAAGGATTTAAAGAGGATTATTTCCCATTGAATTCATAAAAATGGTCTTATATTCGAAATATATTTTCACAATATGTAAAATGAGTGTTCTTATGTTTCTTGTCTATAAGATACCAAACCATAGGTCCATGGGTTATATGAATATTTTTGGATTCAATAATTAACCCATGTTATCAATTTAATATTTAATTATATTTATATTGGGTCACTTCTTGGATAGGGATGGATTTCCTAGAAAAACACACAATTTATAATTAAAAAAAAATTCATATGTTATCTAATACTCAAGCATATCCGCTAGAATTTTCTGTTTTGGTTTCATTAAATTTATCTTATCAAAATAACCAAAATATTTGATATTACATGAATTAATATAATGGGTTATCTATAACATTGAAATTTTTGTAAACATTAATTTATTGATGATTTATGACTTTTCAAACTCACAAATTATTCTTAATAGATAGAATCATAATATCAAATTTCATCTAACCCCTTCTTTTATACCAACCATAACAACCTAGTCCTAATAATATGGTAATTACACATCTTAATGAAAATATTCCATTAAAATAAATTTCCAAGACCATTTAGGATTTTATTTTTAAATAACTAGTACCACGCTCATGCATTCACACGACACTATAAATCAATTCTTAATTTCAAAAGGAAATAATAGTTTGAAAATATAATAATTAAAATTAATTTAAAATATGTTAAAATAACAAGTTTTCTATATATATAATTGGAATAGTTCTAAAACTTGCTGAGACATCATCATAACAGTAGAAATCTAAAATGAGATATGAAAATAGTATAAATTGTATTTCGACTATAGAGAAATAATATTCATGAAGAAAAATACATTTTAAATAAGAAAAAATTATAATTAATATTGAATTAGGTATATTTTATTATGGATTAAAAAATAAAATAAATAGTTTGAAACTAAAAAAATGTTAGAAAATATTAACAGAGAAGGCTTTTTTTGAAAAAGATAGTTGACTTATGTAACAATATAATCTTTTTTTAAAAATATTTGGTGAATTCTTCCATAAGTGGTGTGAGTTGTTGCTGTAATGGAGCCCCTATAATGTACGTTGGGTTCACAGTGTTGTAGACACTACTAGAAAAATAACCTATACCAATGGTTTGAAACCTTTGGAATAGGCCTCGAAACCATTGGTATATCATATACCAACGGTTTGGAGAATTGTTGGATAGTAAGATGTAGGGATAGTTCTATACCAACGGTTTTGGAAAAACTATCCATATAAGTAATATGAAAAATCTATACCAATGATTCCATAAAACTGTTGGTATATGCATTTCAAAAAAGAAACCTTCTGTTGGTTTTGATCCCAGTACCTCCAGTTTATGATTTAATGACCTAACCACTAACCTAAATTGACATTTCTGAACATAATTTCATAAATATATATATATATGTATTATCATAAATATTTTAAATTTTGATTTACTTAATGTTATGTGTAAGAATATTCCATAAAAAATATATGTAACTCTTCCAATGGTTTTGAGAACCGTTGGTATAGATTCTTTGATTTTAGGACCAATGCCAATAGTTTGTCAAAAACCGTTGGTATAGGGTCTCTATTATAGACCTATACCAACGTTTTATCCAAAACCGTTGGCATAGGTCCATATAAGTGACTTATACCAACGATTTTGGGAAAACTATTAGTATATGTCCAAATTAGTGACCTGTACCAACAGTTTTGGCCAAACCGTTGGTATAGGTCCATATAAGTGAACTATACGAAAGGTTTTCCCAAAACCCTTAGTATAGATCTTATTTCCAGTAGTGAGATTCGTTCAGGAGTTATTATCAATGAGTAATAAAATACTGGGAATGTTTTTGTGTAGGGGGTAGTCATCAGCAATAGGAAAATTGTGAAAAAAAAATCATGGTTGAACAAAAATTTCATAAACTCTATTAAAATTATATTTTATAGTGTAAATATAAATTTAACTGGTAATATTAAATCAATATATCGTTCAGGTTTTCCCATTACCTTGTAACTGCAGCACAAAGTTTCAGTAAATTTATTCAACTTTGCCTTTTATGTTTTCCTTCAAATGGAGATGCATTTTATTAGCATGGATTGATGTTTCCACGATGTCTCAAGACATGCTAACATTTTTTTGGACCACATCATCATTACCATCAAACTCAATATATATATTTTGCTACCTAAATATTTTAATTTAATGGAAATTTTGAAAATAATAGTGAAAACTTAAATCATTAAAGCATAAATCTGTTATTTAAGAGTATCTCATTGGGAATAAGAAATTCAATATATATTATAATTAGAGTATCCAATTGATAAGATTAAATGAAATGTATTTTATATTCATAGAAAAAATTCATATGTCACCAAAAATGTAGTATTGTAAGTTCCAATTATGTCATGAAATTAAAAGTTAATATTGATAAAAAACATGAATAGATGAAATATGTGTAGTTGTTGTAACAATTTCACCTTTAGTGTTGCAATTGACACCTAATGTCCCAATGGGTTGATGTTTCTAAAATGAAAGTATAAAATAAATATTACGATAATGAGGTCTTTGTTTTCTAATAAATTAAAATAGACAAAGTAAAAAAAATAGTACCTAGTTATGGTTAACAGTAATACTTGCTCATGATGATTCACTACTATAAATTGGTCACCTAGCCCATAGCCTGGATGAGCAAATTATAAACTAGTTTTATATTATATAATTATTTATTATTTATTATTTATTATTTATTATTAATATGATTTTTTTAAAATATGTCTATATAAGTTTGTATTAGGTTAGGTTGAGATTTCAGGACAAATCCAAGAAAATATCTCATCAAACACAATCCATGATAAAATATAACTGGCTAGGATAACATAATAATGACATGATACATTCCAGTCGAGGTTTAGGTGTCAGTTGGGTGATTGTTTTATCAATCTTGGTCCAACCTGGCAGGTACGGCCCATGTAGAAGTCTCTTTATCAAAACTTTAGACCAATAGCTTGGCACCTCTTATCATCATGAAAAAAAGTTGTAAGAACTATTTATCCCCCAGATATGTGTATGTTTTACTATCCCAGGCCTAACCTAGGTACATGTCAGCTTGGCCAAGCATTGAACTATGGTGGAAAAATCTTTGTGTGCAAAAATCTATTAAGAGTGGGGTGTGAGAATTTCAAACCAAATAAAAATGGAAGACCTGATTTTATATATTTTTTGTTTTCTATATGGAACCAAAAATAATAAATTGTATCATGTTATTGGAATTATTTTCCAATGCCAAAAATTCCCAAGGATATAGTAAATCCTCTCCCTCCATAATAGTAATGTCTTCCCACTAACATGCTAGCAGGTGTTTCTCAGAATATCCTAACCATTAATAAATCAATCATCCCCTTGTAAACCAAGATGTCACCTTAACTAAACAACCCTCAATTGGTCCCATGGCCTCATCTTGTCCATCTAACTCTAGCTAGCTATGGACATGGAACTAATCCTAAACATTAGGATTGGAGTGTTCCTGTAGATTTAAAAGAACATGGGCATTGATCGATTTAAGAAATTGATATAAATGTGAAATTACATAAAACCAAATAAAAATGTTAACATATTCATCCAATAAAGGGGGGAGAGAAGCAGAATAGTTTAAAATCAATGAGTCTACCTTCTTGATGTTGCCAAGAAATTAGAATCTTGAGGATCAAACTAGACAGTGTCGTGGCATAATTCAAATGTATGCATTGTCTCAGAAAAATTTATAGAAATCATATTGATATTTTAAAATTTAAAACCAATTAGTAGCATTGTGTAAGATAAAAAAATATCCATTATAAAATTAACAGAAAACACCATCGCTAGTACAATCCATAGGAAAAAAATGGATTCTAGATCAAACCTATTTTGATCCCAAATATCCACATGAGAACTAGTAGCGGAAAAAGGGTATCTTTCCTAATGATGATCAGCATCCCTAAAATGTAAATAAGGTAAACATAGAAATTTAGATAAAGGAGGAATATTATATAAGAGACAATATAAATTGACAAGTAATTTATTTCCTTAAAATAATTGAAATAAAATTATACACTTACCTAAAGACTTCACTTTAATTAATAAGTTAAAAATAATAATAATGACAACTCAAATAATTGAAGCATAAATCTATCATTTAATAGTATCCAATTGATAAGAAGAAATGAAATGTCCTTTTTAATCATAGAAAAATTTAGATGTCACCAAAAAATTCAGTATTGTATATTCCAATTATTCCATGAAATTAATAGTCAATTATGATAAAAAACTTATACATTGGTAGATGAAATATGTGTAGTTATTGTAACAATTTCAAATTTAGTGTTCGAATTGACTCCTAAAGATCCATTTCTTTGATGTTTCTAAAATTAAAGGATAAAATAAATATTATAGTAATTTGGTATTTGATTTCTAATAAATTAAAATAGACAATGTAAAAACAATATACCTAGTTATGTTCAATAGTAATACTAACTCATGATGATTAACAGCTATAAATTGGTGACCCATCCCATTACATGACTGACCTGATTACAAACTAGTTTTATATTATATAATTCTTGATTAATTATAATTTATTAATTATATGATTTTTTATCAAATATGTATATATATGTTTAAAAGGTCAGGTTGAGGTTTCAGGACAAATTCGAAAAAACCTCACATCAAACAAAAAGCCTGATGAAATGTAACAGGCTAGGATAACAAAAAAATAACAGGATACATGTGTGTCCAAGTTTAGGCCTTAGTTGTGTGCATGTCTTATCAATCTAGGGCCAAACTGGCAAGTCCATCCCATAAACAAGTTTGTTTATTATACCTTTAGAAAAATAGCTTGACACATCCAATCATTATGTGAAAAAAGGGTCGGGAATCATTTAGGCCCCAGATATGTTTATGTTTTTCCAGGCCAGGCCTAACCTATGTACAAGTATTCTTAGAAAATCATTAAACTATGTTTGACAAAGCATTGAAATAATATCATTAGACTTGGGTCTTCTTAACAAAGCATTGAAAAAAAAATCATAGTCTTACCTATATGCATTCTTCCAAACATAAACTATCAGTGGTTGAGAGTGAGGAAAAAAATTTATTACACAAAGGGATGATAAATAACAAAAGGTTTCACTACAAAAGATATACCTACACTGAGAATGTTCTTACCTTGGAATGATTTTCAGATGCATTGTCAATGCTGACAACATGATTATAATATGATACAATTAATCTAATGATGCCCAGTTGAGAAAAACATATGTATTTTATTGACATAAGAAACATTATTAATAAAAGAAAAATACTAAAATGTAAATAGTAGATATAAACTAAATATAGTTTTTTTAGTAGATAATATTAAATGTGGACAAATTGATGGGTTACAAGAGGGAAATTGAATGGCAGTTTATATTAATATTTCCTCAGCTCAATAACATGCAAGATAATTTATATAACTACAAATCAAATCCTTAAATCCTAATATTAGGGTTGTAACCATTCTTACCATAATGCATTCTTCCACACATAAACTGTCAGAGGCTGATAGAAAAGGAAAAAATTATTCGACAAGGGGATGATAATTAATAAAAAGCATTCAATTCAAGAGATATGACTATAATGAGAAAGATCTTACCTTGAAAGGATTTTCAGATACATCATCAGTGCCAACAACATGATTATAATATGAGGTATTTGATCCAATGATGTCTGGTTGAGGAAAAAATATGTATTGTATTTACATAAGAAACTTTTTTAAGAAAAGTCGAATACTAAAATGTGAAGAGTATAGATAAACTAAATATAGTTAGTTTTCAGTAGATAATATCAGATGTGGATGAATTGATGGGTTACCAGAGGGGAAACAAAGGATAGATTATATTAATATTTCCCCAGCTCAACAACATGAAAGATTATTAATGTGCCTACAACTCAAGCCTTCAATCTAGAGATTAGGGTTGTGACTATTGTTTTTAGAAAAGTTATCATAGACAAAACCATACTAGTTATTAATACATGATCTAAAAAGAAATTCATATATCTAAACTTATACACAATAGAGTATTTTTATTTACCATGTACATAAAAACAATTGAACTTATAAACTAAAACAAATATTTAATATTTATATAAAATTAATTATCTATGTTGAATTTTTTTCTAAAACATATGAAACACATAAATTGATGTTTTTTAATGATTAAAATCAAGAAGTCATAAATTTCTTTAGCTTAGCAGCTCAGTGTCCACAAGGGGATGATAAATAACAAAAGGATTCACTATAAAAGATATGCCTACAATGAGAAATATCTTACCTTGGAAGGGTTTTATGATTCATCTCCAGTGCCGACAATATGATTATAATATGATAAATTTGATCCAATAATGCTGGGTTGAGGAAAACATATGTATTTTATTGGAATAGGAAACATTATTTGTAAAAGACAAATATTAAAATTTGAAGAGTATATATAATGTAAATATAGTTGGTTTTTAGTAGATAATATCAGATGTGGATGAATTGATGGGTTACCAAAGGGAAAATAAAGGATAGTTTATATTAATATTTACCTAGTTTAACAAAATGCAAGACTATTAATATACATGAAACTCAAGCCTTCAATCTAGATATTAGGGTTGTAACCATTCTTTTTGGATAATTTATCATAGTAGAAACCATTAGATTTGTTAATACATGATATAAAATGAGATTCATGTATCTAAACTTATACAATATAGAGTATTTTTGTTTTTCATGTACATAAATAATATTGAACTTATAAATTGAAAAAAACAAATTAAATAGTTCAAAAAAATTAATTCCATTAGTTGTAAAATATTTTAAAACATATGAAACGCATAACATGATGTTTTTTCAGTGATTGAAATTAGGATGTAATCAAAAGGATTACCTTAGCATCTTAGTGTCCACAATGTAATGTTTAATATCAAAATGGTCTCGCCAAAAAATATTTTACAACTCTGAGAAAGATCCTACCTTTGAAGGGTTTTCATATGCATCGTCAGTTCCTACAACATGATTTTAATATGATACATTGGTTCCAATGATGATCGGTTGAGGAAAACATATGTATTATATTGACATATAAAAATTTATTATCAAATGAAAAATACTAAAATGTGAAGAGTAGAGATAAACAAAATTTATATGGTTTGTAGTAGATAATATCAGATATGGATGAATTGATGGGTTACCAGTGGGAAAACGAAGGACAATTTATATTAATATTTCCCCAGCTCAATAACTTGTAAGATTATTAATTTACCTACAACTCAAGCCCTCAGTCCATAGATTATGGTTTTAAATATTCTTTTGGAAAAAGTTATCATAGTAGAAACCATTACAGTTGTTAATCTACAATCAAAGTGCTATTATTTTATTGAATCACTTTATGCATTGTCAAGCACTAAGAGATAAACTATGATGTAGAGTACATAAATATGATTATATTTTCAGAAATATGTAAAACCAATGCATATAGTTGGATGGTTTTCAAGCATTTAAATTGATAATACATGATCTAAAAATCAATTCATATATCTGAACTTATATACTACAGAGTATTTTCATTTTACATGTACAAATAAACTATTGAAACTATACACTACAAAAAACATATTTAATAGTCCAAAAAAATTATTCTCTTAGTTGAAAAATAGTTTAAAACATATGAAAGACATAACTTGATGTGTTTTCAGTGATTGAAATCAAGCCGTCATTGAAATGATTGCCTTAGCAGCTCCCATTCACAACACTTTTGTCTTTGGATGACCTGTATTCATATTATTTGTCATCTCTCTCATCTATTTATAAATTATTTTTGAAGAGGAAATCATGAAACACCTCAGATGAAAACAAATCATGGATAAATATAAAGTAGTTTAGAAGAACTAAAGAAAAAAAATAAATTGGTTAGTTCGTGGATGATAATATAAAATGTGGATGAATTTATGCATTACCAGAGGGAAACTGAAGGATAGTGGTTGTAGAATGCATCAACGGACTAAGGTATTTCAACAATGAAGTTGTCACACATGGATCTAGGAAAAAAATGAATTAGAAGGGTGAATATTTCTACAGAATTAGTAGAACATATATGTTATAGTCAGTGAAGACTATAGATTTTAGACACCGAATGTAGTAGGTTCTAAAACCCTAGTTTTTGGATATCCGAAGAGGTGGAGGCAGTGTGCCGACAGTTACTACATTCCATAGATTTTAGATAATGTTCTTGTTGAAGATTTCATACGACATTGAAGTGAAATCACTGGAGATTTTCGGACTCGTAAATCTAAATCTCGAAGTCGCAATAGGGAGTAGATCCATAGACATGAAGATAGTATAGGACAGGAGCAATGAGGTGGATATAGAAAGAGTGTAAGATGTAGTATAGATATGTGGTGTAACTTTTTTAAGCTGAGATACCGATTTTGGTGGAGTCGCAAGATGATGAAGAAGGTTGATCTACAGACGGTTTGCAACAGAGGTAGCGGAGGAGGTAAATCACAATGGGGAGGGAGGGCAATGCGATGCTAAGAGGTTAGTTGGATATGGGTCGTTGGAGGTAGATGTTGTGGGTGTGACACATGGTGGAAATATTTTACCTTTAGTAAATATATAGATTATGAAAAAACATCAATGAGAAAAAATTATTCACTTTTAACTAATAAATTTTTTTTATAATGAGGTTAACTACTTAATATATGATTATTCTTTAATATCTATCCAAACTTTTGCACATAAGAAACCCTTATAGATATTATACTCTTATTATATTTATAACCTTGGGAAACGGTAACATAAGAATATGTTGAGATCAAATGAATAGTAAGTGTATACATAAGTAATAACAATCAAAGATTATAAGTGGGAATAAAATGGGAATTTCGGAATAAGCAAGATATATAAGAAAATAATGCCCAAAAATCATAGAATAAAATATCATGGAATAATGATAGAAATAAAATAATATAGGAATCAAGATTTTGAAGAAACAAACTTGATCTATGAGAGCATAACCTAGTCATGAGGATAAACATAAAACTTTGAAATATCATTAAAATATGAAAATATAAAATAGTATAGATAATATACCCTTCATAATCCAGACTACCTGGGAAAATGCATACAAGAATCTAAAAAGTACCCAAAAATACCTATTTCTTATAATAAAATCATTACCAATGAATTATAAGGAGATATAGGACCCCACCCATCATTATCCATTTTTTTTAATTCCACTGTCAATCAATATATTATCAAATCATAAATAACCCTTGTAAATAAAATGATTTTCATAAAAAAAAATTAAAATGAAAATTATTTTATTTTATTTCATATATAACCCATGAAAAAATTGAGTTTCATTCAAAATATCATAAAGAACCCTAATAATATGGGTTTCAAATGGATCCACATAATGAAATAATTAATAATTACATCTATAATACTAAAATTTTAATCTTATGGAAAATAAATGGGTATACAATGAAATTAAGAAAATTTATAAGAAAATATAATTTAATAAAAACAATGAATCATTGGTAATTAATACACATATATAATGGATATACGGTTATGTGAATAATTATATTTAATCTATCGATGATGAATATCTAGGTGGACACCATTTAATGAATGGAATCAAGAATTGGGTATTCCCAGAGGAAAATGATTTGAAGAAAAACAATGGTTATACCCTAAAAAGGATTAGGAAAAATAATTCATGCGATGGATCATTTATCCAAAAGAGATGGAAAATAAAAAAACCCCCCAAGAGAAATATGGTGGAAGTTTATAATTGAAAGGCATCCTTTATCAAGAGTAAGTCATTTAAATAGAGCACATGAGCCTCAGACCAGTCGGTGAGGTATACTTGAGTGCGTCCACAAAACCCAAGTTCAAAACTAGGTAGAGGTATATTTCTAGGGGTTACTGTAGCAGTACAGTACACTGTGCGGTACTATAGAAGACTGTACACTGTTCAGGTACTGTATCAGGCACTGTAGCAGTTACTGTAGCAAGTACTATAGTAGCTGGAACTATTCACCTTGGGCCAACAGTTTGGGATTGGTGTACTTATGGATTTTGGTCCAACTGGGCCTTTAGTTCAGTAGGGATTTCAGGCCACCTTTAAGGCCCTTGGGCCACCTCCAGGCCTTCGGGCCACATGCACTTTCCCCAGACACACTACAAAAAAATGGAGCAACCCCAGAAGAGGTTTCAGAGTAGGTGCACTTACCATAGCAAAGCCAAATGGATTTTTTAGAAAGAGATGGTATGACTATGTCATTATGACTAGCCTATGCTTTCACAGGAAGCCAAGCCAGACAACCATGCAAAGGTGGAGAGCTACTATCATGACACGGATGCTGGAGAGGGGCAGTTCCTTGTACATAGTCAGGTTGAATCCCCAATGTTTTTCGGGTCATGTAATCTCCTAAGCCTACGGGCCGTGTAATCTCTGAGCCTAAAAGCCTTATAAGGGTTCCCCATCATCCCTTGAAAGGGGGATTATTTAAAATAAATAAAAATGAAGGCCTTCGGGCCATTCGGGTTGAGATATTTTAATGGAGAATAACTAATAAAAAAAATATTTTAAATGTGTTTAAAAAAATAACATTGGATTTAAAAAATATTCTCAATCAATTTGAATTTATTTAAAATGATATATTTTTTAAATTTTAGAGGAAAATAAATTTTCCTTTAAAAAAACTAGAAAAATATAGATATAAAGTTCAAAATAAAATTATAGTTTTAGAGGAAAGACTTGTATCATGGAAAACATTAAAAATTGATTCTTTTTACACTTTGATGAAAATATCACATATGGAAAAAATTAATTTTTTATTTTTTTAAGAAAATAATGTAGTTTAAAATGAAATCAATTAGTTATAAATAAATTTAAAAATATATATGAATAATTTGGATGTTGAAAAAGGGAGGTCCCCGAAAAAAATAAGAGATTAAGTGTATTTAACTTATAAGAAATGCTTTAGGTAAATTATGAGTCATGGGGAAATGAAATATTGATGGATCATATAAGACCCCATGAATATAAAATGGAAATGGTAAATGTTTTTATAAATAATACAAATTCCAATGATATATTATCTTTTTAAAACAATCGTGATTTTAAAATATGATTGGAAATGAATCCCTTAATGTTTCGGTAACATTTTGATCAAAATCTCTTTCAAGATGGGTATCTATTGAATCAATGGACATTTAATTAAGGTAAATGATATTTATATTCTTAGCCCATGAATATTGTCATGTAAATTTTTTTGGACATAATCCCATAATGTTAAAGGTATTATGGTACACATTAAGAAATAAGTCTCATGAGATTAAATTCGAGACAAATAACATCTTACCTTGTTTCCTTGATTAGTCGAATAAACATTAAGATCCTTTATAACAAATATAAATAGATTAATAAAATATTTCAAAACCTATTTAATATAAATAAAATTTTATAAAATACATTTATAATTATTCTCTATATTTATATTAGTTAGTTATTATCTATTTTCGATGTCGGGTTTGGAAAAATCTTAATCATTTGAAATAATTTTGAAATGAGGGGTTATTATTTCTTCTTATTATGATTTTTATAATTATAAATACATTAATTTAACTATAATTGATTACTTATAAAAAATATTTATGTATTAAATTCCTTTACATGAGTACTTCAATCTTTGTCTTAGAATATGAAATTGACAATGAATTTTTTTAGTGATTTTTAACTTACAAAGTGTGTTTATTTAATTAGTGAGTTAAATTTTGATGAATATTTTATAGAAATAGAAAAATATAATTATTTAAATATTTATATTATAAAAATACTACAATTATTCTTTCATAATAATCTATTATATAACTTTATAGAATTATTTATGTAGTTGGTAAAACGGACCCAATCGAAAACATGCAATTCTTAATGGATGATTACGAGGTGATTTTGTTAAAATATCATTAGAGAAGTAAAATAATGGTAAAAACTATTGTTTTTTTGAGTGATATATTATAATTATAAATTATTTAGATTAATATTTAAGGGATATTAAAATATTACATAATTTAAATTAAATATTTCCCTCTTAGTATGCTTTTTATAAAGGATTAAATTAATTATAATAGTTTTTTGATCATATCCATAATTGCTTATTTAATTTTTCATAAAAATATTAATATTAAATAAAATTAATATTTATCTATTAAAACTATTCCCATGTAAATCAATTCAAGGTGGTGATGAAAAAAAACATAAATCGATCATCCCATGGAGGCGAAACTCCACACATATTCATAGTTGGTGGTTCCATTTTCCATAGAATGGGAGAAATGAATAATATGTTTTATCATTTCAAAATATAAAATATTTTATAAACATAATAATTATTTATTAAATTAAACATTAATACGAATCACGCAGTGTAGTTAATGAAAATGAAATATTATATTTTGAGGGGTGGTAGTCTATGCACATAAAGATTTCATTTTCACATTTCTTATTTGAAATGGAAGGGTGTTAAAATCATGTAATATCATTATAATAATATAAAAATATTTTAATTAATCTGATGTTATCAAAATTAATAATGAATTGATCTATAAAATGAAAAAGTTAATATGAAGAATTGATTAGAAATCTATACCTTACTAATTGGATTATCCCCTTATTGAAAGGGATTAAACCATTGATGGATTGTCTTTTGAGAATAATAAAACACCATTTAGGGGTATATGAGTATTTATGGGATGATTGGAATTTTTTTTGAAACGTGATAGTTTTTGTGTGAGAGTATGTAAGGATAAGAGAGAACCTTTAATAATTGAAAATGAGTGATTTTTTTAATACTCAGAACTTTTCAATAAAGGAATGTTAATGTCAAGGAAAATGGATCCATAATTTAAATATAATACATAGTATAATAGATAAAGTTTATCAAAACCTCAACTACTTCATTCAAAATATGCTTTTAACATTTTTTCCTCTTTATCTCCAAGGTTACACATTTTACAATTTGGTTTTCACAAAGTAAAATGTTTTGTTAATATTGTAATTAATCTATTAAAACAAAAAATAAAGTACTCCTTATTATAAAATTTGGTTCTAATAATTTTAAATTATAAAACATAAATATTAAATTTTTATTTGGATAAATTTTAACTTCAAATTAATCAATGTATAATGTGTTAAAAAGTTTTTTTAGAAAAATGTAACTTAAATTATAAAATTTGAAATATGAATTCAAAAATTTAAACAAAAAATTATAAAATTATATATTCAATTATAAAATAAATATTCTGTCTTATAAAATAATTTCCTAAATTTATGATTCATAATTATATATAAATAATTTCATAAAATCCATTTTATTTTTAAAAATAGTTTTTTACACTAACCTAAAAATCAATATTTTTAGAAAAATCCCAATAATTAATATTAATATTATATAATTATGATTTAAAAAATGATTTTGATTTATTTAAATTATGTCTCTAATATATGATAATTCTATATTTAAAATGAATCCCATAACATAGTGAAAACGTGTTCTCATTAAAATATATATATTTAAAATGATAAAAATTATTTATTATAATTTCTAATAAATTACTAATTAATTAATTGGTAAAATATGTTTCATAGTGTCAATATATTTTATAATTATTTAGACACAATATACTTAGTTTCTTGAAATAAATAACCATTTTTTTAAATTTACTTATATATATAAAATGTTTTTCTTAGTTTTTTTTACAATTATAATTGTATTTAGTATTTATTAAAGGTAGTATTTATTTTAATTATATATATATATATTTCATGTTTGGGTTACCCTTATTTACATGTTATAGTTTAATGGATAGGTTTTAATAGTTATATTTAATATTTATATTTTATAAATATTTATTGTGGTTGACATTTTAGGTTCAGTGTTTTGTGCGGAAAAAGTTTTAAAACATAATATTGTTTTAAGGAAATATACCACAAATTCTCAATTCACTACAGTGGTGGCCTTAAAAACTACCAATAAGATATATATTATCTAAAATAAATACATATTGAAAATATATATGATTTTGGAACCCAAAATATAGAAATTTTAAAATCTAGGAATTTAACAATCCCTATTAGAATTCCATTGAATATAGTTATTGCAGATGAAAAAACACAATAAGGAGACATTAAAAAAAAAAAATTGAATAAAAATAATAAATAAGAAATTGAGGGAATAATAAAAACTTTATTGAATTTTATCCGCACCATTCTGTCATTGAAATAATCATGAAGAGGAATCATGAAATAGAACATCAAAAATTTCATGAATATATTATGTTACATTATATTATTATACCTTTCCTAGAATCCATAATTCAAATTTTCTAATATCTAAAATAAATAAGGAAAATATGTTCAAGAATAATAAATTTGGTTAGATTTTATAATTACAATCTCATAGAGTAGTGTAGTGTTTTGTTATAAAAAAAAATACTTACAAAGATCAATGACCCTGGAAGCCTTATCATCCCATGTACACTTGGGGATAGTGGTCTAATAAACATTCTATGTGACCTTTTTTGAGTATCAAACTTATTCTCTTATCATTATTCCAATACAAGATTTTAGAATAACCAAAACCCACCACTTTTGTCTTGCAGTTGTCTAGTCGACTTATTACTCACCAAATAAGGTGAGTTGATTACATGCTAGTGAGAGTAGTAATGTCATACTTTCCATCCAATTTTTAGATATTTAATGATACATGGAAGTATTTATTATTCTATATTCTTATCCATAAAAATATTTATCATTTATTTTTCTCAAGGAAAGGTCATTTTTAATTTTGGGGAGAAAATGAAAGAGATTAATTCCAAAAGAAATGATAAGTAACCTCCTTCAATAGGGATATATTTAAAGTTGATTTTCATGAATTAGAGGACCCTATTTATCATCTTTAGAAATTTTATATGAAATATATTGTTGAATAAATATATTTTCATTATGAACATGAGTTTTCTAAACATATTAAGAATGCCAAAAATGATGTTTTTTACACCTTTGTAAAGAAATTTTATAGGTCTTTTTTTTGGTGTAATGACTTTTTTAGAAGATGAATTCTATGTCTCAATTCATAAATAAATTTTCAAAGAGTTTTGGGATCCTTTTTTCATAAATTGAATATTAACACCTTGATGTGTATTTGGGGGAATTTGTAGAACACTTTTATGAGTTTTCTATATAAAACATTAATAAACCATACATTAATTATAAGTATTTGATGATTTTTTCTCAGGAAAGAAAAGATGCATTATATAGTGAATTTCTTTATAAAATAATTGAATATCATAAACCCCCTAGACCCAATTTTATTCATTCATTTATAAAACAACCAAATTTGGAGCTCAAACATGTTCCTGCTCGTTTGAAATACTGTTTTCTTGGGGGATTCTATACTTTACCTATCAAAATCTCATTCAATTTAGAGTAAATTCAACAATAGATTTTTATATTTTTTGAAGAAATAAAAATCAATCATTGGCATGTTCATAAAATAAATTAATGGTATAAGTAAATTTATTATATTCATATAATTAAAGTGGAAATTATCAAAACCCAATAGTTTAGGGCCGTGTAAAGGGAAATCCAAAAATTAAATAATATGTTAGAGAGTAAGTGATTAGATTGTGGAATGCTTGGATCATTCACCCCATTTTAGTTAGCATATTGGTTAAACTTATCTATATATTCCCTAAATATAGGGAAGTCAAAATTTTATTAGATGATAAGAACTAAATATTATATTTTGGACAAAGAAACAAATGGAGAGTATGAATTGATTAAATTAAACTTAATTCTTCTGCTTAAGAAAACTATTTACCAATTCCATTTTTGGATAAAATTCTTGAGAGGATAGCTTAAAATGTTTACTTCTACTATCTTGATGGATATTTTGGTTATAACCAGTTTTTCATAGATTATGAGGACCAAAAGGGGACCACATTCACTTTTCCATTTTATACATTTTTCTACTAGATAATTACCTTCCAATTAATAGTTACTAAGGGGATATTTTTAGTTAAGAAGGTTTCTAAGAGGTTATTGAAGTATAATATTCTATGGTTTAAGTAATCATTAAGTTACCAAAACCTAAGAATATCAAGGATATTCGAATATTTTTAGGTCATACTAGATTTTAAATGGGATACACTATGGAATATTTTAAAATCACTAGGCCCCATTTCCCATTACTAGTCAAGGAAGTAATATTTTTTTATGATAAGTTTTTGGATTAATTTAATATAATTAAATAGAATATCAAAAATTCAATCGTAATCACTACTCCATATTGGATAATACATTTTAAGGTAATTTGTGATGCTATCAATGTTACAATAGGTGTTGTTTTGCGGAATAAGAAGGAAAATATGCTATATGTGATTTATTATTCTAGTAATTTATTTGGTGATTCCTAAAAAATATTATACCATTAAAAAATAGTTACATGTTGTTATTTTTCTCTATATATGTTTAGGAAATATCATATCGGGTGTAACGTAATCATTTTCAATTAGCATTATACACTCAATTATTTACTGGATAAGAAGAAATCCAAACCATGGATCATGAAACGTACACATCATCTGTACTATTTTCTATTATAAATAAATAATAATATATATGATAAAAATATGTTTTTAAACCACTTTTCCAAGTTACACAATATCTAAGATAAAAAATCCCAAATATATAAACACTTCATTTCTAGATGAACAAATATTTACTACATCAGCTAGGAAATCTTATTGGTATATAGACTATCATAATATTATAACTACACATGTTATTCCCAAACTTCATTCACAGAACCAAAGGAATAAATTCATTTTTGAGTTGAGATATTATTTATGGTATAACCCCATTTAATTTAGGATATGTGTTAATGGGATTCAAAGAATACGTGCGGTTAAGGAGGATATGATTTTCATTCATGATAAATATCACTCTTCAAACAAGGGCGGATATTGTGGGGGATATAGAACCACCCATATTCCATACAAGATAGCTTCTACTTTCCCACATTGATTAAGGAAAATAATATCTAGGTTATTTTTATGAAAAAATGTAGGTTCTTGGAAATGTTGGTAGAAGTGACGACAACAAACTAAAATAGAATTTTTTAGGTTTAATTTTTCATTATTTTGGGGTTATAATTCATGGGGAAATTCCAATCATCATATATGAATGCGTCTTTTGTAGTATATTGGGATTTTATATAAAAATGTATTGAAGATTTGGCCCTCCGAAATAACTATTCTTCTAGTTTTTTTAGGTTCATAAAAAATAATATATATTCAATTCTCAGAGTACATGGGGAATTCATTGCAGAAAATGATCCTCATTTTAAAAATTATAAGTTAAAATATTTAATGGGGAAGCATGGTTGTGCACACAGAATTGGTAAACCTACCACCCATATTATAGTAGTCAGGATAATATTTTAAATTTATATATTAATTTTTTTGGGGAAGATAGTTCCACGTTCTAGGAAAGTCTGTCTAATCAAATTGGATGAATATTTTTGGGATTATATAACTTCTTATAAGACCCCACATATGGTTTTTTTTCTTATAGAATCCTCATTAGAATTAAATTTAATCTATATATGGTGTTTATTTGAAATCCTTTTTGATTTTAAAGAACATAAACTGTGCTTTCATGTCTGCTGGTGAGAGAAGATTGCTGGATCTAAGTGAGATGGAATAAATTTTGAGAGAATCTTATGATAATTCTTAGGTTTACAAGGAAATTATAAAAATATAAATTTGTGAATACTCCATCAAAAATAGAGAGATAAAAGTTGGATAAGGGTTTTTTATATTCAATTATTGTCTGAAGATCATTCTTAAGAAACTAAACACCAGTTGTTCTATCCTATTCATTATTCTAAGCGTGCTTATTAACTTGGATTCTAAATTATTTTCCGAGGAGAACATAACATTTATATTCAATTGGGAAGGAATAAAATATTACTTTTAGTGGAAAATAAATGGATTAGATACCATTTTCTTTCTTGAAACTTGATCCATCAACATGTTTAACTAACAAATGTAAAGTAATTGATTCATGAGAACATACTCATGGTTATTGTTCTAATTAATTTTATTTTTATATTCTCTATTGAATAAAAATAATCTATGATACCATTATTTTTCTCTAAGAATTCATTTAGAATTTTACTCCAAGTGATCAGTATGGAACTATATGTATCTCAGCTAGTAATTCCCCAAGTGACCATGAATTATTATGGTGGAGTGACCACATTAATAGGTGAACTTACCATGGTTAGTTAAGTGACCATGGAAATAGACCCACAATGAAGATTCAAGTGTTCTTCAAGTCTAAATAAAGTTGTATCCAGGATCACCTGGACAAATCCTCCTAGACTCAAACATTGGTTTTAATCATTTTATGATTTATTTCAATACATATTAATATTTACATATCTTAATTATATTGGTTTTGAAAATTCAAATTGAAAAAAATAATACATAATGGTTGGTGTATTTTTCTGCATTAAAATAAATGATGATTCTACATTCAAGGGAGTTTTGTACTAATTTATTTACTCATTTTGTTTAGATGTGGATTTTAATGAAGTATAAAATAATCCATCTTGTTTTTCTAAACTCAATTAAATGGATCTGGGATTATTAATATGGTTTCATAGCTTGTTGATATTGTAGATATTGAAAATCATTTGGAATTAAATTTTAAATATTCCTTAATACTTTAAAATCACTTTCATTCAACCACAACAATATATAGATGTTTTAATGAAATATATTGATCCAAATTGTAAATATTTTTTTCTATTCATAAAATAAAAAACATGAATCTTTATAATAAAAGTTTATTTATTATGGTTAATGAGGAAAAAAATACATGAATACTCTTTCACCCCATCAAATATATTGTAAATTCTCGAATCCTCAAACTCTTTTGAATAAAATTTCATCCCATATTATTAATAATTATTTTTGGATAATATTGTTTTTAGGTTTTGGGGATAGTTTTATTTCACTTTACATATCTAATATTTAATTACTTTTACATATCACAAAATTCCTTATTTTTTTCAAAATTTGAGGATCTTTTGGAATTCATACTTCTCAGTAATTGTTTCATTCCTAGTTGATAATTACATGCTTATTACTAAGGTTTTCATTTATTCTAATTATATTTGTTTTTAATTATTAATAAGTTATGATACTCATTTACTTTATTCAAATTTCGTTTAGGAACTATGCAATAGAGTTTGATAAGAAAGTATTTTTGGAATTAGAATTATAAGTTGAAGGAACTAGATGTTGAACATGAACATAGGGGAAAATACAATTTAAAAAAACTCCATTGGGATCAAAAATAAAGTATAATCATATAAGTACTTTTAATATTTATTAAAAATGGATGTTGGGATCCCAGGGTGAATTTATGAAATATTAGGAACTAAATTAAAAGAGTTATTTATTCATTCAATAAGTGATTTTCAAATTCATGAATTCAAAAATAAAAGATACCAATAATGAGCCTAATTTTCCAAAATGATTTCATTATGTTGAAGGGAGTATTAAACAAAATTGAATAATTAATAAATTGGCTTATAAGATAATCATTTTCTATATCAATTTAGTGAAAAATAAATCTTGAGTTTTAGAACATAGTGAAGAGTCATAATTAAAGGTGACCCTTTCTATGATTTTAATTCCACAAAAATATAACATATCTGTACTCCCATAACTGGAACTTGAAATGGATTTGATGTTGGGAAGTTGGTGATTTCATTTAGGAGTTATGAAATTTTCAATTATTAGTGAGCCTTTACACTATCCATTTGTGTGTTTTTTAGTCTAGAAAGGACTTGTTCTAGAAATTCATTGAGAAACATGGACCATATCAAACTCTTATTCAAGTGAATATTTTTATTTTCACATGCCATATTTTTAAATGAATATTAAAGATAATATTATTTGTACTAAGTAAAAGTATGGATTTTTTTGGGATAAAAAATATTTACATGTGGGGGATTTTGATGTGGGAAATGTTTTACACATTTTTACACATATGTTTTGGTAATATAATGTCATTTTAAATATAAATAAAATCTTAAAATGGATAATTATTTGATTTATTCAAAACTATGGTTGTGATAAAAAGTTTTTAATTTTTATTAAAAATGTGGGTGTTTGGTATTTTAGTTTCTGAATTGTTTATTATTTAATTTTCTAATTTTTTTGATATTTTATTGACATTTATCATTCTATTTATTAAAATTATTTATTTATTTAATTTTTCCATTGATTTTGTATATCTTTTTAAAATTGTTTCTTGTGTTGAATTATTTTTTAATATTCTTTCATGGAATTCAATGAAAATATTTCATAGTATTTTTTTAATTTAATTTTTAAATTGAGAAATATAAATGAATTCTGAATTATTTTACTGGAATAATATAAAAATTGAAAAATATGAAACTTTCCGCATAATGAAATTAAAAGGTAGAACATAGTGCTCTCAAACCCACTTAACAAACTATATATGACTGACTAGTATTGGGGGAAATCAAGTGATCGTAAGGCAAGTGGCTGCATGAAGAAAAAAATGGGTGAACCTTATCTAAATTTTGGAAATGTTTGGAACCCACCAAAAATAAAAAATTTCAATTGTACATGCCACTCACAGTTATTCAAGTTTCTATATAATAAACTTTTCATCTGGATGCGGGTAGTATTCTACAGACATCTACGTTTTAATTATCAAGTTATTGTAAATGAAAACATTATCTAACTATGTGAGTTAAAAGTGAAGTAGTTATGTCTTCAAACCTACCATAATAACAACATGGAATCTATTATGAGACTAAGTAATTGACTATGGACTCATGTATTTGTGACCTTAAAGAGTAAAAATCTATCACCCTAGGCATATGAAGTCTACCTAACATCCTTATTCTCATGATTCCAATTGAACAACAAAGAGTTTGAATATAGAGAACAAATTTTATTATGATGATATTGATTTTATATCATTGACTATAAACCAAGTTGAAACCAGAGTTACAATGATTCAGTGATGTCATAATAACTGATGAAGATTGAGTAGAATAACCAAAACTCAGGTGACATGATCTGAGAATAAAACCATGACTCACAAAGAATATCAACTCAAAAATCAATGAAGAGAAATACTTTACCAAAAACAATTTATAAAGAAGGCGAGAAAGCCATATTCACCCAACAAAATCTAAGATATATTCAAGATCAATTTTATATGATGAACTGAGATGATCAACACTATTGATGATGCATCCCCAATGAAATGCTACTAGACAATTACCATGTGGTGGAAGATAGTTAAAAGCTTATGAATATAATTTTTAATGCTTTATATTGTTTTTTATTCTCTTCCTTTTGAAAAAAGGGACCTCCATGCTCCCAAATCTATGATTTATAATAGAGAAGATTTTTTAACAACGGGTTCTTATCAAAATTCTTAAACTAATCTTAGCCTTTGGTGGAAGAATATACACCATTTATTAGAATGAAAATGATATTTAATTCATCCCATCTATGAAGAATAAAGTTTTATATTCACTAATAGAGTTCTATGAACATATTACAATATAGGGGAATAATCAACTATATTTTTTAATGAGTAATAAAACATTAATTTTATATTCAATGACTCATTGAGTTCTTATCTCAGAATTACATTTATCATTGTCAGTACACATGAGGGATTTGATGACAAAGAATATGATACACTATGTTTTTCTTAAACCCACCTTCCTGTTGAGGTCTAGAAAGAGGTGTGATAATGCTATTAATATTATTTATAATGTGGTGTTTTCAATAAAGATAAATTTTTTTTTTCATGAAACAAATAACAATATCTCAAGCCAGTTTTTTTATAAATTTGAGGAAGTTAGTGGTCTACCATTATTTATGAAAAATTCCCAACCGCAAATTTGAAGAAATAAAATTCTTGATGAAACTAATATTGGAGTAAATTACTAATTTTCATTTGATATTTTTATTGACATCAACTGTTATTTTTTTTACACTTCAATGAAATAATTTGGATTATTTTCTAAAAGACCAAATAATTCAATTCCATTCTTTGGTGAACATATAAAATAAGTATGGAATCAATATTTAGGGAAGGGTAAGGCTTAATAAAATGGTGAACCCCCACTGAGGGTTAGAAGAATTATAACTGAGTATTGGAATAACATTTATTGAATCATGTTAAGAGAAAAAAATATTAAAGAATAATTTTTCATCTCCATTTTTATGAGTTTTTTGCTGATTAACAGTATCTGAAAGGGTAATTGGCCTACACTACACATAGCCTAGTAAATTAGTGGGAAAGGAATAAGGTTACATTGAGTCCCATGAACTAAGAAACTACAAGGATCAAGGATAGTTTCCCAAATTGAAAAATCACAGTTCAAAGTCAGCATTTCATTTTCTTAATTTGGATGAATCATGAGAATCGATTATAAAAAAAGTAATGGAGATCAAGGGATCTAAATCATGGAATAAATATTCAATAATTTCTCTATTTTATTAATAATATCAATTTAATATTATTTATATATCCAATTTTCAATCATGATCATGGACACTTTATAGAATAAAATTGTAAGTTAATCATTTATATTTGTTATAGATTTACTAGTTTCACTATAGTGGAGGATGATATATAGTGAATGTGTCATGTAGATTACATGGATAATTTTTGGGTACTATGACTATAAGGTTTTTGTGGTGTTTGGCATTATAAATATTATATATCAAATCAAAATATAGAATAATAGAGATACCATAGAATAAAATCACTAGGATAATATAACAGAGTAAATGAATCATCCTAGGAAAATACTAGTGGTCAAATAATGTTAATAGTGATCTATAATTTTCATATATATATATATATATTACATCTAAATATATAAATATTCATTACATAACATATCAACACCATGCCAAAATCTTATATGATATGTGTCTTTGGAAATATGGAAACATAAAATACATGTCCATAAAGAATCCACATCATCAACCGTTTATTACTTCATGACTTGAGCCTCTTTTTACATTTCATTATTAATATCATCCTTCATATCCGAGTAAAAATTAACATAAGAAAAAGGTGAGCTTAGATGCTCAGTTTGGGTAATCAAGTGAGATACCAATTATAACATAAGAATAAGACCATATACATAACATTTAAAAATTATACCCTTCACAACAATGATCATAATCTTGATTCATGTAATAAATCATAGATTTTTAAAATAGATGAATCATAATAAATCGACATCCAGGAAAAAAATATTATTAAAATAAGACATGAAATGTAGAATATACATAAACATATAAAATCATTTCCTTAGTAGTCAAGGATATTTTCCAAGACTATCATAGTGGAATGTGTTCACTTCCCAAACCATTATTATTTCCAAGGTTCACTCTCAAGACTATTATAGTGGATTGGGATCACTCTCCAAACCATCATAGTATCCATGGTTCACTCCCAAGACCACCATAGTGGATTCTGTTCACTTACCAAACCATTGTAGTATCCATGGTTTACTCCCAAGAATATCATAGTGTGTTATGTTCACTCCCAAAACCATCATAGTATCCAAGGTTCACTCCCAAGTCTGTCATAGTGGATTGGGATCACTCCCAAACCATCATAGTGGAGAAAGTCATTTACTGAACCGATTTCACTTCCCATTACAATAATACCTATCTTACTAAATATAAATAATAAAAAAATGCATTGTAGGGAGATATAGGTCCCACCCATAACATAATTAAACCATACATATATATTTTATAATAATTTATATCGTATCTTAACCCATGATAAGAAATTAGGTTTCATAAACACTTGATCATAACATAACCCATGGAAAATAAACAGGGTTCATAAATATCATGCCACAATAAACATAAAAAAACTATAAAATTAATAATGGGGGTATTCCTGATTAATATACCCAATAAATCATAAGTAATATAAATTAATGTTATCTTAGATGTAAATAATTTTTAATGATAACTTGTAATAATTCTTGATGAAAATATCAGTTCCGTTTCAAAAACAATTTTTTTAAAATTGCCACACAATTATAAAAGATTGAATTTTATTTTAAGATAAATTTTAATCTTTTAAAGTAATATTCAAAAAATTATTGTTTCATTATGGAAGGAAAATCAACTCCTACCATATAAGTTAAAAACATTCCTTCTATATTTTTGTCAAAAAGTTATAATGATCCTTCCTCCAAAAATTGAAAAAAGAATCCTTTAAAAACACTTTTCAAAAATTAAAACATGTGTAAAATCATTTTTATGAATCATAAGATAATAGAAAAAAATTTTATACAATTTAAAAAAACATGAGTGTGGAATAAAAATATAGTTTTAAGGGAAACATTAAAAATATAATTTTTTTTAAATGAAAATAACTTACCATATCATTGAAGGGAGTAATAATATAATTTCTTGATTATGTTAATTAGATGTAAATATAAATAAAAAAAAGTGAAAATAAAGCATAATATAATCAAAATCCATCCCACACATAATCATAACATTAAATATTCAATGAAGTATAATGTTAACCTAAAGAAATGAAATTGGGTTATGAATTCCCTTACCAATTTTTAATCAGTCAAATCATATTCCCTGTAAAAGTAATAATTTTCAAATGAAACATTTAACAACCCTAATATAATTATATTAGTGATATTATATATCAAATTTCAGTATATACACAATACACAAGACATAAGTGGTGAATAAATCATATATCTCATAGAATAAAAAGTGAGACGAGAAACCCTTACCTAACGTTTCCCATTAGTTTATTTGTAATTTAACCTCTTTTATAACTATTTAAATATTATTATTTACTCATTATAGAACTATATTCATATTTATAATACCTTATATGATTATTTTATAACATCTTATGACACATTCATTAATAATATTTCATTATTTTCATTGTTTTGGGAGCCTTTGTTTTATGGTTTCTAGATGGGTTCATTTGTTTATAATTATGGATGTTCTCATAAAATGTAATTAAAACTATAGAAGTGATGTTAAATAGTATCAATGAGAATACATATGTATTAATGGTCCCATATATCATTTTTTTCATGTATTAGGATGATTCATCTGATAACACATTAATGATAAATGTTTAGTTTATTTTGGCGGTTTTTTAAAACATCACAAAATAATTATGTTTTATTTAATAATAGGTATATATGTTGTTTAAAGAACATTAAATATGATATAATTTTACTATTTTAATATTATTTAACCATAATATTTTTTTTAGATTATACGTGAAGGTGGAAATGGAAATCAAAGAATCATTATTCATGGAGATGGTTAACCGCCATGATTTGGATATGGGTTTTGTTTCTTTGATTAAGAAGAGGTAATAAAAGACATGGATATAATATATTCCAATATAAACATAAAATTCAGATGAATTTATATTTTTATGGAGTTATTATTCCATTATGGATGAAGTATGAAAGGATAAAGTATAAGATTAAAACACTATAAGAGAGGTTGTTTGAGAAAATTACCTCTTGAATATCATCTCATTGAGGGATCCCATAAATTACTTGGAATTTTTATTTGGTCAGATCAATAGAAAATGAATGTGGGTAGAGTGGGTATTATAGGGGTTGGAATATATTTTAATATCTTCAAGGATATTTAGAAGCAATTGGTGGTGAGGGTGGTATTTATACTTGATGAGGGGTGGTGTTAAGTGATTAAATAATGAATATTTTATGTTTAAAGACAACCCCATTTTGGTGGAATTAATTCCACAAATTTTTTATGATAATTAATAATTAAAATTATAGTGAGTAAATATAAATAATTCATCTGACCATTTGATGTCTTAGTTATTTGCTATTTTAATTTTATACTTTTTAACTTTAAGTCGTTGCATTATTTTACCTTCACTATGAGAAATCATTTGTTGCTACATTTAATTTTTATGAATAATATTGAAATTGAACTTATAAATTTTTTTAATCTTGTAATGGAAAATATAGGATCCATTTCACTAAATTAAATTCATTTTATTTATCAAATTATATTTAATATTAATCCCATATACGAGACAACAAAGTGGGTTTTTAAAAAGAAAATGTTCAAAAGGTTGGGATGATTTTATATCAAATTTCAATATGAAAATGATTTCAATGACCAAAATTGTATTAATATATTAATAATTTAAATATTATAACTTTAAAAACAATTTGAAATATAATATAACATTATAAAATATTTATTTGAAAATTCATATATCAATTAAAAATCAGAATATTTCATTATTCATAATAAAATTAAACTTCCCAGATAATTCTAAAATTCCACCCAAAAAAATTCTGAAATTATTATTTTAAAAAATGTTTTTTATTTTTTTAAAATAGAATTTATCAAAGTGTCAAAAAAATTAAAAATTGGTTTTTTTTAAAACGCCTGGCAATTTCCTTTTACAAAAATATAGCCTTTATGCTTAAATATGGATTTATACTTATCTTAATCCTATAAAACATATTGAATGAATTTAAAAACATTTTATGGAATATATAACTTATAAATTTCAATAATATCTTTCAATAATAACTATTAATTTAATTTACTGTTATAAAATCCATTTCTGAGCATAAAAGTTTTTTTATAAAAACACATCCTTTATGTTATATTGGATTTTTATCATTTTTAATTAATTAGAAAACAGTGAACTCATTTTATGAAAATGTGTAAAATATATTTTTATAATTTAGTTAATCCTATTCATTTCTTCCATTCCAACATCTAGGTGGTAAAGTTAGTGTAAAAATAATAATATATTTGAGTTTATTCCTCCTCCAATGGCCCGAAGGCCTTCATTTTTTATAGATTTTTGATAATCCATCTTTCAAGGGGTGAGGTGGAACCCTTACAGGCCCCGTAGGCGTAAGTATTACATGGCCCGTAGGCCTTAGAGGAATTAATTTCCCATAGGCTTTCAAACATTACATAAAACCCATACTAACTACTTGGAACTGCTCCTCCCCAGCGTCTTCATCATGAAATCAGCTCTCCACCTTCACATGGATGTTCGGCTAGGCTTTCTCATGCATGCACAGGCTTGTCCTGATGGAAGGTGTCATACCTTCTCATTCTTGAAATCCGTTTAGCTTTTGCGGGGGTGAAAGGTCCTTGCTCATCCTCTTTATAGATCTTGTACCTTGTAGGTTTTCCGGTTTGCATCTGCACTTAAGGTGGCCCGAAGGCCTTGAGGTGGCACAAAGGCCTTACTGACCCGAAGGCCTGGGGGGCCCGAAGGCCTGGGTGGCCCGAAGGCCTTACTCTTCATATGAAAGATCTTGACCTAGTGTTATGACCTATGAGTTTAGTACAAGTGAGATATCAGGTATGTACTTTCTCAGGAAAGATACATGGAAAATATGATAAACTAAATAATAATTGGTTTAATTTCAAATCGATAAGCTATTATCCCAATAGAATCAATAATTTCAATATGAATGATATACATTGGGCTTCTCCTTCCCTAATTTCCAAATCTTATTACCATCTTCCAGGGAGATATTCCTAGAAAAAACATCTCACCCACTTCAAAATCTAGATCACTTCGAAAATTGTAATCATAACTCTTTTTTTGACTTTGGTTTTCTCTTATGTATTGTTGAGTGGATCTATCCTTTACTACCACATCATTAGTTAGATCAGGTCCTCATATCTTTCTTTCTCTAACTTCACTCCAGCATGTTGGTTTCCTTCACTTATTCTAACATCCCAAAAGATTATTATATTTCCATTTTAGAATAAATTTAATTTAATTTATTAATTTCTTTATAAAGAACACCATGTTATGAATATGTTACAGACAAAATTGAGTTAGCTTCCATTACACAAAAGATTGAGTTTTACCACCTTTAAATGACACAGTTATTCTAAAACTTAATTTTGGAACTTTTATAAAATTTATTTTCGAAATAAACATCATTTTTGGTGTTATAAATGAAAATTTATCTTAGGGAGTATTTTTAGTATTTTTCAGAGAAGTTTCATTTCATGATGAATAGTAAAAAATACAATATTTAGGTTGAAAACTGCCTTTTTGTCCGTATAATTATTAATATTAAAATATATTTGATATTTATTTTAAAATAAAAATTGATAAATTATATATATATATATATATTAATTTAATTTATTTCATTGCAGTCATTCTGTATTTAATATATATATATATAAACATAATATACTTTTGTACATTTTCCCTTTAAAAAGCTACCTTCTAGCCATGTCTATGGGATTAGCATTAACAAAAATTCTTCCACTTCTATGATTTGGTTTTGAAAAAATGGAATACATGGTTTTAATTAGTATGACATTTTTATTTTTATGAGATTAAATTAAGTTTTTACCAAAAATATTATTTAAAGTGATAAAAATAAATTTCATCGAGTAATGTTAAATTAAGCATAACAAGGGACTAAACATTAAACATAAGGGACAAACATACATAAACAATTTCCAAATATCTATTGGATTCCAATAGTTCAACTATATACCCTCTTTTTTATAATTTTATGAGTTATTAGGATACTATTTCATGATTTTGACCCACATAACGTGTTATGTTAGAAAAAAAAGGCAAATAAGGAACCTTTGTTACCTTTAGCATTTATAAATATTTTGAGTATGGATGAAGCTACATAGTTTAAGTTATAGAAAATAGTTTTAAAGTTAAATATGTTTTTTATCATGGTAATTTAACTTGAATTTATAGATATGATACAATTATAGTAAATGCTTCACAACTCTAACACATGGATAATTTAGATAATAATTAAATAAGATAAATGATACTAAAATATTAAAAGTAATGTAAATTTAATTAATTGTTGTGATATGTTATTTTTTGGAATAATATATCTTTCTTCACATATTTTATAATAAATTTTTTCAATTCCAATATTTTTTGTGACATTTTTTAGATAAAAATTAAATAAATAATGTCCAAATTGACATTTATGTCATTTTACAATAAATGATAATTTATTAAATGAGTAAAAATTAATAGAAATACTATCTTCTGCAAAGATATATTTAAATGTTAATAAATTCTAAATATTATCCACTTATGGATCAATTGTTCTTTTAAAATCATTATATTAACACATATATATTAAAAACTTTTTAGCACAGTTTTGGTTAAAGTAGTGTTTTTACGTATTACATGTGATTTGTTTAAAATTAATTTCTAAAACACATGATATTTTTATTTTGTAAATTAGATATCACATATATAGTTTTGGGGGTTTATATTTACTAATAAATCTCACTTTAATTTATTATTATTTTTTAAATTATTTTTTTAGAAACTGGGAACTTTTATAAAAACCAGAATGATAAAATTGTGGAAAACATAAAAGTTAAAGAAAAAAATTATAAAAATTCACTTATTTATATTTGGTTGTGGTTTTTCATGACCATAAATCACCTTTAATCCATCATTTTTCAATTTTTTAAGGAATATTAGGTGTGGGAGACCTCCCAATAATGTATACCTTTTGGTATTTATAAGAATGAAACTCCTCCTCTACTATAAAAGTCATTCAGTCTTCCCCTTCCTCACACCTCTCAATACACTTTGTATAATATAAAATATTCCCAAATGGTTGTACAATACCCTTACCCCAAACATTGAATCCTCACCCTATTCATATAGAATACCATGGAATCTGTTTTTTTAAACCAAAAGGAGTTACCCGAAGAAAAAAAAGGTATCATTATTCAATGTGCATTTATTTTTTATTTGTTTCTACACCCCTCCATTTAATATTTTTCCATGATTATGTAACAGTATCTATATAATAAATATAATGATATTTTTTATCATAATGTTTATACCAATACATACACACAATTTCATTTAATGGGTAACAAAATTACCATTCATGTGTACAATACACTATCGCCTCACGAAACAATGATTGTTTGTTTTTCCTTTCACACCTATCATGGTAAGAAATTATGAAATAAAATGTATATATAAATTATGTATATAAAATTTATTATTTTTCATACCTATGTAATTTTTTTATATCACATTTATCTACACTTTCCATTTTGTGTAAATATGTAACATCATTTATGGAAGTGTGGACTACTACCTCCTGAAAGCGAGGTCATTCTCTCACACCATACATGGAAAATATAAAGTATATATTTATTAATAATATGAAACAAAAACGAACTATATTTTATATTGATGATATAATTCAATTTATGTAAATATATTATATCGTTTAATTTATTACCCTTTTGACACACTAAAATGTGATATCGTCAGTCGTGGGTGTGTGGACTATCACCTCCTTGACACGATGTGATTCCATTTAAATAAATAGAATTATATATATCTATGTATATATGATCAAATAACATGTTATTTATGAAATAATTATAATTCTATAAATAAAAAATTTTATATACCTTCAATCTCTAATGATCATTGAAATATTGGAATGTAAATCATGCATATTTACGGCTTACTGTCTCAAGGATTGTAATGTTGGTTCACTTTTCATAACCATATTTCATAATTGGTTTTAAAATTATTATTAATGTATAAATGTAATTTTTATTCCATGATAATTACTATGGATATGTTTATATATTGACCTCCTTGACTATATTCTACCGACCAAATTCATTTTGACACATGAACAAAATTTGTTCAAAAACACCCGACGTAAAATTAATTATTTGATTAGTTGTATAAAACATGGTAATAAGTTAATTAAAAGTAATAATAAAGTTGATAAAGGTTATGAAGAAATTAATAAAATAACATAAATTTATTATTAAGGAATATAAATAAATATGTGACAAGTCAGACACAAGGTAAGGGGTTTTTTCTTTATTTCCATTCCATTGAGACTTATTTTTTATTATAAACAAATTCACATTTATATGGTATATACAATTATGTTTGAGATTTTATATCATGAATATACATATTATCAAGATACAATAAATTTAATTTAATGTTGTTCCTTGATGTGTATTATGATTTAAATGTTTCAAAGTGGTATGGGACTCTTTAGAGTGATTAAAAATTATTTTCCTCGATTATGTATTAATGATCTATCAAGGATATTTCCATTCATGAACATGAAAAATCCTTGTTATTAATTATCCTATATGTATAAATTATTAATAAGCTTATATCTTTTATTCATTGTATATATTTGATAAGGAATATTGTTCATAAATTTAACCGATTACTAAATATTTGATGAATTCTTTGGACATGTATGACATGAGTGTGGCCTAGTTATAGATAACCCCTCGATGTATTATTAGTATCATGAGACAAATTAGTTATCCAAATTATATACTTTTCTACAAGAAATGATAAAATTTCTAGTGAAATATATTTATTTTAAAGGTACCATGTATTTAGGATACATGGAGTCCAATAATTAATCATTTCCCTCATACAGATTATATCATACTTTTTTCCATGAGATTATTGCTTTGACATTATCTATGTATATTGTTCATTATCAGTTTATTGATTAAAAGAATTTTTTTAGTAACTAACCATTCGATATTGATTTTTTCTTATACATTTATTTTAATCCAATATATTCTCATTTTTTACCCTACCATGTTGATTATCCCCACTAATTAATTATTTCTTCAACCATAGTTACCCTTACTGACATTTGAACACACCCTTTCTCTATATCCTTTCCACATGATATGCAGAATAAGTCTTTAAATGATATTTCAAGGACATTGTTCAGTTTATTTTATTATGTATCACGTTTGATTTTATTATCACCAATGTAATATGTGTATCTTATATGTAATCTATTTTTTTAAATCATAAAAATTGTTCAGTCCCTTAGGATATTAAGATTGTATCTAGGAAAATGTAATGATGCAATTCACCATATCAAGGAATCTGGGGTCGGGGAATTATAGTTGGTATTACATAATGTTTAATAAAGACCTTGAAAAATAGATTTTGAAAAAATATATTAGGGAACATAACCTAATTTTGACATTGAGGATAAGAATTGAAGAAAATCAAAAGTAACCCATGTTTATTGTTATGAGATTAGATACGCATAAAATATTCAATTTATGATATTTATTTTCTTGTTTTGGGATTATAAATTACTTTTCCTAAAGATATGATCTATCCAAGTGTATTTAATCATTTAGAAATAGAAACTAGCAGAAGGAATGTGAACCTCTCAAATTCACATTATCTAGTGAGTATGAATTACCATTTAATTTATAGTCTTAACTAGATCCTTCAACGGGAACTAGTCACCCAAAAAATATTATCATATAAGGAAATAGTATAATTTTATAATGAGACCTTAAAATATTTCTCTTTATATTATTGATTCAATTGGAAGTATGAGAACAAGAGAATAAAATTTGAAAATTTAGATAATAGAATGGAGGGAAATATGTATTTTCCCACATGTAATAATTGTGGAAATAAGCACCCTAGTCCTTTATTAAAAGTAATGAGAGTTTCCTACATGTTTAGATATAAATTCTGTAGTTCTTGTGATCATAAGGATAAGAAAAAAGTTTCTAATTTACAATTCTTTAATTGAATGGAGATGAGACACTTTGCAAATAAATGTCTCAAGTCTGAAAGTATTATACCCCAAAAGAGGAAAATGGATCATGATAATGCTTTTTATACTACCATAGATGGATATTATTAATTAACATTCATATTTTTTTATTCACTAATTATTTAATTTAAGTATTTTCTCAATTATGTACTGGTTATATAAATTATGGAATATATTTGGATTGTGTTATAGTACTTTATTGTTAAGTAATTAAGACAATATGATGTATGGTACCAAGAAAAGTGATTCCCTAGAAAGTTAGACTATTAGAAAAAAACATTTGAGGGAAATATAATCCTTAATATGATCCCAGTGGTGCTCTAATGACATTTGGATAATGTATATTAGATATTATAGACTACCGTGTAACTAATTAATGGTTTTTTGATAAAATGGTTTATCCCTTCATTGATAGAGTTTATGATACTTTTTTATTTATGAAATATATCAAATGACATGTGTGTTACTTAATAAATAAGAAGGAACCCATGTTTTGAATAATATTTTAGAGTAATTAATTTTATTACCATATTCACATGTTTGGTATGTGATAATTAAAATCCACATCATGTTCTTTGATTTGTTTATTCGGTGACCTTCCTGAAAATGTGTTGGATCATAATCATTTAGAAAATTTACCCCACTTTGAAGTCTTTCAACATGACATGTTGTTGAGGTTTTATAGGTTAATTTAGTAATTCACTATATCTTGTCCAAATATATGACGTATAAATCGTTCAAGGAAAAATCAAAGGAAAATATTATGTTTATAGAAATGTTGATTTAATTATATTCTTAGAGAGTGAAATAATTCCAAAAATATAATAATATGATCTTGATACCAATTTTTTTTCCTATTATCATCATTTTTTATGATATCAATGACCTTTATTCCCACCTCGGTTTTATAATTTTTGGTAAACCACTTTATCATAAACATGTTCTCTATCAAAATCTATAAGAACTTGATGGTTATAGTTTTCTTCTATGTCTATGTTTTCATTAATGATATCATATTCAATATCTTGTTTTTGTGGTAACCATCAAATTTCATTTTCCTTAATATTAAAAAAATTGTTTTATTAACCCTATGTATTATGTGATTTTTAAAATTTTAGTATTTTAAAAAAATGAAACCCTCCATTACTATGATGAATTTTAAATTATGAGGATGCAATTTAATTAAGGTGGGGAGAATTTACCACCCAAGGACGTTATAATATTTTCATTTTAGAATAATTTTTTGTTTTTTCTTGGTTGATTTCTACACAACACAATGTTATGCTTAAACAACACACATCATTGATTTAGCTTTCGTTACACACAAGTTCAGGTTTTATCGCATTTTCATAGCACTCCTATTTTGAAACTAAATTTTAAAACATTTAAAAAATTTATTTTTAAAAATAAAAATTATATTTGAATTATTATTATCAAAATTGGATTAGGATTAATTTTGGGTATTTCTCTAAGAAGTTTCATTTTTTTAAATAGTTAAAAATATAGCATCGTTGTTGAAAATTTCCTTTTCATATAAATGATTATTAATAATAAATTATATTTTTAATTTTCATTAAAGTAACAATAGATAAATTATATATCTATTAATCCAATTTAGTTCATTGGAATAATTTTTATGTTTAATTTAGATATAAAGACTTAATGAACTTTTGATTATTTTCACTCTAAAAACCTACTTTCTCCCCACACTCACAGGATTAGCTTTAATCTTAAGTTTTCCTCCTATATGAATTGATTTTGGAAAAACAGACATAACCAGTTGTAATATTTTTAATATTTATATTCTAATAAGTTCAACTTCATGTTTGAAAAAAAATATTAGTGAAAGTGATTAAAATTAATTACAACGACTCACGTAAAATTAAGCTTAATAAGGGACTAATCCTTAAACCTAAGTGAAAACATTAACTAGAAATGTGTCTAAAATCCATTCAATTCCATTAGTTTAACTATATTCCACATTATTTTTTCAATTTATTGAGGTATTGGGATACAATTTTATGAGAGTGACCCATAAAATAAGTTAAGAAAGAAAAAGACATAAAAAAGGAACCTTCCATACCTATAACATTTAAAAAGATTTAATGTTTGGAGGAAGCTACATAGTTTCTGTTATAAATATTATTTTTAATGTTAAATAATTTTTTATCCTGGTAAATTTGACATTAAATTTTAGAGGTGATATAATTATAAAAAAATATTAATATATGCTAACATATTGATTATTTAGTTAATAATTAAGAAAGATAAATGATCATAAAAACATTAAAGGTAAAGTAAATTTAATGAATTATTGTGTTTAATAATTTGTGTCATATAATATATCTTGTTACACAGTAATAACATTAATTTATTTGAATTAAAATATATTTTTTATATTTTTAAAATTAGAATTAAATAATTAATTTCAAAATTGGAATTAATGTTTGTTTACAATAAATTATAATTTATTAATTCATTTAAAATTAATTAAAATCCTATATTTTTCATATGAATTATTAGTTCTCATAAATACCAAATATGGTCCATTCATGAACTATTTTATCTTTTATAATAAACATATTTACTCATTGATAGTAAAAACATTGTTAGTGTCGTCCGAGTTATAGTAGTGCTTTTGCACGTTACATGCACTTGGTTAAAAATTAATTTCCAAAAAACATGATATTTTTTATTTTTTAATTTAAATATAATATTTATATTTTTATGGGAATATAGTTTCTAATAAATATGAAATTAATTTAATCTTAATGGTTAAATTTCATAGGTTATAAAACTAGTTACAGTAACATAAACCACAATGATAAAATTGGGGGAAACATAGAAGTTAAGGAACAAGATTATAAAAATTCACTTATTTTTCTGTTTTGGAGGTTTCTATTTACAATAACTCCCCTTTAATAAATTATTTTTTCATTTTTGAGGCCCATGAGGAAAAGGACACCTCCCAATAATGTATACATTTTTAGTATTTACAAGAATGACACTCCTCATTCTCTATAAAAAGTCATTCACTCTTATCATTCCTCAGAACTCTAAAGAAACATTGTCTCATAAAACATATACCCAAATAGTCTTCCCCTGATATAAATTCCTCACTATGGGCAGAAATAAAACAATGGATTCTCATTGGTGCAAACCAAAATGAGTTACCCAAAAAAAGGTAACATTATGCAATGTGTATTTATGTTTTATTTGTTTCTCTACCCATACTTTTCTTATTATTCCATTATTATATAATAACATTAGTACCCTAAATATACATAGATTTTTTTCATTCTAATTTTTATACCTACACTTACACATAGTTCCATCTAATGGGTAACAAACTTACCATTCGTGTTTACAGTGGACTACCACATTAGGAAACAATGATTGTTTATTTTTCCTTTTCCACAAAGCATTGTTGGTAATTATATTGGAATAACAATTTATATATGATATATTTGAAATTTATTTTTTCATCATACTTATTCAATTTTTATATAACACATACCTTCATTAATTCTATTTTTTGTTAATACGATAACATCGTTTGTGGAAGTTTGGACTACTCTCTCCTCAAAGGGATGTGATTTTCTCACACTATACACAAAATGTATAAAAGATGGTTTAAAAATGTCATATAAATGAAATATATATATTATTAATGAAATAATTAACTCTATGTAAATATAATATATCATTTTCTTTTTAACCCTTATCACACAATAAAAAGTGATAACGTCGGTGGGGGACGTGTGGACTACCACCTCCTCAACACCATATGAATCCTTTTACATCACAAGAATTATATATATATTTATAAATGATTACATAACATGGAATTTATGTTATAATTATCATTCTAATAAACATATAATGTCACTTACCTTCTTTCTATAATGATCATTGAAAAATTTTATATGTTACTCATGTTTAGGTATGACCTACCATCTCCATGATTGTAATGTTGGTTCATGCTTCATAAAAATATTTAATATTTGGTTTTAAAAGTATAATTGATTTATAAATATTGTAATTATTATCTGATTATTATTATGGATAAGTTTATATAATTACCTCTTTTGCTATAGCTATCCTACAAAATCAGTTTTTATCCCAATAACCAAATTTGGTAAAAAAAACACCCGATGTAGAAATAATTTTTTATGTAGTTGTATACAACACGGTAATGAGTGAATTGAAAGTAATTATAAACCTGAAAATGTTTATGGTGTATGTAAATAACTAACATAATTTTATTACTAATGAATATAAAGACACACATGATAGTTTGGACTCATGGTAAGGGAATTCGTCTCAAATTACATTCTATTGAGACTTATTTATTGTTCTGCACTAATAAAATTTTTAACGGTGTATATAATTCTCTATGACATGTTATATCATGGATATAATTATTCTAATAATATTATAAATTTCATTATTTTTATTCCATAATGGGTATTATTATTGAAATGTTTCAAAGTGGTATGAGACAATTTGGAATGTTTAAAGATTATTTTCCTCAAGAATGATTTAATGATATTTGAGTGGTACTTATATTCTTCTACATCAAAACCCCTTGAAGTTACTTATCCTCCACAGAGGTTTTATTAATAAATATATATCATTTACTCAATATGAATATTTTATAAGGCATTTTGTTCATGATTTAAATTGATTACTTGGTTTATAAGAATGCTTTGGAAAAGTACATCATGGGTGGGTCTGGGTTTTAGATAGACCCTCGATGCATCACTAGTCCCACGAGATAAATCAGTTGGCCAAAAAACATGGGTTTTACCCAATATGAAAAACTTTCATGTGAAAGGTCATGACGGTAAAGTTACTATGTACCTAGGAAATATGGAATATAATAGTTAAGCATTTCCATCATTTAGAATCAATCATTATTTTTCTATGAGATTACTACTTTAAAAATATATTTATATATATTTCATTCTAAATTTATTGAATAAATTGACTTTATTTCAGTTAATAACCATTCCATATTGATTTTCCCTTATCAATATATTTTAATGTCATGTTTTCTCAGTTATTTTCCATTCCATGTTGATTATTATCACTGATTAATTATTACTTCTATTGTACTTACCATTACAGATTAGTTGATATAACACTTATTTTTATTTATATCCCCATGATTTGAAGAATAAATAATTAAATGGCCTTTCATGGACGTAGATTATTTTATTTTATTATGTGTCATATTTTATTTTATTTTACCTAATATAATATGAGTATCCTTTAGGTAGTCTGGTTTTCAAAAATTGATAAATAGTTCAGTCCCTTTGTATTGGAATCTTGTATCTATACTAATGTAATTTTATATTGCACCAGCATTGGGCTTTTGGGATCATGGTGTTACAATTATTACCATATATATATTTATAAAGAGCCATATAAATATGAAAATAAAAGCTATTTTTGTAAGAATATTCTACCAATGGAAGGTGTTTATCCCAACATCCTTTGAAATCCACAGATCATGCTCTCAACATTTCATATATAGTTTGAATAGTCCTTTTAGACTGAACATCTATCTATGGAGGAAAAATAGTGTTCAAGATTAACTCTATATCAAGATCCAACTAAAGACATAACCATAACATCAAGGTAAACCATTCATCTCAATCAGATATAGTAGAAAGTGTAATACCATGTATTCTTACCACATCATTAATATATATTCTAGAAATCTGATAAAGAGAGAAAAATTCTCTGGTAACAATTAAGTGTGACAAATTCAAATATCAATTGATTATAACCCATATATAATTATGTAATTTAGATGTTTTAGGGAGTCTGATGGAAAAAATCAAGGTGATTTTATCCATTTCCATTCAGGAATGATTAATGATTGAAGTATCCCCTTATACTATTATCTCTTATCCTTAACATGCTAACAAACCATGCATAGACAAACATAATTCACAATATCTCTCTTTATTACATCTCACAAGAAACATTCATTTAAATCACTATAAATATTTGTACTTATAGTATTAATAGAGAATTGTTAACTAAGTGAATAATCCAATAGATCATTCATCAATTCATGTATGGTTTAAACACATAAATAAGTTCTTAACATTATTATTCAACAAAAATATAGACTGAAATCAAGAAAATTTCATACCTACTTTTTCATCTATACATCAACCTTTTCTACCTCTTTAATTTTCACTTAGATATATAGTTGAACATTTATTTGATCTATATAAGAGTTCTCCCCTTAAATTAGTATTTCTAAATCCATTATTTTTTAATACAAAAATATCGGATCATTTTTTATCCTCATCATAGATAAACAAGTACAGTAATTTCAGATAAAAGTATATACATCTTGTCTTCTTTCCTAGGGTGGTAATGAATAGAGAACTCATAATCATTAATCATCTCTAACAATATTCTTAGGAACTTGTCCAACTCTTTTTTTAACTATTCTTTAAAAAATTTTGATCAGTATATATGTCTGACATTTCTCCATAAATATAATGATTGTATATATTTATTGAAAAATTTACTATAGATAACTATAAATCATGTGTCAGAAAATATTACTCACTGACCATCAATTGGTGTGAGGCATAGGCAATCACCATATCATTTTACAAGAGAACACATCTCATCCCCTTCTTTGTTGCATCACTATATATCTCAATCCTTTTTCTATTATAGTGTAGTTTGATCATAGGTGAACTAACCAAATTTCACTTTTTCTAATTGAAAATCTCTTCAAATTTGTCTGTCTATATGTACTTAACTACTTTTTGTGTAAAATTATTGAGTGTATTATCTAATCATGACAAATATTTTACAAAAACATCAATAATTTCCCAAGAACCAAAGAAAACTATGGATTTCAGTCATTTTGGTTTCTCTTGGACATTTCTCAATAGATTTTATCTTTAAAGGATCTTATGATATGAATTTTTTGAGAATATATGAGCCAAAAAATATAAATTTTTAATCCAAAATTCACACATGGTAAATTTTTCATAATGCATCTCCATCCTTAGGTTCTTCATCACAATCCTTAAATAATCTCTATGTTTATACTCACCCATTGAATATATAAGAATATAATCTATAAATACTTATAAAAACTAATCGGTACAGTCTCTAAAGACTCTATCAATTGGTTCCATGAAGATAGGTGGTGAAGTTTTTAGACCAAAAGGCACCACTAAAATGTCATCATGTTTATAAATTACAAGGAATTTTGCCTCAGTTATAACATCCTTCCGGACTCTTAATTGAGGATATCGAGAATGAAGGTAAATATTGTAAAATTATTGAGCTCCATGTAGTTGAAAAAATAAGTCATCAATATAGGGAGGATGATACTTATTCTTGGTAGTGATATTTTTATGTTCTCAATAATCAATTAAAAGTTGCATCAATCCATATATCTTATTAAAAAATAGAATAGGTGCTTCAAATGGTAATGCACTAGCGAATTTGAATCCCTTATCAAGATTCTTTTGGAGTTACTTCTTCATTTATTGAAACTCAATTGAATTTATTCTATAAGGAGTCTTCAAAATATGAATATAACTATGTATGATTTAAATAGAAAAATCACCTTCATGATTCAGCGAGACACCTAGAAATTCATCTAAAGGGAAATAAATATATTCGTATACAATATGTTTACCCTTAATGATTAGTTTCCCCCCAATAATTTGAGATAAATAAGCTTATTTATTGAAATTAAGATGCACAAGGTAGATTAAATTTCAATTGGAAGTCCATGTTTATCCCTGTATTGATAAATGAGTATGGGTTTATTCGGAATATGAAACACAACTTACCTTCCCCAGAAATTAATATGAACCCCGTATAGTGAATGATAATAAATTTCATGAAGTAAATTGAAGTCGATAAAATGGATAATAAAAGTATTTTCATGAATAAATTTCCCACAAACTTTAATCGGAGAAGAACATTAAACTTTATATGTTAGTGTTGTTCCAATTCAAGTGTTCTTAGCTAAATCAATATCTATTTGTTAAGGTAATATTTTGATACCCTATGAAAAATATTTATAAATAAAATAACAGTTGGATCCAAAATCAAATAATACATTAATTGTTCTAGAGTGGATAATAATTTTATCTTTCACCACCTCATTCTCACAACCCACTTCAACAGTTGTGATCATATGACATTTCCCTTTGTCATTGGGCTTAATTTGTTGTTGAAACTTATTATAAAAAATCTTTAGATTTATAAACTGATTCAAATAAATCCAAAACACCTCAAATTTATATAATATGAGCATGGGTGGTGCATTATGTGATGCTTTAACTTATTTCACATCATTAGCTATATTTTTTCCATCACTTCTAAATTCATTTTCCAAATAACGTCTTTACACATTTGAAGCACTTTATTAACCTGATAAGAATATTTACCTCATGTTTCCTTCCAAACATTAATCAAAACAGAAAAATAATATTCTTTTCTCCATGGATTTTAGAATTAACCTTGAACTCAATTTTTCTTTTCGTATTAAAACTATAATATTTGTGGGTAACTATGATTTTATTCTCCACCTTTAGATAACATAAAATAATTTATTCATAGGGACTAATGTCTATTATTGATAATACCCTTCATATAATTGGTTTTAAGACACTAATGAATTGATCAATTTAACATTCCATACTAATAATTAAACCTAAGGAAAAACATCAAGACTTGTAAAATTTTCTTTATATGTACCGCTGGATTCATCATCCTTTTGTTTCAACTCAAGAAAATCTATACCCATATTTTTACTTAGAATACAAGGTAATTAATTGCTATGTAATATCCCTTTAAACTTATCCCTTTCCATTTAATCAATTTCTTCTTCTTTCCTAATTTTCATGACAAGACTCCAAAATCTATCTTCTTCACATTCGAGATAATAAACATCTTGGAAAATTTTTTCATGTACTGAGCATTGGAGAATAGAAAATATTTTCTCAATGGTATTGATAATTTTCTTATCCACCTATGGATCAGAATACCCATTAAAAGATGATATATGTTGCCTCTTAAAATACTCAATATAATATTGTTCCCTCTTTTTCTCATTTGGATGTCCAGTATAATTCATAGCTTATGTGAGTATAATAATAATATTTTTCCTTCCAAATCTCATTATATTCAGTTAATTAGAAGGAAAATGGCTACATTTCTAGACACATTCAGTATTATTATTGTTCTTATGAGTTACACACACTGACTAAAACAAAAAAAAATAGTGTGAGAATCATTAATTACACTTGGAAAACCTCATAATCAAGAGAAAATACATATAAAATTTTTAATTTATGACACATTAGGTTTAACTTGGGTAATTCATTATTATTACCAAAACTCTAATATTGTAACCTAGAAATATCCTAAGGGTTATTACTAAGGTTTTATTATCCTAGTTTACAAATTCCAACTAAACCTTTCTCTGATACCAACTCTTACGACCCATAATTTTCATACAGAGATATTACATCTAAATAGATGAATATTCATTACATAACATATCAAAAAAATGCAAGAATCATATGAGTTTAGTGTATTTGGAAACTTGGTCGCATAAAAATTGGTCCATAAAACAACTAGATCAACTCACTATTATTAATATATAACTAAATCCCTTTTTGACATGCCATACATAATATATTCCTTCATATCCTACTGAAAATAAACATAAGAAAAGGGTGAGCTAAGATGATCTTTAGAGAAAAAATGGATATATCAATCATAACATAAGAATTTAGAAATGTACATGAAATTTTAAAATTATCTGTTGCATATCCAAGATCATAATCTTGAATCATGGAAAAAATAATAGAATTATATAATAAATGAATCATAATAAATCATGATCCATGATAAAATAATATTGGAATAAGACATGAAATGTGGAATAAAAATAAACACATAAAATAATTTCTTTAATAGAAAATAATATTTGGGAATACTATTATAGTGAAATGGGTTTAAATTACAAACAATCATAATATCCAAGGATCACTCCCAAGGATATCATAGTGTATTAGGTTTACTCTATAAACTATCTTAGTATCTAAGGTTCACTCCCAGGACTATCATAATGGATTTGGTTCACACCCCAACCCATAATAGTAGCCATTTTTCACTCCCAATATTATCATAGTGGATTGGGTTCACTCCCTAAACCATCTTTGTTTCCATTATTCACACCCAATATTATCATAGTGGATGAGTTCACTCCCCAAAACATTGTAGTAGACAATGTCCTTTACTGAACCAATTTTAATTCCCATTCCAGTAATATTTAATTCAATAGATATAAACCATTACCCAATTCATTTAAGGGATATATAGGTCCCACATGTCACATAATGAAACCATACACATGTGCTCTAGAAGAATGTAAATCAAATTAGAATCCATGAAAATAAATTGGGCTTCATAAAAACTTTAACATAACACAATCTATGTAAAAGTAATATGATTCAGAATATCAATCCATAACAAACATAAACCAAACACTAAAATAATAATAGTGGTATTTTTGAAGAAAATCACCAATAATATATAAGTAACATGATATAATGTTATCCTAGCTGAAAATAATTTTGAATAATTGCCTGAAATAATTCATGAGGAAAATTCCTTTTCTATTTGACAAACATTTTTATTAAATGTCACACAATTATAATAGAAATTATTTTATTTGAAAATAACTTTTTATGATTCTAATGGAATCATCATTTAATTAAAGCATCATTAGGGTATGAAAATCCTCTTATGTCATATATGTTAAAAAAATCATTCCTTCTGTATTTTTGACGGAAAATTCATGGATATCCTTGCTTATAAAAAGAAAAAAATCCATTCAAGACGTTTTTTAAAAATTCAAAAAATGATAAAAAATGATTTTTATTAAAAACATAATATAATATTTATAACATTTCTGGAAACAATTTTCAAAAAAAAATATGGGCATGGAATTAAAATAGTCTTTTTAGGGAAACATTAAAAAATATAACTTTTAAAAGAAAATCGTGTATCTTTTCATTGAAGTGGGTATTAATAAAATTAACAGAGTATGGGTATTTTATATAAATCCACATTAAACAATTGAAAATGTAAAAAAATATAATCAAAAGAAATCCCATACATAATCATATCATGAAGTAATCAATGAAGTATAAGGTTAACCCAAATAATGGAAATTAGGTTAAGAATTTCCTTACAAAATTATAACCAACGTATCATATTCCCTATAAAAGTAATAATTATAAAATCAAACATTGAATAAAAAGAGGAAAAAATCATGATATTATATATGAAAGGGTAGTATATATACTCCATACACAAAAAATAAATGGGGAATAAGGAATATATCCCACATAATAAAAAGTGAGACAATAAACTCTTATCTCACACTTTACGTTAGTTTTGTGTACTTTAACGTCATGAATAATGGTTTAAATAAATTTATTAACTTCTTAGTAAACAATATTCATTTTTATAATAAATTATGTGTTTATTTTATAACATATTTTGACCCATTCATTAATAATATTTCATTATTTCTATAGTTTTGGGTGCCTTTGTTTCTTGGTTTTATGATTGGTTCATTTGTGTATAATTATAGATGTTCTAGTAAATAGGGATTAGTTTTATAGAAGTGGAATTAAATAGTATAAATGATATTAAATAATTATTAATGGTCCCTTATATAAATTTAATTTCATATTTTAAGAATATTTATTCGAGAAAATTTCAATGATAAATGTTTGGTTTATTTTTTCAATGTTTCCGAACATTAAAAAGTAGTTTCGTTAAATTTAATATTATGTTTATATATTGGTTTCAAAACATTAAATAAGTGATACTATCCCTATTAAGATCTAATTTAATAATAATTTTACTTATATGATTAGTTTTGAATGTTTAAATGGAAAATGAAAATTCATTATTTACAGAGATGGTTAACCACCATAATTTGGACAATGGTTTTATGTCATTGAATAGGAGGATTTAATAAAAGGGGTGGATATAATATATTAAATTAAAACATAAAATTTCAGTATATAAATGATATTGTAGTTATTATTTCTTGATGGGAATTGGATAAGAGGAGAAAGTATAAGTTGATTAGAAAATAAGAGAGGTGGTTAGAGAAAATTATCTATTGAATATCACATCCTTGAAGGATATCTCAAAGACCTCAGAGTTGGTAATTTTGTGAGACTATAAAAACAAAGAAATTGGGATAATGGGTAGGGGTGTTGATTTTATATATTTTAGGAGAATAATTTATTGCGAGTAGAAATAGATTGGTGAGGGTTCTTATTTATAATTCTGGAGCGGTGGTTTTAAGTGATTAAATAATGATTATTTTATGGTTAATTCAAAAAACATTTGGTTAGAATTATTTCCCATGAGTTTGGATGATAATTAATGTTTTAATAGATTTTTAGGGTCTATAACCTTTTGAAAACCCCATTTAAAGTTGTAGTTTTTAGGTATTTTAATATTTTTCCTTTTAACATTAACCCTTTAAATTATTTTAACCATTCTACGATACATATTTTTTTTATCGTGGTATATTTTTTATACCAAAAAAAAGAAAATAACATTTCAAACTAATTTGGACCTTATTATTTAAAATATGGAATATTTTTTTACAAAATTTATTTTATATAATTGATAAAATTATATTTAAAATTAATCACTTATAGGATATGACAAAGGGGGGTTTTAAAGAGAAAATGTTCAAAAGATTGAAATGTTTTTATATAAAATTTAATTTTAAAAATTATTTAAATTTCACACCTTGTATAAATAGATGTATTATTAAACTATTTTTTATTTAAAACAAATATGTAATATAATATAAAATTATACATTATTTAGATGAAATGTCGATTTTTAATTAAAATTTAGTATTTTTAACTATTTATCAAATATTGAAACTTCTCCAAAAAATACCAATATTACCCCTAATTTATTTTTAATTTCTAATTTACAAAATTAAGTATAAATGTTTCAAAAAATGTTATAAAAGTGTCAATTTTTTTTTTTAAAACTAGTTCTTCATTACAAAGCGGAAAAATTTTCTTTTAGAAAAATATAGTGTTTTACGATTAAGATTTGATTTATTCTCATTTTAAGCCTAACAAACATATTTTATTAATTTTAAAAAAATTATTGAATATATAACTTTTAAATTTCAATAATGTATTTCACTAATTGGGATTAATATAATTTTTTAAGTACAAATTTCATTACAAGCATAAATGTTTTTTATAAAAACACTTACTTTATGTTCAACTGGTTTTTATTTTCATTTATAATTAATGGGTTATGAATGTATTTATTTTATAAACATGTTTAAACTATATTTTCATAATTTAGTTTATCTCAATAAATCCCACAATTCCAATGTCTAGATGATAAGAGTTTTGTTAATATAATAATATTTTGGAGTACATTTAAGCTTGGTGTTTTTTAAAAAGAAAACTATAAAAGAGATTAAATTTATTTTAAAAAATATATAGCATAAAATATTAGGGTGATACAAATTTGGTTTTTGGAGTTAGATATAGATAACCCTAGATCTTTGGAGGATTATTAGTTCTCTCTATAAAGAACCATTATCACTCTTTACTTTCTAATTTTCTCTATTATTTTTCATATTTTGGTTTTATTGTAACATTTTTATGATAAAGATATGATCATTGGGTAAAATAAATTTTTGTAATGAGATTTGTTAGCTCTTTAATTTAACTTAATTCATGTGGAACTCATTCTTAGATGCTACCCTCATCTTCATTTTTCATGTATTAAATATTTTGTATTCATCGAGAACCAGTTAGAATTATTCTTAGTTTCACTTATCATTCTAACTCAATAATAATATGAGAATCTATCTGGGAAAATTTCAACTCATTGAGGGTATAATATAAGGATCTTTGGAAAATTTGACCTTGATGTAAACTAGTTTCATCATTATGTTGATGAGTGGATTCAATAGTTGTGGAACAGTAAGATTCATTAACCCATAAGTTGGCAATTTGAAATAATTAGTTAGCTTCTTGCCATCCAGATCAAGTGATATTTGTTTGTGGATAAATAATTTTTTTTTAAAAATTCCCAGCTAATCAAATTACCATAGAGCATCTATTGGTTTTTCCTTGTCTTATCTTATTCTATGTGCTATGTTTCTTATTTGTTTTATGTTTCTTTTTCATTCAATTAATCGTATTCAACAGTTATGTTATTTTTATATAACATTTTTTATGTATTTTTTTCCTTTTTCCTAAGAAATATTTTTTTAGTCTTATTATTTATATAAAAATCTTGTAAGGCCATTCTTATGGATCAATCGATATTATAAAAATTTACTAGTTTTAATAGTTCCATAAATAATATTTTTACCCATATCAAACAACACTCCTAGGTCAAGCCTCCCCTGCTCTAGGAATCACACCATGACACACATGCACCACACTATGACTACCTTCCTAGAGAAAAATTCTTGTTATAGGCCCATATTATTCTCCCAAACTCACTATTGAACCACCACCACCAACGCAAAAAACAATTATTCACCATGATTCATGAGAAAAAATAAAGAAATATGACATAACACACCTTGAAAGTCAAGTTGAATTTAGGTTACCAGTTTCATCATATATATTATTGAGTTTTTTTGTTTCATATGGATTTAATTAGTGGAATGGAATAATTTCATGTTACATTTGAATGTGATAAATTTTTTATGATTTAGATATTCTATATAAATATTTACTATATTATTACAACAAGATTCACTATTTGAGTAAGTGTTATACATAAATGGGAAAGAAATGATTTTTTTGTTAAATTAATGATACTAAATAAAAAAATAACTAAAATGATTCCTAAAAATAAGGTATTTTATTGTTTTAATATACCCGATATGTATATAAAATATATTGATATATTTTTAGCCCATTCAAATACCATGTGTTTGATCCCTTAAAAATATCTACATGAATTCAATCTTCCAAATCATAGGCGAGGTCAAAGTTAGGTTCCAATTTAAATATTATGTTTAGAATATGGGGTATGGGTGACCAGAAAATAAAAATATATATATATCTAACTATGATCCTCATGATACACAAAGATAGTTTAATTGAATAGTATTAAGTATGTAGAAGAATTCATTTGAGATAATTCATTAGCTGAAATGTGAAAATATATTTTCCACTCAACTATCATAATGTTATATATGATATAAATGACAAGATAGTATACCTAAATAGATTTTTGGTCCGAAAAATGTCAATGTGATTTAAATTATAGTTAAGAATTGACCATATCCAAGTAACTAAAATTATATGAGGGTTTATTATTTTTATGTATGTGTATTAAAAAATATAACTTACTAGATATTTATATGGATAATTAATCTCAAAAAACATATTGGTTCTTTTATTTTACTATAATTAATGATAAAACTTATTTTACTAAGATTTATTCAAGATTTATAGAATATTTATTGATAAAAAATTTAGATTAGAATAATGAAATAAAAATTTATCTCATATATCCATAGAATCATAGGGAGAAAAAAGAATTAAATGTTTTATATATTTATTGAACTAATTATTAATCATTGTTATGAGATACTTATTTCACATATCAAATTATTTAAGATGTACATAAATATATAAATTGAAGATAATTTATTTAAGGGGAAGTATATCAATGTGTTGGAAATGGATAAACAGTTTCTACATTTAATATTTCATAAATTAAAAATTGACTTTTTTACATTTTTGGTCATGAATGGATTTTTTCGTAACTATGAACAAATAATATTATATATACATAAATAAAATTCCTTCTGGAATTGGTCATAAGATTAATGGAAAATACATTCTTAAAAAGGATAATTAAATTAAACATTCCCAATATAAGGTCAAGGTCAATAATTCTAATACTACATACCTTTTTAATTTTATTCATTGACATAAAAATAACAAACACATCCCCAAACTCTATACGGATGGATTATTGGAATTTGATTACGAAAAATTTGATACATGTATATTTTTTTATGTAATATAACCGAAAATATATTCATTATAAAAGCAGAAAGGGACACTGTAATAGTTGGGTTTATAAATGTAGATGTTTATGGTCTTTGAGCATAGAAAAAGTGCTAGTTATAAGTACTCCAAAACATTTACAATAAATTTCAATGTTTATAGTGAAATATTTCTTATATGAACATGTTCAAAATATTTTAAATTTTCAATTAGTCAAAAAACAAATTACATAATCAATATATCCAACCTATTATTTGAATATTATCAAGGTAGGAAATTAATTAGTTAGATATTTAATGATCATCTATTAGATTTTGTCTTTTTTTGAAACACGCACGTAGTGGTACAATATACAGTAATTTTATGTTTGAAATTTGGAATTATACCTTATTGAAAGTAAATTGATAGATTATGGGTTAATATAATTTTTTCATATCCTTTTTGATTCCTGATATTGAATATTTTTATTATATTAAATATATTTTATCTAGGGTGATTTTATATAAACCATATGATATAGAAACTTGAAAAAATATCAACTTATCATTAATGTGTATTTACGGCTACATGGATTATATATATCATAAATTTTTTTACAAATTTTGGAGCTAACTAATTAAAATTAATATATATTATATATCTAAATAAAAAAAGTGTTATCATATATATCTTCCCATTTGGTAAAAATTGTGTATGGTTTATATTTTTTATTATATTAAAATAAATATTTTTTGAGGTAATTTTTGGATAAATCAAGAAATTTGAGAAGTTAAATACTTATAAAAAGAATTAATAATGGGATAAAATATAAAACTTTTTTCTTAAATTTTTTAGAAACTAATCCAACTCATGTTTAATGAGAAACTCATAGGTTTGATAGGATTCTTTAAAATCCCAAGAAATATGGATTTCTTATGTGAAATGATGATGAATTTGAGTTCATATAAGGAGAATCTAATTTGTAAATTCAGGATATTTAGTTTTCTAATTAGAATAAATTTTTTGAGGCTATGAAATTAAAAATATAATCCATATAAATGTTGTAGTTTATACTTTAGAACCAAGTTAATTTGTACTTTAAATTACATAGATATCCAATTACCTGAATATTAATTAATATCCTATCACATAATGTGTGTTCTATTTACTATATTTTTGGTGATAACTTACATAGAGTATTTAATGAAAAAAATTGTTATAGTCATTCCTTATTATAATAATATTCTGGAAGTTCTATGAAACTTTTATTAAAAATATGTCCTATGGTGTGGTGGAAACTATCTAAAGGGATGAAAATGATATTTGACTATCATGTGTTGTAGGATCATAATAATTTGAGGCTTATTCTCAAGATTTCCTTTTCTTGATAATCTTTAAGAATGTATGTTATGAGGGAAAAATCAAAAATATAAATTCCATATATTGAATGTGTCATTGGATATTCTTATCAATAGTTGTGTGAATTTTTTCAGATAAATGAGAAAATTATTAAAGTATATCATGAATCCCATACATTAATGTATTTTAAAAAACAATGAATACATTTACTCTAAATAATTTAGGATATATCATGTGTGTCATAAGAGATATGGCATTGATTGTATAATTAAAAAAATTATTTTTCCCTTTCATGATTTGAAGATTATATCTCATAAATTTTTTATTGAAATATAACTATCCAATTGATTCCACAACCATGGGGGTTTATTAATGAGTTAATTTCAGTTTGTTAAAGAAAAAATAGTTATGTATATATGTTTATGGAACATGAATGAAACCTTCTTGATGAGATATCAAAAAAAATAGATTATATTATACAGTAATAATTTTTTTATTTTGATGTCATTGTGACAGTAAAATATTTCTCCACTGGTTCCTTAAGGTGTTACTAGATAAAAAACATGGAATTTAGGAAATAACACTTAACGCCACTATTAAATAGACCTAGAGGGTCACAAAATTAGTGTATCTAGTATATTAGTTAAATTATATATAAATTTAAAAAAAATATTTATCAAGACCTATGAATAATAATTATTCAGGTTATATTGATCACATAAGCTCAATCACCACTTATTCAATTTCAAAATATATATGAGTTGAATATTACATAAATAATTTTTTCCAATTAATGAATTGATGAAAATAAAAAATTTATTTAACGGAGAACATTAGTGAAAAAGTAAAAATTTGTCGGGGAATAAAGTTATGTATGATGAGAGAATCCTTGAGCAATATAGTCTTTTATATTGGGGGATAGATCTAATAGAATAGAAAATAGAAGGAAAAGGGAGGAGTCTCCATTAGCTATAATATAGTTTGTCATTCTCTTCCCCTCACACTAGGTATAACATCCTATGATTTTGAAAGAAACTATTATGTGTTTAAATTTACTACAAAATAATATGAGACCTTTATAAACTATCAATTAAACATAATTTTTCCACTTCTCTATTTTGAATTTTAAAAAATGGACATACGAGGTTGCGATTAGAGTGTTTTTTGGAGTCCGATAGAACAAACATAATTTTTATGAATAGTAATATACCCTTATGAATAGTAATATACCCTTATAAATAGTTACATAACCCTTAAGAATTGTAATGTACCCTTATGAATAGTAACATGACCCTCAATAAAGTAATATAACCTTATGAATGGTAACTTGAACCTAATGAATAGTAATCTACCCTTATGAATAGTAACTTGAATCTTATGAATAGTAATGTACCCTTATGAATAGTAAATTCACCAATGAAATTATAAATGAAATTTATCCATCTTATAAGTTCCAATATGATATAATTATGTCATAATATAAGTAAAATAAATATTTTAAAAATTATTGATTATGTGTTGATATTTTTGTAAGTCATATATATTTAATTACAAATTTATGATTAATTTAATATGTTAAATGAAAATTTATTTTCATAAAATTTATTCATAAATTATTTTATGACTTATTATTATAAGATAATTTTAAGATACCTTAATTAATTTTTCAAAGAGTTGGAAAAGGAGTTTTAATTTTAAAATTATATTTTTCAACTAAATTGTGATTTTATATAAAAAGTAAAGAAATCTTGTTTAGAAAATTATTTTCAAAAAATGGAGTTACTTTTTAATTATACATTTCAAAAATAGTTCGGGTGAATTTTTGGGGTTTTTCTAAAATTCATGATTTGTTTATGAATAGTAAAATACGGTAAATTACGATAAATTCTAAATACTTGTTTTACTACATAATAAGTGTTCCAAGGGTGATGTAAGCCCACGTGGTTCAAACTCACATGCCATTATTACTATTTTTGTTCACATAAATCAATACTATTCATATTCTTGAAAAACAATATTATAATAATGATTAAAATAAGGTAAAATCTATCTTCTCGTCCACTATAAATACCGCCCACATTCCCCTCTTCCTCTCACACCACTCAAGCCTTGAGAATTGTCTATGTTCTACCAAATTACCTCCCCAAGGACCTTCCCCAAGTCCAATACCTTATTTTCTCACTAAAAGGCCAAAACCAAAGGCCTTAAGGAGGATATCATGGGGAATAGATCAAGAGGTAAGAATCCTCTTCCTTTTTACATCTTTTTTTCAATTCCTTTCTTTTATTATACTCTATTCTCCTCCCATTATCCAAGAGGTCTGAAATATCCAAAATATTATATATTCTATATTTTATCATGTTCATGGAAAATATTTATAATCTTTATTCCTCTCCTCTCCCTCTAGTTTTAATAATAAAAACATCATCTATGATGTGCCAATTTACCAAAATCGTGGATGATGGGTTTGAAATATCCATTACATCCTTAAAAGATGATCATAAAACCCATTTAATTGTTGAGAAAAAAAATTAAATTGTATTTTTAAACTATTTTATGTTCTGTAATGAACTTCTATGCATGAAATTAAATTATATAATGAAATAAGTTCATGATTATCGAGGAAGCCCCAAAAATGATCTAAACAAACATCATTAATGTTTTATCTAATGATCAATCATAATATTTGATAAAAAATTATTCCTGGAATCATTATATATTATGAAAACATTTGAATACTATTTCATTCCAATTATATAATTTTATTTCCATACAACAAGAAAATCAAATACAGACCGACCATGGAAATCAGGTAAAGAATGCACCTGAAAAAATGGAAGGAATGAAATAGTAATTATTAAAGGGATAAATGATGTTATGAAATTATCAAATAAGGTATTATATACATGAATATTTTTCTACAAGATATTAATAACACTATTTTAATGACTATACAGGAGTTTTAATCAAGTTTAAAATAAGACAAACCCAAGGTAAGGTAATTCTTAACCCAATTTCCATTCTTTGGGTTAACCTTCCACATCATTAATTGTATGGTAATAAGATCATTTATATGATGAATTTTTTTTTATTATGTTTCATTATTTGTATTTATAGTGTATACACATATTCTTTTCATTATATTAATTCTCATACCAATTATATGTTATTTGTAAGGTAATTTTCTTATAAAATATTCTTTTAAACTTCTAGTGTTACAAAATTCAAAAACAATGTTTTTATGCAATTATTAATATTGTATGATTATGTTCTGTTTATTAGGAATTGTTTATGATGTAGTGTTAGACCTGTATCTCCCTACAATTCACTGGGTATGATTATATTGGATGTTGTCTGTATGGTCACTCCATGTGTAACTGCGATGGTTACACCATAAGGTATTCGTGAGGGTTACATTGTAAGATAGCTACGAGGGTTACATTATAAGGTAGCTGTGAGGTTCACAAATAATATGTTATACATGATGGTTATAATTTTAAGTGATTAATTTCCTAAGTTACATACATTTTTTACTTATGTTCTCTATGTTTTCACAAAGTACGTATATGATAATTTATTGATAAGAAGTATGTCTTGGGGAAATGTTTTTATATGTTTAAAAGTATTTATTGACTAATAGTAACTTTCCTTATTTTTATATCTTTTACTGATTTATTTTCCTCATCCCATGTTTTTAAAATGTTTTTTATTGTAATCCTTAGAAGTTCAAAGGATAATTAAGGTGATAATGGAGATGAATTCAGTTATTTATTTTAGCTTATAATTTTTTAAAACTACGATTCAATATATGTAAGTTATTGTCAAATTATATATAACCTAGACTGGTAAAGGACCTCATTTTTATAATGTATTTTGTATTTTTCAGTTATCTATTATTCCAAAAAAATGCACAACATGTTTTAGTACTGAATCTAGAAGTGCGGGTTCAGGGTATTACAGTTGGTTTCAGTGGAACATTCTAATCATCTTTGGAGATTAGACGTTGTCATTTTTTTATGTGAAAATGTTTACTTTTAAACTTCTAGTTAATTATGTACACATAAAAAATCTTTTTTCTTAATTATCGATATGTATATTCAAAAATATAAGTACAATGAATGAATTGTGAGGGCGTAATTCGTTTAAGGGGGGGATAATGTTACAACCTAAGATTTTAAAAATAATCACTATGTCCTTAAATGAACTAATAAATACTATGAGACCATTATAAAATAACCTTTTAACATAATTTTTTCACTTCTATTTTTTTATTTTTGAAAAACAGACATACACAGTTGTGATCGGTATATTTTTTTGAGTCTGATAGAACAAACATATATGTTGGGGAATAGTAACCCACCCTAGTAAATAGTAACATACCCTTATTAATATTAACAAGACCATTAATAATAGTAATTTACCCTTACAAATAGTAACATGATCATTAATAATAGTAATGTACCCTTATGAATAGTTAAATGAAACTAATAAATTGTAATGTTCCCTTATAAATAGTAACATAACCATTATGAATAATAATGTACCCTTATGAATAGTAAATTCACCAATGAATTTATAAATAAAATTTATCCATCTTATAAGTTTCAATATGATATAATTATTTCAATATATAAGTCAATAAATATTTTTAAATTTTTTGATTATGTATTGGTATTTTTGTAAGTCTTATATATTTAATTACAAATTTATGATTAATTTAATAATGTAAATGAAAATTTATTTTCATAAAATGTATTCATAAATAATTATTTTTATGAATTATGATTATAATATAACTTTAAGTGTCCTTAAGTAATTTTTCATAGTGTTAGAAAATAAGATTTAATTTTAAAATTGTATTTTTCATCTAAATTATGATTTTATTTAAAAATTAAATTAATCATGTTTTGAAAATTATTTTCAATAAATTTAGTTCATTTTTTAATTCTACATGTCAAAAAATGGTTAGGGTGAATTTTTTGTATTTTTCTTAAATTCTTGTATTTTTTTATTAATATTAAAATACGATAAACTACAATAAATGCTAAATACTTGTTTTAATGAATCATAGGTGATTCAAGGCTGATGTAAGCCCTCTTGGTTCGAACTCGCATGCATTTATTACTATTTGGGTTCAAACGAATCATGTTTATTCAAAATCTTGAACAAAATTATTATAATAATGATTAAAATAATGTAAAATCACTCCTCTCCTACACTATAAATAACACCCTCATTTTCCTCTTCCTCTCACACCTCTCAGGCCTTGAGCATTGACCAATTTCTATCAAATTCCCTCCCCAAGGTTTTTTCCCACGTCCAAGAAATACTGGTCTCACCAAAAGGCTATAACCAAAATCCTTAAGGAGGATCTCAAGGAGAAGTGATCAATAGGTCTGAATACTCTTCCTTTCCATTTGTTTTCTTTTCAATTCCTTTCTTTTCTTATACTCCCTTACCCTCTCCTTATCCAGGAGGTATTAAATCTACAAAATCATATATAATTTTTATTTTATCATGTTCATTTAAAATATTCATCATCTTCATTCCTCTTCTACCCCTCTTTTTCTAAAAATAAAAACATCATCCATGATGTGCCGATTTACCAAAATCATCGACGATGTGTTTGAAATATCCATTATATCCTTCAAATATGATCATAAAAAAAATTAGTGGATAGAAAATAATGTAATGTTTAATTTTTAACCTATTTTATGTTCTATAATGATATTCTATTCATGAAATTAAATTATATAATGAAACAAGTTCATGATTATTAGGGAACCGCCAAAAATGATCTAAAAAACCTCATTGATTTTTTATTTATTGATCCAACATTATATATGATAAAAATGATTTATGGTATCATTATATATTATGGAATTATATGAATCTCATTTCATTACACTTCAGTAATTTCATTTCCGTACGACAAGAAAATAAAATACAATCCGGCCATGGAAATTGTGTAAAGAACGCACACGAAACAATGTAAGGAACAAAATACTAATTACTAAAGGATGAAATGATGTAATGAAATGACCATGTAAGGTTATATAAACATTAATATGTTTATTTAAGATATTAATAACACTACTTTTACCATTATATACAAGTATTAAACAATTTTTATGTAAGACAAGCCTGAGGTAAGGGAATTCTTATCCCAAATTCCATTATTTGGGTTAAAGTTCTAATTCATTAATTGTATTGTTTTAAGAGAATTTATGTGATAAATTTTTGTTTATATTAGGTTTTTGTATGTTTATTTATATTTTAAAAACATATTCATTTCATTTTGTTGATTCTCATATCAATTATATGTCATTTGTAAGGGACTTTTTATATAAAATCATCTTTTAAACTTCTAGTTTTATAAAATTCAAAAAAATTGATTTTATGAAATTATTCATTCTGTATGTTTTTTTGTTCCTGGGTATTGATTATGATGAATGGTGGGACCAATATCTCTATAAAATTCATTGGGAATGATTATGTTAGATTTCATCAGTATGGTTACTCCATGTGTAACTGTGATGGTTACACCATAAGGTAGCCGTGAGGGTTACATTGTATGGTAGCCGTGAGGGTTAAATTATAAGGTACCCGTGAGCATTGAAAATAATATGGTATTCATGATGGTTAAAATTTTAAGTGATTAATTACTCAAGTTACCTACATTTTTTATTTATGTTCTCTAAGTTTTCAAAAATTCTGTATGTGATACTTTAGGAATAAGAAGTATGTTTTGTGGAAATGTTTTCATATGTTGAAAAGTATTTATGGACTAATGGTTCCTTTACTTTTTTTTATATCCCTTAATAATCTATTTCTTTCATCCCATCTTTTTTAAATGTTTTCATTGGAATCCTTATAAGATCAAAAGATATTTAATGTCCTATTGCAGATGAATCTGGTTATTTATATTAGATATTAATTTTTTGTAAACTCTAATTCAATATATATAAATAGTTGTCTTAATCTCCAGAACTGAGACCAGTAAAGGTCCTAATTTTTATAATGTACTATTTATTTCTTAGTTATCTATTATTCAAAAAAAATAAACAATACTTTTTACTATTGAATTCAGAAGTGCGGGTACATGGAATTATAATAGGTGTAAATTATTGAAGTATATTCATGAAATTTGCAATAATATTCTCGGGTCAAACAATTTATAGACTAGTGAGGTGGATGAATACATTAAATGATCTTTATAACCTATTCTGATTTATATTTAATCATAGAAACATTGGTACCTCTTCTTTTTTAAATAGAAAAACTAGTGTAGATTTCTCTGGTTTTCAACCAATGAGTACACACCTCACCATAATATGCACATAATGAAAGGATAACAACTTTACAGAAATTATGAATGATTCCCAAGATTTCATATATTTTTTAGATAATGACCCGTCAGTATTGTCGTTATATCCTATTTTTTAAGGGATTTTTTAGATCGATGACCATGTCCCCAATTGTGTACATCGTTATGCTCAACCATGGGACCACCATATTGAACCTATAGAGAGGGTAAGACATTTCACCATTGAATGGTCTATAAAAAGTCACTAATAATATAAAAAAATAGATTTATTATCACAAAACTCAGATGTCAATCTATATGCCTAGGTTCATTACAATTATATTAAATAATATAACAACTTATAATGAAAGATATATTTCGATCACATCCTAGATAGGAAGAATAAATCTCTCATTTAAATCAAATAGAATGAAATGATCGAATGATATGAGGTTGGGGTCTTTCTTTAATTAATATAAAAGGAAATTCCATATAAATAATTCATATTCATTGTCTGAGAAAATGTGATCCTATATCTTTGTATGTCGGTTCAAACAACAATGACATCTGGAAGCCTACTGGACTCCCCAATACTACAGAATATTATCCATATGTAATTATTTATAACATTCCTAGTGAACAAGAAAGCTAAGAATATAGGGGATGTAATTATTATAAGGAATATCACCCCATTTTTCTATCCTGTATTGAGAATGGACACGGATTATTTTAAAATAATCATTCCATATGATTTTTTTAATAGATATGGGGTGAAAATGAATCGACCGGGTTGTCCCTTTGAAATAATTCCTTTATAATCTCCTTTTGGTCATTTTTAAGGATTTAATTGAAGAGTATAATATTCAAACTGTACTCTTTGAAGTTAATATCTTTTGTAAAGTATAAGTGAAAATAAAGAGGATTCTAAGAAAAATTATTCTTCCCAAACAAAACATATTAATTATCAGTAGTCTATTGTGAATTCTAAAGATGAGTTAATTTGTGATCTTGAATATTCCTTTGATTTGATGAAACAAATAGATTCAGGTTACATGTGATATACATCCCATTCCCATATTAATTTTTACTAAATTGTTCTCAAGAAAAGAAATATTAAATAAAATCCCATATCAACATGGATTTTATGAAAAACATGATAACATCCAGACTCATAAATCTGATCCCCCATCCATGAAGTGGTATTTCTATGCACATGTAGGTCAATCAATTCCTTTTTTCTTTCTGGATGATAATCCTAAATGAATGAATTTATTGTGTTTTCTATACATCTAATGATTCATTTTGGAGCTCTAAAATACGATAGAATTTACAAGAGGGTCAAATTAAGGATATAATTAACTAATTATAATCCACCACCAAATGGAAGAAGATGACTCTTAAAGTTAATATTGTGAATTTTAATTATTCTAATCAAGTTATCAGTGTGGTGACTCCAAATTATTCTAGTGTATATATGGACCTTGAGAAATTAATTGAGAAACTGCACCATTGAAAACTGATCTCATATTCAATTTTTTTACACATAGTCCTAGATAACTCTTTGGAATAAAGACATTAATTTTATCCAGATTAACATGTTTTCCACTCCCACAATATCTACTCAATAATTCATTGAAACCCCAAATGGAGCTGATATTGGATTTATGGAAAAAGAGAATCTCCTCAATAAAAAATAGATTCATGATTTCTATCAGACCATAGTTAAATTTATATAGAAAAATGAACCTAGTATTGATATCATGATGAATAATTCTATTAATCATGTTTTACGAAAACAAAGAGAGAGTATAAAAATGGTTCAACATGATGTTGGCCTCTAGTAACAATAAAAAATCCAAAACTCTAACCCATAAGTGGGACTGAGAAACATGGTGTCCCATAAAAATGAATATATTGGTTCTAGAAACACTTATAAAACCAATTTACAGCATTAATTTTATAATTATGCACTATTCTATTCTATAAAAATATTTATCCATATCAAATTATACCATAATCTTGGACACCATAACTCTTATGTTAATGTCATGTGATATGTATTATTCTAGACCAATGGCTCCATGGTTTATTTTGTATTTTAAAATTCCTTGATAATCCTCTATAATAATATTGAGAATAATCATATAATATATATATGATATTTTAGATAATATTTTATAAGATAAACTTGAAAAAATAATATGAATGAATTGACTAAACCATCAGTAATTTTTATGTTTTGGAATGATAATAAGTGATGTAACAATCATGAATCCTATAAAATAACCTCCTTAATAAAATTATGAATCAAATTAGTGATTTTATTTTGGATTATATACCATGATATTATTGAGAATGTATTGATTAAAAAATTTCATTAATTTATTTTTTATAATAATGCACACAAACACCCACATTTATGTTACTAATGAAGTTACTCTAAGAGATTTTTAGGATATTAATTATTGGAAAAATATTTTTTATTATGGAAGAATATTATGTCATTAATTTTTGTAAGGGTAATTTTTTCTCAAAGTAATTATTACTCAAAAATTCTTTTATAAGTAATCTAGGAACACTATTCAAATCCTAAATTTTAAGCGAAACTTATGGTTTGTATGCCCTAAGTTTGAAGTCAAAGCATGAATCAAAAAAAACATCTATTGAAAGAAACCCTATGTTTGAGGAATAAACATTTGGTACATAATCCATAATTATATAACAAACATTATGTTTTCAACCATGTTTTTGGAGTTTATTTCTATGCATACAATCTATATGCCTTACTTGGTCAAAGATAGAGTTTTGAATTATAGTTTATTTTAATGTTTTCTAAATTTTTTTAGATATAATTAAATATCTATTTATATATTTATTCAATGGATTTTGATTAAAATATTAGTTCATTTCTGTTTCAAATGGATGTTATAACTCCTTTTGAACATTTTGAGTTCAAATATTTTCAATTTACCATACGATTTTTCTATACTTCTTTTACATAAAGAAAATTGAACATTCATGATAAATATCATGATTCTCATCTTATATATATATATATTTGTGGGTTTGTGTGTTATTATTTTGAATATAAACATAGAGGGTGATGTGTTTTTAATATGAAAGTGTAATTAGCTTCATAGATAAACTTTGGAGATATAAATATTCTGAACCTTGTTTTTTGACTATTATTATTGCTGATGTTGTATTTCACTATTAATATTTTTTTTAGTTATAAAAAGAACTTATCAAATATAAAAAATTAAGAAATAATATTTGTGTAATCTTAATGGTGTTTCCCCAACATCATTCCACGGAAATCGTTTTTGAAATTAATGTATATTTTTCATGTAACTAACTGAATTGTTATAACCCCCCCCCCCCCCCACTTGTGATTTAATTAAATGGATTAATATATATTATGGATATAGAAAACAAATACACTTATTTTGATTTATTATATCATATTGGATTTATAATACCATTAACCATCATTACCTTTAATAATATATCCACTAAATAGTGACTATATTATTAGTACAAATATATGGTTTTAATAAATCCAATTTTCACAAAAAATGGAAGTGATGACCTCAACTAGAAGGATTATACACTATGGAGACTTTTTATTAGATCTTATGGGAGAGAAAGAATAATTGGGATTTTACCTTGAGAAATATTTTTATGATATCTAATAAATTAATCATGTGTAAAACTCTTTATAGGATAAGTGAAGCACAACGAGAGTATAATCAAAACCATGTACGCTAAACCACCCAATAAAAGTCTTACTGTCACGAACCTTACCCTTATGGAATTTGTTGGTGTATTAAAGGGATATGTATCTAGACCCTATAAATATGTCTATTTTCATTATTTTAAATATAATAATGGTTATATTTACTTCTTATTATTATTACATTATAAATTATTTTCATTTTGATAAAATAAACTGGAAAGTGTATTTTGGGTAATATTAAAATTCAATTAAGGAATTTATTTTCTTGATTTTATGGATTTTAAAATTAAATAATGTTTTAATGAAATATTTTTATTAAATAATTTTTATTAAATATAAATTATTATATAATTTTTATGAATTCATAAGTAATTTTTATAAGGGTTCAAAAACTGTTATTTTCAAAAAACCAAACATTTCTCAATAAATATAGATTCTATTTTAAAGATAAAATTCAAATATTTATAAAATTATTTCATTAAAATAAATAATATTTTTAGAATCATAATTTCTAAATTATTTAACATTGATTTATTCATAAATTGTGGAGATAGTAAAATATTTTGATAAAAATTAAATTTGGTATAAATATATACTGTCTATTATGACATCATAATACTCCAAAAGTGATGTAATAAATACTATAAATTGAATACACAACCAAATATATGTTTCTATCTAAAATTATTTTATTTTAAGCTTATTTTATTATTTTTATAAAGCATTTATAATTCCTCCAAAACATAAAATATATTTTAAGGTTAAAAAACATTTTCTTCTATAGTTTGTCTCACTTTTACATCATCATGTGTAATATTTTAATAAATTCATCCCATGTATTTATAAAATAATGAAAACTTCCCTAATTTAGCAGAAAACATGGGAAAACAATGGGTAGGTTTTTGGATTTGGTTATTTTATTTTATAGAGTCCAAAAACTATGTTTTGGAAATAATAAAGACCTCTCCCCCTCTTTTCCTATATAAACCAACCCAAGCTTCCACTTATCTTCACTAAAAACTTTTGAGTATATAATATTCCCTCCCCTATCTAGATTCCTATTAATTTTCCCTAAATCACTCATGAATCTCTTTCCAAACATTTGGAATCACCCTCTCAAGGTAAGGGATATCTCTCTTCTCGTTTTTATTTAGGCATATCTATTATGTTATGACTCTTAATTTCCATTTTTTAATGTTTGGTAATGTTTATAAATATACCTAATTACCTTAAATATTATTTTAAAATGATGATAGTCCCACTTCAATCTCATTATTCCCCCCCAGTAACCTTCATATAGTCCTATTACCATGCTGAGAATTAGTAAGGAATACATTCCTTTTATTTTTTATTGAAGTTTCTTCATTATCTTATGCCTTATATTTCAAACTAATAATGTTGGGATACATTTTTTCATGTCCCTATTACTTTTCATTTGATTATAAAATTATTATAGAACCCTTTATCACTCATCAAATCATTTTATGAATTTTTATGTAACATTGTTATGTTATCGATATTTCACCACAATTTTCCATTCCAAAAAAAACGTGTAGTGAATACCCATACCCTTTTCCTATAAAGGGAGTTAATATTTATGAACCTATAAATCTTTTATTGGGGACCTATATGTATGTACTCCATACTCATTTATTGAGGAATAAAATATGATGATAAATAATTCCATGTTTTAGGATCTTTATGGAACACTTAAGTATAATAATGAAATGAACGTGGTAGGTGCTCCTGAAATTATGTAGTGCTCTAATGAATTGTGTAATGTTTTTGTCTCATGAGAATTCATTCAAAAGATTATGTAGTGAACCTAATTCACAATGATACTTTTTCATCATGATGTCTTGGTATTTTTCCTTAACCTATGTTTATGATGCAGTGTTTTAAGTTTTTTTCCACATTTACCATGTTACCTTTATGATTATCATGCAATATCAAGTTTCATTGTTCATTTTTATTATTCTAAATAATTTTCTTCCACATATATATTCTTATTTTATAACATTTTTTATTTTCATTATTTTAGTCCATTTTATTCTCTTATTGGGATTTATAGCTCACTCATTTCTTATGTATGTTCTCCGGTTATCCCTTATAATTTTAAGTAAAATGCAATAAAATGAGCATATTATAGAGGTTTTAAATAAAGGAAATGTATTCCCAATTTTATGATTTTATTTAATGTACCTAATTCCCAAATACACTATAATTATTGATCTTCTAAGTTGAATTGTGTGAAATATTATACAATAAATCATGAATTAATGTTAAATAAAGATTAGGGTTGTTATATTTCCACTACTGTGTTTATTGAAGAACATATATAACTATTTTTTGTTCCTATAACTGTGTGACAACGAAGTTTCAATATCTATATCCATATCTGTTTTATATATTAGAGTATTTTCTTCTCGTACTCATTCATTAGTGGAGTGTCACCTTCTCCTACTAAGCTATGGATATTTAAGCTACATTCACAATATATATTTTCCTTTTAGAAATTTTAAATCATAATTGGTGTCTAGTCATACATACTTTAAAGTGATGATATGATTTCATATCTACCACAAATTTAGGTGATGCCTCAATGCATATCATGTGGACACGTGATTCCATAAGGATATGGGTGGAATTAGAGAGTGATTTATACAAATAATAGAAATCATATAGGAAGGAATGTCCATATACGAGTCCACAATACATTAAACAGAGGAGCACAATTCCCACTTTTTGGTTTGGCTTAAGAGGATATTGTTTTGGGTGAATCTGTTGGATTTGGTTTATGTTTTTTTGATGAGGTTTTTGTGGTTTTCATTTTGCGTGTTTTCTTGTGGCATTGAGGCCTTGGTTAAGGAGAAATTGCATCCAATTTATATTCAAGGGACTGTTTCAGAAGATTTTCAGAGCAGAGAATGTCCTCATTTTTATAGCTATCCAAATTTGGATGTTTTGAGAGGGTATGGCTTTTTTCCGTCGGTACCAGGATTTTGTATTTTTGGATGGTATTGCTAGCCAAGCAGCGATAGGAAGGTGTATACTAATCATATTGTTTTTATTTCTTGGGTGAAGATTTTCCTTGATTTTGAAGTGGATTGTATTTGGTCTTGATGATCTTGGTCGTGGAGGCATAGTTGTTTTTTATGCCATTGATGTCATTCTGGTTTCCCAAATTCTCCTCAAAAATTATTTTGAAATAAAAATTTAATTCTCAGTCAGGTACATAGAAAAACATTAGGCTAATATTCATATGAGGATGTATGATCTAACTAGTAAAAAAAATGTAATTAGCAAAAAAAACATAACATGTGATGAATACATTTCATGAAGTCACTATCATGTAATGGGGCCATATGAAAATAGTGGTCTTCAAGAATATCATATGAATGAAGACAAACTACAATACACACATGAGATTCTTTGATAAGAAAAAATGATAACAAGAATCCTCCATGAGGTTATGCGATCTAATAAATTCAAGAATGACCAAAGGTGTCTCGATATAAACTAACATCAAGTGCACATTTATATAAACCTTAAGAAATCACTTCATGTAAAGTCTATTTAGAATTATGTAGGAATGAGAATATTTCATGTGTGATGAGATTATACACTATGAAGTATGAGGATAATGCATGGTTCCTCCATTTTTGGGGTCATTATTTGCTACACCTTCCTTGGCCTCGGTGGAAACCAAGAAATTGACCTGGTGGGGTATAACTCCTCTGTACTCCTCATGATTTCCACTTGTCCAACCTAATCCAAAAAATCATACTAAATCCAATAAATATGCCCATGTTCTCGCTCAAACTCGTGATTATCACCCACTTCTTAGAGATGGAGATATACAAATAGTGATGTGTTTGTGAGTTAACAGCACTATAAAATTTAGCATTATGTAAGGATGATTTTATTAATCGGTATCTTGATATCTATGTTAGTTAGTGTGGTGACACCAGAAAAAAGGCCATTTTGGGTGGGTTTTTTAGAATAGTTGTTTTTTAAGCCACCTTTTAAATGTATGGAAATAGTCAATAAAACCGCAATGTATTTCCTGGAAACTATTCATTTATAGGATTTTTTTTTTGATTTTGTGGTGATTTTATTATGTGAATTTTTTTGGAACATGTAACGGAAGTTTCATGTTTATATAATGGTGGTTATTTATTTTAAAATATATATGCAGAAAATAAAAAAAATGAAACTAACCACGGCTGAACATGTTAACGATAGTTTGTTTTAGCAATAGTTAATTGTAATAATCTAAAAATCATATATTATTTAATGGATTTAGTGGAAGATACTAAAAACCTCTACTAAATCATATTTTTTATAAAAATATTTATTAAGAAATAACATTTGATAAACTAAACCATGAATATATGATGAACCCATTATATCTTTGTTATACATCCACAATCATATATACAAACATCTACAGTCATCATGACCTTAGTCTCAAGAAACCCATACATCTGTCAACCAATACCTCACTCATCAATATATACATATAAAATATATCTAACAACAACCCATGACCAATATATATCCATGTCACAATATCCAATGCATATTTCTCTCTCCACATCATCTCATCAACTGAATCTAACCACGTCATCACATCATCGGTAATAGAAAAAGAAAAAAATTAAAACTAAACATACTAAATCAGAATTAAAATAGAAAATAAAATTAATTACATTGATTGGAATTGTCATGACCCAAACCTACCTAGGCTCAAGTTGCAACTACCCCAAGCTTGCCACCATAGGACAAGGGTTGGAGACAAGCGTCAAAGGCTAATAAACTCGAGGAGGCCTTTTCCCGAGTACCTGTACACTCACACACAGCCCACTCAATGCAGAAGTGCAGAGTAAAAAAGAAAAGTAATGTAACAACTGTTATAAATAAAGCACAAAGTGAATCGACCTCTAAACAGTACAAAGCAAGTGCTGAAGGTAAACTGAAAAGAGAAGGGCAAAACACGTGCCCAACCAATAAAGTGATACAACCTGGAAAGAGGTAAACAAAAGTAAAATAGGTGGGAGAGTCCCATTCCTAGAACCCGACTACAACCACCGCACGTGGTCCAATCTCTCGAACTCTTATGCTCTGCTGAATTCACGACCAACCGGTCCGTCGTCTCCAAGGGCACACCAAGTGCGGGAAAAGACCATGCATTGGTGAGTATAAAAATACTCAGTACGATGCCCTGAAGGCTCGAGGGATATAAAAAGGAGTTACTGAAGAGGTGAGAAGTTGATCTAATATGGAAAATTAAAGGAGTACAACTGAGAGTGTAGTAAAGAGTACAAATCAACCCAACAAGAGGAAGGAAGTATACTCATCCAAACATAAGGAGCTAGAAGCGGTGAGAAGATGAACTTCTCGTCGAGTCTTTGCTACCTATAGAAGGAGAGTAGACTCGTCCAACCATGTGAAGCTAGACACAGAAAGCACGTGGAATACCCCGCGTGTCTTCACCTATCTGGGAAGGAGAGTAACCAAAACCCAAGAAGTTGGTACTGGAACAAGGTATACATATATATATGCTTTATCAAGAATCCCGAAAACGATCGTAAGGGGATCTCCATCCTGTAGCTTAGCCCAAGAAAGTGAGTAGACAACAGTCCGAGAAGTAAATACCATCGATGCCCAGTATCCTGCACGTCTGCCCCGAACTACAAGTCAAGGGGCTCAAATCACCGCACCTTGACACTATCCACATTGGGCAACACTGACTCGCCCGCATGGTTTTAGGTCGCATCTCAAGGACACATCTTGGTGGGGAAATATCCCCTCATAATTGAGAGTTATGGGGGACTGTCAAGCCACACCTCGTCACTGTCACACATTCGAGAGGTCTTCTCAAAGTCGGCGGGTTCCCACTGCCCAGCCTTGTGAAGGGGTAATCTGCTGGAGGGAGACCCGGATCTGCTCTGGCCTTCCCTACTGGATGGTACCCCATAGGCCATCCCTGCTGGATGGTACCGCACTGGCCATCCCTGCTGGATGGTACCGCACTGGCCATCCCTGCTGGATGGTACCTCACTTGCAATCCCTATTGGACCGTACCTTACTGGCCATCCTTGCTGGATGGTACCTCACTGGTCATCCCTACTGGATGGTACACTACTGGCCATATGTTCTAGATGGTACACCACTAGTAACTGGAAGACGTGGGGAGAAAAATGTAATGAAAGATCGTGGAAGGAAGTTATGATCTCGATACATAGCTAAGGAGTCTGCGCCCAGCGCTCACCGGGGGCTCCGTACCCTACTGGAAACAACCTCGTGGGTATATGATCAGTGCCCGCATAATTTTTTGGTCACACTAATACCTAAATAACCCTACTAGGGAACACGAAGGGATGTGATAATCTCCTAGGGCTTCTCGAGGTGATACATGCCCCAATCCACTGAGTCTACTGTCGAAGCGGACTGAGACAACTCACTCTAGAAAGTGGGAGCACACCCACACTTTACGAACGCACGTAGTCATAAACGATGTTGCAGTACAGTGGAAGGGATGTGATACTGGAACCCCTCGTAGCTGATGAAATAGGGGAACCCAAAAAACTCTGTCGGCCAAACCATCAAGAACAGAATTAGGGGGAACCCACTCAACCCTGCTGGTCAAAACCATCGAGAACAGGACCAGGGGGAATCCCACTCAACCCTGATGGTCGAAACCATCAAGAACAGGACCAGGGGGAAACCCACTCAACCCTTCTGGTCAAAACCATCTATAACAGATAGACCCTATACGTCACGAGAGGTCAAAGGTACGTAAAGTATAACACAACGCGCACATGGGGCCCACACGACGTGTGTCCCCAGCTCATCTCCAAACCACGAACACAAATGTTCCTAGGTAAAACTACAAAATATACCTCTCATCATTGTCGTATAATCCCTGAGTATGTCACATCTCTAGACCAAAGGCTATCATGCACACAACACCCTACGTCAACACGAAGGGTGAAATCATAATTTCGCCAACCTGCTTCCTCCACGGCCCTAGCACGACCAAACACATCTCTTCAAACATCAACTTCACTCACACGGGAGTGAACCCGATCACATTCCAAGGGTTTGCTTCCAAACACAGTAAGAAGAACTGCCACCGGAGCACCTTTTATACTTCCTCATTTAATGAGATCTTGAAAGAGACTCTGCACATCCAAATGGATCGTACCGTTGTAATCCTCACTGAAGAACCATGTGAGATATACTATTTACTTTCCACCAACGGATATCTGACGAAAAAGTCATCTGACACCACTTTAAACCCAAACGGCGTCCCGTGGTCCTGAGACTCAACCCCGAAAACAGTTGGGCGCATCACACCGTTGCAATCCCCTCAGGGAAATAGGTCAAATTGACTGCTCGCTTGAGCAGAATGGATATCTAGAGAAAAAGATGCATATTTCCATTCC